>CM057450.1:1510588026-1511239026 GCA_016271365.2 Neoceratodus forsteri
GGGGCATGCATTACATAGAGAATAATGCATGGGGTGGTGTGCGTAATGAGAAGTTTACACACACCCAAAGGATAAGATGGTACATAAACCCCGAGAGAGAAGCTCGAGGGGTTTGTGCAAGCATCTTACCCTGAGGAGTGTTGTAAACTTTGAGTTTACATACAACACCCCATATTTTATTTTTTATAATTACTGGTGTTTTGCACTGTTTGCGCAGGTTTGCGCACCTTAGCATGGTTTTGCGCGGCATTGTGTGGCTTTGCCATTATACACACTCATGTATAACGGGAAATTACACAATGGTTTCCCTATGGGAAAAAGGGGAAGCCAGTAATCATAATCCTGTAATGCACACTCTGTCATGGCTTATTACTTACAGATATATATATATATAATTATAGTAAAACTGCCTTTTTGCATAAACTGCTGTACTGTAATAACTCAGGAAGTCTGAAGAGTCTACTGCTTAATCTTAATCCAAAATGGCAGACTCAGAGTGGATGATGACGCCACAGAATCTGACCAAATACAAATCAAAGTTGGTTTATTGACCATTTAAAACTGCAGATGAAACTACAGCAATTATTATGAACTTGCAGTAAGCAATAATTGCTGACCCCTGTCCATTATATAATTTAAATATATGGGACTGGTGAGGATAGAAGGGCAGGATGGCATAAAGGGCAGAGGAGTGAGTGGCCACAAGGACATTCACATCATACTATAGATAAGGCAGGGCAGACTGGATGGGCCAGTGCGCCTTTTTCTGACATCAATTTTTATGTTTCTGTGTAAGAGATCTCATCAGCAGTAAGGTGTATCACCACCACTAGTGACTCTGTACTGAAATTCTAACTACTGTACATCTAAATGAAATGCAGAGAAAAAAGGAATAATCTGGTATTCATACATGAGGTGATTTTACATGAAAGTCAGCTGCTTCCCTTTGTGCGTGAATGTGTGTGACATTTAAAACAATCTACAAACATGTCAGGAGTCATGGATACTGTTACCATGGCACCACGACAACATGCAGAGGGCTACTCCCAAACATTCCAAAGGAAACTAGGCACCTTCTATCAGTGTGTGTGTGTGTGTGTGTGTGTGTGTGTATACACAGTTATGCAGCAAGGAAGAGGCATGATTGTCTGCCTTTGAACACAAAAATATAACTAAAGTCATTAGTGCCAAGTGAAAAACATTTTAAATAGCACAAAGTTAGAGGTCTGTTACTAGGCAGAAATATTTTTATGTGTATGTATTGCAGGAAGAGCTCAGTGTATTTCGAAGAAATGAAAGACTATTTCCTTTGGGCCCTACCCAGCACCACTTTACATTCCCGTCTCCTTATGATTTGATTAAGGAAATGAGTGAGTAAATGGGGTACATAAAAGGTCGCAGGACAAAGTCATCAAACTTTTATACCATTTTGTACTTTTCTGCGTTTTGCAGCTCAGTAAATGTGCTGCAGATTGTCATTTGCTACACAGCTGGTTTCACACGGAGGCCAGGGGGTAGCAGGTGCAAATCTTAGCTATTGAATTATTTATTGATGTAGTTTTTGTTGATCAGGAAAGGAGGACTAGGCAATACTGGCTATTTTCAGCTTTGTTAGGGGTGGGGGGCAGTGGATACAGATGCAAAACAACTGAAATTGAACCAGATTAAGCTGTTGTGGTATTTTAGTCCCCTAGAGTCAATCTAAATTACAGTAGCAGGTAGTTCCTTGGAAATTCCTTTCATTCCCATACTTGTTACTACTGTTTTTATGCAGGAGAGAAAACTATTCTTAGGGAAAATGTGACGCGCATAAGGTTTCAAGACCCCCAGCCCCAGGAAAAATGTATTTATTTATTTGTTTATTTATTTATTAGAAGATTCGGAAGATACCTTTGAGCACAGATGCTCTTTTACAAAGGCTCCACATCAGAAGAGAAAAACTTACTCACTGTAGTAATATTGTTTCTTCCAAAGGGATCCCTCACTATGCTTAACAGCTATAATCATTCCCCTTGAATGAGCCGCCCTGGAGATTAGAATTGAATGCTAACTATTGAACTCAGAATGAAATTCAAAACTCTGCTTTGTGGTCATACTCACCCTGGCAAACTCTGATTTTGATGTAAGGTGCCTGCATCAAACAGCATTGACACAAGGGGTACCTTGCACCTGTGGAGTTTGCGATCCTGGAAAGCTGGCTGCGGAAAACCAGGGCCCCTGCACCAGACACACCGTGCACTAGGCATGCACCAAAACTGGGGGTACGCCAGGGTGCTACAGCTCATGTGGGAGACACTGGCTGCCACATCCCCTTAAATGGGGTTCTGACAGCAAGCAGGACCCACCAGGACTTAGACCATCCAACAGATGGTCTAATAGCCCTTGCACCACCCCCACAGACAATATGGGGTGGGAGCAATGGCTGACCTGGTGCCCAGAGAAGTGGGCAGCTGAGCAATCAGCACTGTGGAGGACCCCAGCCATGCAGCCAGGTGCAGACCGCACCAGGAACAGTGCTACCCACACCCCCAGTGTGTTCCCTGTCTGCCTACTGAACCTGTAGCAGGCACACCTGTTGGCAGTACTATGCAGGTCCTGGGCATGGCCTCATCCCACCCCAGCTGCCTGTCCCATCTCTGGCACTACAGCCAGCGTTGGCTCCCTGGGACTTTTGCATGTCTCTCTGCTGTGCGGTGGGGTTGGCAATCCATGCCATCCTGCCGCACCCTCCACCAAATTCCTCCCATGCACCAAATGTGTGACACTTGCCACAACCAGTGGGTGTTTGGTGCTGGGATTCCTCTCATATGTGAATCAGATGCAGGGTCCCAGGCTCAGTGAGGATTGGCACAAGCTGCCGATCTTTGAGAATTGAGCCTAATGTCTTTTAATTTTTTAGCCCCTTTCTTTTGCATTTTATGGCAAAACCTGATAACAAAGCTCATAACTGACAAAATCATGATCTGGACACAGGCACCTTAAACACAACTCATGGCAGTCTGCCTTAGCCAGGAGTTGGTAGCAAACATTACAATTTTTATAGCCTGTTGGTCCCATCTTCTTCTTGGCCTGTCAGTCATGCCAAACGCTGACAAACTAGAGAAGACGTTCTGGTTCCCAAAGAGTCAAAGTTGTAGTGGTAGAAAAAAACAAACCCTAAGAAGCAGAAATAGTTTTAGAAAGAAAATATGATTCAGTTCCCTTTCAAAACATGATATGTGATGTAAAATAGCACCTAATGGTATTAAAACTAGCAAATAAATCCAAATATCATCTCAGTTCCCAAAATCAGGGAACTGAGAACAACTATAGTAAAAGTACCACAAAGCTGATAAATTTGTAAGCAAAAGCATGTTTGTTTTTTGGTCAAAATAAAGCAGTTCCCAAAAGCTGGAACTGCACCACAAAGTAGCCTCTCTGGTTCCTGGGAACTGATGCGGAACCATAGAAATAAACAAATTGCACCCTAACGCAGCATACAAGATAAAATAAAAACAAGTTAAACTAAAACTGCTGCCAGCCCGGTGGCGCAGAGGGCTGAGGCACTGGCGCCTTACCTCGGCCCACGCCGGCGGCCATCAGCTACTATCTGGGAGGAGAGGGACTGAGAGTCTGGAAGGATGCTCCCCTTCTCTGGTGAGGGAAGTAATGTGTCATCGCAACAGCAGCACCTGGGTTAGCACAAGTGGAACTATGGGTAAAGCACTCATTGAAAGAGGGAGAGGAGATGCTGGCTAATGCTGGGCAGCAGCGTGCCCTGGCATGCATGCTTTATCTTAGTGTCCCTGGGCTGGTATCTCAGGGGCAGGGGACAGAAAAAGAGAAAATGGCCCTGACACCCTTAGATGACAGGGCCCAGTACAACCAGGCTCACACATTACCAACACATTGAATGACCACTGTCAGAGGTAAATCCCCCATCTGACCTCACCTGGGAAAAAACCAAGGCTACATGGAGGACTGGCAGTAGCAGGTAGGTAGGGACATAGGACCAGGGTGGTAAGAAGTCAGGCACTAAGGATGGCCAGGAGGGGGAAAAAGAACTGATGAAAAGAAAAAAGAGAGAGAGAGAGAGAGAGAGATGGCCTAGTGGCACTGAGGGCTGAGGCGCTGGACGCCACACCTTGCACTATACTGCCGACCCGGGTTCGGAAATATGCCCGGGTTGTCGGGGTCAGCAGGGAGGGATAGGATCAAGCATCTGAAGGACTGCTCTTCTATCCCGGGGGATTGAGGGTCTCACTGTCTCTAGTAGTGGACCCCGTGATGACTGGGGGCATAACCACAGCTGGTACACTTAGGGGTGGAATGCGGCGGATGTCGGCACATCGTGCCTCAGGACATCATTGCATGTCCACACTCCAAGGGGTATGCAGGTGGAAAATAGCTGGGCGTGACCATGTAGCCTGATCACTACATTCTGCACTGCCCAGAGGACTGTCGTGGAATTGCACGGTGGGGGGGTCTGGGGCCGGTCCGGCTCAGCTCGCACAGGATCCCCCATTATGCAAGTGAGCCTGCTGCTCTCTGGGCTGGCACAGCCGGTGGCTGGATGCCTCCACCGGTTATGCCACAGCAGGCGTACAAATAGAAAGAATAAAAAAAAAGAAAAAGCGAGACAGTAGGTTAAATACAGGGAGGTTGAGTGTTGTACAGATTCCATATTAAGTGGTAGGAGTGTACGTCGAATTCAAATCAGCCATCAGATACCCAGTATATTCATTGAATACCCAAATACTAGTGCATAGTCAAGATATTTTAATGGATGGTATTCAGTGAGACTCACATCTTGTGTCATCTCTTCAGCCAGTCCCTAGGCTGCTCAAAGAGCTTTCCAGTTGTGACCAGCCTGCAGTGAGTGCCAGTCCACAGAGACAATCAAGTTGAGAGGGTGTGTTTTGCTGCAGCTCTCAAAATTGTGCATTTCTAAAGTTGTTTCTTGCTGAATAATGTTTTTCAAGACTTTTTTCTACTCCTGCAGTCAAAGAGTTTATGCTACTACTAACTGGTTTTTAGAACACATCTTCTGAGTCTGTTGAAATGGAAAGGTTTTGTTGCAGCCTACTCCTGCAGAGCAGTATAAAACCTGCAGTGTTTGTTTCTTCTGGAAAAAGAATGCCCTCTTTTCAGATTTCATAGACTTTCTGTGTAAGGCCATCTTTTTTCACTCCCTCAGCTGGCGGCCCCTATCGGCCCTTCAGGGATCCCTCTAACCCCATCACCCTCTGCCCCTGGACTTACCTTCACTGATGGAGTGCTCCACAGTTTTCCCCCTGTGGTGGGGCTGTCGAGGGGTCACCCAAGCCCCCTTCCAGTGCCTCAGTCAGATCCATCAGCGGTGCCCAGTAGGCAGTGTGAAGTTTTTGGGATTCCACGGGGTGGCATCCTGCGGCCTGCAGTGCTTTTCCATTGTTCTTTTCCCTGACCCACAGATGTTCCGCGGAGGTGATGGTTTGACATGTGCATATCAGAGGACGTGCACACATCTCTTACCAGAGAACGTCCCCCACCCAGAACTGCTATTTAGTCTCACCACCTCCTATGATCACCTAGGAAGCACTGTTACGCCGGCACAGCCTACTCTCACTCCCCGGAGGAGAAGAGCATCCACTGGGATGCTTGATCCCCCCCCCCCGGCCAACCCCTGAGCAGCCCAGGATCATTCCTGCAAGTGTTATGGCAGGTGAGGCATGGGTGTCATTGCCCTCTGCACCACTGGGCTGGCATAAGGCCATTTTTAGCAGTGTATTGATATCCTCTGCAGGTGCCTACAGCTTTGCTGTTCTAGAAATGCTCATTCTGTGGCTGTTGATTAGTTGCAGGAAATAGATATACAATATGGGCAGGATTCACAAAACAGATGCGCCTGGCGCAATTCAGATGCACCAGCGCAAATCAGAAATGCGCCGGAGGGTGATTCAGGTATAGGGAGGAAGTGCCAGTGCAAACGAGATGCCCTGTGCCAAAAGACATGCGCCATAGGTGCAACATAATGACATGTGGCGCATATACAGGGGGCGTACCCATGCATACACCACGCATCCCAATTCACAGAGCACAACCAAGCCGCAGCAATGGAGCAACTGCAGCGCAAATCCAAGATGCGCCAAAGAAAGATAAGTACAAAAGAAGGATACTTAATTCCAGCACACCATCAGGCCGTCAATTGAACGACGATAGCAGGTCACACCCAGAGGGGAAGTTGAACCAGAGGGAGAGGCACAGGCAGGCAAACAGCCAGCAACAACCCCTGGCAGCAAGCCACACCAGAGGGCCACAGCAACAGAGGGGATGAACCCAGCAGCAGTCGCCATCGCTGGTGCCATAAAGAGGAGGAGGAGGCAGGGCGCCGGAAGTAACCGTAGGCGTTCGGCCCCACGGCAGTACCGCGCCCGGCTGTCCTTCGAGCAGCTGACAGAGGTGGAGACAGTTGGGCAATATCGCCTCAACAGGGCCATGCTGAGGCAGCTATGTGAGCTGTGCCATGATGTGATGCAGGCACCCACTGCATGAGGACATGCCATCTCGGTGGAGACCAAGGTGAAACAGGTCATGTGCCTGCTCACCACGAGAACCTTCCGGAGCCCTACAGGGGACACCACTGGCATATCACAGGCCTCAACATCCCGCCTCCTCACACAGTTCCTCACTGCACTGCTACCGCATGCTTTGGAATACATCAGATTCCCCAGCATGCAGGCAGAGTGGACAGAAGCCATGCAGGGTTCCACAGGGTGGCACGCATGCCAGGTGTCATAGGGGCCATCAACTGCACCCATGTGTCAATCCGTGCACCACCTGGTAAGGAGGGCATCACATACATGAATCGAAAGGGGTACCATTCAGTGAACTGCCAGGTGGGGAGTGATGCCATGGGGTGCATCACCAATGTCTGCGCCACACATCCTGGGAGCGCACATGACGCATACATATAGTACCGGTCAGCACTCTGCACAAGGTTCAAGGCCAGGGACATCCAAAGTGGACACCTATTAGGTACATGTGACCGGGCGCTAGCAGCACGTGGGGGGGGCACCATGTCTGGGACACCTGGAGGCGGGCTGTGGGCGGGAGGTATGAGCATGAGGCATTGGACAGCAGGGTTGTGGAAGGGTACTGGGACAGATGCAGGGTGGCATGAGACCAATGTGCACCACAAGATGGATGGGGGCAGGCAAGGGCAGCCGAGGCAGGGGATGCAGGATGGCCAGGCATGCGGCTGCATGGGCGGGGGGGGCAGGACAGGGGCACACAACACAGAGTGGGACAGGGCCGGGCCATACACCACAGTGTAACACCATGTACTAATGGAGACACATCTACCCCCACAGGTGATGCTGCATACCCATTGCGGCCCTGGCTCCTCACCCCCATCTGACGACCCGGAACCGTGGCGGAAGAATGCTACAATGAGGCACACGTCGTGAGACGCACCATCATCGAGTGTGTCTTCAGCATGCTGAAGATGCATTTCCGGTGCCTGTGTCAGTCAGGTGGTGCCCTACAGTACAGCCCTGAGAAGGCCTGTGGCATATTCCTGGCCTGTTGTATGCTACACAACATGGCCCATGACCATGGGATACCTGTCGAGGCCAGTGAGGGCAACAGTTCCAGGGAGGAGGAGGGGGTGAGGGAGGGCGCAGCAGGGGGGCACACCCAGGGGACCAAGGAGCTGAAGGTGGACATGGGCACAGGGATCCCAGGCTGGCGGCTAGGGCACGGGCATACCGCACAAGAGTGGTGGAGGAACATTTTGGGACACGCAGGTGAGTACGCAGGTTGGTACATGTGCAGGTGTGAGCACCACAGTGTAGGGACAGCATGGCGGAGGAATGGCAGGCACCGTATGCCACACTGGGGTGCACATGCAGGCGCATGCACACGGTGGGGGACAGACACACTCACACACAGGCATCATGCATGCACCACACCAGAACAACGCAGGCCACGCCCATACTGTCACGGGTCAGTGTGCACTGTGGCCGGCACACAGGCACTGCATGCATCATAACGCACTCATCATTTCCGTGACACATGGCACGACTGCGATACACAAAAACACTCCGGTGCACTTGCACAGGCAACACAGGGGGGTGCCAGGGCAACCGTGTGGCTGGAGACCACCACTCACAGCAGCTCTGGCACCACCGGCAGGGCAGCCAGTACATGCGGCCATGCCACCCACCACCACCACAGGCCCCTGGGCATGGACATCACAGGGCTGCCCTACGACTGCCATGGACACATGGGCGGCCCCTGCCATGGCCGCTGGTGATAGGGGTGCCACCACCGGCCACAGGGGGTGTCCTCAGGGACCCCTCAGGGGTGCTGCACTGAGATTGTAAATGGGTGCTCAATGGGGTGCTGTTCTACACCCACCAGCTGAGCCATGGCCAGTGGGAGTGGATGCCAGTGGTGACAGGGTCAGCAGCAGGGGGCCCACCTGGCCCCAGTGTTGGGGTCTCTGGGATGTGCTCCTGGCCATCCGACTGGATGCACGCTGTCCATGGCATGCTGTGGAAGCAGCCACTGCCTCTGCAGCAGCTGTGATCTGCTCCATGGTTCCGGTCAGGCCCACCAGCATGAGGCATGTCTCAGCCAGCATCTGAGCACGCCACGCCACCGTGGACTCATGCTCCTGGACCATGACAGCCCGGTGGCTCCAGAACTCCACCCGGAGTGCCTCCTGACTGTCCACAGTTGCCCGCAACAGGTCAAGGTAGACACCCATGTCATCATCAGGTGATGTGGCACGCGGGTGGCGCCGATGAACTGGGGAATGGTTGGCCTCACCAGGGTCATCCACGGGCGGTGGACGCACCCTGTCAGGCTGTGCTGTGTGCGTATCTGGGCTGGGCACAGGTGCCAGCTGTCCATGCATGTCACCCAGTGGGCTCACTGTAGCGGGTGCGTGCACACTGGCACCCTGCATGGTGCCACTGACACTATCAGCACTGTGCTGGGCAGCGGTGCATGGGACACAGCACACACAGCCCTGGGCAGCAGTGCCACCATTGTCCAGCATGGTGGGAATGCCGTTGGCACACAGAATCTTGTGCACAGGCATCTCCGTGCCGTGTGCACTGCAGTCACCCATGGCAGTGGCGCTGCTGATGGTGGAACATGCATTGGTGCAAATGCCCTTGCCCTGCAAGCCACTGATGAGCACGATGAGTGCATCTGCTATGTCCACTGCCTCATCCGGGTCGCCATCAGACAACCCAGCCAGGCCCCCCAACCATGAGATGTACCCACCTGCAGTACCGCCATCGCTGGTGGAGGACTCTGCAGGCCCTCCACCACAGGTACCGTGACTGGTGGTGTGCAGAGTGTGGACATCGCAGGTGCAGACATGCCCACAGTAGTGTCAATGGCTCCATGGGGTGGGCCCGCATCATTGCCTATGGGGACTGCGCAGTTGGCCATGGCCGCACCCTGGAGTCGCGATGGAGCTGTGGAAGAGAGAAAGGGAAACATGGTTAATGCACAGGACGCACATGACACACAGCACAGTCAGCCACACACTGCTGGGTATGCACGCCTGTCCATGGTGGGTGCAGACAGACTGCACAGCTACTCACCATGCTGTGACGGGCTGCCCCCCGTCTGGAAGCCACCCCCTGGGATGCCATGCATGGCCGTCCCCGACACACTGGCAGCCAGGAGGACCTCGTTGGGGCTGAGCTGTGCCACCAAGCTGGGTCCACCCCCTGTCCACCACAGGGAGGCCTGGATGCTGGCCACCCTCTCCTTGGTCCTCCATCAGCCGTCATTCCAATGCTTCCTGCATTCCTGCACCATGCGGTTGTATGGTGCGACCACGTTCATGTGCCGGGCCACCTCCTCCCAGCCCTCTACACGCACTGTCCTGCTGCCACCCCTACCGGTGAGTACATCCAGGCATAGATGGCATGCCTTGATGAGTACCCTCTCTTCATCCCTCGTGAAGTTTGGTCACTGCCTGGTGGCGGCACCTGACTCCTCAGACATTCAAAACACTGTGGGGAGAAGCAACCTTGTGTCAGACCCGCCCATGTGTACACACAGACCCACACCCATCTCCCACTGTCTGCAAACTCACCATGGTCTGTGTTGCCAGTGGCCTGTGCTGTGGTCTGCGTGTGGGCTGCCAAGCACAGATGGACATGCACCATGGTGTGTGATCCATGTGGGATGGCACATGTGCCTCACAGGGCACCCAGGACAAGGTTGGGGTAACGTGTAGCCACCACAGGGTGTGTGACACTGACCCGGCTGCCGTGGGTATGTCCCAATACCCCAGCAGTGTGTGTTCCACCACTATGGTGCCACATCATACCTGGGTGCCACCCCTGTGATGGCTGCAGGGCAGAAGGGGACTGCCATGTGGTGGCACGCACTGTTGGGGCAGTGGCAGTGGTGACACTGTGCCTGCACAGGTGTTGCACTGTGCGACGTACACACATGTGGCATGGCGCTGCATGCACCTCACAGTGCAGTCCACCCCCAGCCATCCGTACCATCCCAATGTCCCTGTGTACTATGTGTGGTCCTCTGTTCACGTTGACCCACCCATATTGCACAACCTCGGCGCAATGCCAACCATACCACAGTTTGGCAATGGTGCCCCAAACGTGCTGTGCTGTGTGTGTCCCAGTGACACGGTCGTCCGCTGTGGACTCAGCAGGGACCAGTCCAATGTCACCCCGTGGCTACATCCCTGCAGTTGTACAACACGGTTTGCCATGGGAGCCACCTGATGGATGTCTGGTCCCACATGCGGTGTACTGGGGCACCATCAGCTGTGCACGCTCTGATGCAGGCACACCAGTGTGTGCTGTATTCCTGTAAACATGGCAGTATACTCACTCTGTAGGCACTGACTCCTCTCAGTGCCCTGGACTCAGCCTGTTGAATTGGGAACATTTATGGCTCAGGGCATGCAAATGAGGCCTGAGTACCTGTTAATGAGATGCTAATCAGCTGAGTTGCCCATGCATGGTTGATGAGGCTGTTTGGGGCGCATTCTCTCAGAATAGCATAATTGCTCCCAGCTCATCTCACTTTGCACGGAGCATCTGTGTGATGTGTCAACTACCGTACAGCACATTCCCAGTGCATGTGTGGTCTGGGTGGTGCATCTGCATGGCTTGGGGCAGTCTACACGGTGCATTCCTCATGCATGCATTGTGTCTGTGTGATACGGTGCATCATCCAAGATGCGCCATTCCGCTGTAGTCCGGTGCGCCATAGTGTGCCTGATGATCGTGGTGCCATGTACCATAGCGCGCAGCATGTCCCACTGATGCGCTGCCCATGTGGCATTGTCCGCCCCTCCCATGGATCACGCACTGTGCATGGTACACATTAATGGCGATACGTACACATTGCGACGCCCGCACGCGCACCGCACATGCGCGACTGTGTCCTTGCCGTGCTGTGCCATAGCATGGTGGTGTGTGCATGCACAGGTCCATCAGCAGTGGCCAATCATGTGTCACGTTCAGTGCGCACTGTGCTGCATATGTATCACTATTTCATGTGGCACATAATGGTCGGTAGACGGCGCATTCCCTGTTTGCACCTTGCCACTGTATGAACACAATGTAGGATGCCTGGGGCTGGGAGAATGGTGCCTAGGGCCATGAACTGGTCACATTTGGAGCTGATACATCTAGTGGCACAGGTCATGGCTGTGGAGGGCCGTCTATTTGGACAGGAGGACCTTCATGAGCCAAGGGCCCGGGTGTGGGCCACCATTGCTTCACAGATTGTGTGACGTACTGGGATGCCACGCACAGGGGAGCAGTGCAGGCATTGCTATGGCAACCTCCAGAGGTGGGACCCAGAAAGGCTTGTGTGGCTGCGGCGCCGTGTACGCAGGGGTGCACTGCCACGTCCAGGTAGGTGTTCTTTGGCTGTATCCTTCTGTGGCACATGCTGGGTGTGTCTATCACTCCCCCATGGTGCTCCTCTGCTGCATTGCCCTGGTGCCGGGGGGGGGCCAGGGCATGGCTGTGTGTGCCTGCTTACACCAGGTGCTTCGGACACTGGCATCACTGTCTCTATCTGCAGCATGGCCATGCACTGGTGGGGGGGTTGGGGACATGCATCCTGCACTGTGGCAGTGTTCGCTCATGGTGCTGTTTGTTGTGTTTTGCAGGACCAGAGGCCAGGCAGCATGCCACGGACACAGCTGAGGAGCGTCGTTGGCAATACTTGGGTGCCAGGCCTGGTGCCCTGCCAGGGGTGGGTAGTACCGCTTTCCATGATTGCAGTCTTTCTGGTGTTGTGCGGTCTGTGGTGGGTGGGGTTGTGTTCCAAGTTCTGGCTCTCAGTGTGTGTTCCTTCTGTCATTTTCTGTAGGTGTTCTTGATCGTCATGCTGTGCTGGGTGGTGATGGTGGTGGTGCTGTGCCAGTGGATGTAGACCGGAGGATCCGTGTGGCCATCCAGGCAGCCCTGCACCCTCTTACACAGACTGTTCAGTGCCTGTCAGCTGCCCTGCGGGGCATCGTGCTGCACCTTCCGGGCTGTGCCAGGGTGCTGTATAGCAGGGCATGGCACTGCTAGTGTCCCCCTGCCAATTTCTGGGGGCCATCCTGTGTAGATAGTTGCCCTACCCTGTCCCCTGTTTCTATCCCTTTCCCGTCCTCCTACCTGACCCTGCTCCCCCTCTTCCCCGTCTGTGGATGTTGTTGTTGTTCCTTTTCTGGCATTTGATCTGTACAGTTTGTATGGCCATTACGTTTTATAAACATGTTTTACTCTACACTTATGGCCGTGGGTTTGTTTGTACCAGCTCTGTGGTTGCTCCTCCTGCCCTGCTGTTTTGCTCCAGTTGTTTTGCTGGCTCTCCTATGTGGCTGCAGGGCTGCCTGCCTGCCCTGATGCATCACTGGATGCACTGGCACATCTGCAGTTCCGCCGTGGTGTCCTGTGGTGATTCACAGTGGTGTTGCGCTTGGTGCTTGGCACGGCACATCCCTCTGTGAATGCCAATGCTTGGGCTCGGCGCATCTGACTTGTGCCGGCGCATCTGAGTTTCGCCAGGCGCATCTTCTTTGTGAATCCTGCCCTATATACTTATCTTGTCAAGATTTTATTTTCTCCTGATTCCAGCAGTCTATAGCACTTTTGTCTTGGCATACTGTGACTGGAGTGATTGATTGTTTACAAGTCATCTGATTGTTCTAAGCTCTCGCAGTAGCTGTTGTACAAAAAACAATACCTAGTAATAGAAATAAGGCAAGCTTTTGCTGTGAACATCTGCAGTGCCAGCCACCTGCCAACTTTATTTTAGTACCACTGATTTTGCAGCTGTTGCATAAAATCAAAATAACTTTTTTTACGTTTTTTCTCTCCTGAGTCGGGTCTTTTAGCACAGTGTGAATGAATGATTGTTGTCAACTTTGGCTATAGCAGTGTCAGTGGCTCAGTAGGTAGCACACTCGCCTCTGAGGCTGGGAGATCAGAGGGCTGTGGGTTCAGTTCCCACATCTGGCACTTGGGTTAATATCCCAGTACTGACACTGTAGTGCAGCATGAGAGGGGTGCTGCACTTCTGAGGTGCCGTCTTTCAGATGAGACGTTAAATCGAGGTCCCATCTGCCTGGATTGGTGGTAGTTCAGGTGGGTGTTAAAGATCCCATGGCGCTTATCGAAAAAGAGTAGGGGAATTTCTCTGGTGTCCTGGCCAAATTTCTCTCATTCACTAGAAATACCACCAATAGCTTAATCTGGTTCAGTGGTCAGTTGGCATTCATCTGTATCTCCGTCCCCCGGGTCGTGCCTGAAAATAGGCAGGATTTGTCTAGTGCACTTACCCGGTCAACAAAAACTGAAAAAATAGCTGTTGCTTCATGAAACCAGTAGCTATTAGTACTTTCTACTGTACTTATGCCTGCTGGAAAAACAAAATAAGTAACCATTTTTTTCTCCTAAGATTTAGTGTCTATGTGCAAAATAAGGCATGTTTTTGCTGTGTATACTACAGTGCCAACTGCCTGCCAGCTTTGTTTTAGTACCACTTTATGTACTATATAGCTGTTGCAAAATCAAAATATAAAACTATACATTTTTTTTCTTTCTTCTGATTCCTGAAATCTGTATGGTACTCTCATCTCCTCTCACATTGTGACTCAGTGATTGATTTTTTCTTTTTTTATATTTAAATTTTATTGGCACACAGAAGTACATCAGATTCCAATACATGGATCACATGCATATTATTTAAACATAATCTACATTTCTTTGCAGCCTTTTACAGGTAAAAGTCTTATATATATGCAAAAGAAAGGATGACATCTCTAGCATAGTGGAATAACAGTCAAATAATTAATAATTGGTGTGTGGCCCTTCGCCACAGGGTAAACCTTGCATGAAATCCGAGTGTAAGCTATAGTTACAAAGAATTTTGCTGACAGTACCCTTCTCCTGGGGATGGAGATATTGGACTTGGGGGTGGAACCAGTCAGTTGGTCTGACCATCACACCATAGGATTCAGTTTCGGGGCTCCCCTCAATGGACCTGCCCCTATGGAGATGGTCCAGTACAGCCCTTTAAGGGGAGTTACCCCAGATGGTCTATTGGTGGTCCTAGACCTATCGGGATTGCTGGGTGAATGCACAAGTCCAGGGGATCTAGTACTGGCCTATAACAAGGCGGTGGGATATGCCTTGGACTTGATTGCTCCTGTTCATGTTTGGCCACTCACTCTTCTCCCAAGGTCCCCTTAGTTCGATGGTTCCTTGAAGGAGTTGAGGCGAGTTGGTCGAAGGATGGAGAGAGCATGGTGGAAGTCCATCCTGGATGCTGACAGGCTTAGATTGATGGAACATTATAAGGGCTAGCAATCAGAAATCACCTGTAAGAAGGCAGTGTTCCTGTCCAGGGAGATTTCTGCAGCGCAGAATTGACCAGCTCAGCTTTTCTGAACTGTTGACAGATTGTGTAATCCAATCTGTCTCCAGCATGGAAGAGCTTTTTCTCAGGCTAAGTGTGAGGAGCTAGCTTGATTCTTCACAGATAAGGTTGCCAGCATCAGGTCTGGTATCAGCCCGGCTGTCCCTATGAGGGGTTGCGGAGGTCAATGGGAGGTAGTGAGCACCCAGTCTGTCTGGTCAGATTTCAGCCAGCCGTAATTCATGGACATTGTATAGATTGTCCAGGCTTTACACTCAACCAGTTGTAGTTTGGATCTGGGCCTACTCCCTTTTTAGTGGGGTGTGAAGATGTTATCTGCCTGATCCTAGCTGAAGTTGTCTGGAGATCCTTGGAGAGGGGGTCTTTCCTGATCCCCTCAAGAAGGCGGTCATATGACCACTCCTTAAAAAGTCCTCCTTGGATCCTGACTGTCCAGCTAACTACCGGCCTGTCTCTTACCTGCCCTTTGTGGGTAAGGTTATTGAAAAGGTTGTTGCGTTACAATTGGACGATTACCTTTTGACCCACAATGTCTATGAAGCTCTCCAGTCTGGATTTAGGAAGAGACATTGCATGGAGACTGCCCTTGTCCGGGTATTAAATCATCTCCTAATAGTGAGAGATCAAAAGGCTCGTACCATCCTGGTCCTTCTTAATCTCTCAGCAGCTTTTGACACTGTGGACCATGGTGTGCTCTTGGAGTCTTTGAGGATCCTTTGTGGGCTGTCAGGTACAGTCCTCAAATGGTTTCAGTCTTTC
This sequence comes from Neoceratodus forsteri, assembly GCA_016271365.2. Classification (NCBI taxonomy): domain Eukaryota; kingdom Metazoa; phylum Chordata; order Ceratodontiformes; family Ceratodontidae; genus Neoceratodus; species Neoceratodus forsteri. Next base: position 1,510,603,690 of record CM057450.1, read on the forward strand.
CTCATGGGCAGGTCTCAGAGGGTGGTCACCAGAATTTATTTATCTGATGCCCTCCCCCTGTCCTGTGGGGTGCTGCAGGGCTCCATATTGGCACCCATATTGTTTGCAGTGAATATGCTGCCATTGGGAGATATCATCAGACAATACAGTTTGAGTTTTCACTGCTATGCAGATGATACTCAGCTGTATATGTCCTTTATACCTGGACAGGTTGATGCAGTTTCCATGCTTAACAACTGCCTCTCCAAGATCAAAGACTGCATGAGCACTAGCTGGCTGAGACTGAATCCAGACAAGACTGAAGTGTTGGTAGTGGACCCGGGCCCCCTTGGGGTAGGTTTGGGGGCTGGGCATGCATCAGGCCTATGGTTTGATTGTGTTTGGCTCACTATCTCAGACCGGGTCCATAGCCTGGGCATTATCTTTGATGATGGCCTAGCCCTGAAATCTCAGGTGTTGGCCGTGGTTAAATCCTCATTCTACTATCTGAGGAATATCGCTTGGGTGAAACACTTGGTTCCTCTGGATGACCTTCCAACATTGGTCCATGCTTTCATTACCACCCGTCTTGATTACTGCAATGCCTCTACCTAGGGCTTTCTAGGATTGATATCCACTGCCTGCAGCTAGTGTAGAATGCTGCGGTTAGGTTATTGACTGGGTACATCAAGGACCAGTCATATTACACCTGTGCTGTGCAGACTGCACTGGCTGTCGGTTCAGTGGTGGATCACCTATAAGTAGGGATGTAAGTTTGTCATGGATGAGGTTTTAATGACTCATTGTTTGTTCATGAAATCATTAGTAAACAGTAGTAAATGTTGTGGCACTGTCATCGTTGCAACATTCTGATGACACTAGTGAAAGTCATGGAAGTCCTGAATAAAGATCAAACATCATGGAATCAATGACGTGTATGACTGCCATGACAAACTTACATCCCTACCTATAAGGCTGGCCTGCTTACCTTCAAAGCCCTACACGAACAGGGACCTGACTACCTGAAAGATCTCCTGGCTCCCTACTTCCCCCTTCGCCCTCTCCAATCCACCAGTGAGGGATTGCTAGAGATTCCCAGGGTTCATTTAAAAACTTCTGGCGCACATGCTTTTTCTGTTGCAGCACCAACCCAGTGGAATTCTTTACCTTGTCGGTTAAGAGAATGCCTGACTGTCAACAGCTTTAAATCTATGCTGAAAACATATTTGTTTACGTTAGCCTTCCCAGATTGTTTTTAATTATCTTTGTATTTATTATTTTAATCCAGTTGTTAATATGTTTGTGTATTTAAAATGTACAGCGCCTTGGTTTTGGAAAGGCACTATAAAAATCAAGTTTTTGCTTTACTTACTTACCTTACTTCTCTCACAGGAATTAATGGCAGGACCAGATCTTATTATTACGGTATCCAGTGTTCATCCACAGTTACATAATGAAGCACACATGTCTGCCATCTTGATGTAAATTTCTCTAATGTATTTTGGTGGGTAGCAGAAAGTGTTTCCATGGAATATATTTTTGTCAGAATGTGCTGCCAAGACCTCAGTGCTGATGGTTCTATTTTCATACCAAAGCAAGTTATCACCTTTTTGGCAGCCAGAATATAAGTCCAGATGAGGGATTTGTGAGATAGTCGATGGCTGGGAAGATTGATGTCAGGATAAATTCTGAGAGAACTGTAAATGAATTACCAGTGAGTATATCAATCTGAGTAATTACTGCTGTCAGGTAGGAAGCTAATAGCGGAGAAAAATAAACAAAATATGTGTATGATCTGCTTGGTTGTACCCACATTTCCACCAGCAGTTTCCAAAATGTTGTGGTAAAAAGTGCATAATCCTAGCCAGGGTGTGGAAATAATGGGGTCTGCACTTCCATGAGAACTCCTGCCATATGTTGGTGGAAGTAATCTTTCATGCCAGGACTGCATTTTTTATCCATGTCTGCTAGTCTATATTAATTGAAAGTTCCTTGTTCCATTTATCTAGAATCGAGTATGTCGACTCTGTACTTAGTTCCTGCAATCCTCTATACAGTATGCATTACCAATTACATGTCCCTATGGCTGGTCATTATGAAAGTCCATAATAATTTCCATTAGTATTGGAATTGAATTAGGAAGTTTAGTATATTCCTTACATTTGTGAAGTGAATAAGTGCAAACCTATAGGTACCTAGAATGTGTGTTCTCTATTACTAAGGCCATAATTAGTTTGGAGAGCTTCAAATGGGAGAATATATATATATATATATATATATATATAATTTATAACATAGATTGCATGAAGGAGAGCTGCCAATTAGTCAAACAGCATTAAGTGACCGTGGATTAAATTCTCTTTTTAATCCACACTTGGGTGACCTGCACTTCTTGCCTCAAAGCAAGTGATATGATTATCCCCCCAAAATCATATCCCTACCCACAACTGCAGTATAGTGGTGACACAAAAAATGTTGCTGATAACTGTAATATTATGATTAGAAATGGAAAGATTTTCAGCAAGTAATTCTATACATATTTACATGTGATCATTAGCAGTAATGTGTCTACAATGTTTGTTTTACTTACCTTGTATTTTGCCAACTGCTATAAAAGAATCAAATTGAATCCTTGTGTTATGAAGTCAGAAACTCTCTACTGGCAAAGCTATTTACATACCCATAATGCAGTGCTTGCAACTCATGAAAGTAATGTATTCCCATACATGGCAAAAAGCAAGTAAAACGTGTTCTAACATATTGTATTGATTACTCTAGCAAAGGAGCTGGGTTACTTTGCTCTCCTGTGTTTTGAACACTAAAAAGAAGTATTAAAGTATTCATGTCATTACATTGCTCCCTATGCACTATTGGGGTGGAGGTAAGTGGAATCAGTGCGTACCCCACCCACGAAGCTGCGCACCTGCGCACAGGTGCACACTGGCTGGTATTCACTACTGGCCACTACCTATCTGTGGCCCTGCCTCCTGGTGCACTATACTTCACAGGGTGGCCAGGGACAGGGACACAGACCAATCGGATGCCCAGACTGGGGCATGGAATGGATTCTCTACATGGTGGGGTGCACATTGGCAGCACACTCCATGGAAGACCAACAGCAGGTGGATGTGGTGGTGAGAGGTGGGCAAAGCCACCGGCCTTCCCATGATGCAGCCCCAGAGTGGGTCACTGTGACTGGGTGGGGGTCTGTTGGTGGTGTGGAGGGGGCACTGTACCCCACAACATACCAGGGGTGTCTGGTGGTGGGGGTTGGACAGTGGTGCCATGTGGGGGGGGCAGCATCCATAGGCCAGTGCCCCCATGTGGTGTGTGGATGTGGTGGAGGGGTGTCTGGCAGGGGCTGCACACTGATGTGTGCTGGGTGGCACCAAGCAGCCATGGGAAGGTCCGACCACAGTGGTTCCGGTGGCAGTGGGCTATCCACCCTGTCTGGATAGTGTCTAGTTATGTGCATGGGGTGCATAGGGGGCTTATGGCCGGGTTCTCCCTGTCATACCCTGCACCCTTCTCCGCACCCCTGTGGCCAACACTATGTGCCCTTGTGCATGGCGCATAGTGCTGGCATGCCCCAAGCCCACCCCCTGTGTGGTGCAGTCTGTGGCCATGGTGGATCAGGTGCATTGTGTCTGTGCACCCCCCTTTGTACATCCTGTACTGGGGGGTGCAGTGGGTGCGGAGTGGCTACACCCAGCAGATTCACAGTGGATAGCCATTCTGCCCATTAGTGTATAGGGGCCAATATAAATGAACAACAGTCTACTCATATATTCTAGGAAGCTAATGACTGTGTAAGGAAAAGTGTTACACAGGTATTCTGCTGCTGATTAAAAATAGAACACATTTCTCACAGAATTTTGCAGTCCACAGCAAGCTTGCCAGTGCTCAGTTGTTCTAGGGAGCAAGTGCTCCTGGACATGATCCAGGAGGGTCTCCTGACACAGTTGGTCAGTGTACCTACTAGACTAAAGAACACTTTAGATCTGGTATTGTCAAATGGGGAGGCAGTAAGGGAAATAAGGGTGGAGGACACATTGGCCGACAGCGATCACCAAAGCGGTGTAGTTTAATATCACGATGTGTGGGGAGCCAGAGAAATCAGTAACCCAGGTGGTAAACTTTGGGGGGGGGGGGGTTGACTTTAGGAGGATGCAGAAAGTACTAAAAGGGAAACTGGAGGGCATAAGGCAGGAGATGGATGAGGAGCAGAAATGGGATATTATTAAATGGCTGATTACAGAGGCAACGGAAGCCTGCACCAAGAAACAGAGTAAGAGGAGCAGAGCAAGGAAACCATGTTGGTTGAACAGCGAGGTAGTGGAGGTGGTGAGGGCAAAATGAGAAGTGCACCAGAGGTATAGGAGGATGGGGAAGGAAGGGGACAGGGAGGAGTATGCAAGATGGTCCAGGGAGGTGACCAGAAAAGTGAGAGAAGCCAAAGCCCAGAGGAGCTGAGATAAGTGCAGGGAATTAACGGGGAGACTTTTCAGTTACATCAGGAGAAAAGGAAATGCAAGGAGACAATAGTGAGGATGAAAAAGGGTGGGGAGTGGACAGAAAAGGGGGAGGAACAGGCAGAAGCACTGAATGAATACTTTTGCTCAGTGTTCACAGAATAAAAGGGGGGACCGCTACCATCATGGGCTGGGAAGGTGGGGATGGGGGGAGAGGAGGCGACAGATGGAAGAATTGAGGGAGATAGAGTTCTAGAGGGACTGAGGGCACTGAGGGTAGACAAGGCACCAGGGCCAAATGGTATCCACCCCAGGGTGCTGAGGGAGATGACGGAGGTGTTGGCAGAGCCACTGGCAGATCGGTACAGCACCTCACTGGAGTCAGGATGTGTGCCACTGGACTGAAGGATGGCACATGTAGTGCCATTACACAAGAACAGACCAAGGGATGAACTGGGTAATTATCATCCAGTAAATCTCACCCCCATAGTGTGCAAACTCATGGAAATGTTACTAAAGGAAAGACTGGTGTCATACCTGGAGGACAATGGCCTCCAGAATGTGAGGCAGCATGGATTCATTTTGGGGAAGTCTTGTCAAACCAACCTGATACAATATTATGTCTGGGTGACAGGTGAGCTAGATAAGGGTCATGCTGTGAATGTTCTTTACTTGGACTTCAGCAAGACCTTTGATTTGGTGCTTCATGGGTGACTTGGTGGGAAGCTAACTGATGTAGGGGTAGGGGCAAAAATGACGAATGGGATTACAAACTGACTGAGTGGGAGGCTGTAATGGGTGGTGTTGGGAGGGGAGCTTTCAATTCTGAGGCCGGTGATGACCAGGGTGCCACAGGGCTCTGTGATGGGACCAGTATTATTTGGGCTCTTTATATCAGACATTGCACATGGGGTGGTGAGTAAGGTAAGTCTGTTCACAGATGACAGCAAATGGGAGCAGTGGTGGATGAAGGAAAGGGATGGAAGCAGCTGCAGGGGGACCTAAACAAGCTAGAGGAGTGGTCAGAGAGGTGGCAGCTGGGGTGTACAAAGTTATACAAAGAAGTGTAAGGTTATGCACTTCGGGGTGAAGAACCCAAGGAGAGAATACTGGCTGGGGGGGGTTAATTGGGGATCACTGAGGAGGAGAAGGGCCTAGGGGTAATGGTAACAGGGACCATGAACAACACTGCCCAGTGCAGGAGAGCAGCTGCAAAAGTGAGCAAAATGCTGGGGTGCATAGCAAGAGTTTTTTTGTCCAGGTGAAGAGACATGGTCTTGCCCCTCTACAGGTCACTAATAAGGCCACACTTGGAGTATAGTGTGTAGCTTTGGAGGCCATACCTGAAGTGTGATATCAGGCTACTGGAGGGGGTGCAGAAAAGGGCAATGAAGATGATATGTGGAATGGAGGGGAGAGACTATGAGAGTAGGCTGGTGTGGAGGAGTTGTGGGATAACAGATGGACCAGACACCAAACTTCAAGTTCAACAAACAATATCTCTGTGATGTTTATTCAAAATGCAGGAGAGAATCTTTAACAATGGCATATTTCTTGTTTCGTATATCAGTTTGTAGCAACAGACTATGCAAGTCTTTCCTCTACACTTAGCCAGCACCTACTGACTCATTGATCTCTGATCTAACTTAGCAGTTGAGATTCAGCCTCCACCCCTATGCAGGCCTTGTTTGCTTGGGTAGTGGGAACTCAAATAAAAGAAAAAAGCTAAAAACAAAGAACCTCAGTGCAGAAGCACAGAAACATAGGTGACCCCAAAGGGCACTGACAATAAGCCAAGTTTCAAAGAAACACAACATCACACATACTTTCATAATGCAAAGCATCATGGGATATATGTATATCAACATGACATTTTAGATTGTCTCAGTTTATAGCAATTTGCATGCATTTTAAATAGCACAACTAACTTAATTTGTATACTGCAGTCAACTAGTACTGTTTACCTTCATCAAAAACACCTAGTGCCATGGTATTTTCAACATTTACAGGTTTTATACACATAAGGTATATACATTAAAGTATTTTATGGCATAGTGCTATTACATACTAAATCCAACAATGGTAAACACAGCCTGCTGTTTTACATACGCTCAGAGGTCACCACAATAACCTCCCTGTATGAGGACCTGAGAGGGAAAAGGAAAATTAAAGAGGACACTATAGCAGAGTCAAGAAAGGGAAGGGGGGGGTCATGTGATGCAGGGCACCTAGAAGCAGCGCTGATCCGAAGCTCCCGCCTATCGACCTTTTTCAAGAGCTTACTTTGCCCAATTTAAAGTACAGAACGAGCTTCAGACCTTAGTTATACAGTACTTTGTACTGGCACTTGGAGCAATGGCGATTGCCACTGGGGACGTTTTTGGGCGACGGATTTGGTTTTAAAGCCGAGATGGAGGCCGAGATGAAACAGTCCGGCATTAGACACACTCCTCCGGCTACCCCAGAGAAAACAGCCAAAAAATCTAAACAACAGAGCTCCGGGGGTATCTCCAAGTCAATTTCTTCCAGCTCCTTGATGATTCCTCTAACGGAGGAACGTTTTCTTCAAGAATTGCTGCCTTTTAAGGAAACACTCGAGGACATATCGGCAGAATTGAAATCACTGTGAACTGACCTAAGTTCCCTGTCGCAAAGAATGGGAGACTCTAAAGTGAGAACCACCTCTCTGGAGAGGTGGAAGGAGAGAATGGATCCTGAAATTGTTCAGCTCCGGCTACAGCTTAAAAAGCTGCAACTGAAAACCGAAGATTTGGAAGGGAGAAGTAGAAGGAATAATATCCTGATACTAGGCCTACCTGAAATGGAGGAAGGCCCTGATACCATTGGTTTCCTTCAGAAATTTCTTAAGATCGTGGGCCCATCCCCACTAAACCCACAGTACCACATAGAACGGGCCCATCGCTCTGTCAAGCCGAAACCCCCACCTGGATCACCACCACAGCCAATCATAGTGAGATTCCTAAGCTACCTTGAGAGGTAGCATGTCATTTCCAAATCGAAGAAGCTCCAGGCCATCCTATGGGGTAACGCTAAGTTGAGGATAACTCAGGATCTCCCCTTTGAAACTCGTCAAAAGTGATCAGCATTTCATCCCATGGTCAGCAAGTTAATAGCGGCAGGAATTCGCTTCAAGATGGTCTACCTGGCTAAACTGCAAGTGGCTATTGAGAGAGTTTGGCATTCCTACGAATCCCCAGAGCAGGCAACTGCGGATCTCATAATCAAGCTACCTAATTTATTTAAGACTGGCTGAACTGTTATCTCAAATACCTAAGGCTTTCAGTCCTTAATCTTGTGGGAGTGAATTGCTTACCTGTTTTGGATCCCTTCTCTTTTTTCCTTTCCCCTCTCTTCCTTCTGTCTTTTGCCTCTCTTGGGCTGGTTTTGGAGGGTTGCTGGGGTGTCTTGAGGCCTAGCAGGCCTAATTCAGTGGTGAGATCGCCAGTGAGTTCCCGTGGGGAGGGGGGTAGGAACCTTTGTTTTGCGTGCGTTTCCCTGCGCCACTAATGGGGATGTTTTTTTTAGTCCCATCAATTTCAGGTCCCCCGATCACTTCCTCACCCTTCGAGGTGATATAATTCCCGTAGATTTTAATAAGTTATGCGGTAAAGGGTTTTTTTGGAGACCTCTATCCCCCGAGGTCTGTTTCACAAATTATCTGGGTTTGTCTAATCTCATCTGGAGCAGCACTCTCGATCTTCAGTAGGTTGGCCAACCTACGTCCAGATGGATTCATTTTCACTTTCCCTGGAATTGGCTCTGTACTTTCTCTAATAATTCTCCTGATTCTGACTAACCTATCTAGGGCGTACATTTGTGGTTTTCTTTGAGGGGTTGGTGGGTGGGAGGCTTTGGGATGGAGCAAGCTTGGGGAGAACTGCATATCGCACCAGAGAAGGGGGGAGAAGGGTGGTCTCCCGGGGAAGCTTAAAGAGCAAGGTAGTTGCTGAACACTTCTGATATACCTCCTTGAGGTAGTTTCTGGCACCAATGCTCAGATCTGGTATATACATGGAGCTATAGCTTCCCAAAGGAAGGTCGCCTTTTGGGTTGGGTCCTCTATACTGGATACTCACATACCCCAAACTACCTTCATGGGGGACCTATTGTACATAGTTTGAGGGGGGTTTTGGGGGGAGGGGGATTTCACGAGTCTGATGACTTTCCCGACTATAGCAACGATGGAGATTAAAAGGGAGCAGTTATATCTCCACATACTCTCAGCTTTACAAACATATACAGGGAACTATCCGGAAGGGTTCTCTTGTTTCAATACTATCTATGTTCAAAGGGGAGGAGGGTAGGGGAAGGGACTGGAGTGTGCCTTTTGGGGTTCTTTTTTCATTCACTGACACATGATTATTGTCTCCTTCAAAAAGATGGTAATGACCTCAGTAACAGTTAAAATTGCCACATGGAATGTTAGAGGAGTCAGAGACATGACTAAAAGATATCAAGTCCTCAAAAATTGCTCTCTTGAATATAGACATCCTTTTGATGCAGGAAACCCACCTTCTAGCTACTGAAACAAATGGGTTACGCAGACAGGGGTTCTCCCAAGCTTTTACTGCCTGTGGGTCGTCTGAGAGCAGGGGGGTGGCAATTCTGGTCAAAAAGCATGTTTTGTTCATAGCAGAAGAAACACTATCAGACCTGGAAGGCAGATTTATTTTAGTTAAGGGCACGCTGAACAACAACGTGGTGGTATTGGGTGCAGTTTATGGCCCAGTGGGAGGTAGTGTGGAGTTCCTTATGTGTTTGGCAGACAAGCTGGGCAGATTTCTGCCCTCCAGGTTAATTATTGGGGGAGATTGGAATATCCCCCAACACAAGATTTAGATAGAACATACAGGCCACTAAAGCCCCTATCCCCCCGCAGCAAGCCCTAAGGGACTTTATGGGATGATTGGGTCTGTGCAATCCATGGCGCCTATTTATCCCTCTGGTCAGGTTTTCTCATTCCATTTCCAGGTTCACCAGTCATGGTCTAGGCTGGACTACATTCTAACCAGCACTTCACTCTTAGCTGGTCTTCGCCAGACTGGTATTGAACCGATTGTTATATCGGACCACTCGATGGCATGGCTAGTGATTTCTCCAGACCCGTGCATTCAAAGGGACACTACCTGGAAATTGAATACACAACTCCTAAAAGAGGAGTGCATAATCTTTCACATAATGGATGCAATCTCTTCTTTTATGGATACTACATGATATCTCTCAGGTTTTTGAAAAGTTTTATAAAGATTTATACAGTAAAAATCCTTCACAGGTCACATCCTCATGTATAGAACAATATTTGGATAGCCTTGACCTCCTGTCTCTTCAAGCACATCATTGTTCGAGTCTGTCTTCCCCAATCACCTTGGGGGACATAGAGGAGGCAGTCAGAGGGCTCGCATTAGATAAGTTGCCAGAACCAGAAGGCTTTCCCTCCAACTTCTACAAATCCTTTTCTAATGAATTAGCCCCCCTCCTCTTAAATTTATTTGAATATATGTTCACCTCGGATACTCTCAATCCTTCCTTGTTGGAAGCCACGATAGTTATCATCCCGAAGCTCGACAAACCACATAATGATCCTGTCAGTTATCGCCCAATCTCGCTTTTAAACTATGATATCAAAATTCTAACAAAAATCTTGTCTCTCAGAATCAAATGGGTCTGGTTTCATCTGTTGAGCCCTGTGCAGGTGGGATTTTGCAGGGTCGATCTTCAGCTGATCATTTGCGAACCCTTTCACATATCTTCCAGGTTGCCCAGGACTCCCAGATCTCCATGGCCTTAATCTCATTAGACGCAGAAAAAGCCTTTGACAGAGTAAACTGGGAGTTTCTCTGGACAACTCTTAAGAAAATGGGCTTCCCAACAGTTTTCATTTGATGGATACAGATGGTTTATCAAGCTCCCTCTGCCAAAATTTATTGTAATGGTGTATTCTCTCCATGGTTCTCTTTTTTAACTGGTACCAGGCAAGGCTGCCCCTTATCTCCCTTTCTATTTAACTTATATCTAGAACCCCTTCTACTTAGTATTAAGCATGCCCCTCAGGTCATGGGCTGTCCAGTATATCAACAGTCTCTAACCCTTTCAGTATAAGCAGATGATATTCTCCTTCATTTGGCCTACCCCGACATATCATTATCACAAGCATTACAAATCATCAGACAGTTTGGACTCATAGCCAATTATAAATTAAACTTATCGAAAACTGTGATTTTTCCTCTAATTGCCCTTACCAATCAGGCTAGCTTTGCTCACCTAGGTATGAAATGGTCCCCTCACTCTATTAAATATTTGGGTATTCATCTCACCAATGACCCAGAGACTTCAGGAAGCTTAATCTGGATGACTTAATTACGAGCACCCAGCAGGACCTTCAAAGATGGGTAAACCTTCCCCTCTCAATATGGGGTCATATCAGTATTGTTAAAATTAATGTCCTCCCTCGTCTCTTTTATCCCCTAAATTTATCAAATCTCTGGCTCCCATTGTCCTATTTTCATCATTTTCACTCTGCCCTCTCTAAATTTATCTGGCAGGGCAAACATCCCAGGTGCCCTTTCATAAAACTCAGCCTTCCTAAGGAATTAGGTGGGCTTCGTATTCCTAATTTCAACTTCTACTACTAGGCGAGCCACCTGTCAAAAATGGAAAGATGGTTCTCAGACACAGGTGATGGGCACCTACCAATCTGGCTACAATTACAGATGAAGCTTCTTGGTCTGCATGGCCTCAATTCCTCAGGAATATTTTTCTGTCCTAGTTCTGCATTGCCAAATTCCATACAAAATTCAGTGGTGGGAGTTTCCATTAGGGTTTTAGCTCAATGCTGGAATTTTTTTAACATTCCATACAAAAAGGAGATGGCTCAACCCCTTCTTCAGAAACCAAATATTAAAATAGGGGATCACTGCTTTTTCCGGATTGGCTTCCTCAGCTACAGGATGTTTCAGTAGAGGACCTGTACAGTCAGACCACTCTCCTGTCACCCCCTGATATAATAGCTAAATTCAATATCCCTCAGAAATATATTTTCAAAGTGTTTCAGCTGAGACACCTTATGGTGTCCAATTTTGGAGTTACATTATCACAATCCCAGGTTAGGCCCTTTTTGGAACAGGTACAGATATACGCCAGTAAGCCCCAAGGAATATCGGCAATTTACTCTCTTCTTTTGGGAATCAAATTCCCGAATGCCTCCCGGGTTCTAAAGTTTGGACTTCCCCTCTGACTGATGTTAGCCCTATGTGGAGTCAGGTTTGGAAGGACCTGCATAGATGTCTTACCCAAGACAGACATAGACTTATTCAGTATCATATTTTAAATAATATGTATTACACTCCTGTTAAACTAGCCAAACTGGGTAGGCTTCCTGTGGCAACCTGTACCAGATGTGGTTCATCTGAAGGGAATCTGATTCATATTTTCTAGCATTGTAACAAAGTGGCACCACTCTGGAATGCAGTTCAATCCAGCCTAGATCCTCTATTGCGATTAGGGGACTTGTTTACTATAGAGATATGTATCCTTGGGATGTTTTCAACCATTAATATTAAGGAGCGTAGATTTCACATGGCCTTAATTTCTATTGTGGTCAAAAGATTGGTTCTTAAGCACTGGGTGGACCAATTAGTCATAACACACGAGGAATGGTTGAGGGAAATGTCACTTTGTTTCAATACCGAGCGGTATACTGGGATGTATAGGGAGAGGCATCAGCAGCAGAAAACAGGAAGTTGTTATCCCTCTGCATAGACAGTTGGTGAGACCCCATCTGGAGTACTGTGTCCAGTTCTGGAGACCTCATCTCTGCAAGAACATAGACAGGATAGAGGTAGTCCAGAGGAGGGCAACTAAAATGGTGCAGGGTCTGCAAGAGAAGCTGTAATGAGGAGAAACTAAAGGAGCTTAATATGTATACCCTTGAGGAAAGAAGGAGAGGGGGACATGATAGAAACTTTTAAGTACCCCAGTGGAATCAACAAAGTCCAAGAGTAGCATCTTTCAGAAAAGAGACTTACAAGAACAAGGGACACAATTTAAAGATAGAAGGAGGGGTTCAATGTGAGGAAGTATTATTTCACAGAGAGGGTAGTGGATGCACTGAAACAGCCTTCCTGAGGAGGTTGTGGGGTCTAAAACTGTGGGAGATTTCAAGAATGCATGGGACAGACATAAGGCAATTCGTGTGGGGGGTAGGAAGAAATAGGCTGTTGGTTAACTAGGATCTGTGGCCTATCCTGTAGGTAGGGAAATGGGCAGACTAGATGGGCCTAGCGGTCCTTATCTGCCATCAAAGTCTATGTTTCTATGTTTCTATGATAGCCAGCTTCCGGAATTGTATGGATGCATTTAATCGCAAATGGGGTAAATTATACGCCTTATATTTGAATTGAGATATTGAAAGTACATGTCTCTGCTTATTTTAGTTGGTCAGTTTTATTCATCTTTGGCAAATGTTGACTGTTAGTTTCTAATTCTCGAGTATTTTTGTGTTGTTATGTATATTAGGCACACTCCAGGGGAGGGTGGGTGAGGGTGAGACAAGAGGGGAGGAAGGAGGGTTTGTAGGTGTATTGGTATTGTTTTAGTTTTATTTGATCCAGAGACAGACTGATGTTTGCTACTTCTTGTCTATTTTGGCTAGTATTCTTGTATGACCAACCTTGTAGCCTCCTTTCTAGTTATATGTAAGACGAAAACAATAAAAATGTTGAATTTGAAAGAAAGGGAAGGGTGCCCATAGGTGGCCAACCTTATGGACTAGAAATTGTAAAGGATAGATTAGGCTAAGAAATAGAAGAACTGTTGCAACAGATTTAAGAAAAGGTTGGTCCTCAAGAGTGTCAGGAGCTCCCTGTCACAGCTGGGAGATCTGAATATGTACACCCTGGAGGATAGAAGGGACGGGGGGACATGATAGAGACATTTAAGTATCTGATGGGAGTCAATAAGGATGAGGCAGATGGGGTCTTTAAGCTAAGGAGGGAGAGGGACACCAAGGGGCACAGGCTAAGAATAGAAGGAGGAAGATTTAGGAGGGAAATGAGGAGACACTATTTCATGGAGAGGGTGGTAGCAAAATGGAACACAGTACCAGAATGGGTGGTATCATGTAAATCTGTGAACAGCTTTAAAAGGGCATGGGACAGGGAACGGGGAGAGTGAGGGTTGGGGAAATGGGGGTGGCAATGGGATGATAAGGGGGCTGGGGCAGCTGCAAACTAGGGGTACTAGCTGCTCACTGGAGCAGCCTTAGATAGACCGGGTGGTCTGTTTTTGCTGGCATATTCGTATGTTCATATATTCCACATGTGATTCATTTAGTTTAGATGTGATCTTTAGGTGTAATGTGCCTGCAGTGCTTTTATTTTACTTTACAGAAATGTTAAGTAATTCAATACATATTAGCTTTATATTTGCTAATATAGTATTTTTTTCCCTAATTTACTGTCAGGATCAACTGTTCAGAAATGTATTTCTCAAAGAATGACAGAGCTACTGCATAATACATATTATTTACATACCCATAATGCAGCACTTGCAACTCACGGAAGTAATGTATTCTCATACATGGTAAAAAGCAAGTAAAACAGATGTTGTAACATATTTTTATTGATTACTTTAGAAAAGGAGCTGTGTTACTTTATGCTCCTGTGTTTTGAACGCAAAAAAAAAGTGTTAAAGTATATAGGTCGTTACAAGATAAATAAACAACACTCTACTCACATACTCCAGGAAGCAAGTTAATATGTTAGGAAAAGTGTTATACTGCTATTGATTAAAAATAGAACACATTTCTACAGAATTGTGCAGTCCACATGTAACCCCTAGGTGGTGCTATCCCAAGGGCTACTACCCCTGCCTGTATGGCTAGTGACAGGTTAAGGGGCCTAGGTCCAGTGATGGGTGCCTCCACCCAGAGGTCAGGGTTTTTAGTGGTTAAACTAGCTTGGGCACAGCCCTCTGGGACACTGTGACCCCCCCTTTGTTCCCACTAGTGGCCCACACAGTACATGGGAGTTACTTCCCAATACCATACAAATGCACACTAATTACACATACAGTACCCACTTACCCCCAGGACTCCCTGTAAAATATGGTTAGGCAATGCCACCGCAACTATGCAATATTCTCTGCTATATGTACTGACACCACAAGTAGGATGTAGTTCAACAAATATAAATCTGATTTATTCAGGGGAAGTAACAAGGAAGGGGAATCAGGTTGATTTTGCATTAAGACATATAAATCACAGTACTGTGCATGAAACTTAGGGTCCGTATGTCACACTCACTGGGTACCCAGGATGGTGGGAGGCTAGCCAGGTCTGTTGCCTGGGGTTGGCTGGCTGGTGCAGCTGGTTGGGGCCCTAAAAGAAAGAAAGGTATGCACAGCAAAATTGTAATCTGGAGCAGAGGCTCAGTTACAAAAAAAGAAAGCACAAGTAAATCAGATGGCACACTTTTGATTCATAAATTGTTGCAGGGGGTTGCCCGGAATTGTACTCACGATACGCAATACAGATTACAGGTTGGATGGTGTTGTTTCTGGGTTTCCAACATTCAGCACACACTGCAGAGTGAGGGAAATCATGATCGCAATCTCCCTTCAATTTAAAGCACATTTATATGTAAAGGAAAGTACTGTACCAAGCAGACTGCTCCACGATCCCGATCGCAATTACTGCAAAATACCCGGGAGCATGCACAGCATCAGCAGTCCTTGACAGGCCGATCGCATTCGGCAAACTTTCAGTCTTTTTCAGGTTAAGCCTGGTTCCCACACTTCTGCTTCTTCGTCCTCCTCAAAAACTCAATTTCAGTCCGAACTACGATTACCAACGGCCGCAGACTGACTTCGGGCCTACACACGCACTTCCTGCGCGAACTACTCGCCGGTCGAGCAACAGGGCTCCTTCTCTCTTCACTGTCACCTCAGATCTGGCTTGCCAGCAACAGTTCAGGGCATTTCCCTTCAATTCACTAGAGTCCGGTTGGCTGATGGAACTGTCAATCACAGCAAGGCTCCCTCTATAGGTGCAAAAAAAGGCACCATTAAACCAGAACTACACTTCCCAGGGGCTCCCTTCATATAGCCCCCTTGTAACAGGCTCCAGCTTAGAGTCCCTTTCCTGATTGGCCCAAGCAGTCTCCATTTTAGGGCTCCCCCAACCCAATTGGTCCAGTTCGGCAGTTCAGAACCAAAATAATGGGGCTTCACAGAACAGTTCGTGCTGCAAGAAAAGCAGGTTAAGCAAACTACATTTTCAATACTTTTCTAAATGGTTTCTGGCAAACAGTTACATCTTTGAAAAGAGCTCCCTCTGTGCCACTAACGATGGCAGGATCGGAGCAATTGCTCAGAAGCTCTGGTGGGACTCGAGCAAAGAACACACAGTCCCCCCAGGCAAACTAATTATGTCGGTGAGCAGGCAGACCTTAAAGAGACTGTACTCATAGGCTTTGGAGTGCGGGCAGTGCCCACAACTAAATGGCATTTCCGAACGCCAGCTAGGCAGGGAGCACTCAGGCAAGCTCCTGGAAGGTTTTTAGGAACCCTCATTTGCAGGGGGGGTTACACACAGCAAGCTTGCCAGTGCACACTTGTATTTTCCACATGTAGAGTTTCACTTAGTTGACATGTGATCATTTGTATTAATGTGTCTACAATGCTTTTGTACTTTATGCAAAGGTCTAAGTGAACCATAAAATGTTTATCCTTAGTCTACAGGTGGAACCATTTTTTCAGATGGAAGGATACACAATATAAATGGTCTTTTTCAGCAATAAAATCACCCTTCCTGAGCATTATTTGTGTTCCCCATGCAACCCATGTTATAGGCGCAATAACCCACTCCGGGGTGTGGAGTTATAGGCATTTAATCCATGTCTAGGGTGCTGTGAGGACACTTGGCCTGCAGCCTTGTGCCTCACAACACACCCTAGGTGTGGATTAAATGCCTATAACCCCACACCATCTCATGGGTTATTGCTAACATAGATAGATAGATAGATATAGATATTCATGGCAAAAAACTGCATTTAATGCATCAGTTAGGGATAAAGCAAAAAAAGGAGGAAATGAAACATTAGGGTTGAGCCCCTAACCCCCCCACACAACCCACACACCCATCCTCCACAGACTGACAGATGCCGGGGTGTGCCATGGGGTCATGTGGCCCAACTCTCACCCCATTTCATGTGTAAGCAGGTTGACATGCTACAGTAAAGGAGAATGGGGTGAGAGTTAGGCCTCATGATCCTGACCCTGGCGTCTGTCAACCCTAATGTTTCATTTCCTCACTTTTTTTGCTTTAAGCCTCACTGATGCATTAAATGCAGTTTTTTACCATGAATTTCCTTACTTTTTGAAACAGTGTAATATAACTAGTTAAAAAATATGTATTGGTGGGAGCGCGGGGCCCACCAAGTTGCCCATTTCTGCATAACAATATGAATCTGTAGGAGGACGGGCCGCTAAAGGTGATCTAAGCTGCTAGTAGCGAAAACTCTGTACCTCGCTTCGTTTTTGAGATATGGGTGCCGGAAGGTGTGACAGACTCTGCAGTGTTATCCTATGGGGGAAAATCTCAAATTCGTGATGGCATATCTATGGGACCACTTAATTCCCCAACACCTAAACAGCATAATTCACAACTGTGAGGCATCCCCTCAACACCCTGTAAATTTCAAGTAAAAAGACCAAACTGTTAATGAGCTATGCAATTTAAAAATTTATACACCTTTAAAAATTCTAAGTTCATGAGATAGCAAAATCCTGGGCCACCAGATAAATCGTCCACGAGGCAGCGAAATCCTAGTCCGCAAGGAGACATCTGGTCACACCATGAGGGCCATCTGGTCATGCCATCAGGGACATCTGGTTATGAAATTCTGGCTATCTGTTCACACCATGATGGACTAGGCTCACGGACCAGGATTGTCTCGAGGACCAGGATTTTGTAGGCTCGTGGACTAGGATTGTTAGCAAGTCGTGGTCAAAGAATTTGAAATTTTTAAAAAGCTATTTTTTTGCAAAAACAAACCAAACCAAAGGCATGGCTTTGTAGAGGGCATCACCCTGAACAAAACCCATGCCTCATTTGTGCCAAAAGTCTCCCATGTAGAAAACTATGACATTTTGTTTGCCAGAAAAATGGAAAATAAGAAGGCGGCTTGCAGCGAAGGAATTTTTCTGATGGACTAAGATTTTACTTCACGAGCTGACAAAATCCTTGTCCATGAGGCAATTCTTAGTTCGCAAAAAATACATATAAATTTTAGGTGAACTGAGCATGCTCAGAACTCAAAAATTAAAAATTAAATAACTTTTGAATGGATTAATATTTTTTTTACAAAACCAACGCTGGATTGTTCCTTGACCAAAATTCTTTCTATGCTCTAAATTTCAGACCAAATGACCACATGGTGTGGTTGTAGTACCATGGGCAAAAAACACATTAAAAATATCGAAAAGTGCATTCTTTGGTGTTTCGCTGAGCAGAAACCGTATGTATGACTGAAACGCAACTTGGTAAATCAAGAGATCTACCATACTAGATTGCACATTCCAAATTTCATGCAAATTTGTTAAATGGTTGCAAAGTTATTAAGGTGCAAAAATTGAGGTTTAACATTAAAGTGCCTACTCAACCCTAATTATAGGGGCATGACCTTGTCTATATTATATATATTGCAAAAAACTTCATTAATGTATCAGTTAGGTTTGATAGCATGGTGACCAAAGTATGGTAATGTGTTGTTAGGGCTACCCCCTACCACCCCACCCCCACATCCCACCCTCCACACACAGAGGTTGGGGTGTGCCATGGAGTCATCAGGCCAAAATCTCACACCATTCAATGTGTAAATAAGCTGATATGCTACAGTATTGGAGAATGGGGTAAGAGTTAGGTCTGATGAACCCATGGCACACCCCAATGTCTGTTGGTGTGTGGGGGGGGTGGGTTGGTAGTTGGGTAACCCTAACATCACATTACCATACTTTTGTTGCTGTGCTATCAACCCTAACTGATGCATTAATTATGTTTTTTTGCAATAAATTTCCCTTCTTTTTGAGAAAGTGTAATGTAACTAGTAACTGGTATATGTCTATGGGACTGTGGGCCCTCTGGGCCCTGTGCTCCCTTTACAATGCCCATTTTTTGCATAATAGTATGTATATGTGGGAGAACGGGCCCTCTGGGCCCTACGCTCCCACTTACACATAAGTACAGAGCCATACAGAAGCCCCATAGTACTGAAAAGGAACCACTGTAACACTTATTTGACATTATCTCAGTAACTGTAGCAACTATGAAAAAGATTTCACAGCAGTTGTAATCATGACTTCAAAACCTCGATGCGTACTTAGTCACTGCAGGTAGCAAAAAATATGTATCTTGAATTGTTTTTGAGATACGGGTGCTGAAAAGCACCGTGGGTACTGCAGTATTAGCCTATGGGAAATTTCTCAACTTTGGAGCGCTGTAACTTTGTAACCATTTAAATTTTTTTACCAAACCATGAAAAGGCACATCCATGGGGCCAGGGCTTGCCACCCTACAAAGTTCAGTCAAAATGTCCTAACTGTTTAAGTGCAGTGGTGTTGCAAAGAAATGGTACTTTTTTGGCGCAGTAGTGTCACAAATTGCAACAGTACAGATGCCACAGTGTTGTAATGTGTCAAAATGTCACAAATGTCCTGTTGCTTAGCAAGCCAGAGATAATAAGCCCAACCCGAGAGCGGGGCTTACATACTATTGGGAGCTTATGAACAGTGGCATTGCCTGCCAGGGGAGGAGCTGAAATGGGTGCTACACTACACGGTCTCTGCTCTGTGGAGTAGAGCAAAGAAGCAGAGGAGTAATGTGCTTAAATTATATATTAAAGGTATGCCATCGTTGCCTAACTGCTTGCTCCTTTTCCAGTACATCCTATTGTGAGTCCCAGTCATGCTGTGTTGCTCCTGATGTGTTTTTGCTCGCTTTCAGGAGGAGGAAGGCCCTGCTGTCGATGGTTCTGGAGTGGGAAGCTGAAAGACAGGAACTGGTTGCCGGACCCGTGTGGCAGAGCTCTGAGCAGAGCAGGACCTGAAAGGGACTAGAAGGCCAGCTGAAATGGTGAAAACATCAAGAAGACAAAATGCACATTTGAAATTAAATTTGTTCTCCTCTGCCTATACTAGGGTAGAACCTGACTGGTGCCCTTAAAGTTGAAAAGAACCTATATCTTACACTCTGACTGAAGTAATTTGATTATGTGTATGCCTTAAGAGTCTTTAAAATCCTGATATTTGATGCTGCTTTAAACTTATTTTTGTTTTTGGGCAGGACTGAATGGTGTTTGCTCTGTTCTGATAGTCAGTTTGATAGCCATTTTGTTAGTTTTTAGTGATTCTTAGTTTGCTTTTCTTTCTGTTTTTTTAAAAAAAAAAGAATTTAGAGCTTAAAGGGTGGATATTACTTTAATTGTGTGTTCCCCACCCATATGCAAAGTAGGTCATGAAGGCAGTATCCATAAGTAGAGTATGCTGCTACAGACAGCTTATTCAAGCCGATGTGCACATGAAGGTAGTCAGGCGAGGGTGTCCGCATAGTTTAGAACTGCCTGCGGCTTTTTTCTCCTGAGATTTCCACGCTATAAAGAGGAGCAGGAGTTTAGAATAACTGGAACCCTTAACAGATCTAATAGCTGTAGGAGCATTTGGCATCTACCTTCAACTTTTTTTGGCGCAATTTAAAAAAAAAAAGCAACAAAAGTTACTGGCGAGTGTAAGGCCTAAATTGCCAAACGTTAAAAAGCCAAAGTGCCAGAACGCTAAAATGCTAAGAATGCCATAGCATACCTGAGTGTCTCGGGCCTCAAATTTAGTGGAGAAATTCACTTGAAAGGCTATCCACCTGAAATGATATGAGGCAAGCTCAAATGCGATGCGAATTAGAATCTGACGCTAAGGCACTTTCAAAAAGTAAGTTTAAAGCTCTTATCATTAGATTTATGTTTTAACTGATCAACGGCTCTAACTACTATCTGTATTCTGACTTGCACAAAGATCCGTATAAAAACTTTACAGTGGGGTAGTGACTTCACTGGCAGTATTGCTCAGCTTAGTTTCGCTTAAGTTTTATTGGGTTTTCTTTGGGCTTTCTTTGGGCTTTTTCTTATTCATATTATTGAGACTTTTCTAGTCACTCTTCTAGTCACTTACAATCTTTTGAGGCCTTATTTTTTATTAGTTTTCCTGCTATTTCCCTAACATACAGTGAATTTGATCACTATTATTATTACTGCATTTTATCTTTATTGTGTTTTAGTGTCTGTAAATATCAGATTGGACAAGAATATCGCTTGGCATAAGCAGTTTAAGGAGACAAAGGAATCAAATACTTGGACATTGTACCATTGGACTGTATTGGGGATGATCAGTGTGAATATGTGGTGGACGATGAGAACTAGAAACATCAGCCAGTTCTATAAAGGTCCATAAATTACCAAAAACAACAGAGCACACAGAGTACACAGAGCATACAGAGTACAAAGAACCGTAAGAGTTATGGACTTATATGGACGCATATGAACTCATATGAATTTGTGTATGAGCTAATTACTTCCTCCTCCTTTTAGTTAATAGGCTGATAATAGGCTTGGATTTTATTTAAAACTGTTGCACAAGGTTTTCCTTTTGAGCACTGATATACTTATATCTACTGTATTTTAAATTGTGAGGTTAAATGATAAGCTTTTCTCTAAATGTAGAAAATGTGGAATTGTGATATTGATTTCATTGTGTGTTAAATTGCCATAATTATCATAATTGCCATATTTAGCATGGTTTTAAGTGATTGCATGAGGATGTGATTAGGTGACTATGTGATTATTTTAACGAGCTACATTTAAACAATAAGGCATGACCAAGGGTTATGTTAATGGTCTGTTAATCACCCTCTAGGGGTGTACTGTGGCACGAGGTGTAGCTGAGTGCCACATGCCCCTAGAGGGTGATTAACTGACCATTAACATAATCCCTGGGAGTGCCTTATTGCTATTATAATAAAAAAAGGTTTTAAACAGTGTTAAACCTTGTTCAACATATGGCTAAGCTCTACATGTATGTTAATAAAAGATTAACATAAGGTTGTTAAAATGTTTGCAGTCAATCAGAAAGCTCCATTTCTCAGACCCTTTTTATAATTATTAGTAACAATATATATTGCTAATATTACTGTTCTTAGGGGGAGTGATATCTTAATGTTATAATATTAAGATCTGCCAGGATAGTATATTTTAGATTAGAAATATTCTGTCCCCACACAGACTATAAGATTTCTAAGGTATTTTTAGTAAAAGTAAAGTAAAGCACATAGATTTGGAGGTTTGGAAGGTATATACCTGAAAAACATCAGGAATCAGAGAATTCTTAACTTAATAATGGTTCACACAAGAAGTGGAAAAAATAGCTCACTCTGTAGAGAGAGTATGGAACATATAGAGCAGATAGCGTTAACATCTGGGGAAGTCAGCTTATCCAAACTAACCCCAAAAACAGTCCACCCAGAGAATTAAAAGAACTATTAAAGATAGAAAAACTAAAGAGTGGTCAAAAGGAAACATAACAGCTGAGAAAAAATTACAGATTGGCCCCAGGCAAAATAAGGGAGACTTGATAATAAACAACCTAATAATTTAATATCCCCTGGTGGAACAAAAGAAAGGAAACAACTTAAAATAATGGATTTATGGCAGGTATCTTTGAAGGCCTGTGGGATTTATCTGCTCCCAAAAATTGGATGGACAAACTAAAGGATCAAATCCCTGTGATACCTGGATCAGATTTAATTGACCCTCAGACCACTACAGAGAATTTACCTCATTTGGTAAGTTTATTCTCTGAAGAGCCAGATTTGCAAGATGGCATCTTGTTTGATACACATGATTGGGAAACTAAAAATCAGAGAAATAGTTTGGAGGATTCTGGTAATTACCCCCCACAGTATTTTCTTCATATTCTTTATAGTGCCCATCCTCCATTGCAACCGATGACATATTGCAGGAGGCTGGCACTCAAGAGCTAGCTGACCAGAGTGGAAAACTAACTGATATGGATCAACCAGAAGATCAGAATAGTATTCTGACTTCTGTACCTAGAGTAGCTCTTCAGTCTCCCAGACGCTCCCCTAAACAAGGAATAATGGAGAGAAATGAACTACAGAGTATCATACAAGAGATTAATGTCACCATAAAAGGACTAAGAAAACTGGATAATAAGGGCAGACCTGCTCTCTAAAGAAGAATCTGGAGGGAAGTTGGGGAGAAACGATAGGGGATGATTCCAACAAAGGTACTGTGAACTCAGAAGAAACCACAGTTAACAAGGGGAATTTTGTTAAGAATTCCACCCTCTCTAGGCAAACATTAGAGATCCTAAAAAATAGGTACCATGCTGATGTAGCTATAGTTGAGAATTTGAAGGTAATTAAGGATGAGATTAGTAATTTAAGATCTGATGTTTTTTATAATCGAGTATTATTGAAACAGCTGGTAGAGGGCTACAAGAGAATAAGACAAATTCTAGTGAAGCCAAGGAGATACCATCTCTGGATAATTTAGGAGAGAATAAAGCAATACACATAAACCTACCATCTCCATTTCATAAGGACCAAATCTGTGAATGCTATGCTTTTCCTCCTTTGGAGAAGGGAAAGCAAATTAACAAATTGGATCAAAATAAAAGTAATAAAAACAATGGTAGGAAAAAAGGTAAAAGTAAAAACTAAAAACAGGAATGGAAACCATATTGCCAAGAACTTACAGAGTATTGGGACACACAAAAGCAGACAGATACATGATATCATTTTAAATAAAGATACACAGAGTGGGTCCCCCTCATAAAAACACAATGGAGATGGATGGTACACTACCTCAGCTTCCAAAGAGGAAAAATAGAAACAGCAATGCTCAGGCCTCATTTTCTTATGTTGAAGTACTAGACAATGTATTAGACCACAATGAGCAATCAGTCCTACTGGAAACAGGGGAAGTGAGGAGAGGGGAGACTGAGACCACCATTGCCCACCAGGATTTCATAATGCAGGAAGTCAAGCAGTGTACTGTCATAGGACAAAATATTCAGATTGCTACATCAGAGAATAGGGATTTAGATTTTAGTTCTAAACACAAAGTTAAAGAGGTCCCACATAAGCTTATTTCATTTGGAAAGATTAGCAAAACCGATTATCAGTATGAAACGAAAGAGACAGAATATTTTATTGAAATGTGGGGAGTTGAAAGATTAGTTAAGGAAACACAAGAGAAACTGACAAAATGGGTGATCCACTTATTACACCTTCAAGCAATTCAGAGGGAAATTTATGTGATGAGGCCTCCTAATCCCTATTATCCTGATACAGTTCTTCTGTATTGTAGTACAGAAGAGAATGCTGAGATTATCTGGCAGCAATAATCTATCTTGATGCTCAGAGGAATAGAGATGACCCCCCCCCAAGTTGGTCCCAGTGGTTAGATCACTTGATTGTAACGTGAGGCCTAATAAGGTTACAAATTCTGAGGAAAACCAAGAACAAGAGCAACAAGACCAATGTATGGGAATGAGTGACCAAGCCCGGGACAAAATAATAGAAGTAATAGATAATTTAAAAAAAAAAAAACAACAACAAAATGCCTGGGAATGCAAGATGATTTCTATTTTTGGGTGGAATATAGCTAAATCAGATTCTATCAAGAATATACAGGATTGTGACAGTGTAAACACTACACTGGGAAACAAGAGGTTAACATCTTGTTTGAGGCTGAGGAAATGCAGGGAATGCAACATGAACAGGCAAGGGGGATGCCTACCCAGGTGTTGCTAATTAGAGGGATTGCTAAAAGGCAGAGACAATCCAGCAAGGAGTCAGTCAGAAGATGGAAACTGCTGCAGGGAGTAGATACTCCTAGGCAGAGAACCCTGCAAGATGGAAGGTGGAATGTAAGACAGGAACCAGAGCAGAAAGCCAGGAGAATGGTTAATTATTGGAGAGAGCCTTTGGGGAGAAGTTGAAACCTGCTGCTGAGAAAGAGACCATTTCTAGAGCAGAGAGTCCTGAGGTAAAAGATCAGCCTGGCCAGCTGGGCCAAAAATAGTGAGTAGAATGTATTGTTAATAACAGCCTGCAAATAAGGCTAAAAGGGAAAACTGTTTGTGTTTGATTTGAGACTGTGCATTCAAAACTGTTGGCCCACAAACCGTTTATGTTTTGTTTGAGACTATATATTGAAAAAACTGCTGGCCCACACTGGTGGTTCAAAGATTCCTTTTGTCAAGTCAGCCTGAAAGAACTGGTTTGTGCTAACCTTTATGTTACTTGACCAGGCTAGAGAAGTTGAACTTTCTGATTATGCTTTTCTGGAGCAATAACTTACATTTGGAGCAATAAAAGTACATTTTCTTCTGTGAACTTTAAACGCAGCATGTTGCCTCTCCATCTGCCATAGGCCAGCTTGTCACTAGGATGAATTTATTTATTTTATTTATTTAACATATCATAGGAATTACAACCCTTTGAGTCGTAATCATTTACAAAGGCTCCGTGTCAAACATAATCATACATACAATGAGACAGTACAGCAGTAAGACATCACAGTTTAAACAAAGGTTTTTTACATATGATAGCCAGGGTGGCTGTTGACCTATACATGTAGTAGCTAGGGTATTGATGTAAATACAAGTGGTACAGTTACAGAAGTAAGTGCAGCCTCTGGGGCGTTGTCAGATAACAGAAACAGTGATCAGTAATGAAGATGTCCTCTACAGTTGGTGGCTAGGGGTAGTGGTACCATGCACAGAGTAATGAGTCAGCAGTGATAACAGTTAGGATTAGTACATATTGGTATAGACAGTGCAGCTCTGGAGCTGGCACTTAAGTCTATTTGAGAAGTCAGTGGATCAGTAGGCAGGGGAACTGAGTAGGGGGTGCAGTCTAGAAGAAGACATTGCCAAGGACCAGCCTAGGGTAGCTCTGTGAAGGGCCAGTTAGGAGGATTAGCAATTGCACTGGCACTGGCACAAAGAGAGAATGCAATTTTTTTAGGGTGGTCTTAAAGTGCCCTAATTTGGGAATGGAAGTTATGGCTGGGGGGAGTTCGTTGTACCAAACAGGGGTTCTATAAGGGAATGATTGTTGAGCTTGGGATGTTCTGACCCTGGGCACAGTCCATAGGTGTTTGTTGGTGAAGTGAGTAGCTGCAGGGGGGGAGCATGAGAGTAGGGAGGCAGAGACCCCCAGTGGGGACAACCCCAGGTGGATTTTTTTGGTGAGGAGACAAGTTAAGTAATGTAGTCTTTCCTCCAGGGTGAGAATGTTGGTGAGGGCATAGAGGGTGCAAGTATGGGAGCATTTGTTTGCTACTAGGAGGAGTTGGCATGCTTTATTAATAGCTATGTAAATTTTGTTTAGGGTGATGTTGTCAGCAGCTGAGTAAATGGGGAGCCCATAGTCAACGAGAGAGAGGACAGAAGAGGTGACAGCTAGACTGAGTGCTTCTGGTGTCAGGCAGTCCTTGTGCTGGTAAAGAAGGCCAATGCAGGAATTAATGGCTGAGGATAGGATATTAATGTGGGCATGGCAGGACAGGGAGGTGTCAAAGGTAAGGCTGAGATATATATATGTATGTACTTGTTCCAGAGGGAGGTGAGCGTGGGAGAGGATTTTTAGTTCAGCGTCCTTGGCCTTGCTTTGCTGGTGGGCAAAGAGCATGGCCTTTGTTTTTTTTGATGTTGACCACGAGTCTGCGGTCAGTGAACTAGCTTTCAATCTGTTTAAATGAGTTTTGGAGGGAGGACTGTAGGGTGGCAGGGCAGGGGTGTGTGGCATAGAGAACCGCATCATCAGCATATAGCAGTAAGTTACCGGAGCAGGATTTGGGTAGCACATTTAAGTAGATACTGAAGAGAAGAGGGCCCAATATGGAACCCTGAGGGACCCCTGAGCAGACAGGCAGGGTGGAAGATAGGGTGTCATTTATCTTGACACATAGGGATCTAGCAGTAAGGTAGCTATTGAACCAGGAGAGGGGTCCACTTGATAGACCAGTGAGGTGAAGTGTGTCTAGGAGGAGAGGTTGGGAGACTGTATTGAAGGCCTTAGAGAGTTCTGGCAGAATGAATGAGATTTGAGAATTCGATGAGGGCAGTGGTTGTGCTATGGCCCGATCTGAAGCCATGTTGCTCACTACATAGTAAATTTTGGGCAAGCAGATGCTCGGTGAGTTGGTCGGCTATGATTTTTTTGAGGGGGGGAGGATGGAGATGGGTCGATAGTTGTTGGGATTGGTATTGTCTCCACTTTTTAGTATTGGGGTAATTGTAGCAGTCTTCCAGGTGGTTGGGAACTGTCCCAGGCATAGGGATCAGTTCAGGAGGTCAGTCGGGGGGGGGGGAGAACAGTGCCAAGAACCCAGTAAAGGATTTTTATGTCAAAAGAGTCTTTACAATAGTTGGAGCCACTGAGAGCTTTGGAGAAGAGGTTTTGGCCTCTTGTTTTGTAATGACCCTAAGGTAGAAGGGGGGGTGGTGGAGGTTAGGCTCAGGGGTAGCTGGAATAGGGTTGAAGAAGTTGCTCAGGAGGACTGTGCTAAGATCGGAAAAGGTGGAAGTAAGGCAGTTGGCAATGGCCTGGGGGTCAGTGGAGGTGGCATTATTGATGCAGAGCTGGGAGGGTGGGGGGAAGTGGGATTTACCATTTAGCTCTTTAATGTTGTCCCAAACTTTCCGCAGACTCCCCCAGGAGGAAGCCGTGGTGTCTTTATAATAATCAGCCTTGGCCTTGCGTATGGTCCAGGTGCACCTATTACGTGTGGCTTTGTAGGTTTGTCTGTCTGCCTGGGAGCCAAATTCAATGGTTCTGTGCCAGAGATCATCCCTTTGTTTTAGTTGCTGCTGTACTAAAGGCGTGATCCATGGGACATTATGTCTTACAGATTGCATTTTAGTTAGGGGGCATAAATGTCACATGCTTTGTTGAATGAGAATGTGAAGTAATCAAAGACCACATCAATGTTAGGGGCCAGCGATATAGGGGAACAGTCTCACTGGGTCAGATAATGTCTGATTTTTTTAAGGCCACCTTACTGTAGGCGCCGGTGGGTGGATACACTAGGTTGAAGTTTGGGCAGGTGACATGGCCAGGAGAAGAAGATGGGGGAGTGGTCACTCAGTGAGTGTGGAAGGACCACTAGGTCAGAGATTCTATGTGGCTGGTTGGTTAGTAGTGTGTCTAGTAGGGTCTGGGATCCATTTGAGGTGTTCACCTTGGTGGGATAGCAAACCAGCTGAGTATGGTCCAGCACTGCAAAGGTGTCCTTGACAGCAGCTGCCAAATTGGTAAGCCAGTTTACAATTAGATCACCAACCAGGATATGTTCCATTTTGGGAGGGAAATTGGAAATATAGTTTGAGAGGGATTGTATGGCCATTGCTTGGTTCTGTGGGAGAACATACACTGCTGTGATGGTTATAGAGTCCCTAGCAAGGTTCAAGGTAAGTTTTATAGATAGGGCTTAGGCACCGTGGTCCAGGGAGGGGGCTGGAAGAGCTTGGTTCAGTAGGGAGTCTCGAACATAGAGGGCACATCCACCCCCTCATTTACCCACTCTGTCAGCTCTGTGTAGCGTGAAGCCAGGGAAGGTGACAAACAAGTCAGGGTTTTTTTTTTGAGAGCCATGTTTCTGTGAGTGCAAGGACATCTAGCTGGTATTGCGCTAGCCAGCTTTGGAGGGATGCAGTTTTTTTGGGAAGGCTGCAGATGTTAATGGCGGCTATGCGCAGCCCTTGGTGTAATGTCTGTTGACTATGGGTGGTGGGGCTTGGGTTGGGGTGAATATTTCCTGATATAAGAAGTAATAGGACTAGGACCCTAAGAAGGGTGAGAGACCACCTTTTGGTGGTTGGGCATGGGTGATGCACATGTTTGGAGAGAGTAGTGCAGGGAATGGGTAAGTTAAGGAGGGCAGGAAAGGTAAGGCAGATGAGTCGACAGGGGGGTTGGGAGGGTGTATGGTGGAAGTAAGTTAAGTGAGGGGGTGGATGTTTGTCAGGCATTGACAGGGTGGGTCAGGTTGGAATAGGTACAGAAGGATGGGGGTGAGGTGTGTGTGTGGGTGGGGAGAGGGCAAGTTGTCCCTCTCCCCACCCACAATTCCTGTTCTGTTCATTAAAATTAAATCTAACTAGAAGCTCCATAAACTCAATAAAGGTCCATGGCCTTGTTTCCTCATCATCCCAAATTGATCTTGTTTTCAAAAACTCGGCCATAGCCAAATCATTTCTTCAGTCTGGCTACAAGCTTGACACACTGGGAATCCATACTGTACATCCAAGTATTCTTGATAACAATAGGGTAATCTCTAATTCTCCTGCAAATCTCTTGGATACTAACAAATTTTAACTTCTAAATTAATCCAGCATAAACTGACTACAGGAATCCATGGGTGAACAGAGGGAATCAACCCTAGAAATTTCTGACCCTCCTAACATTAGCATTCTTTCCTGGAATACAGAGGGTCTACACGTTAAAATTGCAGATCCAGAGCTAGTGAGTTCTTTTGAGAA
This sequence comes from Neoceratodus forsteri, assembly GCA_016271365.2. Classification (NCBI taxonomy): domain Eukaryota; kingdom Metazoa; phylum Chordata; order Ceratodontiformes; family Ceratodontidae; genus Neoceratodus; species Neoceratodus forsteri. The sequence goes on from CM057450.1 coordinate 1,510,632,774, forward strand.
ATTTGTTGTTATATGCCTCCAGGAGACATGGCACACTGAATCAGTGGCACCCTTAATTCCAGGATATACCGGTCATGTAATGCCTGTTGACAAAGGAAAGAAACGTGGGAGACAAAAAGGGGGCCTGTCAACCTTTGTTTGTACTTCACTTAATTTTGGAATCTCTCAAATTAACTCCCTATCAAAGGACTTTCTGATGGTAAATCTGTCCGATGGACTGATTTGTCATAAACTTATTCTTATTAATACTTATTTACCTCCCTTAAAGAAACTGAATAAATCCCTGGAGTCTCCAGTTCAAGGGTTGAAAATTGAACTAGATAGAATTATGAAACCTGAAGGGAATTTTTCTGTCATTCTTTTGGGGGACTTCAATGCAAGAATCCCGGTAACACAAAGTTCACAAAATCAGCCACACTTTATTTCTTTTCTCCCCTACATTAATCATTGTATAGCTCCAAATAGGAATTTTTGGATAAGAAGAATAATGCTAGAGGTAAAGAGCTGTCAAAAATCCTAGCAGAATGCAACTTCTGTGTTTTGAATGGAAGACTTCCTCGAGATAAAACTGGGAAATATACATGTACGGGAACCAATGGCTGTTTGACCAATTTGGAAGCTACCAGGAAAGCTATTGATTTATAAATATTAGAAAGAGCAGAATCGGCTCACTTTCCAGTTACTTTGAAAATTGGAATAGACAGGTTACTTCAAAATAACTCAATACATATTTAAGAAGGACTTGAGTTCATTAATGAAAAAAGAATCAAATGGGGAACGTTCTCTTCCGAACAATTTAATCCTTAATGAGGGTGAGATCTATGATCTCTGGTGTACTATAGTTGGGTCACCTGACTCTTCTGAAATTCTTGGATGTTGACTGAAACTAGGCCTATTGTTATGTCCCCCTCTGTAAGACCACACAGCTTATACCGACTAAATCTAGAAGGAATACTAAATCATGGTATAACACTAAATGTAAAAAAGTGGAGCGAGATCTAAATAGGCTGATTAGAAAGAATATAAGATATTATCCTACTAATAAAGAATATAGAATATTAATAACAAAAGAAGGAGTTAAATATAAAAAAGTACTGGTAACAGAAAAACAGAAACACACGGTCCATTTATGGTAAAAATTAAAGAAATTGGTCCTCCAAAGGGATGGGAAGTCCTTTTTGGCAGTTGGTGATGATAGCATATCAGAAAGTAACTTCTAAAGTGGAGGTGTTTATTTCACCTGATGCCTGGATCTCACATTTTCACAACTTATGCTATTCTAAAGAAGAGGAGGTTTCTCTCTGTGTTTTACAATCTCTTCTGACCTATTTTCCTCTTGCAATCTTTATCTCAGACTCGGAAATAAGATACGCATTGAGCTCATTATCTTCAAACAAAGCACCGGGTCCTGATAGAATAATAGGTGATTTATTCAAATCATACCCATTTTTCAGGTAGTATTCAATTCCTTTATTCAGAGACAAAAGTATCCAGAAAGTTGGCTTGGTTCAATAATATTCCAAAATTAAAAAAAAACCAAAAACCTCAAAGACCAAAAAATGTACCGTCCAATTAGTTTGATCGATACATCTCAAAAAGTATTTACAAAAATAATTCTAGAAAGATTAACAGAGTGGTTGGACTCAAACTCTATAATTAGTGAGTTTCAGAATGGATTTCGAAAGGGAAGATCCACCATTCAACACTGTTATGTTTTATATCTTCTGGTGTGGAAGCACGTCAAGGTCAAAAAGGGGAAATTATACTGTTGTTTGTGGATTTTACGGCGGCCTTTGACAGCATTAGTCGGAGAATTTTGTGACAAACATTGGAAAGTCTAGGCCTGGATCCCATCCTATTAGACATACTGATCTGACTCCATGAGAATACTTGGGCCAAAGTACAATATTTAGTTTTTGTTGACTGGGTAAGGGCACTAGACAAATCCTGCCCATTTTCAGGCATGACTCGGTGGGGGGGGGGATACAGATGAATGCCAACTGACCTTGAACCAGATTAAGCTGTTGGTAGTATTTTTAATTAATGAGGGAATTTGGCCAGGACACTGGGGAAATTTCCCTACTCTTTTTCGATAAGTGCCATGGGATCTTTAACATCCACCTGAACTACCACCAATCCAGGCAGATGGGACCTCGGTTTAACGTCTCATCTGAAAGACGGCATCTCAGAAGTGCAGCACCCCTCTCATGCTACTGGGATATTAACCCAAGTGCCAGATGTGGGAACTGAACCTACAGCTCTCTGATCTCCTGGCCTCAGAGGCGAGTGTGCTACCTACTGAGCCACTGACACTGATATGATCAGTATGGGCATACTACTCCCCCCTTCAATACAAATCTCGGTGTGCGACAAGGGTGTCTACTTGCAGTAATACTTTATTTAACATATATAAATAGCATCTTGACCAACCTATCTGATCTTGACTTTCATTCTCCAAAAGTTTTTGATCACCAAATCGATTGTCTAGCATATGCGAACGATATCATCCTTATTTCTACTTCAGCCCTTGAACTGAGGAAGAAATTAGAATACTTCTCAGGTCTATGTAAAGATAAACAACTAAAAATCAACCTAAACAAAACTAAAGTGATCATCTTTGGAAATAATTCTCAAAAGAACTTTAAATTCTGGATATAAGGAGAAAGAATATAAATGGTGCCCTACTTTGACTATTTGGGAGTCAGATTTGCACAAAACACATTGTGGCAAATACATTTGAAACACATAGGCTGGGCTATTCATACTGCACCAGGCAGTGGTGTAAGCCACGGTGTAGTGCAACTGTGATGTGCTGGGGCCAGGTCCAGGTGATATTCAACGGTGCTGCGCCATGGTGCAGCATCATTGAATATGGCACAGGCAGTGCACAAACTATGCATGGTGCAGTGGCACTGCACCAGTGCAAGCCACAGATAGGGAGCATGGGGATGCACCAGCACAACTGCAGTTGTGCTAGGCGCATCACCCACGATATTCAGCAGGGGGAATGCAAATGAGGCCATAATATATGCAAGGCACAAAAGGGGCCATTTGCATGTCATTATGGCCCTATTTGCATGCCTTGCACAGGGCAGGCCGGCAACTTGTGCCAGGTGCCCTGCACAGCATGATGTGTGCTGTGGGGATCTGGGGGCATCCCCTGCCCCATAGCCGTGATGGCATGGTATATGTTAATAAAGTAATTCCTGGTAATCTAGAGGCATTCACAGATTTGGGATTGTCTAGTACAGTATGCTCTGCAAGCCCATTGGTCCACATTGGGGACTAATGGGCTTACAGCCCATACTGTACCTGTTATTCGGCAGGTGGCTGGGCACTGTGGATGGGATGCAGCTGCCTGCTGATGATGGGGTGGGAGAGTGGGGTGGGCAAGGAGTTCTGTGTGGGTGGGTGGTGGGGGGTGCCACTGGATCACCAGGGCATTACAATATGGGAGTTTATCAGATCACGACAACAGGTGGGAGGGGTTTCCACTAGACCACCAGGTACATGCAGATTGCCATTTATCGGGGAATAGGGGACTCGGTTGGGAGGGGGGCCCACTAGACCACCAGGAATGGTCATGTTTCATACTCATTGGGGAATTGGGGACTGGGGGCCACTAGACTACCAGGGATATCATTATAAACATATACCGCACGATTGCAGCTATTGGGCGGGGAAGGGATGATAATGCAAATATTAAAGCATGCATTTTATATGCAGCAGAAATTTGGGATAGAGTAAATGCCAAATCACTAGATATAGTACTTAATAAATTATATAGACATATTCTTATGGTCCCTTAAGGGACCCCCACTAGTACTATAAAATTAGAACTTGGAAAATTTACAGTTCAGTCACTGATCTATGAAAGACAAATCATGTTTATTTATTTAGCTTTTGTTAACCAGGTAAGTACACTAGACAAGCAATTTGCCTATTTTCAGGTACGACCCGGGAGGAACAGGAAATTACATACTTACACACTTGGGACAACATGGTACATAATTAAGAATAGGTCACACATCATGAGACTACAAGGTAAGATTACACATCACATAATTAGGAACAGGAACATGTTCTTCCTTAAAACCCTAATATCACCTGAAGATAGACTTCCTAGGATATGCTTACAGGAAGAAATTAGATATTCTACTATGGGATTTGCCTTCCCCCTCGTGCAGGTAATCAAACAGGTTATCCTTCCCTTTAGTTTAGGACACTTGATCTACTCTGTCTATATTGAACCCTGGGTAAAAATAGTTTTTGAGGTTAAAACCAGGATTAGAGATTTGGAAACCCAGTCTACTTTTTCGCAATTATCCAATTTGAAATTGCAACATTGGTATAAACAATTGAAAACACAATGGGGATATGGGGAATACTTATCCAAAGTTACAGACTCATGTCTAAGATGACACCTAATGAGATTTAGGTTGGAAATTTAAAAAGCAGAATACATTCTCTACAGACACAAGCGAGATCAAGTCTCTGAACTGTTTTGTAAATGTATTCATAAAGTACAAGATGATCTCAAACATGTTATAATGTATGGTAAGTGCCTATTAACCACCATAATCAGCAGTCACACAGCTTTTGTTATGCACTGTTTAGAATTTTAAAAGTTGTTAACCACACTTCAGAACTTCCAAACAGTGGCATAACAAAAAAGAATGCACCAGAGTTCCATAATTCTCACACATAGAATGCAAACAGTGTTTTTTTGACCATACACTAATAAAGATGATGGCTAGGGATCGGGTGACAACCATGCTGAAATCACCTCTCATGGTTGCTAGGGCTACAATAAACCTCTCGAACTACACTCTTGAGGTTTACCATGTTGCCTTAGCAACAACTCGAGCTGATTAAAGTGTGGTTATCACCCGATCCCCAGCCTTTATCCTCTATGTATTACTGTGTCTCTTGCATGAGGAAAATAGGAAGAAGTGGCTGGGGGAAATTATTGGTGGTCTCAGTCACCCCTCTCATGATATCTTGCTCTATCTCTTATCTTCTCAAGATACTAATATTCTAGAGAAACTGGCTAGATTCCTGAAGACAATACATCTTTAACATGAATTAATTTCCCTTTTTTGAATGATCTGTGGCAATAACTTTGTATAGCACCTTGTATAATTTATGAAGTTTTATAAATACATGTTTGCATGTATGTCATTGTTTTAGAATATTGTAATGGCTTCAGACAATCAATAAAACCTTTTGTACTTGTACTTGTATGTACTGTCATAATTTGCCACACTAGGGGGACCCAATTTTAAAAAAGGTATTTCTCAAGGTCCTAGAAAAAACTGATGGCACCATTGTGTTCCTCAGGCCCCATTTAGGTAAACACAACTGTCAGTGTTTACCTGGGGCAGTAGAATTTCACTTACAGACATTTTTCTTTACCACTAACTGAAACAAGATGGTGGCAGCATGACATTAAAGGGCCATTTGCAACAGTAAAATGTACTGGCAGCAGCTTTTGTGAGGCACATATATTTTTCCCCATTGACTATAATGGGAAAATTAAAATTTGAATAACTTTTAAATGGATTAATATTTTTTCACCACATCTTCAAAAGGCACATCAGTAACCCAGACTGCATCTTCCCTGAAGATTTCAGACAAGATGGACAAATCATTTGGGCTGTAGCCCTGAGCAAAGAAAAGGACAAAAAAAACTTTTTTGTGCATTTTGTGGCTCTCCGCAGCTCCGCAACTGCTCATCTGACCATTATGCAACTTGTCAGATCCAGAGATCTATGGTGCCACACTGTACATGCAAAATATCAGGCAAATCTGTCCCACAGTTGCAAAGTTATTAAAGTGCAAAATTTTGGGTTTAACATGGAAGTGGCTGGGCAACCCTAACTATAGCTGCACTACTGTGCAGCTATAATATATATATATATATTCATGGTAAAACTCTGTTTAATGCATCAGTTAAGGTTTCTCCACAGTGACAAAGCAAGGAAATTCGATGTTAGGTTTCACCTTGCACCACCCCAACCCACTTCCACCAACAGGCATTGGTGTGTGTTGGGTCATTGGTCCTAACTCTCACCCCATCCCATGTGTAAACAAGCTGAGGTGGTGCAGTATACAAGAATGGGGTGAGAGTTAGGACCGATGACCCCAACGTACACCCCGATGCCTGTTGGTGGGAGCGGGGTGGGGGTAGGGTGCAACGTGTGGAAACCCTAACATTGAATTTCCTCACTTTTGTCGCTGTGGAACAACCCTAACTGATGCATTAAACAGAGTTTTTTGGCATGAATTTCCCTTCTTTTTGAGAATGTGCACTATCAATAGTGAAGTAACAGTAACGCAAACGTAAGTGCAAACAGTAACGTACATGGTGACTCAAACATTAACAGTAACGCAAATGGTAATAGCAACGCAAGTGCAAATGTTACTGAAAACAGAAATTCAAACACAAGCACGAACGCAAATTGTAACGCGCACGGTCACGGTAACACAATTGGAAATGCAAACGCTAATGGTAACACCAACAATGATGCCAAAGGAAACACAAACATAAACAGAAACACAAAAGGAAGCACATATGGAAAAGCAAATGGTATTGTGCACGGTGAAGCAAACGTAAACGATAGCGCAAACGGTGATGGAAACAGAAACGCAAATGCAAGTGGGTACGCAAACTGTAATGTGCACGGTCATGGTAATGCAATTGGAAATGCAAATGATAACGGTAACAGCAACGATGACGCCAAAGGAAAGACAAATGCAAACAGAAGCACGTACGCAAACCCAAATGGTAATGCACACGGTAAAGCAAAACGAAATGCAAACCGAAAAAGTAGTGGATATGCAAATGGCAACAGTAATGCAAATGCAAGTGCAAATGAAAGTGCAAAGTGAAATGCACACAGTGGCATACACGGGAATGCAAACAGGTATGGAAACACGAGTGGGAACACTAACTGTAACAGTAACGGAAGTGCACACCTTTTTTTCCCCCAAAAAGCTGCATAGAGAAACACAATGAATACAAAGAATGTATGCAGAATAATGGGCCTTGGAGCAGAAAATGAGCACTTGTAATACTAAATTGCTTATATCTCAGGAACCGTACAACGTAGAAAAAAAATTAAAATTTCTTATGATTTATGACTTTTCTGACTAGTTTTGTGCTTGCCACCCTAAGGATTTTTCTGACTAAAAGTCCATATCTCGAAGCGTTTCCGAGATACGGGCCCCGAAAGGTGCAGCTGATGCCGTAATGTCAGTCTATTGGAAAAAATATCAACTTCAGAGTACCGTAACTTTGAATCCTGGTAATATTTTGTCACCAAAACACCAAAAGGCACATCTGTGGGATGTTGGCTTTCTTCCCTTCAAATTTCAGCCCAAAAGACAAAACTGTTCTTTTGCAGCAGGGTGGCAAAGAATTCCTGTTATTTTGGGCATAGTGTCGCAAATCACTACACTTTCGGAAAAAAAATCATGAAAATGTTGCAGGTGCGACACTACTTTGTAACACTACAGTTTACAAAAATTTCAAAAACATATTTCTGGGGTGTTTAACCCCCAAAAAAGACATAGCTAGCATCCTCAAGGCTTGACTAGGTGAACACAAAAAGAATTGTGTCCCTAGAGGATCCCAAATTTAAATGCCAAGCATTTCTGTGACCAGTAACTGAAAAAAAATGGCTGACTCATGACATTACAGGGGTCATTAGCGACACTAAAAACTGCATTTGTGACACTGTCTAACTTTTTGTAAACTTTTCCCATTGACTATAATGGGAAACTTGTTATTTGAATAACTTTTGAACCATTAAATATTTTTTCACGAATTCTTCGGAAAGAACATCGAGGACCCCAGCTGCATGTTTCATGATGTTTTCAGACCAGTCGCACAAACCATGCAACCTGTAGGCACGAGCAAAGAATGCACAAAAAAGAGTAAATGCGCTACGGAATGTTGCTTTAAAACTCCACAACCGTATATTCGACTGTTACAAAACTTGGCAGATCCAGAGATCTATGGTACTGCTCCATGCCTGCCAAATTTCAGGCAAATCTGTCATACAGTGGCAAAGTTATTAAGATGCAAACTTTCGCACTTTAACCTTAAATGGGGTACTCAACCCTAACTATAGTGGCACTACCGTGCCACTATAATATATACATATATATGTGTACGGTGTGTGTGTGTGTGTGTGTGTATATATATATATATATATATATGTGTGTGTGTATATATATATATATATATTTATAGAATGGGTAAGGAAAATCAGTGAAAATCCAATATCCTTATTAGCTGAAACATGTCACATGACCGTGCATTATTCCACAATGACCGCATGCCTCCCAGTACGACTGCACGCCTGAGCTACTTTCCAGCCCTCAAAACCTCCTCACCAGCAGTGAGATCACTCCACACCTGAAACATAGGCACCACATACACATACAACTGCTGCCACTGGCACACTCAAGCTGCCACCCACAGGCATTAGTAAATATACAGTACTAGTTCCACACTATACCCACTGTTGTGCTTGATCCTGCCATTCATTTAAAAAGAAAAATCATATAAAAATGTAATCCTGCCTACCATTTTCACAGTCTCTTAGCACAAGGACTTTCACTTTTATACTGTAAAGTAGCGTGACCGAACAATCTTAATACCATTAAATACTAATGGTGGCAGATGTCCATAAACCTCCCTGAGTACAAGAAGTAAGAGATCTTAGATTTTTTGAGCTTACTTTATTTCAGTAAAAGAAAGCTCCCTCCGTTTGCAGGGAGATGGGAATGACCGCAGAGCACTTTCATTTTCATGGCCGAAATGTTCCGTGACCGGGCGGTGTCTATAGCAGAAAGTCACAAATTGCTACAAGCTCAGAGTAATCCCCTCTCTGCTTAAAAACGAACAAAAGCGTGTCCCTCATGTTATCTTTTCTTGCATTTCAGTAACAGAACGAAGCCGCCGACTGTAGGCAGAAGAGAGTGAGCACAGACCGAGTGAGTCAGCAGCTTTACAAGGGTAGACAGAACCCAGAGCAAACCCTCACTCTGGGTTCCGTCTACCCTTGTAAAGCTGCCAACTCACTCGGTCTGTGCTCACTCTCTTCTGCCTACAGTCAGTGGCTTCGTTCTGTTACTGAAACGCAAGAAAAGAAAACATGAGGTACACACTTTTGTTTGTTTCTAAATAGAGAGGGGCTTACTCTGAACTTCTAACAGGTTGTGACTTTCTGCTTTAGACATCGTTCGGTCATGGAACATTTCAGCCATGAAAGTGAAAGTGTTCCATGGTTGCTCCCCTCTCCCTGCAAACGGAGGGAACTTTCTTTTACAGAAATGAAAAAAGCTCAGCAAATCTAACTTCTCTTATTATTTTGTACACAGACAAACTTATCTTAAACCTCTGTCACCATATTATTTAGCAACTGCTACATTTTGACAAGTAAAGTGAACATGATCTCCAATCATGCTTCCTGTCCTCTCCCTACAAACAGCACCTTCTTTTATGGAAATAAAGTAAACTATTTATTTTTCCAACACAACCCTATGTTAAACCTCTGCCAGCATATTATTTAGCATCCAGAGACAGGACTACTTTTTCCACCCTCACCCAAAAAAACTTTGTGGCCATTTTATAAGATAGATAACCCACTCTAGGGTGTGCGGTTGTGCTCTGAAATACGCACGCCTTGGGTGGTTGAACACACACCAAGGCATGCGTATATCGGAGTGCGACCACACATAGAAACATAGAATTTGACGGCAGATAAGGACCGCTTTGCCCACCCAGTCTGCCCATTTCCCTACCTAATGGATAAGCTGCAGATCCTAGTTAACCAGCAGCCTACTTCTTTCTACCCCCAACCCCTAGAATTGCCTTATGACTGTCCCATGCATGCTTGAATTCAACCACTGTTTTTGACTCCACAACCTCCTCCGGAAGGCCATTCCATGCATCCACAGCCCTCTCTGTGAAAAAATACTTCCTTACATTACCTCTAAGCCACCCCTCCATCTTCAAATTGTGCCCCCTTGTTCTTGCACACCTCTTTTTTTGAAAGATGCTACCCTTTTGGACTTTGCTGATTCCCTTGAAAGTTTCTATCATGCCCCCCCTCTTCCTCCTTTCCTTGAGGCTATACATATTAAGCTCCTTTAGTCTCTCTTCATATGTCTTCTGGTGCAGACCCTGAACCATTTTAGTTGCCCTCCTCTGGACAGCTTCCATCCTGTCTATGTTCTTGTGGAGAATGGGTCTCCAGAATTGCACACAGTACTCCAGATGGGGTCTCACCAGCTGTCTGTACAGAGGGATAACAACTTCTTGTTTTCTACTGGTGATTCCTCTTCCTATGCATCCCAGTATCCCCCCAGCCCTCCTTGCTGCCTTCTCACATTGCTTGCCCACCTTTAGGTCATCTGATATGACTACCCCCAGGTCCCTTTCCATTTTTGTTGTTGTTAATAACTCACCCCCCACTGCGTACTCTTCCCCTGCATTTTTGTTTCCTAGGTGCATTACCTTGCACTTCTTAGCATTGAATCTAAGCTGCCATACATTTGACCATTCCTCTAACCTTGCCAAGTCCCTTCTCATCCTTTCCATCCCACCTTGTGCTTCAGCTCTTGTTGCAGATCTTTGTGTCATCTGCAAAGAGACATACTTTTCCTTCCAGTCCCTCTGCAATGTCACTTATAAAGACATTGAAGAAGACCGGTCCTAATACTGAACCCTGCGGTACCCCACTAGTAACCCCCCTTTCTTCAGAGTGGACTCCATTTACTATTACCCTCTGTGTCCTATTCTCCAGCCAATTCTTTACCCAGGCTATCATCTTGGAACCCACTCCCAGGCTGGCTAACTTGTATATTAATCTTTTGTGTGGGACTGTGTCAAATGCCTTGCTAAAGTCTAGGTAGGCCATGTCCACAGCCCCTCCCTGATCTACTACTTTGGTCACCCAGTCAAAGAAATCTATTAGATTCGTCTGGCATGACCTTCCCGCTGTGAATCCATGCTGCCTTGGGTCCTGTACCCCTCTGGCCTCTAGGTACTCGACAATTCTTTCCTTCAGAAGTGATTCCATCATTTTCCCTATCACTGAGGTTAAACTAACAGGTCTGTAGTTTCCTGCTTCTGCCCTGCTCCCACTTTTGTGAAGGGGCACACCCTAGAGTGAGTTATCTATTACACACACACATATATATATATATATATATATATATATATTCATAGCAAAAACTCTGTTTAATGCATCAGTTAGGTTGTTCCACAGTGACAAAGTAAGAAAATTTGATGTTAAGCTTGAAACCCCCTTGTCCCCCCACCCCTGCCCCCCAACCAGCATCGGGGTGTGTGTTGAGGTCATCAGTCTAACTCTCACCCCATCCCATATGTAAAGAAGCTGAGGTGGTGAAGTATAGGAGAATGGGGTGAGAGTTAGGACAGACAACCCCAACGCACAACCCGATGCCTGTTGGTATGTGGAGGGTGGGGTGGGGTGGTAGGGGTGGTAACCCTAACACCACATTTCCATGCTTTTTTCACTGTGCTCTGAACCCAAGCTGATGCATTAATAGAGTTTTTTGCCATGACTTTCCCTTCTTTTTGAGAAAGTGTAATGTAACTGGTAAGTGGTATGTGTCGGTGGGAGCGCAGGCCCTACACTCCCTTCATATTGCCCATTTGTTGGGTAATGGTACGCATATTTGGAGGTGCAGGCCCTCTGGGCTGTGCGCTCCTGCTTACACATAACTACAGAGCCGTACAGCAGCCCTACAGGGCAAGGAACCCTTGTAACAGTAATTTGCTAATATCTCAGTAACCATAGCAACTAGGAAAAAAATTCCAGTGCTGTTTTAATCATGACTGCGAGTACTCCATGCCAGATAGATCAAACCAGATCGGTATCTTGCATCGTTTACAAGATATGGGCACCGAAATACACTGAAAAGGCACCCTTGGAATCCTTGTGACACTAATGTGCCAATATCTCTGTAACCGTAGCAAGTAGGAAACAAATTCTACTGCTGGTGTAATCTATGATTCCCAAACTTATTTCTATAGGATAGATCACTTAGAGGTGATCTAAGCTGTGGGTAGTAAAAAATCTGTATCTCGCTTCGTATTTGAGATATGGGCACCGCAATGTTATCCTATAGAAAATTTTTCAACTTTGTAATGCTTTAACTTTGGGCCCCTTGAATGTTTTAGCACCAAACCATAAAAAGACACATCTGCGGGACCAGGGCTTGCCACCCTGCAAATTTCAGCCCAAAAGACCCAATCATTTTGTTGCAGGGTGATGGCAAAGATTTGCAGTTTTTGAACAAAATACTTTCGCAAATTGCGAAAGTTTCACAAAAAACAGCACTAAACTTTCACATTTGCAAAAGTGTCACGGCTGTTTCTTTCACAATTTGTGAAAGTACTGGGGCACCGATTTTTAAAACGAAGATTCTGGGGTGTTTTACCCCCAAATAAAGATAGGGTTGGCATCCTCAGGACCCGACTGGGTAAAGCCAGCAGTCAGTGTTTATCTAGGGGTCCCAAATTTAAATGCCAGGCATTTTTCTCTCTTACTAACTGAAAACAAGATGGTGGCAGTATGAAAGTAAAAGGGCCATTTACGAAAGGAAAACAGTACTTGTGACACTTTTGTGAGACACATATATTTTTCACCATTGACTATAATGGGAAATTTTTTTTTTGAATAACTTTTTTTTTGAGCTTACAAATTTTTATTGGAGACAGTATTCATACAGCCACACAGTTTATTACATACCTGCAGAAAATAAGACAACCTAGAGTAAAAATGGTTACCATCCATATAGTGACATTGTCCTCCTTTACTCAGTTCATATTCTAATTTTAATTTTTTTCCCCCTCTTTACAGGCTGCAAGAAAACATGAAGGCTGCATTCAGTATACTTTGTTTTTTTTTGGTCATCATCTATTCGTCACTCAGTCTGATCTGCTCTTGCTTTTAGACTCTGCCTTCCTGTATGTTTAGTGTCCATCACTGTCTCCATTTTTATATCAATGAAAATTAAAACAATAAAAATAAAAAAGAAAATAAATGAAAAACTTTAACTCTGTGTCTGTCTGTATTATCTCATAATTAAACTGCTTTTTCAGCTGAATCCCCATGAAAGTATATGTATTACCCCCCTCTCCATCCCTGGGTCACTTTAAATGCTGGGCTAGAATTGGGGATCCCTCTCTGTCCTCCATATAGGCAAAGAAAGGATGCCACCAGGAGTTAAATCTCTCCACCTTCTGCCTTACCTTAGCAGTTATGGCTTCCATATCTCTAATTAGTTTCACGTTGGAGAGCCACTGGGTAAGTGATAATTGATTGTCTGAGAGCCAGTTTTGCATAATCACCTTGCTGGCTGCCACCGTCAATATTAGGAACAGATATTTTTTCCCTTTGGATCTAATCTCCTGGGGCATACTGGCCAGAATCAGATGTTTAAATTCTAGGGCGTGAACCAGGTCCAATATTCCCTGAATCTCTTTCCCTATTTGCGACCAGAAGGAGTGAGCTTTAGGGCATGCCAAAAAAATATGAAAATGGGTACCTTTTTGTCCGTAGTGCCTCCAACATTTAGCTGTAGGATTTTTAGAGTAATGCTGTGAGATGCTGGGTGTAATAAAAAAAAGTACAGTTACTTTCCAGCGAAACTCCCTCCATACTATTGAGTTTGTGGTTTCATACTGATTGGCCATATCTTAACCCATGCTTCATCTGTAATTTCTTGCCCATACTCTTCTGCCCAGTTGTTTTGTATCTTCTGGATTGCTAATTCAGACAGGTTGTCATTCAACTTTTGATAGAACAGGGAGACTAAATGTTTCAGATTCCATGATTGGGCCCTGCTCCGCACGAGGACAATCCCTTCCTCGAGTTGCCTCCCTAGAGAAGATGAGCCCACCACATGGGTGACATAGTGTCTAAACTGCAGGTATTTATAAAAATCTGAGCGGAGGAGGTTATATTCCTGCTGTAAAGTTGTAAAAGCTTTAACCTGGTCCCCGTCCATGAATTGAGATAAGAATTGTAGACCCTGCTCCCTCCATCTACCTAAGATAGGGTCCCACTGAACAGCTGGAAAGTTAGGCAACTGTTGTAGGGGAATGTATGACTACACCACCTCTGTTTTTTCTCAGGCTCCTCTTATTTTTAACCACATCGAGAGTGTGTGTCTGGTCCATCTGTTTCTAATGGTGTTAAGTGAACCTGGTAGGATCATCCAAGGAAGTAAATGCAGTGGAGTACCCGTACGCCCGCTCCCCTCCATGTTGCACCATTGTATGTGCTCAGGACAGCTTACTATTTTAATCAGGGAGACAATTTGTGTTGACCAGTAGTACTGCTTAATGTCCGGAAGGCTCAGACCCCCCCCTACTTTTATTTCCTTGTAGACCCAAACTGCGTATTCTGGGTTTTCTGTTTGCCCAAATAAAGTTTGTGATCTTTTGCTGTATTTGTTTTATATCATTTCTGGGAATATGTAGTGGTAACGAGGCAAAGAGAAAGAGCAATCTTGGCAGCACGTTCATCTTTATGGTTTGAATTCTATTAAGGAATGACAAGGGTAAGTTGTGCCATCTGCCCAAATCTGTATAGCTCTGTTTAATAAGGGGGCCATAATTATATTTATATAGGTTACTTAGATGTTTTGGAATCCATATACCAAAATAGCAAACTTTTTCCTTTTCCCACTTAAAGGGAAAGTGATGTTTATCTGCTAGGCCCAGGTGTTCCTTAATCAGTAATGCCTCCGACTTCTCTAGGTTTATTTTAAATCCTGAAATAGCACCATAATTCTTAAACATTTGCATTAAATTAGGAATGGAGATGGTGGGTTTTTCTATAAAAAGTAGAGAATCATCTGCATACATTGAGACTTTACAACAGCTATCCCCCATCTGTATTCCCTGAACGTCTGGAGAGTGCCTTAGGGCAATAGCCAGTGGTTCTAAACTGAGCGCAAAAAGTAGGGGTGACAGTGGACAACCCTGACGTGTCCCTCTTTCAAGCTTTATCTCTGTGGAGATAGTACCAGTTACCCTTACCTTAGCCGTAGGCTTGTTATAACATAAAAAAAACACTGTATGAATTTGTCCCCCAAACCCATTTTTTCCATAATAACCCGAAGGTAATCCAGTTGAGGTGATCAAATGCTTTTTCAGCATCGAGGAAAAGGGCAAGTTGTGCAGTTGTTGTGTGGGGGCTATAAGCTAAGACATTGAGCAGCTTGCGGATGTTATCTGCCATATGTCTATTTGGAATGAACCCCGTTTGATCAGGATGTATCAAGAGCTCAATATATTTTTGTAATCTGTTGAATAAGATCTTTGACAACATTTTTAAATCTTGATTCAATAATGAAATGGGTCTGTAGGCTTCACATTTGTCTGCAGGCTTACCAGGTTTATGGATGACACTAATTAGGGCTGCTCTCCGGGAATCTGGTATTCTATCTTCAATCAAACAGGTGTTGAATACGGTGGTCAAAATGGGAATAAGTGTGGTTTTAAACTGTTTGTAAAATTCAGAAGGGAAGCCATCGGGGCCTGGGGATTTACCCGTGGGGAGGGAAGTAATCACCTCAGCAATTTCTCCTGGTGAGATGGGGGAATTCAACACTTCTCTTGCTGGATTAGATAATTTAGGGATTGGCAGGTCCTGCAGAAACTGTTCGGTTTGGGTTTTGATATCAAAAACCTGTGATTCTGCCTGGTACAGTTGTTGATAAAATTTATAAAACTGTGTCGCTATGGCAGAGGGACTGCACCAGGGCTTTTGTGGGTCTGTGGGGTTATTAATCTTTGCAACTGTTCTCTCAGCCTGGTTTTTGAGCAATCTCAGTGCCAGAAGGTTTGCCGCCCTCCCTCCTGTGTCCTGGTACCTTTGATTTAAAGATCTGATTTGCTCTTCTAATCTATGAATGTCTTCTTTGTGGAGTTCTTCCCTGGCCTCCCTTAATTTTGTTAATATTTGCCCGTTATTAGGGTCCCTCTTATGCAGGACCTCCAATTCCTGTATTTTTGTTAAAATTCTGTCCCAAGTTATTTTCTCCAATTTTTTTTTGCTGAAGCCACCCCTATGAGCTCCCCTCTGCACATGGCTTTCAGAGCCTCCCACTTGGATATTGGTGAACAGTGTTGTCCCAAGTTAATATCATAGATTTCTTTGATGGAGTCCGACATTTTTTTTGTAAGATTTTTATCATTTAAAAGAGAGACATTTAACCACTATAGTTTAACATTGTCCGCTCTGGGACTGCTCCATGAGATAGAAACAGGAGCATGGTCCTAAATAGTGATGTTGTGTATTTTGGAGGAAAGCACTCTGTGCACATGGGGTTTCGCTATTAAAAAAAGATCTATCCTGGAGTAAGACTGTTTGGCTTGGGAAAAAAAGGTGTAATCCCTCTCACCTTTATGTTGTTGTCTCCAAATCTCTACCAGGCCCATCTCCTCCACTAAGGCGTTGCGTAGTTTAGCCGCAACTTTACCATGAGTTGCCGTCCGTGATGACCTATTCATATTGATGGAAGGGGCAATATTGAAATCCCCCCTGATTATTAACTGTCCAGCTGGCAACAGTGCTATTTTGTGAAAGATCTCTCTTAGAAAATTTTGGGGATTTACATTTGGGGCGTACAGATTAACTAGGTGGATTATTTCCCCATGAATCAAGCCTGTGACCCTCAAGAATCGACCATCCCATCCTCCCTCCACTGAGGTGATCTGCAATGGACATCCTTTTCTAACAAGTATAGCTACTCCTGCCCCCTTTCCATTTGGGGAGGGGGGGCCGCCTCCACTCGTTCCACCCACGCCCTCCTCAGCTTGATATGTTCTTGCGAGTTCAAGTGTGTCTCCTGTAGAAAGGCAATTGAACAACGCAGTTTGCTAAATCCACTCAATATTCTAGCATGCTTGATAGGTGAGTGGATCCCTTTGACATTATATGTCACAATATTAATGTCACCCATAGTGGGCATAAATAAAAATAGCCGTTTTAACCACTGCCCCTTTCTTGTTTCTGATGCTATTATTTCTCTCAGCACCCAGCTTTGAAATTCCACCATTCAGCATTTTCCTTACATTATTAGACAGACACAATACAACATGTAACAAGTCCCTCCGGCAAACAAATATGGAGGGTATAAACATTAAACTATAAACATAACTATGAACCATGGGCTACTGTGTGCAATTGTTGTAACCATTTACCAACAACTTGTATTGCTTCATACAAAAGCAATGATCCATCTTTGCCTTCCTTATGTGACTTCCTGGGTGAATGAACCCCCACTTCTCATACACCACTGATGGACCTTTGTGGTGTTGCATGAAATACCAAAGCCACCATAGTAGCCCGTAAACTGGTATCAACACGCTGTAGAAAAAACGTGCTGCACACATATGACCACACTAGACCGAATGGTGTGATCCCTTTACTCCCCCAACCCACACATTAGTTATTATTACCCTTTTCTAAAGGTTAGAAGTCTCCCTCTGACTTGCCCCAACTTATAATAAACATAAATTCACCCACATTCTGTTAGTACTCCCCTTTAAGATGAGAAGAAGTAACCCAAACCCCTATGCCCTTCATTTCCCCCAGTCCCAGTCATCACGAAGGTTTGGCCTGCTGAAAAAAATACAACCTCTAAAGTATTTGTTTCCTGTGTACAAGAAAAGATGAGCCGGACGAATTCGACTACTTTTTTTTTTTTTTTAAATAAAGATCCATGGCCTATTGTTTCATCATTCTCCCCCTGGGTTAAGTTTGTGGGATCTTATTACAATTTACTGCTGAGAATACGTAGAAGTATAGAAATGTGTGTGTGGGGGGTGCACCATCAGGCAGATGCCCTCAAGATGCCGAGGGTCACTGATTCTTTAATTCAGAGACCTTCATAAGCAGTCACCTGGGTTTGGCCGAGTTAAATCTGCTTGTGCTGGAGGGAGGATTGCTCGGTACAGCTTTCTTTAAAATCTTCTGTACCTCACGCGCCGTTCCGTGCGGTAGTAGCCATGGAAGTGGTCTTTTGCGCCCTCTATTTTGTTCACTCCACATCGACGATTGCAGCTGATGCTCCAAAATTTCAAGTTCCTGATTGGGAATCTCAATTTTATGTACCGCTAGGAAGGGGGCCAATTCAGCTACAGAAGCAAAGATCTTATTGCCAGTGTCAAGAAAAATCTTGAGCTTTGCTGGAAAGTTCAGCTGGGCCTGAATGTTGTGCTTCTCCTTTAATTTCCTAGCGATCCCTCGGACCTGTGTTTTCCTTGCTTGCAGTTCTGAAGAGAAGTCATGGTCGAAGTAGATATTTTGGCCTGCTTTCAATATTTTATGTAGGGCTTTCTCGGTGTTGTTTTGTGGTGCCTACTCCATTTTTAGCTCGGGTTCCCAAGAGGATTCCGAGAGAGTACGAGGCCTACCCGTGGCTGCAAATCCTCCAATGTCCATTTGTTTCATTGTGGGTTTCTGTCCTGTTTTTTTGTTCCCTTTTAGGTGCTGCAGCATCCCCGGCATGAGTAGCTCAATTAGGGAGCATTGGTATTTCAGAATATGTCTGATAATAGGGAGGATGGACGTTGATGTCTGGGCTGGAGCTGGGAGCACATAGATCAAGCAGCCACCATTGCAGTTACGTCATCGGAAGTCTTGAATAACTTTTGAACAGTTTAATATTTTTACATCAAATCTTCGAAAGGCACATTGGAGACCAAGACTACATCTTCCCTGAAGATTTCAGACCAAATGGACAAATCATACGGGCTGTGAGCACGAGCAAAGAAATGCACAAAAGGTCAGTTATTTTGCGTTCTGCAGCTCCACGTCCATACATCCGATTGTAACCCAACTTGCCAGATCCAGAGATCTATGGTATCAGACATCACATGCAAAATTTCTGGCAAATTCGTTGTACGTGGCAAAGTTTTCAAGGTGCAAAATTTGAGGTTTAACATTAAAGTGCTTACTCAACCCTAACCATAGTGCCACTACTGTGGCACCATAATATCTATCTATCTATCTATCTATCTATCTATCTATCTATCTATCTATCTGTATGTCTGTCTGTCTGTCTGTCTGTCTGTCTGTCTGTCTGTCTGTCTATCTATCTATCTATCTATCTATCTCCCTGTCTGTCTATCTGTCTATCTGTCTGTCTCGTGTGTGTGTGTGTACAGTATGTATATATATATATATATATATATATATATATATATATATATATTGCAAAGACTTCATCAATGCATCAGTTAGGGTCATTACTAAAGTGACAAAAGCAGGGAAATGTGGTGTTAAGGTTTTCAACCCCAACATCCCACCCTGCATACACTGACAGGCATGGGGGGGGTACCTTGGGGTCATTAACCCTAATGCTCACCCCATAAGGTGAGATGGATGCAGCATAGAAGAATGGGGTGAGCGTTAGGGCTAACGACCCCAAGGAACCCCTCCAACGCCTGTCAGTGTCTGCAGGGTGGGGGTGGGGTATAAGGGTTGGAAACCCTAACACCACATTTCCCTGCTTTTGCCACTTTAGTAACAACCCTAATGCATTAACGAAGTGTTTTTGCAATGAATTTCCTTAAGTTTTCAGATAGCATAATAATATCCTTATGCTCCCATCCCTCCATAGATGTGTAGCTGTGGAAGCGCAGGGCCCGAATTGTCAGCATAGCCATCTTATTACCCCACCTCATGTTCCTGGTACAAAAAAAATTGTAAAATCCCCATCAAAACATAATTCTGCCCAACGACAATGCCATTCCGTGTCAGAGGTTCAAAAACACATTTTGGCCAGGATTTGAAAAATGACAGCTGTGACAACATTTTACACAAAATACATCCACTTTCGATCAAGCTATGCACATCACTCCACATTTATTTAGTATTGAAAAAAAAACACCCTTCTGCCCCTTCTTCCTCTGTAGCATAGAGAACAAGGCCCAGGATCCAGGTCTCGAGGGTCCCAGCCTTGAGCCCACCCACCCCAAGTGTTTTTATCCCCTTATCTTTTTTTTTTCAATCACGCTTTATCCATTTTCACATATGGAACCTTTTTGCACTTAGGGCATCCACTTTCAGTCAAGCTATGCACATCATTCCACATTTCATAAGTATGAAAAAAAACACACCCTGTTGCCCCTTCTTCCTCAGTGGCACAGAGGAACAAGCACATGAACTCAAAGCCCAAGGGTCCTGGGCTTGAAGCTACCCTTTACTCGGTGTTTTCTCCCTTTATCTTTTTTTTTTTCGATCACACTTTATCCATTTACACACATGGAAAATTTTCGCACAAAGGACATCCACTTTCGATCCAGCTATGCAATCATTCCACATTTCATAAATGTGAGAAAAAACATCCTACTACCTGTACATCCCCAGTGGTGTAGAGCACAAGGCACAGCACCAGAAGAGCCAAGGGTCCCAGGCTTGAAACCACCCATTCCTTTTTTTATTTCTTTTCTGTCTTTTTGGTGCCACTAGACACCATGGAATATATATATATAAATTTATATCACGGGGGTGAGAGCTTTCTCAGTAGGATATCCTGTGTTATTTCTACTGCAGTGAGAATAAATCCTGAAGACAACATTTATCCATACTCTGCTGATGCCACCAGAGTGAGAATAACTGCACTGCAGCTTGCACTCTAAAGGAAACTGCTTCAGAAAACAGTTTATCTTTTACCTTTGTGTTTACCAGGAGAAAGACACTTTAAGCTGAAAGCTTGCTTACAGGTGCAACCTGGGAGCACAAGAAAGTCAAGTGACTTGCTCAAGATTACACAGTATGTAACTGGGGCTGTGGGATTCAAATGCAGGTCTCCAGGTTTGTAGCTCAGAACCTTAACAGTTCAGAGCCTTAAATCACTGTGCTATACTGCATCCTTAAGTTTGCTTTTATCTCTTTCCCACTGAAGCTGCAACTTACTCAATTAGCTTTGCAAATGACTCTCACCTGTGTCCCATTGTGTTTCTGACTTTCCTAGCCCTTTACTATGCTGATCTCAGCTTCAAAATAACCTGAATACTAAATGAAACTCTTTTACAAAGCACTTTGTTTCTCAGTACTACCTGCAGCAATTTGTCTTTCTCGGTGAGCCTCTGACTCACTCAGTTAGCTTTGCAAAACACTGTTAGCTGTGTTTCTTCCCAGTCCATTCAGAACACACACACACACACACACACACACACACACACACACACACACACACACACACACACACACACACACACACACACACTGACAGCACACAGAATGAGCAGGAAACACACAGAATCAGAAAAATGTTCCTAAAGCTCTCACCCTGTATTATAAACACACATGCTTGGCAGATCATGAGCATATGGAAAATATTCACTCCTATTTTAGAGCTGTGTGTATTTCACTGCATGGCATGTGTGAAAATACAGCTCACTCTGCAGGAGTGAGAATATTTTCCATATCCCACTCCTGCCCATCATGTATCCTGTATATATATATATATATATATATATACTGTATATACACTGTATATTTAGATATATCTATTTATAAAATGGGTGATAGATAATATCTATATATTTATAAAATGGGTAATAGATAAATGGTCATTTCCAGCAACAGCACTGGACAAACTCCATCAGGTGACCATGCGTATATCAGAGTGTGACCGCTCACCTGCAGTTTTTACTCCCCTTAAAAACAATTTTGACATTTTATAAGATAGATAAACCACTCTGAGGTGTGCGGTCATGCTCTGATATATGCATGCCTTGGACGGTTGACGCTCTTCGCCTGCGGCCTCATGCGTACAATGCACAGCAAGGCGCATATATCAGAGTGCAACCGCACACCCTTAGTGGTTTTTATCTGTTTTATATATATATATATATATTTATTTATTATGGAAGGTTGGCAACATCGAATCCTGGGGGGGGGTGCCACTAGACACCAGGGAAAATGGCAGCTAACACTGCAGCTAGCAGCACAACTTCAGCTGTGTCTGCAGAACTAAATAAATTCTCACTGTTCTCATACAGAGAACACAGAGAAAATGCTCCTTCACCAACCTCAGCAACTGGGATCTTTGGAGTCCAGAAAAGGTGTTTCTTGCCATAATAATTTAAAAAAAAAACACATCACAATGTAGCTAAACAGATCCCGTTTACCTAAGTTATGATGTTATTTTTTTTTTAAATCCATACTTTTTAAATATTTTCTTTGCCTCACTAATTAGAAAATCAAAATGGCGGCAGATTTCTCTCATTAACTGATAAAACAAAATGGCAGCAGATTGAAAAAGGATTTCCCATATGCAAAACAGGATGACCTGTTTGCGATGTTTGAGACACAGTATCTCAGAAATCAAACAAGCGATTCATATGAAATTAGCCACATCAACAGATCCGCCCCATGAGATTAGGATCATCTATGATTTGCTGACAGTAGGTCTCCCGAATTCCATAAGCCCAATTTTTTTTGTTTTCCAGTTCTTTTTCACTCCTTGGCCCCAGACTTTCTCCAGTGTAGACACTTGACTGCACCTCCATCCCGCCCTTCCGTAGACTCAGTTCTGCCATCCAGCTTCCTAGCACCTCTATCACTTGCCTGGTACCTGGTTCCCTGGATTTAAGTCCCTGGGGTGGGACTGTCCTTCTCCCTGGACAACCTTTCTGCAAATCTGGTCAGGCAATCCGGGGTTGGAGGGAGCACCAGAGGCAGCCACTGCACTTGGCATTGGGCATGGGGGTGGTCCCTGGCTCCACCGTCACCTACCAGAGCCAAGAGTTTTTTTTTAAGTAGTAGTTTCCCCCAGAGCTCAGACGTGCAGTGATGTCCTGCATAATGTGTTCACATACCCATGCACACTCATTGGTCATCCACTGCAGCTCTTCCCTCTGTACTACAGCCACTTGCTGTAAGACCCCCAGATGCTGCTAGAGCAGTGGCTTGTGTGAACCCCCCTCCCAGGGGAAGGAGAGCAGTCCTTGGGATGCATGATCCTTTCCCATACCTGCCAATCCCCTATGACCCGTGCTTGGTCCCGAACATGGGTCGCTGATGTGGCACAAAGTGTGGCATCCAGCACCTCAACCCTTAGCCCCACCAGGCCAGTACCAGAAGCCCGATTTTTGGTGACTAACTGTTGAAAGACTGACAATGTCTTACTGCAATGTGGGGGGCAAGCCCCCCACACCCTGCTAACTAAAACAACCAAAACTGATGGGGAGCAGACTTTGGAGTAGGTTAAGAAAGTATGGGTGGTGAAGCACCGCACCAAAATTTCCTTGCCCAGAACAGAACTTGGGTCTGTAGTGTGATGCTAGCCAAGCTGCTAGTGGCTCAGACCCCCATGCCACAGGAGCAGCTCAGCTAATCTTCAAATTTTCCCCTTCCTTGTTGTGCCTAACTAGGGGTAGGGTAGCAGTTCATCACATCCGGTACCATACCCATGTTGGCACCAGCTTCCATCTGTCAGGTGGGTGTATGTTGGGCATCCGAACTTGGGATCCATTCCGAGTGTTGGCAATCGGTAGTGATACCCAAGATTATGCATGTTAAATTTCATGCACATTCGATGAATGGTTGCACAGTTATTAAGGTGCTAAGTATGCAAAACTGGATGACTGTTTGTGAAAATAAAAATACTTTCATCCTGACATACAATTTTTTTCCCATAGGAAAAAATGGAAAATTTAAAAATGTAATAACTTTTGAAGGGATAACTATTTTTTCACTAAACCTTCAAAAGGCACATCTGTGAGGCAAAGGCTTTCTATTCTGAAAATTTCAGACCACAGCCTAAAGCTTTTTCTGAGATACAGCTGTAGAAAAAATGGCAAAAAAGTGGTAAATTTAGGATTTTTTGACACTCTGTATCTTAAACGCCACACAATGGAGTCACATGAAATTTGGCATGTCAAGAAACCTACCCCTAGAGATTATGCATGCCACATTTCATGCAAACCTATTGAATGATTCCAAAGTTACTAAGGTTTTGGCTTTAACATAGAAGTTTGCACTCAACCCTAACTAATATATATATATAAACATATATATAAACATATATATATATATATATATATATATATATATGGATTAGCTCCTGCGACACAGGATCCATTTTCATGCTGCACATCTATTTTTCCCCATTGAAAATATTGGAAAATTCAAAATGTAATAACTTTTGAACGGATTAATAATTTTTCACCAAATCTGCACAAGTCACATATGTGAGAAAAGGCTTTCTACCCTGAAAATTCCATACCACAACCTTAAGTTGTTTCTGAGATACAGGGACAAAGAAAAATAATAAAAAAAACCCATAACTGTAAGGATTTTGAGCCTCTACATATCAGAAACCACACAAGCGATTCAAAAAAAGTTTGCTATATCAACTGACCTACCCTATGAGACTATGCATGTAAAATGTCATGCAAATCTGTTGAACGGTGGTAAGGTTATTAAGGTGCAAAATATGCAAAACAGGATGACCTGTTTGCAGAAATGGAAAAAAAACATGTAGATTTAAGGATTGTTGAGACTCTCTATCTCAGAAATCACGTAAGCAATGCTAATTAAATTTATAAAACCAACTGAATTATCCCACGAGCTTATGCATGCAAAATTTCATACATATCTGTTGAACAGTTGCAGTGCTGTTAAGGTGTACAATATGCAAAACAGGATGACCCGTTTGTGAAAACAGAAAAAGCGCATTAATGTAAGGAAGTTTGAGACGCTACATCTCAGAAACTGCACAAGTGATTCAAACATAATTTACCACATCAACAGACCAAACCCACAAAATTATGCAAGCACACTTTAATGTACATCCATTGAAGGGTTAAAAAGTTATTAAGGTTCAAAATATGAAAAACTGGATGACTGAGAAAATGGAAAAAAACGTAATTTAAGGATAATTGAGACACAGTATCTCAGAAACCACACAAGCGATTCAAATGCAATTAGCCATATCAACAAACCTATCCTATGAATGTATGCATGCAAAATGTCATGTACATCCTTTGAAGGGTTTCAAAGTTATTAAGGTGCACAGTATGCTAAACTGGATGACTGTTTGTGAAAATGGAAAAACATGTAAATTTAAGGAAATTTGAGATGCTATATCTCAGAAAGCACATGAGCAGTGCAAATGAAATTTACCATATCAACAGACCTCCCCCATGAAATTGTCTGTGCAAATGTTGATGCACATCTGTTGAAGGGATGCAAAGTTATTAAGGTGCAAAATATGCAAACCTGGATGACTGCGAAAATGGAAAAAACATTATTTAAGGATGTTTATTTTATTTAGTCAATCATAGATATTACAACCCTTTGAGTCATAGACTCATTTACAAAGGCTCCGCATCAGCATAGTCACACATTCAGAGATAGTACATTAGTAGGACATCACATTTCAAGTAATTACATATAATAGCCAAGGTGGCTGAAAATCTATACGTGTAGTAGCTAGGGTATTGATATTATTACAGTGGAACAATTATAGAGCAAGTGCAGCCTCTGGGGCATTGTCGTATAGTAGTAACAGTGATCTATACAATAGTGAGACAACACAGTTTTAAGGAAGTATTTACATATAATAACCTGGGTGGCTGTTGACCTATACATTTAGTAGCTAGGGTATTGGTATTAGTACAAGAGGTATAGTTACAGTGTAGGTGCAGCCTCTAGGGCATTGTCATATAGCAGAGACAGAGATCAGCAGCAGAGATATCCTATACAGTTAGTCCTATACAATTGGTGGCAATGTCAATGGGGAGCAGCCAAAGTGCAGCTCTGAGCAGGTCAGTTAGGAGGATTAGCAGCTGCACTGGTATTGGCACAAGGAGAGAATGTGTTTTTGTAGGATGGTCTTGAAGTGTCCTAGATTGGGAATGGAGGTTATGGCTGGGGGGAGCTCATTGTACCAGGCGGGAGCTCTATAGGGGAATGATCTCTGAGCAAGGGAAGTTCTGACCCTGGGCACGGTCCACAGATGCTTGTTGGCAGAATGAGTGGTCACAATGTGGGAACATGAGAGTAGTGAGGCTGAGACCCCCAATGGAGTTAACCCTAGGTGGATTTTTTTTTGTGAGGAGACAGGATTGATATTGTAGTCTTTCCTCAAGGGTGAAGATGCTTGTAAGAGTGTAGATGGTGCAAGTATGGGAGCGTTTGTCTGTGCCTAGGAGGAGTTGGCATACTTTATTAATGGCTATGTGAATTTTGTTTAGGGTGGTGTTGTCTGCAGAGAATAGATCGGGAGTAAACGAGAGAGAGGACAGAAGAGGTGACAGCCAGGTTGAGAGCCTCTGGTGTCAGGCAGTCTTTGTGCCGGTATAGGAGGCCGATGTGGGTATTAATGGCTGAGGTCAGGATGTTAATGTGGGCATGGAAGGATAGGGAGGTGTAACAGTAAGGCCAAGGTATTTATAAGTAAGTACTTGTTCCAGAGGGAGGTGAGCGTGGGAGAGGATTTTTAGTTCAGTGTCCTTGGCCTTGCTCTGCCAGTGGGCAAATAGCATAGCTTTTGTTTTTTTGATGTTGACCACAAGTCTGCGACTGGTGAACCAACTTTTGAACTGGTTGAACGAGTGTTGGATGGAGGACTGTAGGTTGTCAGGGCAGGGGTGTGCGGTGTAGAGAACTGCATCATCAGCATATAGCAGTAGGTTACAAGAGCAGGATTTGGGTAGTGCATTTAAGTAGATACTGAAAAGTAGGGGGCCCACTATGGATCCCTGGGGGAACCCGAGTGAACAGGCAGGGTGGAAGATGGGGTGCCATTTATCTTAACACATTGGGATCTGGAGGTAAGGTAGCTATTAAACCAAGAGAGTAGTCCATGTGATAGACCAGTGTGGTGGAGTGTGTCCAGAAGGAGGGGGTGGGAGACCATATCAAAGGCCTTAGAGAGGTCCATGAAGATGGCTCCAGCCAGATGTTTACAGTCAAGGGCAGAGTGAATGAAATTAGAGAATTCGATGGGGGCAGTGGTTGTGCTATGGCCTGATCTAAAGCCATGTTGTTCACTGCATAACAAATTGTGGGCTCACATATACTCAGTGAGTTGGTCAGAAATGATTTTTTCAAGCATTTTTGAGAGAGGGGGAAGGATGGATATGGTCCAATAGATGTTGGGGTTGGTATTGTCTCCACTTTTTAGTATTGGGGTAATTGTTGCAGTTTTCCGGGCTGTAGGGAACTGTCCCAAGCATAGGGAGTGGTTAAGGAGGTTGGTCAGGGGGGAAAGAACAGTGTCAAGAACCTGGTAGAGGATTTTCATGTTAAAGGAGTCTTTGCAATAGTTGGAGCTACCGAGAGCTTTGGAGAGGTAGGATTTTGCTTCCTGCTTTGTAATGACCCTAAGGTAGAAAGGGGGGCACTGGAGGTTTGGTTCAGAGGAAGCTGGGATAGGGTCGAAAAAGTCACTCGGGAGGACTGTGCTAAGATCAGAAAAGGTTGAGTTAAGGCATTTAGCAATAGCCTGTGGGTCGATTGAGGTGGCATTGTTGATGCAGAGCTGGGAGGGTGGGGGAAGGCGGGATTTGTTTGAGACACAGTAACACAGAAACTACACAAGCAATTCAAATGAAATTACCCACAACAACAGACCTACCACGAGATCATGGGTACAAAACTTCATGTACATCCATTGAAGGGTTGCAAAGTTATTAAGGTGCAAAGTATGCAAAACTGGATGACTGCTAAAATGGGCAAAATATGTAAATTTAAGGATGTTTGAGACACAGTATCTCAGAAGACAAGCAAGCAATTCAAATGAAATTAGCCACATCAACAGACCTCCCCCAGAAGGTGTGCATGCAAAATTTCATGTACATCTGTTGAATGACTGCAAAATTATCAAGGTGCAAAGTATGAAACTGGATGACTGTTTGTGAAAATAAAAGTACTTTCATGCCTGGCATATACATTTTTCCCATAGGAAATAATGGGAAATTAAAACATTTAATAATTTTGATCATCTGTGAGGCAAAGACTTTCTACCCTGAAAATTTCAGACCACAGCCTGAAGCTGTTTCTGAGATACAGCTGCAAAAAAAATGGCAATAAAGTGGTAAATTTAAGATTTTTCAACACTCTGTATCTCACAAACCGTATTACGGATTCACACAAAATGTGGCTTGTCAAGGCATCTTCCCCTAGGGATTATGCATGCCAAATTTTGCACCAATCTTATAAAAGATTTCAAAGTTATTAAGGCTCAAACATGTGGTTTTAACATAGAAGTTTACACTCAACCTTAATTATACTGGTGCATATATATATATATATATATATATATATATATATATATATATTAGAGGCAAAACTCCATTTAATGCATTAGTTAGGGTTGTCCCACAGTGACAAAAGTGAGGAAATTCGGTGTGGGGTTGAAAACCCCCCTTGGACCTACGCCCACCCCCAACCAGCATTGGGGTGTGCATTGGGGTCATCGGTCCTAACTCTCCACCCCATCACATGTGTAAAACAGCAGAAGTATAGGAGAATGGGGTGAGAGTTAGGACCGACGACCCTAATGCACACCCCAATGCCAGTTGGGGTATGGGGTCCAAGGGGTTTTCAACCCAATAATTGAATTTCCTCACTTTGTCGCTGTGAAACAACCCAACTAATGCATTAAATGGAGTTTTTTGCTCTAATTTCCTTCTTGAGAATGATAACAAGAAATAGTGAACGTAAGTTATTAAGGTGCAAACTTTTGGGTTTAACATAGAAATGGCTCCTCAACCCTAACTATGGTAGCACTACCGTGTTACCATAATATATATATATATTTTTATATAGATATAGATATATGTATATGTAAGATCATAATGTCTGCATCTTTTAAATGTAATATCCATTACTGAGGGGAGGAATTCATCATCTGTTGCCAGGACTCTACTAAAATAAGTGATATGCTCAAAACTAGGATGTTATTTAAGCTCATACCATACTTTAAGAGTTTCTGCAGTGAAATAGGTGAATTGGGTTAAGGAGGTTGTAGCATTGCAGACAAAGAAAAGTATAGGACCTAAGTTAAATAAATCATTAATTGTCATTTCAACAATTGTTTGGTGGGAACTTGTGGCAGGATCCAATTAAAAATTATGTTCGAATGTGCCGCCTGGGCGTAATTCAATAAATTTGTGAGGTTCAGGACTCCTTTGTCTAAGGAGAGTTGTAAGACAGAATATCTAATTCAGGGGTGTTGTCTTCCCATATAAAATGGGATATTCATTTATTCTAAGAGGAAAAATAGTGTAGTTCTGGGAATATTGGGATTGTTTGGTAAAGGTACTGCATAATAGGTGAGGGAGGCTATTCATTTGAATAGTTTTTATTCTAGCTGAAAGGGACAGACTTAGCTTCCCTCACATGTCTAAATCCTCTTTAATTTGTACTGTAAGTGGCTCAAAGTTTAAGAGGCCAAGGTTACAGAGATCCTGAGGGATAACAATTCCAAAATATTTAATTTTAGTATTATGCCATTTCCAAAGAAATTCTTTTCCTAATCGGGGTGAAGGGAAATAATTATCTCCATTTGAAGCAAATTAAGCTTAAAGCCAGAAAGATCTCCAAAGGTTTGTATAATGGACCAGGCTGCTGGTATAGAGGTACCTGGGTCTAAGAGTGTCAGAAGGATATCATCAGCATAAAGTGTGATTTTATATTCAGTACCTCCCATCGGAACTCCTTCCACTTGGGAATGAAACCTTAGGGCTCTAGCCAAAGATTCCATGAACAGCACAAAAGTGATTGATTTTTTTAACAAGTCAGCTGACTGTTGTAAACTTTTTTTAAACTGAACGTTTTATTAATAAAATACAAAGAGATCACAACATTCAATAAAAACATCACTGCAAATAATTCAGAGTAGCACATCCACTACATTAAGCTGAATCATATCCTGTACATGTCACGTCTCTACCACTCATTGTTTTGTTCGCTATAGATTTAGGGCTAAGGAATCCATAAAAATAAGTAAACCAATGAGGAAAGGTTTAGGGGAAGGAAGTAGCTGCACTTATTATACTAGGTCCAGTATCCCTTACATCCAGCTATAGCAGAGTTAATGATTCTTTTACTGTCTGTTTTTTGTCTCCTTTGTGTCTCCATGACAATGGAGCCTTGTGGTAGATATTGTAGTTCTGCTACTAAGAAAACAATTAAGTCTGAGGATCAGAGTAAATCTAATAGAAGAAAACAGTTCTTGTAATGTAACTCATTACAAATACTCATGATGTATTCATGGAAGAAAAGAGAAAGAGAGAAAGAGAGAGAGAGAAAGAAAGCGAGAAAGAGAGAAACCACTCCAAGAGCAATACGAGGTGAATACTTCTATTATTCCTAGGGTCCTTACATAGGTAAGGGTGTAACCCCCCATCCTGTGTGGAGAGTTAGCCCTATATTGCCCTTATGGTACAAAGTCCAAGCAGTGTTCCAACTGGTGTAGGACCCATTTGTGCCACTTTATCTCAAAGGGGGCAGAACATTCCTGCAACCTGGCTGAGAGTCTCTCCAATGAGTATACTTCATGCGCAAGGCCTCGCCACATTTCTTGAGCGGGTATTTTTTTTGCATGCCGGAGCTTAATTATCACCTTTTTGGCTATCAATAAGAGGAGGGCTGTCTGTTTGTAGGTGTCTTTGCTAATTTTGACCCCCCTGTTGTGCCGTGGCTGTAAGAATATATGTTGGGGTAACAAGAGCAGGGCAGTCATATATTGCAGCTATATCATCCACAACCTCCCACCAGTACTGTGTAAGCAGTCTGCAGGACCACATAATATGTTCAAGATCTGCTGGAGTAAAGCCACAGCCCCTCCAACTTTCTCCAAGTGAGGGGTTTGTATACTTGGCCACAATAGCTGGGGTATGGAAAAATCGAACTCTAACTTTCCAAGTTGTGTGGCCGCTGAAACTTTATAGGCTTAGAGGGCATAGGTAGTCCAGGCCGCAGGGTCAATTTTGGTGTTTAATTCCTGTGACCATCGTGCCCCTATTGTTTCTGTGGTTTCTGAAGGGACCTCTGTTAGGGCCTTATAGATTGCGCTAATAAGGTGATCTGTGGTGTTACCCCTAGGATAGGAAAGGATAAGGGCAATTAGTGGGGAGGGTGTCTCTACTATATATATATTTTTTTTATTAACTCTTTTTGTGCACCGTCTTACGAGGAACTCTCTTGAGCATCCTCAGACCCTTGAGCTCTACCTCCATCCTGAAGCTCTCCCTCTCTACCCTGTGCCAGCCAGGCAGACCCTCCCAGGCTCTGCACCCCCTGAGGTGGGATCACCCTATCTTCCCAGGGTGCTCTACCTACAATCAAATGTGCCCGGCTGGGTGGTAGGCCCAGGCATGAGAGAGACGTCCGGATCTGGAGTGTGGCTCAACGGGCGAGGTGCCGTCGCCTATCCCCACAGACTGGGATTTTCTCTTACGGTCTCCCCCCCACTGGCCAGGCAGTGCAATGCACTCCAGCATGGTGCATGTATGCACACACGCCCACAGAAGAGCCACTACGGCTAATCCTCTATTGCCAGATCCCAACTGCTGCTAGACTCCTAGTCTCCACTGGGAGTCACCAGATGGTGGGATCATGTCCCCCCTCCCTCCCAGAAAAGGAGAGCTGTCCTCTGGACACTTGATCCTTTCCTCCCTGCCAACTCCCAGTGGCCCAGGTCCACTCCCGAACTCGGGTCACCAGCGTGATGCTAGGTGTAGCATCCAGTGCCTCAATCCTCAGTGCCACTGGGCCCTCTGTCTGTACTATATTGATCAACACTTCTTAGTGTGGCTGCAGGTAGGACTTTAATTGTAAAAATCTGTAAAATTCTGTGCATGGTAGTTTGTAGATATCTTGCCACAACACAAAGGAAAGCAGGCCTGTAGGCCCCAGCAATTGATAGACAAATTTAACATTGTACCTACCACATCTATTGATAGTCTTGTCTAACTTGTTTGGTGAAAAAGCTGTATTACTGGCCAGTGTCCTCAGCTACAATCTTTCTGCTGGGGAGAAGAAGTGACCCAATATATATAACCAGTAGCGAAAAGGCATAGCTGTATATTGGGAGACTTTAGTGAGCAGTAAGCACTTAGGTAGATTTCCAAAATGATATGGAGTAAGATCAAAAATATTGTTAAGGATTTGCTCTATTAGTTTCCAATGGGTTCCATATGTCAGAGCTAGCCAGCACAGCAGGGTGCGGATTTGAGAGGCCTGAGTATATATGCGCATGTTCGGCAAGTTGAGCCCTCCTTTGTCTCTGGGGAGTTGGAGGATAGTGTATCTCACCCTGGGGGGCTTCCCCCTCCAAACGAAGTGTGAGATTAACTTATCCCATGCTTGGAAATAAACTTTGCTGGGCATGATGGGGAGGGTTTGTAGAAAAAAGAGAAGTCATGGCAGTATGTTCTGCTGTATAGCTTCAATTCTGTTCAGAAACCCCTGCATTTGCTGCAACCAGCATGACAAATCTGCAGCAATTTGCTGGGTGAGAGGTTCGCAGTTCACTAGTTCTAGATGTATCAGGTTTTTGAGTAGTTTAATGCCAAGGTAGCGCATCTCCGTCCTATGCCACCTAAATGGGAATGCGCGTTTTAAAGTGGCGGAGGGGGTATAATAATAAAGAAAAACTTCTATTTTTTGCTCATTCAGTTTGTACCCCGCTAACATACCAAGGGTTTTGATTTGGTACTAAACTGACGGGATGGAGGTCTCAGGTGAAGTTAATGTGAGTAGCATATCATCTGCAAACAGTGATATTTTGTGTAAACAACCTCCAATAGAAAGGCCCTTAATAATAGGTTGACTTCTAATGACTGTGGCTAGGGGTTCTAGGTACAGGGCAAAAAGCAGGGGTGAGGGGGCAGCCCTGTCTAGTGCCTCTTGACAACAGAAATGGGTCAGAAAGGGATCCATCTAGTTTTAGATAAATTAAGGAGGATTGATAAATATTTTAGAGTTGTGCAGTAAATCTTTCTGGAAATCCAAAGTGCCGTAGGGTGGCCCACAGCAATGGCCAGGCCCCCCTATCAAAGGCCCTCTTGGCATCTAAACCAAGAAGGACCAAGGGTATCTTTCACTTGACTGCATAGTCTATTAGTAGTAGGGTTGTCAGAACTATTTTGTGAAAGATTCAAACCCTCCTCAAACCCTGGTGTTCGAGTTCTAACTTAGAACTCGAACACTAAACGATCAAGGGTTTGAATCACGGAGATCGCGAGGCGTTGTCTGTTTGCACTTGCGCACCCTACGCACGTGGTCAGGTGGGGTCGAGTAAGCCGCGTGAGCCACGGGATCTGTGGGGTATTTAGGCAGATGTGCCGCGAGGGAGGAGCGCCATTTGCTGAGGATCAGAGCGGAGGCAGCAGCCTAGCTAAACTGTAGCGTTAGCGGTTAGCGTACCGCTACTGTTGTCCAGTGGCCACTTCCTTCATCCATTTTCCTGTGAGACCGAGAACAAGAGAAAGGCTGAAAAAAGCTCAAAATCGGGTGGGAGTGGGGCTAGGGGGAGGTTCAGGACAGGTGGAGGGATTAATCAAGAATTGGGAAGGGACTGGGAAATAGGGAGGGATCGAGACCGAGATCAATCAATATCAGGACTGGAGGAGGACTCAGGAGGACTCGGAGAGAGAATAAAAAAAAAATAAGAAGAAGTGAAGAACCTTTGTGAAATGTGATTATTTGAAACTGCAGCACTGCTCAGTCAGTGGTGCACACTGCACACTCAGCAGCTGCCAGCAACAAGCATACAAGGGGGCAAAAAGGCAAATAAATCTGAACCCTTCCCAGTGTAGTGTGTGTGCCACAGAGAGAAGCCAGTGTGTGCCTTGACTGCACTGTACCCTACCCAGTGTGTGTTACAGAGAGAGCCCAGTGGCCAGTTGTGTGGTGGCATTAACCTTACATGACAGAAACATAGAAATATAATTCTCATTCCCTGGTTGCGATGTGACTCCGTCTCCTGTGGTCAGCCCATCACCCTGCTGCTGTGTGCCCCTTGACTGCACTGTACACCCTACCCAGTGTGTGTTACAGAGAGAAGCCCAGTGGCCAGTTGTGTGGTGGCATTAACCTTACATGACAGAAATGTAGAAATATCATTCTCATTCCCTGGGTTGCGTATGTGACTGCCTCCTGTGGTCAGCCCATCACCCTGCTACTGTGTGCCCTTTGACTGCACTGTACCCTACCCAGTGTGTGTGTTACAGAGAGAAGCCCAGTGGCCAGTTGTGTGGTGGCATTAACCTTACATGACAGAAACGTAGAAATATAATTCTCATTCCCTGGTTGCGTATGTGACTCCATCTCCTGTGGTCAGCCCATCACCCTGCTGCTGTGCACCCTTGATTGCTATGTGTATGCCTAGCCCAGCAGCCCAATCATTCTGTAAGCCTTGAACCTGGGATCCTTTAGTTGCAAACTGTCATATTCTTCAATTACTTTCAGTCCACGGTATCACAGTGTCACACAACCAAAATAAAATTTTGAGTTGTAGCCAGCGATCACAGATCACATTGCTTTGTTACACAGGAATTGTTTGGGTGTGGTGTGTTCACTGCAGTATACTGGTAGTACTGGTACTTACTGTCTGTTATGGCTGACACCAACATAGATGAAGCATCTAGTGCTGGTGTTGGAGCAGGTGTTGGTGGTAGTGGTAATCCTGGTGCTAACAGAAATAACCAAAATGTTTCACGTGATAAAAATTCAACAAACAGCAAAGAGCAACAGTGAAGTGTGGTAAGGGGACCTAAGAAAACCTGTACAGCTGCTGGGGTCACATGGAGAGGCACCATAAGGTATGCCATTCATGCTGTTAAGATCCCTGTGACTAGCAGCAATAATGCAAGTGACAGTGAGTCCTCTCTGACTCAGACAGTAGCTCTTTGTCTCAGTCCCGACACTGTTGTGTCTCGCGACAAATCATTACTTCTCAACAAAGTGAAATGAGCAAGTCTGCTGACAATGAATCAGGTAGTGCACTTGCAAATACATCCAGCACTGTTGGCAATGAAAAGGACATATCCATTGAATCCACCACTTCTGTGTTGGCCTGCAATGAAAATCCATCAGAGTCTTCTGTCCACTCTTCTAGCACCAAGGAGCATGTCCCAGGTTCTGTTAGGACAGGTGAAAAGACACAAACAGTCTTTAGCTATCTTCCTAGCACTCGAACAAAATCTGTCACATCTGAGGTGTGGAATTATTTCTCTGTCAGTAAAACTGATCCATGCAGAGCAATTTGTTCCCTGTGTAAACAGAGTGTAAGCCGTGGTAAAGTTGTGTCATGCCTTGGCACTACAGCTCTTAAACGCCATCTGAAAAGCATTCGGTTTGCTTGATCATCCAAAACCAAGTCCTCCATCTTCCAGACCGCACGTGAGAAGGGTCAGGAATCTGAAATGGATACTGAATTGTCTGAACTTGATGCGGCAGAACCACTGCCAGCCCTAGGATCACTGTTCACCAATGCCAGCACCATTAGTACCAGTTGCACATCCAGTGATGGCACTGAATGTATAAGTCCTAGTCCACCATCTCTGCATCCATCTGCCCATCGAAGCACGGTGTATAATAAACCAGCAGCGACATGTTGCAAACAGCTAACACTGTCTCAGGCATTTGAAAGGAAGAATACCTTTACTAAAAATCATCCAAAGACCCTTCATCTTAATCACCGAATTGGTGAACTGTTAGCCGGAGCCCTTCTCCCATACTCTTTGGTAGATCATGAGGATTTTAGGGAGCTCATGACATTAGCAGAGCCTCGTTACAATGTTCCTCATCGAAGGTACTTTTCCTATGTTGAAATACCAAACATTTATCAGGCTTTAAGTGACAGTGATGCTTGCACTTAAAACTGCAGAGGGTGGGGTTATTCATGTCACAACAGATATGTGGACCAGCACTCAAAACATAGATTACATGTCCCTTACCGCTCATTGGGTCACGTTTTCTTGTGCTTCTTCAAAAACAAAGACACCCCAAAGATGGCGCTGCTGCATATAAAAGTTTGGGCAAAGTCATAGTGCTGCAAACATCTTGCAGGAACTAAATGACCTCCTTGACGAATGGGTTTATTCTCACGGTCTAAAATGTGGCTTCATAGTAAGTGACAATGGAGCCAACATCTTAAAAGCAGTACAGGATGGAGGATTTCTGCATGCTTCTTGCTTTGCACATTGCTTACACTTAATTGTCATGGGATTTCTCAGCAATGAAACACAAGTGGATGGTATGATTGCTGTTTGCAAAAAAAAATTGTGTTCAACCAAGGCTATGCGGACATTGTCCGAACTGCAAAAAAAACACAAGCTGCCCCAGCAAAAGCTGATTCAAAATGTTTCCACTCGTTGGAACTCAACGCTTTATATGCTGCAGTGCCTCTTGGAGCAAAAGCAAGCTGTACATGAGTACTGCTCCAGTTACATTATTGGAGATGGTATTATGCTGTCTGTGCTGCAGTGGAAATTAATGGAGACAGTGTGCTGTATCCTAGCTCCTTTGAGACAGCTACAAGGGACATGTCTTCTGAAGGTGCATCTGTGAGTCAGGTTATCCCACTCATAATGCTCATTTCACATCATCTTAGTGTTCTAAATCTACAAATAGAAAAGACAGATCTGAAGCGCAGACAACATGTCGCCTGTATCATGGGAATCTCATAAAGAGAATGAGCGAGCGTCAAAACCAATGACAAATTAGTTGCAATGACGAAATCAAGACACTACATCCTTGCAACTCTCTTAGATCCCAGGTTCAAGGCTATACATCTTCCAAAAACAGATGATATAGAGCAGTACAAATGTATGTTGATAGATGAGCTGCAGCACTCACAGGAGTCAAACACAGACACGCACAGTACCCTCAGGTTGTCATCACCACAACATGCAGGTTCATCTTCACAGAGGGATGCAGAACTGGAAAAGTCACCAAACATTAACAGTAGTTGTTCCACAACTGCCACTTCTTCAGCCCTTAGTAGCAAGCTAAATCTGTGGCAAAACCTTTCCCAAACTGCTGCCATACCAGCTGCTTCTGCTGATTCCTCTTCTGAGCGGTCTCTGTCCAACATGGTAGACAGTTACCTGCAAGAACTGCCTATTCCTATTGATGCATGCCCTTTTGAATACTGGAGATCAAAAAGTCAATTTGGACAGAGCTGTATGATGAAGCCTGTAAATATCTTGGTTGTCCTGCAACACGTGTCTCTTCAGAACGCATGTTTAGTACAGCTGGCAATATTGTGACAGACACCAGAAATAGGTTGCTGCCAGAAAATGTACACACGTTAACTTTTATTAAAGTTAATAAGTCAAGATTTTCGTATCCCTACAAGAGTATACAAACTGATCCTGAAGTGATTGATGTTGTGGATGTTGATGGCGATGACAACTCAGATGGTGGTGGCTGGTAAATACTGTGTGGGACGGAGTCTCTCTGCACCAAAAAGGAAACTTTTACAGACTGTGATGACTTTGGTTGTCGTCTCTCTCCTTTCTCGATCTACCTTGGACTATACCCCCAAAACTTTCACCATTTCATGGCAAACTGCTTTGTAGCTAGGGTCTAAACTAAAGTCAACAAGTTTTATATACAGGGCAATTTTAACATCAGTGGGAACAGGCCCAAATTTGGCATAAAAGGGACACTGTCACGTCAATCCTTTCTGTATCATATTATTTATAGTTAAAGTGCAAACATATATTTTGGATTTACCTTCTGTGACTTTGTGGTGCATCAGTATGGGCTGGGACTGGGGGCGGTCTATTTTTCAATTTTAAAGAGGACAAAACAATGAGTTCTAATTGGTAGCTGTTTATTATTTTTCAATTACAGAAATGTTAGCCATAAGCGAAAATGGATGCTAGTACATGGGTGAGGTTGTAGGATGGTTTTAATATGGGTGTAAGGGTGGCATGGGTGCTACTGCACAGATGAGGGTGGTGGAAGAAAAGTGGACTGGGTGATGGGGTGAAAGGTGGGTGTTGTTTTAGTTCTTTCATTTACAGATTCGTGATCAGCTGGGGATGGTGAGGAAAAAAATGATGACAGACCGAACCTACTGTACACATAATATATATTCTTATTAAATACATTGCAAACTGCTGCCACCTAGCACAATTGTCCTGTCCCTTTAAAAAAAGAATAAAGGAATCAGAAATAAAAGAAAATCTGCATCAGCAGTTTTCACAGAATGTGACGTATCATAAAGTGTTTTTGCTTTACAAGTAGTGATAATTTGATACATAATGGGGTTGACAGATGCTGTCCCTTAAACATCACATGCCAACTGCTGCAGCTACATTAAATGTTCCTTAGTATGTGGTGAGGAAACCACTTTTTTTATTTATGTGACTGAAATACAGATTTTATTGAAGTATCAGCTGCAAAAATGCATCATCTTAGAAAGTTGTATGTATTACTCAATTTGCCAACAAAATGTTGGTATGTATGCATTACCTTAGAAAACTGCATGCATTTTTTGCCAGCAACAATGACTGGCATATTTTTTTTGTTCAAATGTCTTGACTGACTACGTTATGACATAATATGTTTTGCAACAGTTCCACATGCTGCTGCTGTAGTACTTGGCTTGACTTTGTTATAAAAGTTTTCTTTTAAACATCGCAACTTTTGATTTACTCATTTAAAACAGAAAGCAGCAAATAGCTGAAATTAGGTAATATCAGTTATTTTTTCTCATAATTCATGATGATGAGTATATATAACTGAGTACATAAATGGCTAAATGGCCTCTTTCTTTCACTAAGGAACTATGATGCAGCTGCAGCAGGAAAACTTTAACATATGGGTGGGTGGGTGGGCCTGTTACGTATTAAGTTGCTGGCTTTAGCAAACAGAAGAAACCATAAATAAACCTAATTGTATTCCTATCAATGTCACACATGATAATTTCTCTCCCCCTTATATTGAACAGTTTTTCCTTTACATGTATTTTATTACTATCTTTGTTACTGGCAGCACAATAAAAAAATAGGGTTCGAGTTCTAAAAAGTTCTAAAAAAGATTAGAACCCTAGAACTTTTTCAAAAGTTCTAGACTAGAACTATAACCCAGAACTTCAGAGGGTTCTGACAACCCTAATTAATAGTAGGGTGTGCCTCTTTATGAATCCTGCTTGGTCAGGCTCAATGAGCAGTGGAAGAAGTGTGTCTAATCTATGGGCTAAAACTGACATACTATAAATAGTTTGTAGTCATAGTTCAACACTGAGATCGGACGATATGAAACAGAATAGCTGGGATATTTCTGTGGTTTTGGGATGGATGCAAAGGCCGCATACTTCCACGAGGGAGGGGGTATCACCCCCTTCCTGGATAGCAGAAAAGGCAGGGACAAGGGTAGGA
Organism: Neoceratodus forsteri; assembly: GCA_016271365.2. Lineage (NCBI taxonomy): Eukaryota > Metazoa > Chordata > Ceratodontiformes > Ceratodontidae > Neoceratodus > Neoceratodus forsteri. Next base: position 1,510,672,195 of record CM057450.1, read on the forward strand.
AGAAATAAGTCATGAAATTGTTTATAAAACTAGGCTGTGTAGCCATCTGGGCCTGGTGCTTTTAAAGTCTTAGAGTTTTTAAGAATAGCATCTACTTCTTCCCTGGTGAGCAGAGCTAGTAAAGCCTTGACATGATTCTCAGTTCGTTTTGGTAAGGGAAGGGTATTTAAGTATGATTCTGTTTGTTGAGGAGAAGGGTGGAGGTCCGCCGTGTAGAAAGACTCGTAGTATTTTGCCAGCACCTTTCTTATATCTGTTGCAAGATGCAGAAGATGGCCATCTGACCACTCAAACAAACTGGTAACGCATGTATGTGCTTTCACCCCCCCAGAGCCTATGACCCAGGTTTCGGCCCCCTCACTGTCCTCCCTCATAATAGTTAAGTTTTAAATAAAGTAATTGCTGTTCAATTTTTTGATCAGCCAGTTTCTGTAAATTTATGTTTAATAGTTGGTATTTGGGGTTTTACCGTGGTATCTCCTTGATATAGAAAGCTCTGGAGGGTATGGAGTTGGCTCTGCAGGTCCTTAGTTTTAGCTTCCTGATTTCTCTGCTTTTGGGCTGCATATTTTATAACTTCCCCCGTAAGAACAGTTTTAAGAGTGTCCAAGAGAACTGTGGATGAAATCTCAGGGAGGATATTTTCTGCTAGGATTCTAGGGGCGGCATCTGTAATCAGTTGATGAAAATCAGGATTACATAGGTGCATAAGATTTGTGCACCAGAAGGATACTCTGTTTTCCTAGAGAAGTTTCACATAGACGGGAGAATGGTCAGTGTGAATTGTTGTGCCATGCTAAATGTACTGGAGAGTGTCCAGGTATTCAGCAGTAGTGAAAATATAATCCTGTCTTGAAGAGTCAGCTGTTCTTGGGGAATAATAGGTGTACCCTCTTGTACATGGGAGTCTCCACACATGTATAAAGCCCATGGAGGAAACTGCAGAGTGTAAATATTTCTGGATTGGGCTGATTCTGTGTAGGGATGGCTTAGAGGAATCCACAGTCGGATCAGGTGTTACATTAAGGTCCTCCCATAATCAGCTGTCCCTGTAGAACTGGAAGGAGTTGGTTAAAGAATTTCTGGGCAACTTCCTTGGGTGATCCCAAGGGAAAATACACCGAGGCCAGGATAACCGGGGAGGTATATAGCCGCCCAGTGGCAATTACATACCTCCCCTCTGGGTTGATGAACTGTTCCTGGAGAATGAAAGGGACTCCCCTAGGGATCAGTAAATCTGCCCCCCCCCACCTTCTATCTGATTTATGGGAAGAAACTATTACAGTTTGGTACCTGAAAGACTGAAATTGGGCATGCTCTTTCTGTGAAAGATGGGTTTCTTGCAAATAAATTAGGTCTGGTTTATCTTTTCTCAGGAATTGTATGAGCCTGGACTGCTTGATGGAACTATGAATCCCATTGACATTTAGCGAAATGACCAAAGATGTTTTAGCCATTTGGACTGGACATCACATTGCTCATATTAGGAGGCGGTCCCTTTCTCAATAAGGAAGTTGGCAGTAGAAGGAGGAAGTGAAAGAATAAGGAAGGCTAGTCAAAAAAAATAGAGGCTTCCTCCTAATAGCCAAGAAAGACCTAATGAACATAGCAGAACTATGCTATGAAAAGAGCTAAAAAAGAGAGAAAATAAAAGTTAAGCATATATAGGTATAACCAGCTATAACTTCCTCCCAACCAGTTTACTTTAATGGTTTCAAAAAGCCTTAATTGCATCTTGTTTAAAATGATGTGACACTCAGTCCCATTATAACGTGGTAGCAGACTATGGTCCACTCTGAAAATGAATAATGTTGTGAATAAGGAATACTGTATGGTCAACTGGGCCCAAACAGAACTTTGTAACCATTGTAACAACCAAGTACAGTAAACCATTATTAGGCAAATTTGCTGTAAAGTTCCCTATTATAAAATGGTAAGGGAAAATCCTGAAATCTGATTGGCTGTTGTTCATGTGACAATTATGTTCCATGCATGGAAAATAAAAAGTGCTGCCAAATGTGCACTGATCACCACTGGAATCATTACACTAATAGAATGTTATGAATTCAACTGGCAGCCATTGTTTTTTGCCCTGTAACTGTAAGCATCACATTTGCTTGCACTGGGCCCTAAAAATAAAATGACCTTAAATACAGAATAACACAGATTAATTAAATGTTGTTTCCCTGATCTAAAGCCTGATTTAAAGGCTTCCTTTGCAAGCTTTTAAACTAGCCAATGGGGGAGGTGCTGATAGGAAACAGGAAAGTTCAAACCTCCCCCCACAAAACATGGCAGGTAGTAGGGTAAACACTGAGGTACAGAGCTTGACAGAGGGCAGGACAGGGGCAAATGAAAAAATGAACAAGGGCAATAAGAGCAGGGATGGGGTAAAAAAGGATAAAGCCAACATTAAATGGAGGGCAATGAGTACCAATGCCCGTAGTCTGGGAAACAAGCTTCCAGAGCTAGTAGCCCTGATGGAAAAGGAACACTTGGATATTGTGGCAGTCACAGAAACATGGTACACGGAGAACCATGACTGGGACATCAACATACCAGGGTACACAATCTACAGAAGGGACAGGAAGGGTAAAAGAGGAGGTGGAATAGCTCTCTACATAGGGAAGGATCAAAGCTACAGAACTAAAAAGTAAAGGGGGAGGACAAGAGGAACTCTGGGTCACCTTGGAGACAGGGAAGGGCATCACAATCTGCACAGGGTTGTATACAGACCCCCATCTCAAGGGAGGAAATGGACAAGAAAATGATAGAGGCATTCTCAAAATGGCTGAAAAGGAGATACTGTTGATGGGGACCTGAATATGCCAGATGTTAACTGGGCAACATGGACTGCAGCCACATCCAAGAGCAGGGTCATTCTCGATGCCCTACAGGGAGCATGCCTTAGACAGCTAGTGGTGGAACCCACTCAGGAGGGAGCAATATTAGACCTGGTACTCTCAAATGGAGAGAGGATCACAAACTTAGAAGTCAGTAGACATCTGGGAACAAGCGGCTACTGCACAGGTGTGCTTCACAATAAACACAACCATGGAGACAAGCCATACAAAGACAGGGATACTGGACTTCAGAAGGGCTGACTTTGGCATAATGGGTGAATACCTGAGGAATGCATTAGTAAATGGCCAGAAAGGAGGGGTGGAAGAACAATGGAGAAAAATCAAAACTGCCATCATGGAGGCAACAAGCCTTTGTGTGAAACAAATAAAGAAAATAAAGTGGAATAAAAAACCACTAGGGCTCTCAAAAGAGGTTTCAGGGAAGGTTAAGGAGAAAAAGGCTGCATTCAAAAAGTATAAGGAATCACAGACGGAGCATGACAGGGAACTGTATCAATTAAAGCAGAAAGAAGTGGGGAAGGCAGTCAGAAAAGCAAAGGCCCAAACCGAGGAAAAGATAGCCAACTCAGTTAAGAAGGGGGATAAAACCCTTTATAGGTACATTAGGGAGCATAGAAAGGTTATGGGAGGGATAGTGAAGATTAATAAAGGAGAGGGGAGGTGGGCAGAGGGAGATAGTGAAAAGGCAGAGATACTGAATGAATACTTTTGTTCAGTATTTACAAAAGAAGAAGAGGAGGAGTTACCTAAACCAAACAGTAGAAGCACTCTCGTTGATGGGGTTGACACCAGTCCATTTACAGAAGAAAAGTACTGAAAGAACTCCTAAAACTCAAGGTGGATAAAGCAATGGGGCCTGATGGATTCACCTAGAATCCTAAAAGAGCTAAGGAGGACCTAGTGACACCACTAACCACACTTTTAACAAATCATAGGAAGATGGGTGGTACCTGAGGACTGCAGGAGGGCAGATATGATTCCCCTTCACAAAAGTGGGAGCAAGGCAGAAGCAGGAAACTACAGACCTGTTAGTTTGACCTCAGTGGTGGGAAAAATGATGGAATCACTTCTGAAAGAAAGAATTGTTGAGTACCTAGAGGCCAGCGGGGCACAGGACCCAAAGCAGCATGGATTCACAGCAGGAAGGTCATGTCAGATGAATCTAATCAATTTCTTTGACTGGGTGACCAAAGTAATAGACCAGGGAGGGGCTGTGGATATGGCCTACCTAGACTTTAGCAAGGCATTTGGCACAGTCCGGCACAAGATTAATAATTAAGTTAGCCAGCCTGGAGTGGGTCCCAGGGTGGTAGCCTGAGTGAAAACTGGCTGCACAACAGGACACAGAAGGTAATAGTGAATGGAACACATTCTGAAGAAAGGGGGTTACTAGTGGAGTACCTCAGGGCTCAGTACTGGGTCCAGTCCTCTTTAACGCGTCTTTATAGGTGACATTATGGAGGGTCTGGAAGGAAAGGTATGCCTCTTTGCGGATGACACAAATAACTGCAACAGAGTTGATACACGGGGGGGGGTAGAAAGGATGAGAAGGGACTTGGCAAGGTTGGAGGAATGGTCAGACATATGGCAACTTAGATTCAATGCAAAGAAGTGCAAAGTAATGCACCTGGGAAATAAAAATCCAGCAGAAGAGTACACAATAGCAGGGAGGTACTAACGACAACAATAATGGAAAGGGATCTGGGTGTAGTCATATCAGATGACCTAAAGGTGGGTAAGCAATGTGAGAAGTCAGTAAGAGGCAGGGGATACTGGGATGCATAGGGAGGGGCATCACAAGTAGAAAAGGAAGTGGTTATCCCTCTATACAGACAGTTGGTGAGACCCCATCTGGAGTACTGCGTGCAGTTTTGGAGACCTCATCTACGCAAGGACATAGGATGGAAGCAGTCCAGAGGACGACAACTAAAATGGTGCAGGGTCTACATCAGAAACCATATGAAGAGAGACTGAGAGAGCTTAATATGTATACCCTTGATGAAATGAGGGACGGGGGGACATGATAGAAACTTTTAAGTACCTCAAGGGAATCAACAAAGTCCAGGAGGGTAGCATCTTTCAGAAAAAGAGATGTGTAAGAACAAGGGGGCACAATTTAAAGATAGAGGGGGACGGCTTAGGGGTAATGTGAGGAAATTCTTTTTCACGGAGAGAGTGGTGGACGCATGGAACCACCTTCCTGGAGAGGTTGTGGGGTCTAAAACAGTGGGGGAATTCAAACATGCATGGGACAGACATAAGGCAATTATAGTGGGGGGTTGCAGGAAGTAGGCTGTTGGTTAACTAGAATCTGCAGCTTATCCAATTGGTAGGGAAATGGGCAGACTGGGTGGGCCAAGTGGTCCTTATCTGCCGTCAAAGTCTATGTTTCTATCACATTCTCCTTACACACATAAACAAGTTAGAAACATTAAGTATTATTTATAGTTTTCTTTACAACTGTTTCTTTGCTGACAATGAAAAATCTCCTTTCTATCTTTAACTGCTTATCAGGGAAATCTCTTCTCTTTGCCCTGACAGTGAGATAATTGAGTCTCTGGCTGTAACAGAGGCTTTTCTTGTGTGTGTGTATAGTATGTTAGGAGAGTAACATTCTACCAGTGGAACTGAGCAGAATTTTGAATCCATGACAAACATTCTATATCTTGACTGTGGGGGAAAACAGAGAAAAAAAAACAGGAAGAAAAAAGTAGGCAACAATACAATGACATCATCAATGACATCATTTGTAATGAGCAGAAGGACTATTTTATCATAAATGCACACAAGTAAATCTATTGTTTCTACATATAAACATGCTTTTCCCAACTGTAAAAAGTTTTTAAAAAGAAGCCCATTTTATAAGCGCAATAAGGCACTCCAGGATACTAGGTTCCAATACTAGGTTTGTAGGACTAACAGAAGGCACAAGGCTCATGCGGCAAGTCCCTTGCACAAGTGAGCATTGGTACCCTTATCTATTTAGTAGGTATATATCCAATCTTCTCTTGAAGATCTGAAAGTTTTCAGCCTCTACCACGTTTCTAGGGAGGCCATTCCAAACAGAAAAAATCCTTTGCGTAAAAAAAGCCCTTCTCAGTTTTGTTCTTGGGTATGTAAGGTTAATCTGTTTTTTATGGCTTCTTAGCCCAGGCACTTTACACCCTGTAGTCAGGCCCAAACTTTGTGATAATTCCTAATCCTTAGTGATCCTGAACATATGTAGAAGATCTCCTCTTGTGTGCCTGATCTCCAATGAGTACAGACTCAAGATCTCAAGTTTCCTCTCATATGTTTCACCCGGCAATCCCTCCACCATCTTAGTCTTGCTATGCTGCACTCTCTCGACCCCATTAATGTCTCTTCGCAGGTGCGGACTCCAAAGAGTAGTACAGTAGTTCAATTGTGGCCTAAAAAATGTGCGATATAACTGCATAATACAGGCTCTGTTTCTTGAGCAAATGCTTTTCTTATGCACTCAATTATTCTATTAGATTTGTTAATAGTTTTTTTACAGTGGAAACTAAAGGTCAGATCACCACTAACGTGTACCCCTAGATCCTTTTCCATAGTAGTGTTTCTTAATCTGCATCCATTCAAACTATACTTCTTTACCTTAAGAGTGATTAAACCTTGGAACAAGTTGCCATGCACATTATTATAAGTAAGGATAAAGAACAATTCAAGGCTAGATTGGACAATTACTTATTATCTGGTAAACAATTAACTTATTATTAAACTTGACTAGTATGTGAGCTTTTATGAGCTGTAAAGCTTTCTTTCTCACTTCACACCTTAGTATGAACCTTAGTATACTGATGACCTGTGTTATCCTTTCTGAAGTGCATCACTGTTCATTTGTCCAAGTTAAATTGCATGCCATTACATTTTGCCCACTTCTTCAGTTCATTATGGTCCTGTTGAAGAGTGTTTGATTTCTCCCAACATCCCAGTTCTGCTAGTAGTTAGCATCATTGGCAAATTTAAGACATATATTAGTTAGTTCACCATGCATATCTGCCTTATTACGCCCCTGGCCATGTGGTAAAATGTGGTCCACACACACCCCATCATGCCTTATTGCTTATATCAACTATTACAATCAGGTGGAAAATTGTGCAAATATATCTAAGGTGAACGTCAAAGGTAGGGGAGGCAATAGTTAACCTCCCTGTGTCCCTGAGTGGAGGAAAAACACCAACCTCCAACAATTCGGGGGTGGAGGAGTATTCAGGGCCAAGAGTGTCCCTGGCCTCCTTGGGGCTGATCAGTCCCCAAACAAAATGTTGAAAAATGGGAATGAAAAAATATAGGTAAAGGATATGTAAATCGTGGAATGGGCGTGCCATATAGATAGCATACTCACTACCAACACTATCCTTCTAAGGTGGCTGTCAAGGTATAACTGAATCAAGTATAAAGAAGATAAATAAGATAACACACCAGGCAGATAATAAAGCCTGAGGAGCCTTCTTACACTGATTGTGGAAATTGGAGTGAATGCTTCTCCTCAGAGTTCCCCTCCTGGAAGCAGGGACCCTCCAAAAAGGCATTTTATGCCCACCACACTTGAGAAGGAAGCACATGGTGTCCCCCATGATCATGGAGCTCCATCCCACCCCCACTATGTCAAAGTCTCACACTGAGTTCAACTATGGGGTACTATCAGGTGGGGCAAAAGGTTTATTAGGGGACTGTCCTTGATCAGCATTTCGGAGGGGTTGTAATGCTTTACTGGAAGAGGTTGTCCCTCCTCTTCCCTCTGTATTCCCTTTGCTTTTATCATATCTTCTACCTTCCCCACTTTGTTCTTTTCCTGTTTGTATAAAGAAAGGAAGTAAGAAATCAAGTCTTGGCAGGTGCAATTGTTGACTCACTGACTATATAAAAAATGGAAAAAATACATAGTATTTTACATTGAGTAAGCAGTGCCATCTCATGAAATTAATAATAAACTGATTCTATAATCATTATATTAGGTTCAGACCCCACAATGTAGAGCCAATGAAACTGTCTCAACAGAGTAGCTCTTGCACTCAGAGCTTGTGTTGAAAAATGGAAAGTTCCTTAAAGTAGTCGCTCCTAATCAATCCAACTTGTAGATCCCAGAGGACAGTTTGTGCTGTAACTACGGTATGTCCATAAAACCCAGTATATTATTAAAAAGGTGGGGTTCAGTAAGTTATTTCACCTCTACTATTAACCTCTTCGTAGTTCGGAGGTAAACCCCTAAACATTCTGAAAGAAAAAGGAGCAGTGCATCACTTACATAAGAAGAGCAAATCCAGAAGACGTTCTCCATCATTCCCATTCAGTCAACCATACAGTGTTTTAAACATTGTTTAAAGTCTAAGAAGAAAAGTTAAATCAAGGAAAGAAGGCCACACTTACTCATCACCATCTAGGGCAACTAGACCCATTCAATCAGGCCATGGATCCCGCAGCACAACAGAATAGGAGCCTTAAGAGTCGAGAGGGGGCAGAAGCTCACACTCATTCCTGCCCTGACAAGTGACTATGATAGTTTTCAAGCATTAGGGAACAGTCTTGCTTAGCAGTGCTGTCTAGAGATAGGGCAGTCCATCAGCTTACCAAGTAAATCTATACGTTAGGGTATGGTTCCTCCTCACTCCCTCTCCCTCCCACACTCCTGACCATGGTAAACCATGTAGCTTTACCTAAAGGTAGATGAATTGTCCAGACCAGCCAGTCCAGGATCCCACTGTGTGTTCAGGTCGTCAATGGAAGGTCCGTTACATAGATACACAGATACATAGACAGTGTTGGCAGATAGGGGCCTATGGCCCACCCAATCTGCCCATTTGAGCTTGTAAGTTCAGTTTATGTTTATGCAGAAAGCCGCCAACATGGATTTCAGATCCTGTTGACTGCGACATTCTCCGGGCCTGTTTCTGTTTGGTGGTCAAGGCTGTTTGCCATTGAGAAGGGTTGGGTCCAAGCTTCAGTGTAGCCATCGGATAGTCTGGGAATTGTAGGGCTTGCTTGGACAGATCCTTTTTTGCCTCCAGTGCCAAGCTGTACTCCCTCTTACCATCTGGAAGTGCAACAATTAAATGTGCTGGGTAAGGCGTTGTCAATTTGTACCCCTTTGCTTTCAATACTGGGAGTAGGGGTAAGTAGGCCATTCATAGTCACATAGTCTTCGGAGCATAGTTGTGAGCTACATAGATATGAGTCTGGCCATAGAACATCTTTTGTTTGTGCCATGTGGTGAGTAAAACTTGTTCTTTGACCGTATAACTGTGAAAACGTGCTATGATGGAGCGAGGGCTTGCATTTATGGATGTGGGTTTCAGTGCTAAAGCCCTGTGCACTCTCTAAAATTCAAGCTGCAACTTAGGAGGAAGCTCCAAGGTGGTACATAGCAGAGCTGCCACAAAATCTTTAATGTCTTGACCCTCGGATGCCTCAGGTATGCAGTACAGTCTGATATTTTTCTGGCAGGCTCGATTTCAGCATCTTCTTGCCTGGCCTCCAGTATTTCTTGCTGTTCTTTGAGTTCCTGCAGCACAGCCTCAATGTCATCAACTTGATTTTCCGTTGAGGCTACTTGCCATTCAATTTCATCCTCGCGCTGCTCACCTTTTCGGAGTGCTCCACATAGTTGCTTAACTTCAGCATGGAATGAGAGGAGCTCTTGATATATGGTATCTAATCAAACTTTTCTATTTTTATTTCTAGGCGTTCAACCTGACTTTAGTGATCCTTGAAAGGGTGATGCTGACTCAAGGGATTGTGCTGGTTCTGAATCGGAGGCCTCAGAGGGGAATCCATTAGCATTTTCCACCATTTCTTCCGATTTTTGTGCCGGGATCAGCCTTTTGGTTTTGCTGCCCCTCTCATTTTGTATTTTTTAAAGATTTACTGAGTTTAGTGCACCAAACAGAGAGTTTTCTGTGGAGGGTGTTAGGAGCCTCTCGTGTTAGGCGGCCATTACCCCGATGTCATCACTGGAAGTCTGACTGTTGTAAACTTTTGCTTCTTATAGGCTAGAAACATAGAAACAAAGACTTTGACGGCAAATAAGGACCACTTGGCCCACCTAGTCTGCCCATTTCCCTACCTACAGGATAAGCCGCAGATCCTAGTTAACCAACAGCCTACCTCTTCCTACCCCCCACATATTAAGCTCTTTTAGTCTCTCCTTGTATGGCTTCTCTTGCAGACCCTGTACCATTCTAGTTGCCCTCCTCTGGACTGCCTCTATCCTGTCTATGTCCTTGTGGAGATGGGGTCTCCAGAACTGGATGCAGTACTCCAGATGGGGTCTCACCAACTGTCTGTACAGAGGGATAACAACTTCCTGTTTTCTGCTGGTGATGCCTCTCCCTATGCATCCCAATATACCCCCAGCTCTCCCTACTGCCTTCTCACATTGCTTGCCTAACCTTAAGGTCATCTGATATATGATTACCCCAGGTCCCTTTCCTTTTGTTTTATTACTACCTCCCCCATTGTGTAATTTTCCTGGGTTTTGTTTCCCAGGTGCATTATTTGCACTTCTTTGCATTGAATCTAGCTTATATCTGTCCCATGCATTCTTGAATTCCCTCACTGTTTTAGACCCCACAACATCCTCAGGAAGGCTGTTCCATGCATCCACTACCCTCTCTGTGAAAAAGTACTTTCTCACATTGCCCCTGAACTGCTCCCCCTCTATCTTTAAATTGTGTCCCCTTGTTCTTGCATGTCTCTTTTTCTGAAAGATGCTACCCTCTTGGACTTTGTTGATTCCACTGAGGTACTTAAACGTTTCTATCATGCCCCCCCCTTCCTCAAGGGTATACATATTAAGCTCTTTTAGTCTCTCCTCGTATGGTTTCTCTTGCAGACCCTGTACCATTCTAGTTGCCCTCCTCTGGACTGCCTCTATCCTGTCTATGTCCTTGCAGAGATGGGGTCTCCAGAACTGGATGCAGTACTCCAGATGGGGTCTCACCAACTGTCTGTACAGAGGGATAACAACTTCCTGTTTTCTGCTGGTGATGCCTCTCCCTATGCATCCCAGTATACCCCCCAGCTCTCCCTACTGCCTTCTCGCATTGCTTGCTAACCTTAAGGTCGTCTGATATGATTACCCCGAGGTCCCTTTCCTTTTTGGTTTTGTTGCTACCTCCCCCATTGTGTAATCTTCCCCTGGGTTTTTGTTTTCCAGGTGCATTATTTTGCACTTCTTTGCATTGAATCCTAGCTGCCATACTTCTGACCATTCCTCCAACCTTGCCAAGTCCCTTCTCATCCTTTCCACGCCTACTTGTGTATCAACCCTGTTGCAGATCTTTGTGTCATCTGCAAAGAGGCATACTTTTCCTTCCAGTCCCTCTGCAATGTCACTTATAAAGACATTAAAAAGGACTGGACCCAATACTGAACCCTGCGGTACCCCACTAGTAACCCCTCTTTCTTCAGAGTGGACTCCATTTACAATTACCTTCTGTGTCCTGTTGTCCAGCCAATATTTTACCAGGCTACCACCCTGGGACCCACTCCCAGGCTGGTTAATTTGACTATTAATCTTTGTGTGGGACTGTGTCAAATGCCTTGCTAGAGTCTAGGTAGGCCATGTCCACAGCCCCTTCCTGGTCTACTACTTTGGTCACCCAGTCAAAGAAATCAATTAGATTCGTCTGACACAACCTTCCCGCTGTGAACGCATGCTGCCTTGGGTCCTGTGCCCCACTGGCCTGTAGGTACTCAACAATTCTTTCCTTCAGAAGTGATTCCATTACTTTCCCTACAACAGAGGTCAAACTGACAGGTCTGTAGTTTCCTGCCTCTGTCTTGGTCACATTTTTGTGAAGGGGAATCACATCCGCCTTCCTCCATTCCTCGGGTACCACACCATCCTCCCATGATTTGTTAAAAAGGGTAGTCAGTGGTTTCACTAGTTCTCCCCTTAATTCTTTTAGAATTCTGGGGTGAAATTCCATCAGGCCCCATTGCTTTGTCCACCTTCAGTTTTAGGAGTTCTTTCAGAACCCTTTCTTCTGTGAAAGGACTGGGATCGACCCCCCTATCCAGAGTGCTTCTGTTAATTGGATTAGGCACCTCCCCTCCTCTTTTGTGAATACTGAGCAGAAATATTCATTCAGTATCCCTGCTTTTTCACTATCCTCTCTCCCCACCCACCCTCCTCTTTATTCAGCCTCACTATCCCTCCCTTTGTTTTTCTACGCTCCCTGATGTACCTATAAAGGTTTTATCCCCCTTCTTAACCGAGTAGGCTATCCTTTCCTCAGTTTGGGCCTTTGCTATTCTGACTTCCCTCCCTGCTTCCTTCTTCCTCAACTGGTACAGCTCTCTGTCCTGCTCCTTCTGTATTTCCTTATACTTCCTGAATGCTATCTTTTTCTCCCTAGTGCAACCTCCCCCCAACCTGCCCTGCTGAATGCATTACTGCCCAGATGGGAGTGGGAATGGCCCAGGGTAACTCCAGTATCTAGGTGTAAACTGATGATCTGACTCACAGGGAATCCCCTTACAAAAGTAATACAGCAGCATAACAAACACTTTTCCTCTCCTTAGTCCAGAAACAGTTCCTGTTGACATTGCAGACTACACTGGACACCAGACTGGTAGTTAAGATGTGCCACTCTTTACTTAGGGTAAGAGTATCAAGGGACATCCATTTCATGCATTGTTCTTTCATTACCAGCCAGCATCAGTGCTCTCAAACTGCATCCATTCTGTGGCCTTAGGTACAGCTGAACAGTTCAGTATGCTAGCATATACTTATATAGATAGCCTGATTTCAGATTGCTGTGGTTTAAACAGATATTTCAGGACTCTCCCATCAATTTTCACTGGGCACCTCAATGTTCAAACTGACCCCGATTATACATTTTCACTGTGATTACTGCCACAAACTACCTCAGGCTAAAGTGGACCTGTGTCACAGGGTATCCCTACAAAATACCGACATGCAAGATCCTGACACCATTTTCCTGACAGGCAAGTGCCCGACAAAGGTAAAATTCCAACATGAGACTGTCCGACAATGGAAGTGTGAACCACAATGGATGTGATTATATTTTTGATTTGTGGAAATGGCTTTAAAAAGGTTGGGTGGGCCATAACTAAAATATAATCACCTCCACGGTGCTCACAGTTCCATTGTCAGGCAGTCCCATGTCACGATTTTACCCTTGTTGGGCACTTGCCTGTCGGAAAAATGGTGTTGGGATCTTGCATGTTGGGATTCTGTAGTAGACCCGTGTCACAGACCAGACCAGCTAAAATTACTGGTAGGCATATTCTTACTGTTCTGGAAATAGTGAGATTCAGGTCACTCCAGGATTTATTTGACTATAGCCTCTTTACCTAGATTTTTATTTGGTTCTTTTTTGTTATTTTTAAAATCTGGAAGGCAGTGAGAGTGCCTCTCTAGGTCTGGGCACAGTAAGAGTGTGCCTAGTACCTTGAGCCTGGTCATTTATCATTTTAATATTTCTTTATAAAAAATGTTTATGTTTAGAAGTTGTTAAGTGTTTTTCCCTGTCACGTGAGAGGTGGGAGGGAGGTTGTTTTTAGGGTTTGTTTCTTTTCTTTTTCTTTTTGGTTTAATTTAATTTAAAACAGTATTGCAGTTTTTTAAACTTTGGATAGTATGTGTTGGGACCGAGCCTCTGTGAACAGGTGCTACTCTCCCTCTAGGCTGAGGGACCTGCGCCCCTTTGACTGCCCCCCATTGAAACCCGAGGTATATACTCACTGTCATGCCTTGGGAATTGCACTTGGAAGGAGGAGAAGGAGGGCGGTTCCTCGCCTGGGGGGTGGAGCGGAGTGGACAAATAAGGGTGGTGAGGTCTAGGAGACACCCTGGGGCAAAATGGGTCCAGGATAGGGGTTTACAAAGCCTAGTTCCCATACCCAAGGGTTTCACTGATTGTGGGCAAGTGGCCCGTTCCTCCACAGCCTCTCATTCAACCCGGGCGGTGTTATGCAATGCCAGGTCTATAAAAAAACAAGACAGCAATTATTGCTGATCTTGTTGAATCATCTGACATGGCTTGCATCACTGAGACCTGGCTGGATGGAAATGCTGGTCCCATATTGGAGTCAGCTATTCCAGCCGGGTACTCGGTGATACATCGCCCAAGACTGGATGGGGGGAGTTGCTATTTGTTTTAAATCAAAGTTGGGCCTTGTGGAGGTTCCAGTGGTGACCCCCAGATCCTTTGAGTGTATCATGGGTGCAGGTGTGGGCAGCAGAATTCTCCTCGTTTACCGTCCACCCAGTGATGAGAAAGCTTTTCTGCAGGAAGTTGCAGTCTTCTTTGTCGACCTGGTGTTGGAGCCCTCCAGGTGGTTGGTCCTGGGGGACTTCAATGCCTGGGTCGATGATGAACTCTTGCTTTTTGGCCAAAACGTCCTCCAACTGATGATTTAGTTGGGCTTCACACAGGTTGTTACTGCAGCTACCCATGTTCAGGTTCAATCCTTGGATCTGGTGTTCACCCTGGGGATGGAGATCTCTGGACTGGTGGTGGAACCAGTTGGGTGGTCTGACCGTCACTCCATAAGGTTCAATTTCACGGCCCCCCCTTTGAGACCAACCCCTTTGGAGATGGTCCAGTACCGTCCTTTGAGGGGAGTTACCCCTGTGGGTCTGATGACGGTGCTGGACCTATCGAGTCGGCCTATGGAGTGCATGGATCCAGAAGTCTTAGTAGTTCGCTATAATAATATGGTGTTGAGGGCTCTGGATTCCATAGCTCCTTTCCGTGTTCACCCCCTCTCCCTCTGCCCTCGGTCCCCTTGATTTGATGGGATGCTGAGGGAGTTGAGGAGGGTCAGGCGAAGATTGGAACGCTGCTGGTGGAAATCGGGTCTGGAAGATGACAGACTTTGATTGATGGCCCATTACATGGATTACCAATCAGAAATCTCCTGTAAGAAGGCAGAGTTCCTGTCCAGGGAGATAGCTGCATTAAGAAATTGACCAGCTCAGCTCTTCCGGACAGTGGACAGATTGTGCAATCCAACCTGTCTGCGGGGTCAGCGAGCCTTTTCACAAATAAAGTGTGATGAGTTTGCTCAGTTCTTTGATGATAAGGTGTCGTCCATCAGGTCAGAAATCCGCAGTTTGCGTTCAAATGAGCACGTCAGTGGTCGATGCGAGGCTACAGGCCATTGATCTATCTGGATGGATTTTGACCAGCCAGCGATCCTGGATATCATGAAGATTGTCCAGGGCTTGCGACCGACTTACTGTAGTATGGATCCTGGTCCTACACGCCTCCTTGTGGGGTGTATGGATGTGATCAGACCAATCCTTGCTGAGATAGTCTGGTGCTCTTTGGATCAAGGGGTGTTTCCAGAGTCTCTAAAAGAGGCTACTGTGACACCCCTTTTGAAGAAACCTTCCCTTGACCCAGACTGTCTCGCTAACTACAGACCAATCTCTAACCTGCACTTTTTGGGCAAGGTTATTGAGAAAGTAGTCACATTGCAGCTGGAGGACTTTCTTACCACCCATGAAGTCTATGATCCTCTCCAGTCTGGTTTCAGGAAGAGGCATAGTACCAAGACGGCGTTGGTCCGGGCACTTAATGATCTAATAGTGAGAGATCAGAGGAGCCATTTGATCTTGGTTCTCCTCGATCTCTCTGCAGCATTTGATACCGTGGACCATGGGATGTTGCTAGAACACCTTCGGCTGTTCTGTGGACTGTCAGGGACAGTCCTCAGATGGTTTCAATCTTTCCTCACAAGCAGAACTCATAGGGTAGTATTGGGAATTTTTTCCTTAGCTCCCTTTGCTCTGTCCTGTGGGGTGCCGCAGGATTCTGTGCTTTCTCCCATGTTGTTCACGGTGTATATGCTGCCGCTGGGGGACATTATAAGGCGTTATGGGCTGAGTTTTCACTGCTATGCAGATGATACTCAGCTCTATACGTCCTTTGTACCTGAACAAAATGACACTTTATCGGTCTTTAACAACTGCTTCACTGAGATTCAGGGCTGGATGCGTGCTAACTGGTTAAGAATGAGTCCGGATAAGACCAAGGTGCTGGTGGTGGACATAGGTCATTGTGCGGAGAAGTTGTCTCCTGGATTTTCCTCCAGCCTTGGGGGATAAACAGTTGAGACCTTCTGAACAGGTGCGAAATCGTGGCATAATTTTTGACGGCGAGCTGACACTGAAGGCACAGGTGTCGGCCATTGTCAAGTCTTCCTTTTACCATCTGAGGAATATTGCCTAGATAAAATACCTTATTCCATGCGATGACCTTCCTGTATTAGTCCACGCCTTTGTTTCCTCGCGTCTTGACTACTGCAATCCTCTGTATCTAGGGTTGCCGGGGGTGGATCTCCGTCACCTGTAGCTGGTGCAGAATGCTGTGGCCAGGTTGTTGAATGGGCTGCCAAGAACTTACCATATCACACCTGTGCTGTGCAAACTGCACTGGCTGCCAGTGCAATGGAGAATCACCTTCAAGGTCACATTGCTGACCTATAAGACCCTACACGGTCAGGGAACGGACTACTTGCAAGATCTCCTTCGGCCTTACTGCCCTCTTCGCTCGCTCTGCTCTGCCGACGAGGGATTGTTAGAGGTTCCCAGGGTTTGTCTTCAATCATCTGGGGCCAGAGCTTTTTCTTTTATGGCCCCAACCCTGTAGAATTCTCTGCCTCATCGGATTCGAGAGTGCCAGTCCACAGAGCAATTCAAGGCTTCTTTAAAAAGCTATTTATTTGAGAAATCCTTTGATTAGGCCAACCCATTGTCTTTTAATTGTTTTTAAATATATATTTATTTGTTGGTTGTTTATTTGTATTGTATCTGTGCTTTGACAATTTTGAAAAGTGCTTTATAAATAAAATTTGATTTGATTTGATTTGATTACCTTGTTCTGGCAGGACAACAGATGCAGGAACAACCTTGCGTGCCCCTGTAGCTCTCCATGGCCTTGGAACTGATTTGGTTCCTTTCATTCTTGGTGTCAAGTTTGATGTCTCTCCTATATCTCTGTTGCTCACAGGCATCTTTAGAGCCCCCTTAAAGCTGGAAAGCCATCGGTCCACATTCCTTTAGGAGGTATCCACCTGGAAACTCACCTGTGCCTTTTTTTTTCACTGCCCTCCTCCGTCCATATCCCTTCCACTCCGTACTCTGGCATGCAGTCTGCCTGGTGGCTGCTCCAAGCAGAGGGAAACCTAAGGAGTCTGGGCCTCACCTTCCCTTGATGGCTCACAATGCCCTTTGAGCCCCATGGACTTGTCACCAATCACCTCGCCTCGTACTGCACTGCTGGCCTCCCTGCATGCTGGTTCGGGTGTGAATGTGGGTGTCTTCTCCTAACCCAGCTTACTCCCAACCTACCTCCTTCCTTCCCTCCTGGCCTGACTCCCAACTGACTTCCAATCCCCACTTCCTGCCAAACCTCAAATTTATTCCTAACGCTAAACTCCACTTCTCATTCTACCAGGGCAAGGCTACAGGTGCTTTGGCACCCAGAGCCTTGATGAACAGACTAGTAATGACCACTCCACTTTTGTGAAAGGGTTGTTACGCTAGAATAAAAAAAAATCATTTTTGTCAATCTCTAATTTATTTGACATGTGAAAATGTCAGATCAACAGTCCAATCAAACAACATTTGTGGTTGAGCCCTTCCAAAAGTGATTTGAAATGCAGTCAACATTCAACACATGCTTACCATCCTGCTGTCCATGACACTCCCAGAAGACATGTTGCTGCTAGTTGTAGCACTACTGGCTTCAGTGCCGCCACCGCTATTCCTGCTCAAGTTTCAACCTCTGCATCTGCAGCTGCTGTTGCTGCATCATTTGCCACCATCGCCACCTCATTGCTACTACTGTAATGACCATGGCTGTTGCTGCTTCTACCACAAAAAATACTGTTGCCCAGTCCACTATTATTAGTACTGTGGATAGTACTGCCGGTGCCACTGCTACCACTACGAGTGCTTTGCCCCAAACATCTGCTTGTGCCAGTTTCACCACCACCACTGTAAGTGCTTAGCTGTAAACATCTGCTTGTACCAGTTTCACCACCACCACTACAAGTGCTTATCCCCAAACATCTGCTTATGACGGTTTCACCACCACCACCACAAGTGCTTATCCCCAAACATCAGCTTGTGCCAGTTTCACCACCACCACTACAAGTGCTTATCCCTAAACATCTGCTTGTGCCAGTTTCACCACCATCACTGCAAGTGCTTATCCCCAAATATCTGCTTGTGCCAGTTTCACCACCACCACTGTAAGTGCTTAGCTGTAAACATCTGCTTGTACCAGTTTCTCACCACCACTACAAGTGATTATCCCTAAACATCTGCTTGTGCCAGTTTCATCACCACCAGTGCAAGTGCTTATCCCCAAACATCTGCTAGTACCAGTTTCACCACCACCACTACAAGTGATTGTCCCTAAACATCTGCTTGTGCCAGTTTCATCACCACCACTGCAAGTGCTTATCCCCAAACATCTGCTTGTACCAGTTTCACCACCACCACTACAAGTGATTATCCCTAAACATCTGCTTGTGCCAGTTTCACCACCACCACTGCAAGTGCTTATCTCCGAACATCAGCTTGTGCCAGTTTCACTAGCAGCACAAGTGCTTTGTCCCAGACATCAGCTTCTGCCACTACCACTAACACCACCACAAGTACTTTGCCACAAATATCTGCTTCTGCCAGTGCCAATGACACCACCACTTCCATGATTCTTGTGTTATGTCACACATATTCAGTGATGTTCACCATGGGTAGATGCTGTGGACAGTTCCTTTATGTGTGATGAGGAAAGTGTGGCGATTTCATCTCAGTCAGAATATGCTCCTACCTCAGCAGAGTTACAAAGGCTTGCTTTGTGACACATCCTCTGGGAATAATAATGACCTAAATGAATCTGTGAATAGATACATACATAGAGAGATACATACATACATAGATACATAGAATGTGAAAGCAGATAAGGCCTGCTAGGCCCATCCAGTCTGCCCAATTGTATGTGTGTTTTTTAATAGTATTATTATTATGCTCTTTACCCCATCCCCATGATTCCCCTGTGCCTATCCGAGGCATTTTTGAATCCATTTACTGTTTTTGCCCCCATCACCTCCTCTGGAATGCTATTCCAGGTATCCACCACCCTCTCTGTGAAAAAGTACTTCCTCACATCCCTCTTGAATTTACCCCCATCAGCTTCATATTATGCCCCTCTTGTTTTAGAGCACCTTATCCTCTGAAATATACTCTCTTCCTGTACCTTATTTACCCCTGTAAGGTATTTGAAGGTTTCTGTCATATACCCCCTCTCCCTCCCCAGGGTGTACATATCCAGCTCCTAAGTCTTTCCTTGTGAGGACTTCAGTGCAGACCCTGCATTTACGTAGCCCTCCTCTGGATCACCTCCACTCTGTCTTTTCTGAGATGTGGTCTCCAGAGCTGTACACAATACTTAAGGTAGGGTCCTACAGGGGAATTTTATAGGGGCAGAATCACTCCTTTCTCTTCCTGCTGGAGATACCTCTACCTATGCCCCCTGTGACATAAGTCCTAACCTCATTTCATAAGAGAGCCCTCCGGTCAAAAGTGATCCCAAAAATCAACCAGTAAAGGCAGGCCCACAGCACCTACCACTGTTCCTTCTAGCCCTTCATGCCCATCTCCTGCTAAAAAATACAAAAAACTAACAAACTACCCTGGTTTTGTTCCTCATAGTGGTTCCACCACCACGTCTGGTTCCTGCTTGCAACAATCTTCTGCACTAATCCAAACAGAATCTCGTGGTCATGGGCACAAGCAGCAGAAGAGAGGGCTGAGTTCAGGTGCAAATTCAGGTTCCAGTGAGATAAAGATGTATTCTTCTGGGCATAGAAACATAGAATCTGTT
Source organism: Neoceratodus forsteri (assembly GCA_016271365.2). Lineage (NCBI taxonomy): Eukaryota > Metazoa > Chordata > Ceratodontiformes > Ceratodontidae > Neoceratodus > Neoceratodus forsteri. Next base: position 1,510,691,948 of record CM057450.1, read on the forward strand.
GGTAGATAAGGACCATATGGCCCACCTAGTCTGCCCATTTCTCTACTCACTGCTGCAGCCACAGATCCAATTTGATCTGCAGCTCTCCTGCTCTGCACATCTCCAGGGTACCCTTATGTCTATCCCATGTACTCTTGAACCCCCATATTAGTTTCGCTCCCGCCACTTCTGCTGGAAGGCTGTTCCACAGTTCCACCACCCTTTCAGTGAAAAAGTATTTCATAACGTTACCCCTGAGTCTTCCACCCTTGTGCCTCATATCATGCCCCCTTGTTTTTGTGCAGGGTTTTCTCTGAAATATGCTTTCCACCTGTACCATGTTTATTCCCCAAAGGTACTTGAAAATCTCTATCATATCTCCCCTCTCCCTTCTTTTCTCCAGTGAATAGATATTAAGGTCCTTAAGTCTTTCCTCGTAGGGCTTCTGGTGCAGTCCATGTACCATCTTCATTGTCCTTCTCTGGACTGCGTCTATTTTATCAATGTCCTTCCAGAGATGTGGTCTCCAGAACTGGAGACAGTACTTCAGCTGAGGCCTCACCAGTGAGCTATACAGTGGCATCAACACCTCTTTCCTCCTGCTTGTTAAGCCCCTCCTTATGCACTCCCAACATTCTGTTTGCTCTCCCCACTGCCTTTTCACACTATTTGGTCACATTCAGGTCATCAGATTTGATAACCCCAGGGCTCTGTCCTGACTTGTGGTGGCTAGAATTTCCCCACCCATCCTGTACTCCTCCCTTGGATTCCTGTGACCCAGGTACATAATCTTGCACTTTTTAGCATTGAAACTCAACTGCCAGATACCCGACCACTCCTCTAATAGGCTTAGGTCCTTTCTCATTTTTTCCACCCCCTCTGATGTGTCCACTCTGTTGCAGATCTTGGTGACATCTGTGAAGAGGCACACTTTTCCCTTCAGACACTCTGCAGTGTCGCTAATGAAGACATTGAATAGGACTGGCCCCATCCCCGACCCCTGTGGCACCCCGCTGGTCACCTCCCTCTCCTCACATTTCATGCCATTTACCACCACCCTCTGAGTTCTGTCCCTTAGCCAGTTCCCAACTCACTTTACCACCATAGGACTCACTCCTAGGCTCCTCAGTTTATTTAGCAATCTCCCATTCGGGATGGTGTCGAAGACCTTGCTGAAATCCAGGTAGGCCAAATCCACCGCCCCTCCCTGATCTACCACCCTGGTTACCCAGTCAAAGATATCTATAAGATTCGTCTGACAGGACCTTCCCAGTGAGAATCCATGCTGCCTTGGATCATGTGCCCCGCTATCCTCCAGAAACTTCACAATCCTCTCCTTAAGTAAAGACTCCATAAGAGTCCCCATTACTGAGGTCAGGCTTACAGGCCTCTAACTGCATGCCTTGTCTCTGCTTCCACGCTTGTGGAGAGGGACCACATCTGCCCTCCTCCAGTCCTCAGGTACCTTCCCTGTCTGTAGTGATGCATTGAAAAGGGCAGCCAGTGGTTCCACCAGCACTTCCCTGAGTTCCTTTAGTACTCTGGGGTGGATCCCATCTGGCCCCATTGCCTCATCTGCTTTTATTCCCCCAACCGAGTTCTTCTAGGACTCTTTCCACCCTGAATGGGTTGGTGTGTACCTCTCTCCTCTGAATACCCCTCTTACTGAACCTCAGTACCTCACTCTCCCCTTCCCTGGTGAATACTGAGCAAAGGTACTTGTTCAGTATCTCAATCTTTTCTAGGTCGTCCTCCACCCTTTCTCCTCCTTCCTTCTTCAGCCTAACAATCCCATTTCTGGTCTTTTTCCTCTCACTAATGTATCTGAAGAAGGTCTTGTCGCCTTTCAGGAGGATAAAAGGAGAGCTGTGTTCTCACTCTGTGGCCAGAGCCTCAGCCTGGGGAGAATGTTGACAAATTAAGCACAACCTGTCTTTGGAACCACCTTCTGAAAAAAATATCCTGAGGTGGCTAACTTAGATAAAGCCTCTGCTGGTGTTGTCTCTTCATGCCACTGCATTTTGTAATCCTGCAAAACAAAACCAGTTGCAGTCCTGACTCTGTTGATTGTGCTGCTGCTGGTGGTGGCAGTTGAAACATAATGGAACACCGGAAAACAATTGATTCCAGCTCTTGTCCAAGTACTCCAACCAGGACAACCCCAGGTCCCTCACAAGCTGTTCAGAGGGCGAGACAGAATATGTTCAGTTCATAGAACCTCCCCTTCCCTCACATCCTATAGTACCCACAATTTCTTATTCTGGTGCTAGGTCCAGGTTCAAAGCCATACCATTTCAAAACCCTACTCTCGCAATAAGGGAAGCATGTCAGGCCTGCACAGTGTTCTTGCCCACTTACCCCACAGCTGCTCAGATCATGCAGCTCATCGGTGAGATGCTTGTGTAACCCCTAGATGGCGCTATCCCAGGGGCTACTACCCCTGCCTGATTTGCCACTAACAGGTTGAGGGGCCTGGATCCAATGGCGGGTGCCTCCACCCAGAGGTCAGGGTTTGCAATAGTTAAACTTACTTGGTCACAGCCCTCTGGGACACTGCAACCCCCCTTTCTTCCCACTAGTGGCCCACACAATATATCAAATTACCTTCACAGTATACACTTACCCCCAGGACTAGTTCCGGCACTGGGACCTCCTGTGAAATAAGATACAGTGCAACAATCACAGTACAGTACTTTAACATAGACAAATACCTCAGGCAGTATAACTTTGCTGAAACAAGCAGCTCTGATTTATTTAGGGGATATAACAAGGACAGGGAAATTAGGTTAATTAGCTTATCACTTTACTATCTACCTATGGCTCTGTGCACAGGCCTATCCCTACCAGTTACTGTCCCTGGGTACCCAAGCCCTAGTGGCTAGTCAAACCGTGGCAGCTGGTAGGGCCTTTCACCTGATGAAAAGAAAAATTAGTTTAAACAGTCAGCAGTACAGTGATTCCATTTGGATTTAATGTGGCAATTCAACAGGGCGACCCTGAATTAGTACTCACGACCTCCAAACAAGATAGGGTCCTTCCAACGTCAGCAGGGCTACTCTTGAGCTCCACGAGACTCTTCACACATTATATGGTAAAAAAGAAAGTACTATACCAGGCAGGCTGCTTCTCTATCCCGATCGCAATTACTGCACAATACCCGGGAGAACACACAGCAGATTCAGTTCCTGACAGACCAATGCACTCAACAATTTCTCCAGTCTTCTACAGGGTGAGCCTGGTTTACTCTTCAGAGATCCTTTGATTCTTTTCACAGGGACGGATTCAGTCCTAACAAGCAGTTACACAAGCTGCAGACCGGAACTCTGGGCCTTACACACGTTTTTGACTGAAACTGTGCACTGAAGGCACAGGGTTTCTTCCCCTTCACTCCAGAGCTAAACTGAAACTCCAACAGACAAAACCGGCACTTCCTTTGAGTTCCTCCCAGTTCTTGACTGGATTGGCTGTCACTCACAATAGACTGCTGCTGTTGGTCCAAAAGGCGAAGTCTAAACTACATCTCCCAGAGTCACTGCCCATACAATCCTCTTGTGGCTGGCTCAGATTATGAGTCCAAGTTCTGATTCGCCAAGGCACCATTTTAGAGCTAACTTACCCCACACTGATTGGTCCAGTTCAGCAGTTCAAAACCAGAATGGGGAACTAGGCAGACACAGTTCTGACTGTAAAGAAAGCAGGTTAGACAAACTGTATTTTCATTATTACTCTAAATTATTTCTGGCAAACAGTTACATCTTTCAGATAGGTTCCCTTTGTACTCCTAGTGACTGCAGAAATGGAGTGAATTGGCAGCAGCTGAGTGGTACTCAAACAGAGAAGCACACAGTCCCCCCATACAAACTAATTATGTCTGCAAGCAGACAGCTCTTAAAGAGACAGTACCAGAGGCTCTAAAAACACTCACTGATAAATGGCTTAAACGCCAAACACCATTCAGGCTTGGAGCATTCAAGCAAGCTCCTGGAAGTCTTTTGGGAACCCCCATTTGCAAGGGGGTTACACCTGCACTTGATTTGTAACCTTATTCTATGGTTGAAGATCTGGGGTTCCAAAGGCTTCTACATTTTTTGCAACCTCAATACCAGATCCCACTGCAAATTACTTTTTATAACACAGTGGTGCCAGTGTCGATGAGGCATGCCAGACTCAGGTGGGAAACCTTTGAACTGGGCTGTGTTTGTGTGTGCGTGTGTGTGGGGGGGGTCACGGCACATCTGATGCATGGATCACTACAAATTCACTACATGCTACTACTCACAGTGACTGGTGTTCATCTACCTCGGTAGCACACAGAAGCATAACTGCCGTTGACCTCTCTTAGCATATTGGCCTTGGCTGCAGCAGTACCCAGTCCCATCCCACTGCATGTCAGCTCTCCTTAGTGCTGCACTCCTCCCTCGTGAACACACTGGTGTTAACATTCTTAAGTATCTGCAATAAATGTTTGCTTCCTGGATTAGCACAACAGGTTTACAGGTTGGGATCTTTATTACAGATAATGGGAAGAACATGGTTAAAGCAGTTCCTCATGGTCAATTCCAGGGAATCTGCTGCTTTGATCATACACTAAACCTTGTAGTAGCTGGTGCTCTGCTGCTCAGAACAGTGTTGGTGCTTCTTGGACTGTGGAGACTTCAAGAGACACCTATAGCCCAATCCATCGTTCTGCCAAGACAACATGAGAGCTACAGTCTGTTTAGGACCATCTTGGTTTACCAAACCATTGGTTAATCTAGGATGTCAGAACATGATGGGACAGGTTAGCAATAACCCACAACAGGGTATGGGGTTATAGGCATTTAATCCACACCTCAGGTGCATTGCGAGGCACAAGGCTAGACGTTGAGTGTCCTCACAGCACCTGAGGCGTGGATTAAATGCCTATAACCTCATACTCTGGAGTGGGTTATTGCACTTATAACATGGGTTATTTTTAAAAAACAACAAACAAAGCAAAACACAAAGGTGTTTTTCCCTCTTTTGAATAGGGAAAATTTGAGTGTATTCTGCTGACTTGAAAAATAGTCCCAAGAAGTCATGAATATGTTCTTTATTTTATGAACATACCGATGCCAGAAATACAGTGCTGACATGATTTATGACATTTGTATGTTCATAACATAAATTACATATGCATGAATCACTTTGGTGTGAAGTTCCAGCACCATGAATTTCTCTCTCTCTCTCTCTCTCTCTCTCTCTCTCTCTCTCTCTCTCCAGCACGATGTGGTGCTTGCTGTCTGTCACTGTCATGCTTTTGCTTGTTGGCTCACTTCTGAATTACATGTCCAGTGCCTTTTTCCTACTTCCTTGTCCATACCGGCCACAGAAATACCTCAAAACAAAAAGTTGCCCAGTGCAAAGTCATGACAGAGACAGGAGACTACAGGACTTGTGAATTACATGTCCTAGTCCCTTTCTTGCCGTCACTGTCTCTTTGTCAATTAAATGCACCATGCGTTGACCTGAACACTGAAAGCAGAGAAACCAGACCGTAAAGAGAGTGAGAGAGAAGAGAGAATGTACCTGTCTCTTTCTTGCACTCACTGTCTCTCTGTCTCTGTCTCTCTCTGTCTCTCTCTCTCTCTCTCCCACAGCGGTGGTGTCTCTCTCTCTCTCTCTCCCTCGTGCATGCAGTCTGTGTCTCGCTGTCTTCTCTTGCTCATGCATACAGTCTGTGTCTCGCTGTCTTCAAGTGATGCAGCTGTGTAATATATGAACCAATTCAGCGTAAGGTAAAAACAAATTGATGGTTCTTGACATGGGTGCTGTGCAGTAATCAAGGGAGTTACCTTTGGCATAAGGAGGAATACAAACTGTTTGACCCACGGGGAGGAGGACTGAAATGGAGCCACGTGACAAACTGTTTGATCAGCCTGGGGAGGGGAAGGGGGCCCACCGATGCCACTGGAGCTACCCGTTCCTCGGAGCATAGACATCCCAATCTTGCTGTCACTGTGTGTGTCTCTCTCTCCTTCTCTCTCTCTCTCTCTCTCTCTCTCTCACTCAGCAACGATGTATGGCTGGTGGTGGGAGGGGGTGGCATTGAGCTTCAGCTGACTCTTTCTGTCTTCCATGGCTCTCTCTGCAAATAGACTGCATACACTCACACTCAAAGACAGACAGACAGCAGGAAATCAAGCAGTCACCCCCGGCAATGATGTCTTCAGCTCTTACTGCTTCACAGGACATTACAACACAACAGAGAAATAGCTGAGTTTCACTTCACTAGTTTTTAAATGTCTGCCTTTCATATCTTCTTTTTCCATCATATAACGAGTGCCGGTGTGCCCAGGGATATTGGTTGAGGGACATACACACCAACTGTGGATTAAATAGTGAATTTAATCCATGGTCAAGTGATGCTGTTTAGCCACTGAAGTTTGCTGCTGTTCTGATCCCATGTTATAACTCACTTTATATGATGGAAAAAGCAGAAGTGAAAGGCTTTCTTTGAACTTAAGATTTAAGTATTAGTTAGGGATATTGTCAAAAAAAATGATTTTAAAGAAGGTACCGACGTTCTTTAACTCTATTTTTAGAGATTATTCTGGCAAGGCTTGTACACATTTATCTGAGCTGCAAACATATAGTATTACCAGAATGAAGTCAAATTTGGGGCAGAGAACTATGTTCTATGAATTACCTGCGCTCTTTAATTCTATTGCAAAAGCTTTTGAATATATTAATTTTTCCATAGATCAGTTTAGAACATATTTGAGCAGTATCTTTTTTACAAAAAACAGTGTACATGTTTTAACTAGGCTGTATTGTAGTCTATACTGTCTTCATTGTTTGTTTGCTGCATTTATTGAAGTATGAATGTGACTCTGTTTGACCTTGAAAATGGGCCATTGGCTCATGGACTTACCAGATTTTAAAATAAACAAATCAAATCAAAAATCAAATCATATGGTGCAGTGCTAGGTGGAACAAAAGCCTGTTCTGCATGAGCTATCTATTATGCAGAATATTGGTGGAATACTGCTGCACCAGGCTTGGAGCATAACTGAGAGTATGGTCCGGGTTCGTCTTCTTTTCTGAAATGCACACTTGACCTAAGCTCCAATATGGCCTCTCTGAGTCATGTCAGTCCAACTGTCTGTCTCTTTATGTCAGCAATGGAGAGTTTTCAGGACCACATACTTGTTTCTACAAGTCATTCAGAAACTCACTGAAGGGCTTACATGGGAGCTGAGATCATGGTTTGCAACTATACAGGACAATACTAGCTCTCTGTCTGCAACCATGCTAGACCCCATATTCAATTGTAAGGCACTGTGACTGGCCATGCAGAGCCACAGAATGAGTGAGCAGCAGCAGCAGCTGCTGTGTACTGAACATGAGGGTGCCATAAAGGAGATGGACCTGTTAAAATCAGAAGAAGGTGGTGGTGGTGGTGGTGGGGGGGGGTCAGACAGTTTTGTAGCAATTGCTGTGGGTGAAATGGGCATCCAACATTACAGTGGTGTTATTGGTGGCAGTGGTGGCACTCTGCTGCTGATGAGATTGCATGATGTAGGAAGACAGAGTGAGTCCCCAAGACAGGGCAACAGTTTCTCAAAACACAGCAGCATAGTTGGTCACTGCTCATGATTCTTTGCAGATCAAACAACATCAAAGAATAGGTTCATAGTTTGGATTACAAGTTCAACAGGTGTGAGCCCTTAAGGAACTTGCCACCCCTTAAGGGTGGTATTCAGATGTGGCGTTCCCCATACATTTGTCAAGTCTTTTTTGAAGGAGTAATAGTGTCACTCTCAACTACGACTTGAGGCAGTGTGTTCCATACATTTATTATTCTTTGTGTAAACCGTCTAGATCTTTTTACAGTAAAGTTTTTGTCACCCATTATTTGTTGATTATGAGATCGCATTTGTTTAATTTTCATTTGGCTGGTAATTTCAATAGTTTCTCTTAGAAATTGATTATTCATAGCTTTGAAAGCAAGACACAGGTTACCCCTCATCCTTCTGTACTTCATAGAATATAGATCCAGATTGTTTAATCTGTCATTGTAAATCACATAGTACATTCTGTTGACTTTTTTAGTAGTTTTTCTTTGAATTTTTTCAATTATATTTGCATCCCTTACTGTTTGGAGTAGCAAAACTGGGTACAGTACTCCAAGTGAGGTCTAACAAGGTTTTTGTACAGAGGAATGATTGCATTCTCATCTCTGCTTTTATATATTACGAAAAATGCACCCCAATATTTTGCGACAGTATTTGAGCTTGTATTTTATATGAGTATTGAAAGACAGGTCATTGGTAATGTAGCTATCTAGATCTTTTTCACTAGTAGCAGTTTCCAGTCTATGATTATCTAGTGTGTATGTATAGTGTGGATTGTCATGATCAAAGTGCATAATTTGACATTTCCTTTTATTGAATTCCATATGGTTATGTGCTGCCCAAAGATTTTGTTGATTTATATTTTCTTGGAATTGTTTACTTGAATTTAAATCTGTAATGATTGTACCAATTTTGCACTCATCTGTGTACTTACACATCCATGCTGTGTTGTTTGTCTGCATGGATGACATAAGTATATTGAACTATAAGGGTCCCAGAACAGAGCCCTGAGGTACACCACTGGAGATATTGCCCATGTCTGATTCATGCCAACAGATTACTACCCTTTGTTTCCTTTTATCTAACCAAGAAATAATCCAATTAACTAGATTTGGAAAAGCCAACTGTGGACTTTAATGTTGACCCGCTCACTTACTGGAACTCCAAAATGTAATCAGGCCCTGCTTTGTCCCAGCTGACCTGTAAATATCTTGTGTGGCACCCAATAAGCGTACCTTTGGAACAACTGTTCAGCACTGTGAGAGATTTTGTTCAGCCACATCACTCCCGTTTGCAGCCTGAACATGTAGAGCAGCTTCTTTTTACTAAGCTCGTCTACAACTGCTTGATTCTCCTACGTGAATGTGAGGTAGGCACAGTATGCCACTATGCTGTCACTGCCTGATATCTTTTAAAATACTAACTATACTGACTAGTATATTTGTGGCTTGATTTAATTGACAAATATCTTGGCATACCAATGTCAGAGGTGGTTGCTTGTTTTAATATATTTTGATTACATTTATGAACACTGCTGGTAGAATGATAATGATCTTGGAAACTGCAGGAAAATTGGCTCTCTTTTATTTATGTTTTTTTTTTGCAGTGTGACTTCTAGCTTCTTAGATAGCACAAGTTACTTTTATATTCTATGTTAGGTCATTCGCTTTCAGGTCAGATAACAATCTGAAAAAGTATGAGTATTTACTCTGCTGTGCTACTCTGTCTTGGTTTACTGTTTACAAAACAGACACTAGCTTTCATTTAAAAAAAAATATTTCTGCTTTTTCCTTTTTTAAACTTAGGTTTATTGATGGAATAAAAAAGAAAGATACAACATCAAGAGCACATAAGCACAATGTATATGCAGGTAGAAAGAGCAGTTACAGGAGTCACGTGATGCCTTTGCCTAGATTACAGCTCCGCAGACTAGCTCCCGCTCCACCCAATTATTTGTATTTAAAAATCAATAAATTACAGGTGCAACACTTTCTAGCAGCAGTTGCCACTTCCTACCTGTAGCAGCACCTGCCTGAAGAGAGCAGATGAGGGTAAAAGCCTTCTGAGACACGGCGATGGAATCGGAGATGCACCAGGCCCCACCAGCCCACACACCACCTCAGACCCCGGAGAAATCCTCGAAGTGAGCTAAGGGTAAATGGCTATCTCCAGCAAACCGGCGACTGTCTCCCCATGGCAAATGCCACTTACAGAACAAAAATTCCCAGAAGAGCTGCAGCCATTTAAGCTAGCCCTGCAAGAATTAACCAAGGAACTGAAGTCGCTCCATGGAGATCTCACTGAGACCAAAACAGCCATCACCAACGTGGCCACCCGCATGACTTCTCTGGAGGGCTGGAAGGACAAGGTGGACCCTGAACTGGTCTCTGTCCATCATAAGCTATCCAAAATGGAGACTAAACACGAAGATCTGGAGGGCCAAAGTTGCTGTAACAACATCGTCATCTTCAGCCTTCCGGAGGAGGCAGAAGGGGCTAAACCAATTTTATTTCTGCAAAAGATGCTTACTAAGATTGTGGGGCCCTCTCCCAACAACATAACCTATGTTATTGAGACGGCACATCACTCGTTGAAACCAAAACCAGCGGTTGGTCTTCCCCCCAGGCTTTTGATTTTAAAATTTCTCAATTACCTTGACAAGATCCATGTTCTGGGCAAGGTGAGGGAGCTCAAAGAAGTTCTGTGGAAGGGTCAAAAACTGTAGTTCACCCAGAATCTCCCTGTCGCCACCAGGCAGAAGAGAGCAGCATACCATCCCTTGGTGATGAAGCTAATAGCTGCTGGCATTAAGTTCAAGGTAATTTACCCCTCCCACTTTTCGGTCCTACACCAAGGCTTAATCTGGTTCAAGGTCAGTTGGAATTCATCTGTATTCCCCTCCCCCAGGTCGTGCCTGAAAATAGGCAGGATGTGTCTAGTGCACTTACCCGGTCAACAAAAACTAAACAAAATAAAAATAAATAAAGGCTCCTGGCATAACTTTGAGACCGTGGATCAGGCCTTTCCTGCACTGCAGGCCATGCTTCCTGAGTTGTTCCGTGCACGCTGAATCTCACCACTAGAGGGCCATCTCCAGTTCTCTTCTGCTGCATGACAGTGTGCACGACCGACCTCACAATAGATGTAACAGTTCTTTTTCACCACTAGAGGTCTGTATTACAAGGTGGACTTCTCCTGCCCAGCTTTCTATGCTTGCTCTCATACCCCTCGCAGCTTTGTCCCCAGCCTATATACGATGCAACAAGTAAATACAGTGTTTAACGCTCTACAAGCTGCACCCTGCACACGGTATCCCTTATTCTGCACATGGTCCCTGGACTTATCCACGCTCATCGGGATGCAGGATGGAACCGTGCAATGGCGATTTGGGGACACTTCCTTTTTTTTATATGTATTCAGGCTACCAGTTACCACTTCCAGAAGTCATTATCTCTCCTTCTCCTACTTTTCTCCCCATGAGGAATGACTCTGCAACTGCCTCCTGCTACACAAGACTGATTTTACTGGACTTCAGATTATATGGACTCTTGGCATGGCTCATCCATTCTCAATATTTTTTCTTCTTCTCCCTTAGTCTATTTTACAAATCAGTGTTGTTGTAGCACACAGTGGTATCAGTAGATTTAACACTGTATTTTGGGTATTGTTATTCTGGGTGGGGCAGGGGGAGGTTAGTGGTTAACCTGTGTTCTTGCCATTGGACTGCGTATTAGAAACAGGGGAGGGGGTGTCCACAACTCTAATTTGGTCACTAGGTTTATTTCAGACTTTTGTATTAAATTCCATAGGGCTTCTGCAAGCCCCCTGGGACTACCCGATTGGTTTTAATAAGTGTTTCGTTATGTCTTTAGGGGTCCTATGTTACATGTTGTGGGCACGGGTTGCTTTCAGGGTTGGTAGGGTAAGGGCATTCATTGTTAATAATATTGGGGTTATCTTTACTCACATTCCTGGTTGTCAATTACATTTTGGGATTAACTCGGGGGTATGGGGAAGTTATTGTTGACAATGTTTGGTTCCATTCCTTTTACAATGTTGGTTATGTGTTGTTTGTTGTTGCTTGGGGGCTCTTTTGGATGGGTACGAGGGGGGAGGTAGATTGTGGTACGGGGCTGGTGTTTGCAAGTTCTGCTCCACACTGTTACATTGTTTCTTGCAAGCCTCACTTCTTGAGTTTGTTTTTCAGTCTGGGGTTAGGGATATAAGGGTTAGGTCATGCAACACTAATGTTATTATTGCTCTGAAGCTTATAATAATTTTGGGAAGACTACATTGTTTTGATAAAGGGTTAACTATCACCTCTCAACATGGCAATATCCTGGAATGTTTAGAGTGCCCAATCGACCACCAAGAGGGCCAAAATTATTTTACATCTCCACAAAATGAATACTGATGTTGCCTTTCTGCAAGAAACCCACCTGTCTCCCTCCCAGGTCCTTCAGTTTAAGAGGTCTTGGGTGGGCCAAGTGCTGGGAACAGAACTGGACACTTGCAAAGGGGGTGTTGCTATTTTGGTGGCCAGCAGAGTACCATTCAAATTTCTGGAGTCCTTCACTGACCCGCAGGGCAGGTATATTTTTATCAAGGCACTCCTAGGACACTCTGCAGTTGTGCTTGGTTCCATCCATAGACCAGCATCAGAGGATCCCCAATTTTCTATGTCCTTAATGACGCAACTAGCGCGTTGGTCCACTCTACCTGTCTTGCTAGGTGGCGACTGGAACCTTGTCTATTGCAACTCCCTGGACAGATCCAAGGCTCGCAATCACTCACTTTTGTCAGCTCAACTGGCCCTCAGAGAAATGATGGATTCTGTAGGGCTCATTGATCCCTGGAGGGCACTTTTCCCTTCCCACGAAGAATACTCTTTTCTCTCGATCCCACACAATTCATTTTCTAGAATAGATTATTTCTTGCTGGGCATTGGGCACCTCTCTGCTGTGTTATCCTGTAATTATTTACCCAAAGTAATCTCAGATCATCACCCCACACTTCTACATTGGACCCTGGGCCCTTCCACAACTAGGGATAATGTATGGAGGTTCAACACTCAGTTGCTAAAGTCAGACCAATTTGTCTCTCATCTCCAGATCTTCATCTCTACTTTTCTCACAGACAACTCCCAATCTATGTCTAAACTGGATCTACTTTGGGGAGCACTGAAGTGCTCCATAAGAGGAGAAATTATTCACCTCACCTCCATTCGTGAGAAAATTGCCACCCAGGCTAACTCTACTCTCATCCAACAAATCTGGCAACTAGAGCTATCTCTCTCTCCTCAGCCCAGTCTTCTGAGTTAGAAATTCTTAGTTCTCGATATAACATTCTACTAACTAACAGAGCTGAGTATCTTATATTACCGTCTAAGGTCCATTATGTTGACCAAGGTGACAAAAGCCGGGAAATTGCTGGCTTTACGCCTATGGGCTCAAGCCATTGACAAAACTGTGTTCTCTCTTCATAACTCGGCTGGTAACATTGTCACTACATCCCAAGAGATAGTATCCTGATTTTAGGACTACTACCAATCCCTATACTCTCGGTCCACTGTTGCCTTCAACCACCACCTTGTAGACCAGGTCATACAGGATGTTCAACTTCCACACCTAGGGTGACAACAAGTTGCCTTTTTACAGGCCCCCCTATTTCTCACAGAAATACAGTTAGCTATAGACGCACTCCCGGCAGACAAAGCATCAGGCCCTGATGGCTACACCATGGATTTTAACAGAACCTTCAAGTCTCAACTTGTGCCCATCCTTCTAGACACCTATAACTATATATATGAACATGGCCTGTCAGATCTCTCCCTCACAGAGGCCATAATAGTAGTTCTCCCTAAGCCAGGCAGAGATCACCTCCTAGTTTCCAACTACCGGCCCATCTCCCCTGATTAGTGTAGATCTCAAAATTCTTGCCAATGTCTTAGCCAATCATGTAACTAGAGTTTGGCATGCACTTATAAGCCCTGAGCAAGTTGGCTTTGTAACTGGCAGACTCTCTGTGGACCATTTACATAAATTAACATACCTGATCTCTGCATCCAGGGACTCCCGCACTCCTGCTGCGTTGGTGTCCCTGGACACAGAGAAAGCTTTTGACAGAGCCTCATGGGACTATCTTTTTCAATTGCTGCCAAAGTATAGATTCCCCCCTCAATTTATCAACTGAATTGAGGTATTATATGCCCACCCCATGGCCCGTATACTTTGCAACAGTATGCTTTCACACCCTATTGCTCTCCAACAGGGCACCAGACAAGGTTGTCCATTATCTCCATTTTTGTTTAACCTGTACCTTGAACCCCTTTTTCAGTGACTCAATACTTCCCCCGGTCTCTGGAATACCCATTGCATCCATCCGGTATAAATTATCAGTATATGTGGATGATATACTCCTCCACAGAATGCATCCCTCCACTTCCCTTACCACTACTCTGGCCATCATTGAAGAATTTGGTAGATTTTCCAACCACAAGCTGAACATATCCAAAACAGAAGTATTGCTGCTTAATGTTTTCACTTTACAGGTGGACTTCCAGCACCTGGGGCTTACGTGGGTCAAAGATAAGTTGAAATACTTAAGTATCTACCTTTCTCGATCTAGTTCCAAAATGAAGCAATACAATCTGGATGGAGTCCTTTCCAAAATTAAAATTGATTTAAATTGCTGGGCCTTGCTTCCTAACTCCTTATGGGGATGACTAAGTGTGGTGAAAATGAACATTCTCCCTCGCCTCTTATATCCCTTACAGATGTATAATCACTTCCTTCCTAAAGCCTGGTTTGCACAGGTACATGGAATCATCTCCAATTTTATCTGGCAAGGTAAACCCCCCCACAGGTCACTCCTCAAGTTACAATGAATGACGTTAAGAGGTGGTCTTAAATTACCCAGTTTTTTTCTTTATTATCTCTCCATCAGCTGTTCAATGTTACTTCATTGGTTAAACCCGGCATTGCTGACACTTCAGACACTATATTCTCCACTATGGCTTCAACTTCAGAAAACATTATGTTTCCTACATAGTCTGGACCTTGGCTCCCTGATCTATGTCCCCCTTAAAGGGGCACTGTCAGCTTTGTCCCTATGGTTTTCATAATTTATTAGCAGTGCCCCCCGGGGCACACACTAAACAAACTGCCAGTGTAAAATGGACCATCATGTCCCAAAAGTAATATTTTTACCTACTTTTCACAATTTTACATTATTTTTCTGTCCGAATGTATCAGTTGACCTCCGGAAGTACATCCATTCGAAAGACGCGCGTCTGTAACAGAGCGCACATACGCAGTGCAAATTTTAGCATGCCCTACAGACAGAGGTGCTTAAAAGAAGTATTTCAAGACCCTAAATCAAACTGTGCCTCTTGTGACAAGAAATGAGGCATAATACAGCTAAAATATACACTTAAAAAGCGGAGTTTAAATCCCGCGCATGCGCAATAGCGGCATGTTCCTGCGCTTGCGCGGGATCTCTGCTCCAAGACGTTATTGCGCATGTGTGAGATTTAGGCCCCTCTTTTTAAGTGTATATTTTAGCTCTATTACACCTCGTTTCTTGTCACAAGAGGACACTGCGTACATGCGCTCTGTTACAGATGCGTGTCTTTGGGAACGATGTGCTTCCAGAGGTCACTGACTTACGTTCGGGTCGGTCAGACAGAAAAAGAATGGTAAATCATGGAAATCAGGTATAAATATTACTTTTCGGACATGCAGGGTCATTTTACACTGGGGTCCAGATATTCAAAAGGATTGCACCATGCGCAATATGGTTGCTCCAGCTCAAGTCCGAAAATGCGCCATTCTGCGATATTCAATGGGAGGCAGATGCACCCCCCAAATCACGCTGAGCAAGAGCGCAATGATAATGAATGCATGCGCAACTGAAGGGGGAGGAACCATGCATAAATGGCGCAGTGTGATATTCAACAACTTGCGCCATGCGCAATAGGTGAGCAAGCAGAAGTTGTGCAATAGTGGAAATGAGCCAAAATAAAAAGGAACAAGGGAGAGGCACAAGAACGCTACAGGGAAGGCACATGTGGCTGACCTCTAGGCAGACACACAGGGCAGGACAGACACACAGGGCAGGACAGGGAAAGGGCACCCTGAACCCTCAGGCACAGGGAAGGTGTGGGGAGCCACAGCCAAACACAGTGCAGAAGGGGGAAGTGCCACACAGCACTGAGGCCACCACAGAAAGGTGTTCGCGTGCAGGGAAGTAGCAGCCAGGACAGCCGGGAGAACACGAAACAGCTGCGGGGAGACACAAGCCAGGGACATGGCCAGTGCCACCATCCAGATGGAGGCAGTAATGAGGGGGGTGAGAAGGCAGGCAGCAGGGGGGCGCGGCCATGGAAGGGCCCGTCGGTGGTATGCCCCCAACAGGCAGTACCGAGCCCGCACCAGCTTCAAGCTGTACAGCGATACCGAGATCATGGTCCAGTACCACCTGAATCTGGCAATTCTGAGGTGGCTCTGTGAGCTGTGCAGTGATGTGATGCAGGCACCCACATGACGGAGCCATGCTGTCAGTGGAGACAAAAGTGACAGCTTGCATGTGCCTGCTCACCACGGGTACCTTCCAGAGACCAACAGGGGACACCACAGGCATAACCCAGTCGGCCTCGTCATGCCATCTCACCCAATTCCTCAGCGCACTGCTGCCACATGCTGCAGAGTACATCCATTTCCCCAGCACACCGCGGAGCACACAGCAAACATACAGGAGTTCCACAGGGTAGCACGTATGCCTGGCATGCTAGGGGCAATAGACTGCACCCATGTGGCCATCCAGACACCACCTGGCCCCGAAGGGGCTGCATATATCAATCAGAAGGGCTATGCAAGCATCAACTGCCAGGTAGTATGCGATGCCAGGGGGCACATAATCAATGTCTGTGCCACGCACCCTGGGGGAGCACATGATGCCTTCATCTGGCACCAGTCGGCACTATGCCACAGATTCGAGAGTGGGGACATCCCCACTGGCCACTTAGTGGGTAAGTATACAAACCACATGGAAAAACATAGAGCTTGGGAAGGGCATGGTCAGAGGTGACATGGGTATTGGCCTAGATGGCCCAAGGCAGGGTGACGCTGATCACCAAACTAACATCCACCCTCTACACACAGGTGACAGTGGATACCCACTCCGTGCCTAGCTGCTCACACCATACTGGTGGCCTGTGACCCCATCACAGCAATGCTACAATGAGGCACATGCCACCACACGCAATGTCATCGAGCGGGTGTTCGGGATGTTGAAGGCACATTTCTGTTGCCTGGACACATCTGGTGGTGCCCTATGGTACAGTCCCTCAAAGGTCTGTGGGCAATTCCTGGCCTGTTGCATCCTGCACAACATGGCCAACGACTGTGGGATAGCCATACAGGTTGAAGAGGGGGACAGTGATGGGAACGATGAGGATGCTGGTGAAGATGGTGATGGGCAGCCCTCCCTTGGGCGATGGGACCCCTGACTTCTCCGGCTAGCACAGCTGCAGCGGGACACCATCATAGAGGAGCACTTCAGCCAACCCAGGTAAGTCATGGGGCCATGTGCAACCACCAGTGGCAAAGGCACAACCCACAAACATGCATGGACACACACTAGGGGTGCATGCTGTCAAGGGAAGTGGCTGAGCATGGAACCGCACACACCGCCAGGGATGGGCGAGGTCTAACATGGCACATGGTCACACACACACACACACACACACACACACACACACACACACCCCCCTCACAAGACATGCACAAAGGGTAGGAGGCACGCCGATCCAGACCGCCACCCCTAGCCACACACACACATCCACAGACCACCATGCCGACTGCCTGTCATTGTGCATGTGTCAGATGCTGGGCACCATTGCACAGTGGCATACAGCGCAATGCAGGCATCATCATGCACACGCCACAGTGGACAGCAGCCAGAAGACTGTGCAGATGGAACGTGTGTGTGCGTGCAGAGCCGGGCACCCCACCCGTGCATTGCCCGCTGAATAACACAATGCACACAGGGCAGCATCAGACAATAGCTGTGCTGGGAGACAGGTCAGTCATGCGCCACAGTGCCACGGCCACCACAGATGCGTGGGAGGCCCCGCTAAGACCCGCCAGCAGTGACAGGCTGACCACTGGCCTCATGGGGTGGCACTGACAGTCCCCCAAGGGTTCCACTGCGTGAACATGACCGTGCTTGCGCAGGGGTCTGCAGCACACCGAACATGCCTGCGCCCTGCGTGCTCGGGATGCCCACATCTGAATCTGGTGTCGACAAGGATGGTGTCGCACGCCGGGAACCGGGGGTGGACATTGCATTGCACGGTATCTGCGATGCATGGGCAAATAACTGTGTGCAAATTGTGGCCATGACAGCTGTGAATGCCTGTGTCTGCCTGTCAATGGCAGCGGTCACATCCTCTAGCAACCGGTCCATCCCTGCCAGGAGCAGAGCGGTGTCTCTGCTGTGCCGCTCCTCTGCCTGGCGCAGAGCCGTACTCAGTGCATCCACCGCCATCACAAACCGCATCTGCTGATTGACTGATGCTTGCAGTATGTGGATGTGCTCATCTAAGAGGTCATCTGCCTGATCGACATGCTGTCCCTCATGGTGTTTGGGGTCCTGATGGTCAGCGCCCCTTGAGGGTGGGTGTTGAACACCAGGGCCAGGCCTGGGCATGTCCACAGGTGGTGCACTGATGCCACCCCCTGACACTGTACCCCCATGGCCATTGGCCGACTGCTGATACTGCCCCTCCAGCAGACGCTCTCCAGGGCTCAATGGTGCCGCCGCAGTGGCCGCAACAGTCCTACTGTCCTGGACACACACCAGTGCTGCCCCACTGGTGCAGACAGGCACACACTGGGACTGTGATGTTACGCAGGCCTCCACGGCAGCACCACCCACAGCCATGGCCGCGATGTCACCTGCTTGTGTGGCCATCCTGTGGCTCACACGTCTCACTGCCCATGACGTTAGCTCCATCATCATCAGTAATGGATCCGGCACCAGCCTGAGTCTCAGCATGCTGGCATTCATGGACGCTGGCTTGCTGGGACACTGGCAGGGCCTCCTGCACATCTGCTCCACCAACATCAGTCAGAATGTCCAGGCGAGTCCACTGTCGCCCTGACCCCCGTATGCCTGTGGAGGTGGATGGGCCCTCCTCCATCTCCATGCTACTGCCCTCAGTGGAGAAGCCCACCACTGCTGACCCATGTAGACACTCAGGAGCTGTAAGGGCAAAACAGTGGCATTACTGCATGTGACCTACCCTGTCCCCCCCCAATCGACAGACCATGACCTACCATGAAGTGACGGGCTACCACCCATCTGGAATCCACCACCTGGAACACCCTCAATGGTGCAACGCTGCATGCTGCCAGCAACCCGCTTTTCCTGTGGGGTCAGGCATTGCACCTCCAGCTGTCCCCCACCGGTCGCAGACCGTGCTGCCCTGATGGCAGCCACCTTCTTTTTAATTCTCCACCTGTCCGTGCCCATCTTCTTTCTGCACTCCTGCACGGAGCGCTGGTGGCTGCCATGCAGGTTGACAGCACGCGCCACCTCCTCCCATGCAGCAGCATGGGCCTGTGGCGTTCCCTGGCATCCGATGAGCAGCAGCTCCTGGTTGAGGTAGGCCTCAAATAGGGCATCTGTCTCTGCCTTTGTGAAGTTTGGCCTCCTCTTCCTCCCACATCTCTGTTCCTCGTCCTCCACCTCACGCTCAGTCATGATTCATCCTGTGAGAATGACAGGTGTTACCTGTGACTGTGCTGCCCCATGCATGTCCCAAAAACCACAGTCCACACTCCCAAACAGCATGCAACTCACCGCAATAGGCTGCAGTGACCGACTATGACCAGTGCAGCCCAATGTCACATTTTTATAGCGCAACCCATGCAAATGAGGTGAGGCGCATCTTTAAGTGGATGCAAATGCAGTGACTGCACCATTGAATGGCTGATTAGATGATTTGCATATGCCGGCTGAATATCACGCTGTTGTGCTTTGCGCAATTGTGTTGAACGTGCTGAGCCAAGGGCGCAGTTCTGTGACATGCACAGTACACACCTAACTGTGCATGCCTGGGTTGATGACACAGGTGCCTGCTGTGCTGCTGATGTGCTGTGCATAGAAGGCAATGCAGGTCACGGCCACCATTGTGCCAATGGTGCTACAGCGCTGTTCACATAGATGGCGCTGTGGCACTGGGGCATCATAGGTGCACTGGGGCAACAGTGCTGTAGGCCACTACAGGAGGTGGCACACAGGCACCCAATTGCACTAAATGCATTGGGTTCCAATCACGCTGTGGCTGTCCGTGCACCAGAGACCCTTGACCCTGTGCCCATTCTTTGCCCCCTAGGCGCCATGCATCAGGTATGGGTGCATCACTATCGCACTGTTTGGTGACAGCACAATAGGGAATAGCAGCGCTGTACTGCGCAGCATCTGCACGTGGCAGGACCATGCTGCCGAGTGCCATTTTGATTCAACCACACTGAAGAGATGGCATGGAAGCATGCGGTAATGTGGAGCCAGGTTGAGCTAGCCAAACTGGTGGCAATAGTTGATCCCCATGCTGGGGCTTTGTATGGAGAGACACCCCTGGACAGGGCCAGGATTGCGGTGTAGCAGGAGATGGCCGACATCCTGGAGGAGGCCACTGGTATGGGGCACACGGTGGAGCAGTGTCGCCATCGTTATGGGGACCTGAGGTGCAGGGACCCAGACCTGCTTGCCTGCCTGCGGGAACGTGCCAGGAGGGGCATGGTGCCATTGCCAGGTAGGTGCCACATCCATACATTATTATCGTACATACGGGTATCATGGTTGCATGTGTCTGGCACATGGGGGGGTGGGGCATCTGGTGTTGGCCGTGGTGGTGGTATCGGGGTGTGGGGTGGATGGGTATGGCTGTGTGGGATTGCACACACATGGAGGTGGGGGGACTTTGCTACCAGATTGTACTGATGTTCCTCTTTCCATGTTTGCACCTTAGGGCCCGAAGAACACCGGCAGAACAGAGCCCGGAGGTGCCGCCTGGAGGAGCAGCAGGGCAGGAGGGATAATGGTGGTCAGGAACGCGTTGACCAGCCTGATGATGGTGAGTGCCTTACATCCATGATTACTATTGCATGCTGTATAACTTGGCGAGCAGTGGGGCATGGCCACCATCCACTGACACCACTGCCATGCACGCAACTTGTTACAGTCAGCACTGTCCAGTGGCACTACATGTCTGGGAGTGCGTCAATGGTGATCCATGCATGCACCGGGCACATGGCTGTGCCACTGCCTTCACACCACATAGCTAAGTCACTGTATGGCCTTGGTGGTGCTGTGCAGGACATGGGCAGTGGGTGTGTGCAGTGGTCCACATAGCTGTGGCTGCCTGGGTAGGCAGATCTTGTAGACACAGTCACTGTGGGTGGTCACACACCATCACAGGGGTGTGACACATGGCTGTATGCCAGGCACAATGGGTGGGCTGCAGGGAGCTGGACAGTCACACTTATTGACTCTGCTTCCTCATCCTAGGTGGATGGTGACTCCAGGTGATTGAGAGGGGTGTTCGTGAGCTGCTTCACGTGGCAAGGGAGACATTGGAGCTGCTTCACAGGATCCACTGCCACGGGATGAGGAGGAGGAGGAGGAGGAGCGGCAGACGTCGGCGCCATGTTGAGGAAGACTGGGGTGCACAGTAATGTCCCCATGCCCCTACTACCACCTTCCCCCCTTTGACCCACCCTCACACCTCTTCTTCCCTCTCCCATATGTTCACCCCTGCCCCTTACCCCCCACCTGTTATGTGGCCCTTCTCCCCTCTTTTAAATAGTTGTATATAGGTTTTGTTACTTCTTTTAAATATAAGCATTTTGTTATGACAACTGTGGTGATCTCTGATTTGCAGCGGGCTACAGGTGCTCAGCTGCAGTGGTGTTCATGGCATCAGGGGTGGTGCACGCATGGGCGTGTGTGTGTGTGTACAGAGGTGAACCACCTATGATGTGGACAGGAGGATAAGTCACTGTCTGTGGTGTGTGTGTTGTACTCTGTACACTGGATGCCTGTGTGCTGTGGTCCACGGGGCCTGCACTGTGTGCATGGCACCCCTGTCAGACCATCCATGGCCTGTGCAGCTGACACCCTTGCATGTCTGTGAGATGCACGGTCTGCTGGCGTGTCAGTGGTGGCTGTCCATGCTGGATAACAACTGTACCCGGCACAATGCTAGGTTGCCTTCCATCACCAGTATGGTGCACTTCTGCCTCTGTTGGCACTGTGGCCTCCGCTGTTGTTGTCCCCCCTCCATGCTGCCGCTTGTGTCTGTTGCAGGTGATGTGCTCCAGTGTCTATCACTTGTACTCCGGCAGCATGCTGGTGGCATACAGCTTCATGGTGCCTGCGCAGGGTGGCTGGCACACCTGTGCAATGTAGGGGTGTTGGCCATGTGTACACGTCAGCAGTGGCCACACGCCAGTGGCTTGGTTGACCTGCTACTGTGTCCCTGTGCTGATGTGCCCTTGGGTATGGGTGGGTGTTTGTCCATGCACTGTGTTGCATCCTGTATGGTGCATGCTTCCATGCTACACTGTGCTTGTCTGTGCTGGCTGTCGTGGCCAGTGCTGGGACGGGAAGTGTCCTTGGGAGGGTGTGCAGGGTGCTGTACCACTGGAGGTGGGGTCCGGGGCATGCCCTGTCACATGTGGGGTACCTCATGTGGCAACGCATGGTCGGGTCTCTCAGCTGTACCTTGGGGGGACGTGCAGGGTGGCATTTTGTATGCTGTTGTTGCACTGCTGTCTGCTGCCACCCACAGCAGGGTGCACATGGTGGGGATGCCTTGCATGGCTCTGTGGTGCACAGGGTTGCATTGTCGCAGTGGGGGTGGTGGCATGCATAGGGTGTCCTGCACTATTGGGTGCTACTCCTGGGAAGGGTGTATGGTGATTGTGGTGCAGGGTGTGCTCTGCATTGGTGGGATGGGGAATTGCCGCAGGGTGGTCGGCCCTCCTTGTGTGCCGGTCACAGCTTGCCAGGGGTTTGCTGGGGCACCATGGCCCGGCTGTGGGTTGGTTGTTGGTATCCATGGGCCGGTGGTTATTCCAGCTCTCACCCGGTTGTGCAGTGCACGGGGTGCGGGGGACGATGTCTGTTCTGCTGTGTGCTCCTCTGCCCATCTGTGGCATGGGTGGTGGGCCCCTGCATCCCTGGTTGTGCTGTTGCATTGCTGCCCTGCTGCAGGGGGCATCCCTGGTTGCGCTATGGCACATCTAGACTGCTCTGCTGAGCATCCCTTGTTGCACTATGGCGCATCAGATATGCTCAGCTTCACATCCTAGTTGCGCTATGGCGCAGGTGGTGCGATATTCAGTCGTCGGCCATAGGCATATCTTGGCCTGCGCAGTTTTTGAATATCGCGCTTTTTGCGCATGGGCGCATTGGACTTGCGCTTGCTCTTGCTGTTGTGCACTTTTTGGGTGCAGATTGAATATCTGGGCCTGGTAGTTTGTTTAGTGTGTGTTTTGGGGAACACTGCTACGAAATGATGCCAAACTTAGGGACAAAGCTGACAGTGTCCCTTTAAGCATATCCCTAAACAGCTGTGAGACACCCCTATTATGGCAGTACTACGTGCACATTCACAGCTTTGTACTATCATCCATACCTCTCTTGTACATGATGTCTCACAGCCCATACTACACAATCTCAATTTTAAAATAGGGGGCCAAATCCTCAGCTCCCCTTCCTGACCAGGGGAGAGGAGAGTATGTGTCAATGATCTGCTGAAAGACCACAAACTACTGTCTTTTCATGAAGACCAAATCAGATTTGGTGTTCCCACCTCCTATTGCTTTAGATACATCCATCTCTCCCATATGTTTCTCCATCACGGCGGTCTAGGGCCTTGCAACTAAAACCTGGCTGGCCCTATCCTTCCGTTATTTTGACCCTCCTCCCATCTCATCTCTTTTTTCTATCATCACCTATCTAACTTTTTGGGGGACATGGAGGAACATCCTCACTACAAGTGGGACCAAGTTCTATCTCTGGCTCCTTTCACTACTTATTCCTGGACCCGGATATGGTCCCACTTATACAAAGATATTAAATGAGACCATTACCGTCTCCTTCAGTTCCAGATAATTCATGATTTATATTACACACCAGTTCAACTCCAGTTCAACTCCACAAAATAGGAAAGCTTTCAACTAATATCTGCTCTAGATGCGAGGAACAACCTGGCACACTACTCCACTTATTGTGGGATTGCAGTAAGGCCTCCCCATTCTGGACAGCTATCAGAGCAAACTTAGATTCCATCCTAGGTCTGTCCGATGCCTTTCAACCAGAAATATACATATTGGGGGACTATGGTAATGTTTTAATGGGCAACCAGCATAAACCTATGGCTATTATATCTTTATGTGCTAAAAAAGTGGTGCTACATCACTAGTTGGATCAATGCACCCCCACACTCACGGAATGGCTACACGAGGTCCTCTTTGCTTTACAAGCTGAAAACCTTCTGACTAACCTTTCAAAAAGCGTAAACTATTACCGCAGAGTGTGGGCTCTGTTACATACCTTTACTGACCCTTTAGAATTATAATGAGACTAATACCCTTTTCACCTAGTTCTTCCCCTTGCCTGGTGCCCAGGCAATTTCTGGACTAACAAAATCCTCTACTGGAGCATGGTAATATCTGGGTTCTTTACACTGTCATTAGGTGCAGGGTGGGGGTGGGAAGGTAATGCTCATGTATGTTTAAGATGGTTTTAATTATTCTTCACCTCATGATTGTTTGTTTGACCTTGCTGGGAGCAACAAGGAACAATTGGTATGTACTCTTAGTTGCATTGTATATGCTATTATGCTCCTAACATCTACAGTTTGTTCTGTCTACAATTTTTTTTCTTTCAAACTGAATAAAGTATATTAAATTTGAAAAAAAAAGAAGGAGCAGTTATATATATTTCTAATGGGTAAAGCCAACATTCCACTCTTTAGTATATCATACTGTGCCCTTATCTTTAACAGCTCTCTCTTTTATTCACCCTAGACCTACTGACATTTATTATGCCCCCCCCATAGCCAGGGGCAGCTGGTAATTCCAATAATTACTCCCTTTTTTCTAAATATATAACCTTTCAATAACTTATAACCTTAAAAGTGACTCAACTGTAGTCAACTGAGTCAGATCGAGGAGACCGGGCTTCTAGCCCATGCATCCAGACCCTTACTGGGGAGGGCATCCCTGTAGTCAACATGGTGGGGGGATTGTTTCTAATTACACCCCATAAGGGAAAAGAAGTAGTGCTGTTGGCCTCCACACTAAACCCTGTTCCTTGCTTTTCTTACTCCATTACTCCAGTTAGTTACCTGCTAAATTGTCCCCCGGTGTCAGGCTTTCCGATCTCACCCACTCACTCCATTGCTCAGCCAGTTTGTCTGTGGTGAGCCTAAGCTTCATTGTCAGTTCTTCCATGTGTTTTATGCTCTCCACTCTGCACCTCCAAGAGTCCACTGAGGGAAGGAAAGCTCTTAGACAGCTGGCCGTAATTTCTTTCTGTGCTGCTAAGCACAGAGTCCTGAGAAGGGCTTGTTGCCTACTGTTACCCACTTCTGGGA
The DNA here is from genome assembly GCA_016271365.2 of Neoceratodus forsteri. Taxonomy (NCBI): domain Eukaryota; kingdom Metazoa; phylum Chordata; order Ceratodontiformes; family Ceratodontidae; genus Neoceratodus; species Neoceratodus forsteri. Next base: position 1,510,717,193 of record CM057450.1, read on the forward strand.
CTCTAAAGCCCAGGATCATAGTATTGAAATTAAAAGGTATTTGTGTATCCCACAGGCTGTTTAGGGCCTGGTGGATGGCAGTCCAGAATGGCACCAGCACAGGGCAGGACCAGAATATGTGGAAACGGGTTCCAACCTGTCCACAGCCCCACCAGCACAACTCCGAATTCCCCCTTGGAAGTGTCTTGTGATGGAAGGAGTGTAGAAGAATCTAGTCAGACATTTCCAGTGGAATTTCTTCCACCCCGGGGATGCCATGGTTCTCTATCTCCTCTCCCAGGCCAGCTTCCAACTCTCCTCTGAGAAAGGAGTGCCTGCCTCCTCCCATCTCCTTCTTAGACTCTCAAACTGGGCACAATAAGTTCCTTGGAGGGCCTTATATGCCTCCGATATCAACTTTCTCCTCCCAGTCAATCACACTGACCAATACAGGAAGTTTTCCAGAGCCGTGACATCTCTATTAGTCTTCAAGATCAGGTGACTGGATATGAGATAGTACCTGACCTGCTGAAATATGTGGAAATCAGCCCTGGTTAAGGCACACCTGCCTTGTGAGGATGTGAAGGAGCACACCGAATCCCCCTGTATCAAGCTCTGGAGTCTGACCAAGGCCGGCCTGTTCCATCTGTGGAAATGAGGGTTTGTATGAGGGAGGTGAAGCCAGGGTCCTCGATAATCATGGTAAGGGGACCCACTCCCTCCAGGGTCTGCAATTGCTTTCTGGCTTTCACCAGTATACTCAAACTGTGCTGTGTCCAGGGGTGTTTCATCATAAGCTGATCTTACAAAAAGTTATCCACAGCATAATCAATATATCATACATACAACAGACACATGCTTATCTTAGGATGTGTACAGAGTTATGCTCAGGGTTTTTCTCAGATGGGGATGAAAAAAACAATGGGCCCTATTCAGTATGCCAACACACCATGGAAACTGGGTGCATAGGCATACATATGCAGGAATAGTGTGCAGTGAAGTCCTGTTGGATCCCTGGCAGCATTTATCAAAGGTGCGCTGGCCAGGTGTGCACCTGATCCCCTGGCTGCCTGTGCAGCTACATGCTAGGGTGGTACGGGACAAAGATGGGGGCATGCTCACACTATGCATAGTGCAGCACATGGGGGGGGTAGGAGGTCATAGGTTATGGTGGGGGGGGACCCTGCCATAACCACTGTACGTGTTACACCCCATGCACACAGAACCCCCACCTGGTCCAAGCAGCAGGGTGTAAACCCACCCACAACTGCATCCCAGCCCCAGTCCCATATGGCAACCCATTCTCCCAACACACAACTGAGACCTGGCCCCATTCGGTTATGTAAGATCCCCCCACACACACATATGAACCCTGTCCCTGTAAGAGCACTAACCCCCCTGCACACATATTAGTATCTTCCTCGTGAGACCAAACATCCTCCCCCACCCAGAGCCCCATTGTGGCAGAACCAGCCCAGTACGTCCCATACCGACCACCCGACCCCCGATCCCGTATCCTGTACCACCTCATTGGTGTTCAGTGGCTCCCCCTCGTGGCATCGACAACACCCCTCACATCCCCCATACCTGAAAGTCAGTGCCATAGCTATGGACGGCCAGCAGCAAATCCCTCCACTTACCTCTTCAGCTGCCGGCCCTCCAACTGATGCTGGGAGCATGGGATATGGGATTGGGGGTTGGAGGGTGATCTGGATGGGATGTACTGGGCTGGTTCCGCCACAATGGGGATCTGGGTGGGAGGGGTGTCTGCTCTCACGGGGACAGGGCTCATATATGTGCGGGTGGGTTCAGTGTGCAAGGTGGTTACTGCTCTTAAAGGGACAGGGCCCATATGTATGTGTGTGTGTGCGTGTGGGGTGGTGGTTCTCACATAACCGACTGGGGCCAGGTCTCGGCCATGTGTTGGGGGGTGGGCTGGCATACGGGACTGAGGAGGGTGCTCTGTTGTGGGGGGGGGGTTTACTGCTGTGCACCAGGATGTGCCACAGGGGTGGGACCCCTGGACAACGGGTCTGGCCACGCAGGCCCGGGTGCCTGCGTTAGCTATTCATGCACCTGGACCCGCACCTTTCCATGCAGGTGATTCATTCTGGGACCCAGGACCGGCATCTGATCGGCTGCCTACCTGGGTCCGCTACTCCACCCCGTCCGCCCTCCATGCACCTGCATGCCAGGGGAGGGGATGGACCATGGACAGGTGGCCAGCATTTGTGCATACCAGCCTGTGCGCACCTGTCCATGGGTGTGGTGCTACGTGGGCTGGGTATGCACCTCTGGCATGTACTTTCTGCCGGTTTGTGAATAGGCACCAATATTGTACCAGTGGAACTCAGTATTACTAGACCAGCATGTATTTAAAACACCACATTAGTGATAGACCATTTACAGTACACATGAAAAGAAAACCCAGCATAGAGTCAGTAAGCTAATTTGTATCACACTGGTCCCATATAATTTGTTGGTAAAACTGCACATTGAGTTTAAACTGTAATCCACTCTCAGTACTTACAGTCAGGCATAGAAGGCTTCTAGGCAATAAACCCCCCTGGTGTATATGCACATAGTTGTTCTCCAACATTAAAGATTATAATTCAGCATGCATAGGGAGTTAGAGCTGGCCCACCGGCGCAGTGGTTGGATTTCCACTTGCGACGCCGGTGACCCGGGTTCAGGAGCGGATCCGAGGTCGGCGGAAGGCCGGCCGGGGAGAAGATTGAGTCTGCAGGCAGCTCTCTCTTCCAGGGGAGTGGTCCACAGTATCCGGAGCAATGAGGGCCTTAGTGGAGGCTGGGAGAACTCACGCTGCCGGCCTGTGGTGAGGAGGCGAGGTAGGCGGGCGGATGCTGGCGTCATTGCCGTCCCCCTCCTCGAGGAGGAAGTATAGGGGATAAATCCCTGCCTGGCGTCTAAATGACGCTCTGCCCAGGATTGCCTGATTGGCCACGGGCCGTTCCCCTAACCAGTTACAGTTCAGCGACGATAAGGGGTGGTACCCGGCGGCCCGCTCTGGGGTAAGCCAGGGATGACCAGTGGGATTCGGCCATGTCTGGTGGTCGGGGCTCCAGGGTCCGTGACCAGAGCAGAAAGGCCGATGAAAGGTAGGGGCATAAAGAGGAAAATAAAAAAAAAAAAAAAAAAAAAAATGCATAGGGAGTTGGCCTAATGTTTAGCTGCTAGCCTAACAAACTAATGCTGCCAAAGCAGTGGATATCACTAACTGGCTGCAACATATTAAAAATCAACAACTGCTGGAACAGAATCTGTTTTTATGTTAAACATAGGCACACTGAAAATATATTAGTTCCAAAATTAAACAGCCCAGCTGGAATTGCCTGCAATGATCAAACAATAGCACCCTCACAGAAGACTAAACCAACTTTTAAAACAATGCTGTTCAAGTCTCTGATATTCCTTGTTTGACAGAGGTGCAGGGTTCCATGGAGTCACCACCTGGCTGCCGCCATGTTCCATCAATCTTGAGTCCAGATGTCCCATACTAGCCCTCACAATATAAATGTCTCCATTAAAGTTTATTAAACTCATTGGCAGTTCAATAGTTTTTGCTTGTCTGTGGCTATTTTAGACAGTCCGATCCACACAGTTTATCTCCTCACCTGTAGCCCCAGCAGTACTCACAGTAAGGATGGGTAATTCATCTCTATCTTCCTTTGCCATATTCTGTGGTTCGAAGTCCAATTAAATTTTCTGAAGCAGTACCCCCGCTTCTTTTGGGTCCAAGAATAGATATTGTTTACTAGAGTAGATTGCTTTGAGCTTTGAGGGGCATTGCAAAATGTGTAACGACACCAGGGACTACATGTCAGATTGGATGGCATCAAAGGATTTCCTGTGTTCCCTGGTGGCAAAACAGGTCTGGAAACAACAAGCTCTTGCCACCATTTGGGGGTCTGTAGTGGTCCTATTCTTTTCGCTGCCGTCATCACCCAGTCTCTCTCATGTGGCAAACAATTGGATTGATAAGGTACTGGGATGTTTTCTTCGAGCTGCTCTCTTGGAGTAAATCTTAAGGCTCTCAGCACTGAGGGGGCTGGCTCTAGGTGCAAGTTTGCCCCCAGTCAAGACCCTGCATATCCTATGGGATTGTCCCCCTTGGTGATCTCAAGCACTCCCAAAAGGCAAAGGTTTAAGGCTGTCGATTGGTTTTCAAGAGCCTCCATATGGAATTGCAACTGCCTGTTTTCTTTTATGAGCCTGACTGAGTTTATGGAGACTTTCAGTGAAGCCGACGCTGCCTCTTTTGCATCTACTTCTACAGTGTTAGAGTTCACCTTACATACTGTGTCGTTTTGTAAAATCTTTTTATTGATTGTAACCAAACAGTAACAAGGTAAAGTAACATCAGGTAGTAGAGATATACATACCGTATATTTCACACCTGTTTTCATACCATACATACATACATCAGGTTTGAGAATACATTTATAATGTGCATTCCATAGGTTAAGTACATTAATTACATCAGGTTAAAGTGATTTAATTTAATTTTATTTTGATTTCATTTTACTCTGTTTTATTTTGCCTCTCCTAATATTCATGGGAAAGTTTGAAAAGAGCTGTTGGCCAAGTTCCCGTCAGGGCCTCTGTATAGGGAAATCAACATTCACAACGGTTTTCAGCAGTGGGTCCCAGAGGCTCACAAATTTAGCACTATCCCCATTTTTTGTGGACTGGATCTTCTCCAATTTTAAGCAATGCATCATATTATTTGCTCACTGTTGGATAAGTGGTGCACTGACTGACAGCCATGATTGTGCTATTGTTTTTTTGGCGTTAACTAGAGCCAGAGACCATAACTGATTGCTTGAGCCACACTATGATGGGTCAGGGTCAGCCCCAAATGGCATTTTAAGGGTGACTTTGACAGCCTACAACCTAGCACACCCACTCATTATTCTATGTACCTCATGCCAGAGCAGGATAACCTTGGGGCATGTCAGTGCCAGGTGTACAAAGTCTGCATCTTCCCCGGCACACTTAGGGCATTGCTCAGACTTAACCGGGTCCATGGCATGGAGTCTCCTTGGGGTTAGGTAGGTTCTACAGAGAAAATTCAGATGCACCTGCGTGAGTTTATTGCTTGTTGAGAATGAGTTAAAATGGTTGATGGCTAAATTCCAGGTTGCGGGTGCAACCCTACAGCTAGATTTTGCTCCCATATGGCTTTAATGCCTTCAGCAGGGTCCTCAATGGACCCCTGAAGTGTTTGGTAGTATGTAGTTAATGGTTTGGAGCATGGTTGAGGTCTATATAGTTCCTCTTCCAGAGGCGAAGGTGTTGCCCACCCATTTACGGCTCCCATTGTTTCCCCCAATCTCTGCCTAATCATAGACAAAATAATCTCCTGGGGTAATATGCTATTTCATTCTTAATGCAGAGAACTCTATTATTCTCCCACCCCTGTATAGTTGGGCAGTGTGTGAGAGACCCAGTGTCCTCCACTTCAGTAGGAGCTGATGTTGCTGTGCCGGATAGGCCCCTTTGTTATGTACTACCGTAATTAAATCTATGTACGAGGATTGGGTAGGAGTATAGCCAAGATTCCTATGTGCTGCTGTCCAGGTCTTAATGGTAGTCTAACTACAAGGGTTGGGTACTTGGGTGGCCTGGCTGGCCCCTAATGAGCCAGATAAACATTGCATATGAAATGGGCCTTTCAGTTCCTCCTCCTCTTATGCAAGCCATGCCAGCTGACTCTCCTGCAGTCCACCGGGGAGATAGGCCAGCTGTGCTGCCCAGTAATAATACTGGAAGTTAATGAGTCCCAGTCCACCCTTTGGAGTTGGTAGCTGGAGTATAGTTCATTTAATTTGGGCTGCTCCTCCCCTTCAGAGGAACCTGTGAATTATTGAATTAATTTGTTTAAAGTGTTGCAGAGGAAGTGATATCAGTAGGGACTGGTACAGATATAAGCACCTAGGCAGTGTCATCATCTTGATGGTGTTTACTTGACCTATCAGGGACAGTGGGAGGGTTTGCCAATGGTTAGAATACTCTGTAACCCTTTGTACCAGGGGGCCATAGTTTATGGCATACAGAGTTCCAGTTTTGGCTGGCAGTGAGATACCCAAATATTTTAATGAGCTAACCATGACCAGGCCTCCCAGAACTTGAGAGAGTTCCTGGTGGTTCTTTAATCCTATGGGAAGGAGCTCACTTTTAGACCAGTTCACCTTGTGGCTTGAGAGGGTACTGTATTCTTGTAGCAGGGAGTGCGCAGCTGGCAGAACCCTTACTGGGTTTTGTAGGTACAGGAGCAGGTCATCCACATAAACAGCCGCCTTGTGGTCCGTTCCCCTACCCTGGAATCCCTGGATGCTTGTGTGTTGCCTAACGGTTGCCGCTAGAGGTTCCAAGGAGATTACATACGAAAGAGGGTATAGCAGGCAACCCTGCTGGATTCCTCTGGTCAGGGTAAATGGCTGTGTTAGTTCCCCATTGATGACCAGCTGTGTTGTGGGCAGAGTGTACAACATCTTCACCCAACTCAGGAGCTGCGGGCCTACCACTAGGCACCTCAAGGTCTCAAACATGTATCCCCACTCCACACGGTCGAATGCTTTCTTTGCATCCAGTGCCAGTATGGCTTCCCCATGACGCTGAGCAGTTTTCCCCTACCTGTGTATCATGTTCAATGTTCTCCTAATATTATGTTTACCCTGTCTTCTGTTAATGAATCCGGTCTGGTCTGAGTGGATCAGGGAAGGCGGCAAGGGTTCCAGTTGGGTGGCCACCACTTTTGCAAGGATCTTGTCATCTGCGGTTAACAGCGATATCTGGTGATATGACACACATGCTGTAGGATCCTTACCTGGTTTAGGCAGTATGGTTATTGTGGCTGACCATGTGGAGGACCGAAGCACACTTTTTTCCAAGCTCTCACTCAGCATGTCGAGCAGAGGTTCCAATAATAGCAGGGTGAAGTTTTAAAAAAATCTATGGGCAGACCATCCAGTCCCAGGGCCTTCCCTCCTTTTAGTGCTTTTATTGCTCATTGAGTCGCTCTTCTAATTGGGGGAGTCCAAGACTTGTGTCTCCTTGGCCGACATAGTGGGTTGGGAAGATTTGCTAAAGAAACTGTCCACTTGTTGGGTAGTGGGGTTTGCCTCTGAGGTGTACGGGGCTTTATAGAATGCACTGAATTCTGCTCCTATTTGCAGAGTCAGGGGGGAGTCAATGCACATCCTGAGTTTTTATCTGGCAAATGATCCTCTCTTCTTCCCTCTTTCTTGACTGCCACACCAGATATTCCCCCCCATCCCCATCAAAATATGCTCCTGCATGCAACAATAAGATGGTGCGCTCAATTGTTGCCATGCACATAAGATTATATTCCCATTTCAATTTCTGTATTACACAGTACAAAGCTGGGGAAGGTCTGCTCAAAAGGGGGTTCTTCATAAGCCTCTATTTTACATCTAAGTTTTTCACACTCTTAAGAGGATGTTTTCTTTTTGTGAGCCGCATATGCAATCACCTGCCTCCCATATATACTGTATGCTTTAATGCTTCCCATCTCATTCCGTGTGTAGTATCCGTATTTTTATTGTGGTGCAAAAACTCCCCAATGATCTCTGACATAAATTTGGTGAAATTCCCATCCTTCAACAGCAGCGGCTCAAGGCACCACAGTCTTGCCGACAACACCACCCCTCCCATGACAGAGGCCACTAGATATGCATGATCCAATACCAATCCTGGGGATTAGAGCACTGCTGGGGGAGATCTTCCCTTGAAGCCAACCGTCTAAGATTGATGGAACATTATCAGGTCTATCATTCTGCAATCTCCCGTAAGAAGGCAGAGTTCCTGTCTGGGGAGATTGCGGCTGCTCAGAACCAACCTGCTCAGCTCTTTCAAACTGTAGACAGACTGTACAATCCAGCCTGTCTGCAGGTTCGAAGAGCCTTTTCGCAAGTTGAGTATGAAGAGCTTGCTCGCTTCTTTGTGGCTAAGGTGGCCGACATCAGGGCGGCACTCCAGCCTACATCCTCTATAGGAGAAGCTGTGGATCTGCACCCGGTCACGGTCCCTCGGCTCTCCTGGAGTTCCTTTGACCGACCAGAGTTCATTGATGTCATGTAGATTTTCCAGGGTATGCTATGTGTGCTATAGTTTGGATCCGGGTCCAACTTCCTTGATAAAGGGTTGTTGTGATATTATTGGCCCGGTCCTAGCACGGATAGTCTGGTGCTCCTTGGAGATGGTTGTGTTCCCTAGCTCCCTGAAGGAGGCAGTGGTAATGCCCCTCCATAAGAAAGCTTCTCTGGACCCAGACTGCCATGCTAACTACAGACCAATCTCTAACCTGCCCTTTGTGGGGAAGGTGATTGAGAAAGTAGTGGCCATACAACTGGAGAACCATTTGACCATCCATGACATTTATGAACCACTCCAGTCTGGTTTCTGAAAGAGGCATAGTACCAAGACAGCACTGGTTCGGGTGCTCAATGATCTCTTGATGGCAAGAGATTGAAAGAGCCATTCCATCTTGGTTCTTCTTGATCTCTCTTCAGCATTTGACACTGTGGGCCATGGGGTACTTCTCGAATGCCTGAGGTTCATCTGTGACCTATCTAGTACAGTCCTCAGGTGGTTTAGATCTTTTTCTCACTGGCAGAACCCAGAGGGTGGTATCGGGGATTAATTCCTCTGGCCCAGTCTCTCTGTCTTGTGGGGTTCCTCAGGGTTCGGTGTTGTCCCACATGTTGTTCGCAGTGTACATGCTGCTGCCCCTTGGAGACATTGTAAGAAGGTATGGATTGAGGTTTCACTGCTGTGCTAATGATACCCAGCTCTACCTATCCTTTGCACCCGACCAGGATAGAGCTGTCTTGATATTTAACAACTGCCTCACTAAAATCCAGTACTGGATGAATTCAAGCTGGCTGAGGTTGAACTTGGAGAAGATAGAGGTGATGGTTGTGGATCCGGGTTACTGGATAGAGGAGATGGGAGCTGGTTTGCCCTCAGAACTTTTTCTGGGTGGCATCCAGCTCCCTACCTCTGAATGTGTGCGGAACCTGGGGGTGATTTTTGATGATGGGCTGACACTGCGATTGCAGGTGTCGGCAGTCGTCAAATCATCCTTTTACCAACTGAGGAACATCTCCAGGATTAAGCACCTAGTTCTGTCCAGTTATTTGCCCACATTGGTCCACGCCTTTGTGACCTCACACCTTGATTACTGCAACTTCCTGTATCTAGGGCTACCAGAGGTTGGTATCCACCACTTGCAGCTCATGTAGAACGCTGCGCCCGGTTATTGACAGGTACTTCTTGTACCTGTCATACTGTATTTCTCTGGTGCTGCGCAATCTGTACTGGCTGCCAATACAGTGGCGGATCACCTTTAAGGTCAGTCTTCTGACTTATAAAGCCCTACACAGACTTGGCCCAGACTACTTGAAAGAGCTCCTGGTACCCTACTGCCCTAGGCAATCGCTCCGCTCGGTGAATGAGGGGTTGCTAGAGATTCCGAGGGTTTCTTTAAAATCTTCAGGGGCTCATGATTTTATGTGCCCGGCCCCTGCCCTCTGGAATTCTCTACCCCATCCGCTTCATCAGTGTGCATCAATGGAGGAATTCAAAAAGGCCTTAAAGACCCATTTATGGTTAGAGGCTTACCCCTGATGATGATATTTTACTGTATTTTATGAATTCAGCAGATATTGGATCTGTGTTTATTTTACTGTTTTATGTGTAGCTGTTGAAAAGGCACCTTGGTTTTAAGAAAGGCGTGGTACAAATAAAGACTTCTTCTTCTTCTTCTTCTTCTTCTTCTTCTTCTTATTATTATTATAGTAGACCCACCTCAGACAGGAGGGATGAACTGATCAGCAGCCAATCCAGTCTAGCATATGAGTGGTGAGCATGCAAAAAGAAGCTGTAGTCATGGCTGGTCGGATACTGGTGTTGCCACTCATCTGCCAGGTGGAAGGTGTCCTCCAATTCTCCCAAAGTCTTTGTGTTGTGTGACATCTGTACTGGGACAGGGTTGTATCTGTCTAGCACAGTATCCACAACGCAGTTATAGACCCTTCCCCCGAAGGGAGAGAGAGAGAGAGACACCATAACCAAGGCCAGTTTCTGAAAAAAACACGGGTCCTCTACATTGGGGGCATACACCGACTCTACAGAAAGGTGACCCACTCACTCCACAGAGAGGTGTGCCAGGACATACCTCCCTCTCCGCATCTCAGATCTCCCTGTGAATCTGTGCTGTTTTGCAACAAGGTAACCAAATGGCCACCCCCCGGCCTTGGTGGAAAAACTAGATATGATCCTCTTCCCACCTAGACTACCCTCTGTTTTGACTGCCTCTTCATATGACATATGAGTTTCTTGTAATGATACCAATTGCAGTTTAGCCCTCTTAACCTCTGACAGCACTTTTTTCCCCTTAAAGACTGACTTTAACCCATTTATATTCCATGTAGCCATATTCACTGGATTACCCATTATCACAGGAGTAACAAGACATTCCAAAGGCTATTATTTTTTTACAGAACCTGGCTTTACGTAATAGCACACAATGATGTGAGCTTGATGACAGATCCCCTGACCATAATAAACAGTTACCGTTTCCCTGTAATGAATCCCCCCCAACCCCTCCCTCTCTAACATCCCAACAGTACAACATTCTTCCCCCCAACGAGCATTACCAACATGGTGAGCTTGTGGTCTGACCCCCCCCTTCCCCTTGACTGGGCACCCAGTTGCCCAGTCAGCTATCCCCTTCAAATTGATGGTGACTAGCTTAATGTGATCTAGTCATGGGCATCTATTTTATTAAGCTACTTGGGCACCTTTGTGCCCCTTCTGCAGACTTTTTGATTGTACATTCCCCAACCTTTTTTGTTACAAACCCTCCATATGTGGAACACTGTACCAGTTGTTAGTCCCCTCCTCCCTCCCCTGTACCTCCTTACTATAGTGTGCCCCCGGCTGCAGTTTGTCAACCCCAGTGTAGAAGTAGCCACTTACCTGTGCTCCTATGTCCCTCACTGTGTGATTAACTCCATCATGCCGCCCCACCGGACATACTGTATGCGCCTCCACAATGCCTTCTTCTTTTCCCTTATCAGGATGGGCATATGTCATGGCATCAGCCACCTTGCAAAATGAATCAGAGCACAGCACAAGTATCAATTCTGCGTCTGAGAGCACCCATGAGCTCCCTCCCCTCACACTTAATTGTAGCTACAAGAATCTCTCAGGTTGGAAGCATTGTGAGCCTACTCTGAAGATTGCCAGCCACTGTACAGAAATGCTTAGAGCACTTGATGTCATCTCCTTTGCTCCCCTCACTGCATTCCACAGCTAGATTCCTTCCAGCATGTCCCCCCATTCCCCTCCCCCAGTGTTCCCGTTTAATTAGCATCAAAAAACCTTTGGCCCCTTCTATTGTTTATAATTAAACTCACACACATTTTCTTAAGTCCCTCGTATAACCATTAACCCCCCTTGTCCAAGGAGAGCAAGTATATTACAGTACATAAGCTGCATGCCACTTGGCATAGTTGGGCTGCTAACATGTTAAGGCAGCCACTTTGTGAAATGTCCCATGGTGCGAGGGATCTGCAGAGCCCAGGGTAATAGCAACAATGTAACAATGTAGCAGTCAGGCGTTGCCCTGACCGTCAGTCCAGATGAGCACTGGCAGGAATTCAAGCAGGACCCTGAGCCCAACTCCCCACAGAGCTTGAAAAGGGATTTGAACGTGTTAACGGACACTCAGTAATTGAGTCCCCGGTGCTCCCCGCAGTCTAGTAAGAGGCCACTAGTGCCACATGGCATGACACAGCAGTTCGCCGGCCCACAGAATGTAGGAAGGCACCAGACCCAAGGAGAGGGTGCAATCAAGTAAACTGCAATAAAGAACTATTTAAGAACTTAACTATGTGCCTCTCTCCCCAGGCTGCAGTAGGCACAACAAATGAACTGATTAAAAGAGATACTTAAAGCCTTCTCAGACCTTTACTTGTCTGACAGACGTAGGACTGGCTCATGAGGGGGATCTCCCATTCGATTTCTTCATTTCTTCTTGCACCCATTTTGCAGCATCCAGACAGTTGATAAAGAACTTCGGTGGATTGCCAGGGTGATCAACTCTCAGTTTAGCTGGATAGAAGGAAGAGAAAGACCATCTCATATTGTGCAGTTTTGATTTAACTGCACTGAATTTTTGCCTGCGCATTTATAGGTCTCGGCTGTAATCCTGATAGATGGAGACTCTTGCCTTATCCACATGAATGGCTCCCTGCTTTTTAGCTGTGGCCAGGATTGTCTCCTTGTCAATAAAGCAGTGATATTTTATCAGACAATGTCTTGGGCGATTCCCCAGCTTCAGTGGGGGGCTCACTCTGTGTGTTCTTTCTATTTTGAATTTCTTCACCTATGGAGGCAATTCGAGATGCTTTACCAGCCATGTGTGGATCCCCAAGGCCGGTCTCTTCCCCTCCGTACTCTCAGACAAGCCCACTATTCTTAAGTCGGACCTCCGGGAGTGATTTTCCTGATCATCTACTTTGTCTTGCAACTCTACCATGGTTTCCTTGTAGTGATTATGCTCTTGTGTGATGGTGTGTACAGAGTCCTCTAAGTTGCTGACCCACTGCTGAAGCTCCGTAATACTAGTGGTATGTGATGCTGTGGACTCGGTTGCTACTGCTTGGAGATGGACCATTTGGGCCGTGATGTTTGTAAAACCAGCCCACATCTCAGACTGCATGGTAGCTAGAGTGCTGGGGACTCCACCCAGCAAGAGCTCCAGTGTGGCCATACTGCTTTCTTTTTCTTCCACTGCTGCAAGGGCCTGCTGGTGTGTATGAGGCTCCGGTCGCACCTATTGCTCCTTTTGGCCATCTAGCACTTCAAACGGGAGCTTTAGTTGCTGATTCTTCAGTTTTGTTACTGCCATCAGGGTAAGTTCAGAATTAATCACTTCTTTAAGTTGAGTTCAGTGTTCTGTCTGCAAAAACACACACTTTCAAAGACGATGCCCAGAGAGCTGAGTTAAACCCTGACCGCCATTATGCCAGTGCAAGCCATGATCTTGATACATACTATGAGTCATGAGTTAAAATCTTGCATCCATTTGTTGATGGCTCCCATTCTTTTATCTAGCACCTGGATGACTTTTAGCAAGTACAACATGAAAGGTTCACCAGGTCCCCCTTCCAAGGCCCCGGCTGCTGCTGGGGTCTAACTAAGCCCTGCTGCCTGTCCCTTCTTGCCATCAGCTTTTGTAATCTTTTTTTGGATTTCCTGTAACAGTGAGCACCACCAGACTTCATAGATTTAGAAATAAGTTCATATGGAGCATAATTTGTGTAGTTCTGCTGTGTATGTAAGCAATTAAGAAGCTAGATGAGGAGTCTGTTATCAACCCCCTGATACTAATACACAGGAGCATTTTGACATGCTGTCCAATATTTCTAATATTGCACAATGTAGGGAAATATTATTGTTAGGCGATTTTAATCTCCCAAGTATTAATTGGGAAGACCTGATGGTATCAAATTCAAATGAGCAGTTGTTTATAAATATGATGATTAAAAATGGCTTATATCAAACGGTTGATAAATCCATAGAATAAATAATACATTGGACCTAGTTATTGCAGACAAGATTGAGGACGTGCATAATGTTCAAATTATAGAACCCCTGAGTATTAGTGACCATAATATGGTACTATTTTATCTTGCAATACAAACCAAAAAGAGTGAAGGGTAACATGATTACATGAAATTATCACAAGGCAGATTTGAAAGCCATTATGAAGGCATTAAAGAATGGAACTGGAAAACAATAAATAATACCCAGAGTGTAGAACACTTTTATACAGAAATTAAAAACAAACTACTAGATTTGGAAAACTGATACATACCTGACAGACCTTTATACACCAGGAGGGGAAAAGTACCACTGTGCTTTACACATAAGATCAAGAAACAGTTGAACAAGAAAAGATCAGCATATAAAGCAATGAAACAAGAAAATAGTAGTTATAACAGAGAAAATTATAAGAAAGAATTAAAAATTAGTAAAAATATGTTCAGAAGGGAGTAAAAAAACTTGAATTCAAAATAGCACATACAAAGGATAATGGGAAATTCTTTTTTTTTTTTTGCATATGTTAATAATAAATCAACTAACAGATCTGCGGGACCACTAAATGATTGGCTCAAGGAAATCACATAACCTAACTTAATGGCTGAGGCTTTTAACAGATACTTTTGTTCAGTTGACATTAAACCTTGTGATATACAAGTAGGTAACACTAACATAGTGGATAATACACCAGGGACCGCACCCAGCCCTATAGACCGTGTCATAGCTGAAAGGGAGGTGAAAAAAACATCTAAATAAAATAAACATTACTATGTCATCTGGCCCTGACAAGCTAAATCCCAGACTGCTTAAGGAAATTAGAGAGTGGCTGGCAGAACCATTGACTGTTTCATTTAACAGGTCTCTTGAAACTGGCAAGGTGCCGAAGGATTAGAGAAAGGCAATAGTCATGCCAATTTTCAAATAGGAAACTGGGCAGTAACTTCAAGCTATAGACCTATAAGCCTAATGTCAATGTTGAGCAAGATAATGGAAACCATAATTAAGGATAAGTTTGATGTAGCTATGATATAAAAAAAGTTAAAAGATGATAGCCAGCATGGTTTCAGGAAAAATAGATCTTACGTAACCAATACATTGGTATTTTATGAAAAGGTAAGCCAGGCATTAGATAAAAATTCCCCTGTGGATATAATATATTTAGACTTCAGGAAGGCACTTGATAAATTTCTACATAATATGATTGTTAAGAAGCTCGGTGAGATGGGAATAGATTGTAAACTATTAACGTGGATTTGTAGTTGGCCTGACAAGAGGACCCAGAGTGTGAGGGTAAGCAGTACCTTGTCAGAATAAGGAGGGGTGTCAAGTGGGGTTCCCCAGGGGTCAGTTGTAGGGCTTGCCTTGTTCTCTCTTTTCCTAGCAGATATGAACAACTTGGTCAACAATTGTATAGTAAAGTTTGCAGATGATACCAAATTAGGGGC
Source organism: Neoceratodus forsteri (assembly GCA_016271365.2). Classification (NCBI taxonomy): domain Eukaryota; kingdom Metazoa; phylum Chordata; order Ceratodontiformes; family Ceratodontidae; genus Neoceratodus; species Neoceratodus forsteri. Next base: position 1,510,732,273 of record CM057450.1, read on the forward strand.
CACAGTGAGTACAGACTAACAAATGGGCAAACTAGTAAATGATCTGGAGGTTATTGAGATATGGGCACAAACAAATGGTATGTCCTTCAATGCAGAAAAGTGTGTGGTCATGCTCTTAGGGCCAAATAACATATATAAATTAAATGGCAGCATACTAAGGAAGGTAGACAGTGAAAGAGATCTTGGCATAATAATTAACAATGACCTTAACTTCAGCAGACATTAGTAGTAGCCACAGACATGGCCAGAGATTTCCATATATTTTGCGACATTTCTAAAGAGTTTCTCTGTGCTGCCCCTTACTGTGGAAATGCAGAAAGCAGGAGATTTCTCTAGAAATATCACAGAAATTTTGGGAAATATCTGGCCATGTCTTTGGCTGTGACTGTAGTAAGGTCATCAAAACAACAAATAAAATTCCCGGTTGTATCAGAAGCGCCTTTGATTCTAGGAATGCAATCTGTATACTCACACTGTACAAAACATGTATTAGACCACATTTGAGCTATTGTACCCTATTGTGGAACCTATACTTGGGAAGGGACATTAACAACATAGAGAAGACTCAACACAGAGCAACTAAAATGATCACAAGATTTATGGAAAATCCCTATGAACTGACACTGAGGGAGTTGGGACTGTATACTTGGAGATGAGAAAAAAGGGAGATATGCTACGAATGTTAAAAATTATTAGGGACAGGGAGCTTATGAATAGCTTATAATTACAATACAATGAAAGAGATATAACTTTGAGATGCCATAGTAAGCAGATTAAACTGGTACTTTCAAAAAGAAGCACTGGGAGGGACTATTTTACACAAGGAGTGGTAAAGCTATGGAACACATTGCCTAGAGAAGTGGTGTCTTGTGATTCCATGGACATATTCAAAACTAGAGTAGCAACTATCTCCTGTATAAAGGATCTGCAAAGTGGCCCCACTGAGGTGGGAGACAGACTCGATGGACTTAAGCCTTCTTCTGTCTATCTACCAAGTATAGTACCTAAATACTCAAATACCTGCATACAGTTGAATACCTGGGCTGTATTCATTGAATATTTGATGAATACATAATTTTTGTATTTGCACAAGTGATGAGGATGGATTCGAACCTGGGTTTCTAGGTTCCCATATCACCAGTTAAAGGACATTGTTGGAGGCTAAAGAATGCTCAGGGGTGGGGTGAGGTACAAAGAAAGAAACAGCAAATAAAAGTGAGAGTGAGTGGAAGAGAAGGAGAGATTAAAGTGCAGAGATATTACGTGGGTTGCTCATATGTGCATAATATGTTGCGATGCTGGTGACATACAGACCTCAGTTTCCAGGGGCACATCTCTTCCCTCTAACCAATAGGCTATATTGTCTAATTGGTCTGGGTCTCTTGGAGGGAATGGAAGGAGGAGAGCCTGCGATATTTGTAAAAATGTTTCTGAAGTAGATCCAGAAGACTGAAGTACATGAGTGTTTAAGGATAGAAACTCCTTACAGCTCACAAATGTCTCTGTGTGTAGGTTCCGAAAATCCCTTGCCTTCAACAAAAAAAACAATATGAAATACAATCTAACGCTAATAGAAAACAGAAAATGGTTGGCACTACATGCAGGGCATTTTATTGGCTGACCATAGTGACTGAGCGTGCCATGTGACAGTCTAAGCCAAGCAAATCAATAAGCCTGAGCTAGAGTCTTACTACATAAAATAAGGTGAGCAAAGTAGGTGATTCAGTAATATCATCTCTAAAAGTCTGGCTGACATCATAGACCTCAAACCACCTAGAAGCCCCTCCAATCCACTGGACTGAAACTTGCTACTGTGCCGAGTGCACTCTGCTGCTGGTCAGAGATCCTCTAGGGCCACTGCACCAGTGCTGTGGAATGATCTCCCCTCCAAGGTCATGGAATGCCTGACCTTTGCATCCTTCAGATCCACTGTGAAGGAGTATCTATTTGTTAATAGACTCTGTGCCTAATTTAGCTAGCATATCTGTTAGTCTAACTCACTGAACTTGCCTATGGATAATGCTTAAGTTCTATAGAACCAAATGCCTCTGAGTACTTATCTGTATCTTGTGTCTAACTACTTACCTGTTATGCATATCCATTGTTTGCACTATGTTTTATTTACTTGTGCACTGTTTGTAATTATCATCTATATGTATTCTTTCAATGTATATTATATAATTAGTCAGTACCGGGTCAAAATAGCACACCAGGAAGAGTGCTGTAGTAACTGCACTGAGTGAAGTGTGAGAGGATTTAGAGTGACAGGTCTGGTCTCTACTATTTTTCTAGCTCTCCTTTGGTCCACTTCCTGGGCCTGTTTCTCACTTTCTCCTCCATAGCTCTGTTGCTCCTGTCTCCAAAATTTATTTTTTCTCCTCAGATTTATTTCAACCATTTTGGTTACTCCCATGTCAATTGACAATGCTTATTGTATTGCATCGTTATTAGATAACTCCCTATTGTATAATTTTCTCTTTGTGTATAATTACTGTCATTGTTCATGGTGTCTGTAACACTTGCCTGCCACACTCTGTACTGACATGGAGCCTTTGAAAAAGAGTCCCTGACTCAAAGGGTTGTAATTCCTAGACTTCAATAAATAAATAAAATAGCAGTAGGGAATTACCGCTACCCCGTCACTCTGTGCTTTAACTGGAAGAGATCATGTTGCCGTGTGCTGGGGTGCTTGGCTGAACCACTCTCGTGGCGGAGTGGATAGGGCACCAGCATACGGTGCAGCAGGAGACCTGTGACCATGGTTCAGTTCTGATTAGGTCTCCTCCTGTGGAAACTTTATTTTGTTAAAAAACAGGAACTTTCACCCCCTCATGATTTTCTCCCCATCCCCGGAGTGTACAAACCCCTGGAGTTAATTATTTTAAGTCCAGTGGGTGTGTGTGAGGCGAAGGGGGTGCAGGGATGGAGCCCACTGCAAAAACAAAGAAGTCCCATTGTTTTGTGTGGGGCTGCACTTTTTCTGTTGGGTCTCTGTTGTACCTGACATTATTTTGGAGGGCACTGTTTTTCTTGCGGCATTTATTGCTGCGTGGTTTTTGTTTGCGTTGACATAACCCTGTGCCTTCCGGGTCACACTCCTGAAAAAATGACAGTTTGTCTCAGACAGCCTACCCAGTTACCAAAATCCAATAAATAGATAGATAGATAGATAGACAGATAGATAGATAGATAAATAAAAAAAAAACACTCTTATTCAGTATAGAGTGCTACCTACTCTAGCAGTTAACATACCGTATACAAAAGAATGAACTGCTGTATCAGTTTAAATGGCAGGAAGGCTGTGAGAAGGTTTGAGAAGTGCCTCTATGGTCATGTAATGTAACTCAGGACACAGGAGTCAATAGAAATGGTGTGTATGGGGGGGGGGAGAGGAGTGGAGCTTTCAAGGTGAACATAAAAATGAAAATCAAATTACTGTCTTTCCTAGAGTATCCAGTAGTTTGATGCTTTGGAGTGGAGGCGGAAACAAAAAAAAATAATAATTTCAGTGCCCTCAACTACAACTGATAAGAGGGAAACACAAAGAGCTATGGTGAATCCTGTAATCTATTATCTATGCCTGTGAAGGGTTCTCTATAACTTTCACCCAGCTCTGCTGATGTCTGGTCTGGCCCCTTAAAGAGACACTGTCAACCCCCTTAGGTCTCAGTGTCCCTAGTGTAAAAAACACGAGTTATGATTGTTCACAGTCTGTAGAGACTGTTGGTGTAGCTGGCAGTTTGATTCTGATTCCTTTTATTTATTTATTTTTTGATGGAAAACAGACTGCCCACCATCCTGATGGTGCCACATAAAAAGGTTTGTTTACATTCCTTGATCAACTCCCACTGCATCTTTCCAGGACTTGGGACTGCCCCGATCACAGTCTAGCCACTCATTATGCAGTAAGAGGAGAGGATACAATCCATCATGAGTGTCTGCACTGTCAGACATTGTTCCTAATGTTCAGAAAGTATGCAATAAGAGTACAGCATGGATTTGAAACAACACAAGGTTGGGTACAACCATACCATTTGCATTTATTTCAGTTCTACTAAGAAAGAAGGCAGATAATGGCCAGCAACATCAGTGAATTTTAGAGAAAGTAATTAGTCATAAAATGTGGGTATTTAACTAGAAATAATATTTTATTTATTTATTTGGTAACCAGGTCTCATTAGTCCCAGGGACCATTTTCAGGTACTACCTGAGTCATGTAGATGGCACATACACTACAAGGAAATAGCAAAATACATGAGCAAATACAGCATACAGTGCATAAGAGTACAAATATACAAGATTCAGCAATACAATACATAGAAACATAGATTTTGATGGCAGATAAGGACCGCTTGGCCCACCCAGTCTGCTCATTTCCCTACCTATTGGACAAGCTGCAGATCCTAGTTAACCAGCAGCCTACTTCTTCCTACCCCCACCCCCTAGAATTGCCTTATGACTGTCCCATGCATGCTTGAATTCCACCACTGTTTTTGACTCCACAACCTCCTCCGGAATACTTCCTTAAATTACCTCTGAGTCACACCCCTTCTATCTTCAAATTGTGCCCCCTTGTTCTTGTACACCTCTTTTTTTGAAAGATGCTACCCTCTTGGACTTTGTTGATTCCCTTGAGATACTTGAAAGTTTCTATCATGTCCCCCCTCTCCCTCCTTTCCTCAAGGCTATACATATTCAGCTCCTTAAGTCTCTCTTCATATGTCTTCCGGTGCAGACCCTGCACCATTTTAGTTGCCCTCCTCTGGACAGTCTCCATGCTGTCTATGTCCTTGTGGAGATTGGGTCTCCAGAACTGCATGCAGTACTCCAGATGGCGTCTCACCAACTGTCTGTACAGAGGGATAATAACTTCCTGTTTTCTACTGGTGATGCCTCCCTATGCATCCCAGTATCCCCAGCCCTCCTTGCTGCCCTCTCACATTGCTTGCCCACCTTTAGGTCATCTGATATGACTACCCCCAGGTCCCTTTCCATTTTTGTTGTTGTTAGTATCTCACCCCATTGTGTACTCTTCCCTGGGTTTTTGTTTCCCAGGTGCATTACCTTGCACTTCTTAGCATTGAATCTAAGCTGCCACATTTGACCATTCCTCTAACCTGCCAAGTCCCTTCTCATCCTTTCCACCCCACCTTGTGCATCAACTCTGTTGCAGATCTTAGTGTCATCTGCAAAGAGACATACTTTTCCTTCCAGTCCCTCTGCAATGTCGCTTATAAAGACATTGAAGAGGACTGGTCCTAATACTGAACCCTGAGGTACCCCACTAGTAACCCCCCTTTCTTCAGAGTGGACTCCATTTACTATTACTCTCTGTGTCCTATTCTCCAGCCAATTCTTTACCTAGGCTGTCATCTTGGCACACAGGCAAATTACAGTTTAAAGTTGGGGACAACAATGAGGTCTATGCATGAATGTGCGGAGTGGCTACACACCGCGGATCTGCAGTGCATAGCCACTCTGCACCCACTGCACCCCCCGCTCGGGATGCATTGGACTGGCAGTATAGCCTAGAGGTTAGAGGAATGAGGTGTGAATGAGCATGGCACATCCAGCAGGGCAGACCTGAGTTTGATTTTCACAACCTCCACTTACATAGTGTGTGACTCTGAGCTAGTCACTTAACTGCCCAGTACTCCTAGGTTGCCCCTGAAAACAGGCAGTTGTGCCTAGTGAGCCTTACCTGGTTACCAAAGACTAAAAAAAAAAAATAAAAAAAAAGGGGTGCACAGCTCCTATGCACCTGATTCCCGGCCAGCGGACTGCAACACACTGGGGGTGGGGGCATGCTTGCATTATGCGCCAGTCTCAAAGGCACACAGTGCAACATGGGGGCATAGGGATGGTAGGATATGCCAGGGGACCCTGCCATAATGGCTGTATGTGGCCATGCTCGCGCACCCACAAGGTCCCCCAGTATGGCAAGTGGTTACGATCCCCTTCTCCCCAACACAAGGAGCCCCCTGTCCCTGCAGCATGGAGCACCCCCAGCACTTGTATGCCCCATTCTAAGTGCAGGTGGTGGAGGGGGTGGTCAGTGGACAGTGCCACTGGCTGTCCCATGGTCATGGCATCTCCAGCCAGGTCCAGGGGTGGGGGGTGGTGTGGTCAATGTTGTGGAGGGGCATGGACATGTGTAGGTGGGGGTACTGCAGTCCTGGGGCTGGTGCCCCACTGTGTGTCAGGGGAGAGGCTGCAATTCTGGGGAGGTGGCACTGTTGTGTATGGGGGCAGGGGTGGGCATCGGGGGACTCAGGAGGGTACTCTGCTGTGTTGGGGGGCAGCTATGCTTCTGGCAGTGGGGGATGCTTCCAGGGCAGATGTCGAGGGGGCCTTTACCACCGCTGATGGTGGCCACCTGCACATCCCATGGGTGCATGCATGCAATGCACGATCCCAGTTCTGCACCATCATGCATGGGGGAGCCACTCTGGGTCCCAGGCATGGCATTTGATTTTCCGCTCGCCCGGGACTGCAACTCCACCCCATCTGCTCTGCGCATACCTGCACACTGGGGGGTGGGGCCATGGACAGGTGGCTGGCAGTCGTGAATGCCACCAGGTGTACACCTTTCCACAAGTGCTAAGCTCCATAGGTGGGGTATGTGCCTCTGGTGCGTACAATATGCCCCATTGTGCATAGGGGCCAATAATAGTAATACAGGTAGTAACAACATAAAATTCAGTGCCAAAAGAAATAGGAAATACCATATTTGAGTGGAAGCGGGGAATACAACCCAGCCAAGAGGATGAGGATTAAGATTAGCGACTGGCACGAGGAATGGTACCTGTCAGTCTCTTGGGGTGAGAGGCTGACAAAAGAAGATCCTGGCTAAGATCAGGAATTGCATTTGCAGACCATGACAGGAAGAAGGGCATTTTTAAAGTGTGCTTTGCATAACTAAAGGGAGTCCAGTGAGTGAAGTCGGGTTGGTAGGCCATTTCAGAGCTTGGGGGCAGCAATAGAGAAGGCTCTCTGCCCCATCTCGGTAGTAGTCATTTTCATCAGGTGATGTAAAGAAATGGCTATGTTGAAAATGTGAGGTGAAAATACTGAAAATTACAATAGTTACGAGCGAGTGTAGTGAAATGTGAACAGTTGCACACAATTTTGCCATTTTAACCTCAAATTTTCAACATACACTTTTTATGACCCCACCTCATGAACAAGTATGATGAACATTTTCAAATCTGTCCCAAAAGATGATTTCACCAACTGACCAATAAAGCACCTTTTGGGCAGGATTTTGGAAATGACAGCAACGTTGTTCATGAGGAGGTGTTTCAAAAAGGGTAGGCTAAAAATGTGATGTCAAAATCTTTCAAAATGATAATGTTTTGTACCAGAGTTGAAAACCCCATTGAAATACATTGAACTGCATTTACCTTAGTTTGTTAATTCCCTGGTAGTCTAGTGATCCCTCCCACCTCCCTCGATGTCCAATCACCCTATCCTTATTGTAGAAACATTCCCAAGTAGTCTAGTGGTCCCAACTCCCTCCCTCCCCCGATGTCTGATCACTGTCCTGTTATTTCTAAAAATATTCCCTGGTAGTCTAGTGGTCCCAAATCTTTTCTCTTGACTCATACATGTAATAAGGAAAAATATTTTTTTTCGTATCATGAGTCATGAAAAAGGATCCTTTTTTGTGCTCAGAAAATCCTTTCCCTTGTAGTCTAGCGGTCCCTCCCCTCCGATGTCTGATCGCTGTTCAATTATTTCTAAAAATATTCCCTGCAATGATCTTACTGTTAAACTGTTATGCCAGTTATATCCCACCATTTTTTAATAACAACCTGGACTATGAGTCACATAAGAAATACTGCAACCACAAATAAGAAAAAAGGCTTTGATTAAAAAACCAAAAACAGGTCACTACTTGAACTGCTTCCAAAATAGGGACATATGCTTGAAAAGCTGCACAGCCATTATGAAACACCTTGTACTGTACAATTATTAGTAAACAATAAAAAAGTGTAAGCCTAGTGTAGTTCCAGGTTGTACTGTAAGTGAGGTCACAGAATATTAGGACACTGCAAAACAGATGGTGATCTCTTGTCCCCATATTTGTTTTACATTCAAAACATTTCTGTTTAAATTCTTTAGGGGCATCTTTATTCTAAGTTCAAATTACTCTGAGACAATTTATCAATGAAAGATTATTTGTTCCTGGAAAATGCTTGTGCCAAAACTTTAAAAATGTATTACTTCAGCTCTGAAGTCTCCACCTTGAATCAAAAGGCACTAAACGTTGTGTCAAAGCTTTGAAAAAGCATCCCAAGGGATGCGAAAACACTCAGCTGTGGGACTGGCTGTCCATGTATCTTTATGCTTTTAATAATAAAAGTTTAAGTTTAACCTGACACAATGTTTAGTGCCTTTTGATTCAAGGTGGAGACTTCAGAGCCAAAGTAATAGCTTTATGGATTTTCATTCACTTCTGTTGGCACTGGTCCTTGCTGGTGGTGAGCTACCCATTTGAGAACTGCAAAACTTTAAAAATGTTCCAAACTAAAAGAGGCATTGCAATGGCCAATGAGTCTTATTGAGAAGTGACCTTTTCATTGGTATATAGATAGCACATATTATGAAATATGTTAGCACATGGTGTTTCGATTGGCTACTGGTGTTGCTGTTTTCATATTCTGTACATTATCTGCACAAAATGGACGCTTGACTGTCCAGGAGCAATTTACATAAACATTACCTAGAACAGTTAATTCAACTAGTTTGGCAAGAGAGTAGATGCATGGTCCACTAACGTATAGCCTTAAGATATTCACTTAAGGAGCTACTGTACTGCCTAAAACTAATATTAGGTTTTAAAAGCAGCCAACCATTAGATTTTATATCTGAGGTACTTTTTATTTTCCCTTTGTTTAATTAAATGATTGTTTACCTGATTTTAGTAGGTGTGATGTGTGAAATAGTTCTTAGCCTGGTAGCTGACACAAAGGCCTGGATATTCAAACTGCGCCAGGCTGTGGCGCAAGCCTGGGCGCAGCTCAACTTGGCTGTGCAGGGGTGTGGCCTGGGCGATATTCAGCGGAGCTGTGCTATGGCTCAACAGCTTTGAATATCGCACCCTGGCCACCCCCACTGTGCATGGCGCAGTGGCACTGCGCCAGCGCAAGTGGCCAAAGTGGAGCATGGAGATGCAGTAGTGCAAGTGCCATTGCGTCATTCACAGCATCTGTGATATTCAAAAGGGGACATGCAAATGGGGCCATAATTTATGCAAGGCACACATGGGGTCATTTGCATGTCATTATGGCCCCATTTACATCCCATTAGCATGCAGGTGCGCCAATCCCCGATGACTTGCGCCTGATGCCCTGCCAGGCAGCAGCCATCAGGGACCGACGCCCCCTGCAGCTCGATCATGGGCATTTGTCTAAAAGATAGACTTTCTTGTTCAATATCCCTAGTGGTCCAATGGATCGCTATGTGCCCGATCGCGGGCATGTGTTAAAATACAAAAGACTTCCTTGTCCTATATCCCTGGTGATCCAGTGGACTGATTGCTGCCCGATCGTGGGCATCTGTTGAAATAACCTCCCCCCTGCCAATATCCCTGGTGGTCCAGTGGACCGCATTCTGCCCGATTGTGGGCATCTGTAAAACATACAACCTCCCATTACCCTGGTGGTCTAGGGTACCCCCGCCCCCGCCCACTGAGCCCCACGCCCTGCTCCCCGCAGTCACCGGTGTGGGTAGCACCTCACCACCTGCTGCCCTGCCACCCGCCGACCGACACCATAGGAATGGAATGTGGTACAGGTGTAGCTGCATGCCCATTGGCTCACGCTGTGGACCAATGGGTATATAGCCCTACCTACGGTGTAAGCGCTGGCATGCCGGGGCAGCAGATGGTGGAGGTGCCGCCCGCCGCTGACTGGGGAGCGGGATGGTGGGGCTCAGTGGGCGGGTGGGGGGGTACGCTAGACCACCAGGGATATTGGACGTAATTCGTTTTTTATTACAAATGCCCGTGATCGGGCTGACAGCAGTCCACTGGACCACCAGGGATATAGAAATTGATTGTATTGATACTGGAGCCCACTATCGAACTGACAGTGGTCCACTGGACCACCAGGGATATAGAAATTGATTTTATTTATACTTAAGCCTGTGATCGGGCTGACAGCGGTCCAGTGGACCACCAGGGATATAGGATTCACTTTATTTATACTGAAGCCCGTTATCGGGCTGACAGTGATCCACTGGACCACCAGGGATATAGGATTCACTTTATTTATACTGAAGCCCGCAATCGGGCAGACAGCGATCCACTGGACCACCAGGGATATAGGATGCAATTTCTATTTACTGAAGCCCGCAATTGGGCTGTGGGGCACATTGCAGTGCTGTGCAGGGGGCGTCGGTCCCCGACGGCTGCTGCCTGGCAGAGCGCCAGGCACAAGTCACTGGGGATCGGCGCACCTGCATGCAAATGGGGCCATAATGATATGCAAATGGCCCCATTTGCACCTTGCATACATTATGGCCCCATTTGCATGTGCACTTTTGAATATTGTGGTTGCTGCGCATAGCGCAATGGAACTTGCGCTAGCGTATCCCTCTGCTCCACTCTGGCCACTTGCGCTGGTGCAGTGCCACTGCGCCATGCACACTGCGGGTGGCTAGAGTGTGATATTCAATGATGCTGTGCCATGGCACAGCTCCGTTGAATATCATCCAGTCAACGCCCCTGCGCAGCCAAGTTGCACTGTGCCCAGGCTTGCGCCACAGCCTGGCGCAGTTTGAATATCTGGGCCCTTGTATATACATTCCCATAAGTTACAAATTTAGACACTGAAGAATTTAAAGTGGTGAAGACAAATAACCACCAGTTCTGGATGCTGTAAAAAAAACATAACCCTGGTGGTCAAGTGGACCCCCACCCCACCCTGTCAAGTACTAACCCACCCCCCTGCTCCCCCCTCAACCTGATCTCCAGCCAGCGACCATAATAGTTCTCCTCTCACCACCATGGCTGGGCACTGACAGCTCTGAATGAGTGCATACTGTATACAGTATGCACTCATTTAGACTCAGTTAGTGGCTGGCCATGGTGAGTGAGAGGAGGATCAGTGCTGGCCCGCTGGCTGGGGATTGGGTTGGGGGGAGAGGGGTGGTGGTTCACTACCTCAGAAGGTGGGTGGGGGGTCTACTAGACAACCAGGGTTATCTTTATTTTGCTATTTCAGGGGATAGGGATTGGGGACAGGCAGGGACCACTAGACTACCAGGGAACTTTATATAAAAAACAATACTGGAAGGGTGATGGGGGATTGGGGAAGGGGGTGGGACCACTAGACTAACAGGCAATATTTTTCTCAATACCGGGATGGTGATTGGCGATCGAGGAGTGTGGTGGGGCCAGTAGACTACCAGGGAATACCAGGGAATATTTTTAGAAATAACAGGACAGCAATCGAACATTGGGGGAGGGACCACTAGACTACCAGGGAAAGTATTTTCCAATCACGAAAAAGGATCCTTTTTCATGACTCATGATATGAAAAAGAATCTTTTTTTTGTATTACAAGTCTTGAAAAAAGATTTATAATGTGAAAAAAAAAGACATTCAAAGGCATTTGTTCAACAGTTTGCAGAATCCAGCCGAGAGGGTCCCAATAAAACAAAATGGTGGCCGCACGAAAAAGGATTTCCCATAGGTGACAAAGGATTATCCATTTGCGGCAAAGGATTACCCATTTGCGATAAAGGGTCCTTTTTCACACAGGACTGCTCCTGTTGAAAATAATGGAACACTTTACAATTTAATAACTTTTGAATGGATTAATATTCTTTCACCAAATCTTCAAGAGGCACATCTGTGACCAAAGGCTTGTTTACCCAGAAAATTTCAGACCACAGTTCCACACCATTTCTGCTCAGCAGCTTGTCAAAGAATTTGACAAAACATGGTCAAATTGTTTGACATTCCGTATCTCCACACCCACACATCTGACCAGACCGATACTTGCCATATCAAGAGATCTTTGGTCCCTGATGATGCATGCAAAATTTCATGTAAATTGGTTAAAAGGTTGCAAAGTTATTAACGTGCAACAATTTGAGTTTAACATAGAAGTGATCATTGAACCCTAACTATAGGGGTGTGACTGCGCCCCTATAATACTACCACTATATTAATGTGCAATTAACACCTTAATAACACCTACTATATTAATGTGCTATTAACACCTTAATAACATATTACTACCCAATGCACTTCAAACTACCCTAGCAACACATGTAATGAGCCCCTTTATAATGCAAGTAACAAGCCTCTTACTAACTTATGCGACAAGCCCCTTAATAACACTTGTAATAGCCACCCCTGGATACTATGGTAAAACCTAGAACATAGCAAAAACTGTCCAACCTAATTGATTATGCAAAATAAAAGATGTCAAAGTCTGACATACTTATACAATAATACATGAGTATTCAGCTTGCAGCCTTATAGCTTGTTCAACCCCTCAATTGTATTTTATTTACTTCTATACTACATTTTGCAATCATTTGTTCTCTCTCACTCTCTCTGTCTTCTCTCTCTGTATATGTATATTCCAAAAGTTGCATGTGCTTTATCTAATATATTTGTATGGAATGCCACAATGTAGTACTTACGATATGGAACAATGCACTTCAGTCAGAGAGGGTATTGGTCTCATACACTGTTGGAGTAAGTTGAAGTATTTAAATATCTTGGACTATACCTGGATGATACACTCTTTTTTTTTTCTCTCATGCAGAGAATTTGGTTAAAATGGTTAATGGAAAATTGGGAGCCCTGTACAGAAACCAGAATAATTTCACCCCAGAGGTAAGACATCTAAGTGTGTCAAGTTATATATCATCCCTCACCAATTAGTGCCTTATGTCTACTCTGCAGCATGTAATTCTATCTTTGACAGGATCAAGATGATTTGTAACAAAGCCTGCCAATTTGTTTTGGGTGCAGACAAACTAACCCACAGTTGTAATTTGTATGCTCAAACCAGCTGGCTACCTCTATCCAGTATAATCAAGTATCAGATCTACATATTAGGGAAAAAGGTCCTGCTTGATCTCCCCCCTCCAGTGTAGTATGTTGCTTCTGATATGTTGACAACCAGAACAACACTAAGAATACATTACTAAAACCCTTCTGAAGAACAAAACAGAGTCAGTGCTCCTTTTCTGTAAGGGCCACTGGTTGGCTGAATGAACTACCTGACATGTTTTTTTTAATATGTCAAATATGGCATCTAACAAATCATTTCATGTAGCGCTTTTTGAACAAGCCTGTTTTAAATGTAATTACTATTCTTGCAATTTATGTTTTTATTTTATTTGCTTTATATTTATTCATTTAGCTTTTGTTAACCAGGAAAGAGTACTAGGTAATTCTGCTATTTTCAGCCTCATCGGGAGGTTGGATACAGATGAACACCAACTCACATTGAACCAGATTAAGCTGTTGGTTGTATTTTATGTGTCTTGTTTACTATAATGTATTTCACCTGACATGGAGCCTTTCAAAATGAACACTTATGCTCAAAAGTATTTCCTAATCATTTTTATATTTAAAAAATTAAAATACACCCAGCAGTCATGCGACTTTTAACAGGCCAGGGTGAAGCGGTCTGGCTACGGTGGGTGAATAGCAGCTTTTATCTTGATGACATATTGATTCTGCCACACACAGCCACCATGTGATCTATTGCGTATATAAGGTACATCATCCCAAAGCTCCTCTCAAATTCATACAGATCCAGTCCTTCTGATCTCAGGACCTGTCCCCCTTCATGCTGACCTGGCAGCTATCAACTGGTCCCCCTTTTCAGCTGCCAGCAACATCAACATGGCCATCGAATTCTTTAACTCCAAGTTCTTGTCTATCTGGGATCACCATGCCCTCCCGAGAAAACCTGAGTTTTGAGGTTTTCACTTACCCTGAATCTCAGCCAAGTTGCTGGCCTGTCATTGAGCATATGACCTTGCCTGGCAGACTTGCAAGTCCACTGGTTTCCCATTTGACCTTACTAGTTACAGGGTCCTTTGGAGCACCTGCACCAGAGCTACTAGGCTCACAAATGCTGACTACTTTGCATTTACACTTCAGAAAAACCTTAACCATGCCTCTAAGTTTTGGGAGGTCATTCACCCTCTGTTCTCCACTCTGATCCAGTCCCCATCCTCCTATCTTCAAGGTGGACAACACCCTTGTCTATGACTCTGCATCTGTGGCCTCATCTTTTGACTCCTTTTTTACCTCCTGTGGCCTTTCCCTCTTTCTTCTCCTCTTCCTCCACCCTTTCCTTTTCCCTCCAGACTCAGCCCCCTCCATACCCCCCTCCCTCCCTCCCTCCCTCCCTCCTTCTTCCCCACCATACCCTCTTCTTCCCAAAACCCTATTGGCTCTAAATCACAAATGTGGGAGTCCTGATGGTTTTGACCCCAAACTCCTGTCTTTCTACCATCCCCTCCTTCCTTATCCTTATTGTTGCAATTGAGGATTTTTCCTCCTTTAAATACCTTGAGGTCTGACTGGATTATCATCTGAATTGCTCTGTTCATCTGGATGCCATCCATTAGAAGCTTCACCCCAAACTGAGTGAACATTACAGAAATAAAGAGAATATCCTGTTTCCTGTCTGCAGAAAGATTGTCTTGGAGATGATTCTCCCTATCTTTGACTATGGTGATATTATTTACAGAGCTGCTCCCCAATCCACCCTAGCCAGACTTGACCCACTATTTCACTTCTTCTGCTGCATTGCCCTTGCTTGCCCCCCAAGAACTCACCACTGCTCCCTTTACTTCTCCCTCTTCTTGCCTTCCCTTGATGCCAGGAGCCTCGTTCATTGCATTAATTTTGTCTCCAAATTCTGGCTTGGTTCCCTCTCCATTATCTTTCCTCCCTCCTCAGTTCCCTACCTTCTACCTCCTACTCTCTTCACAGTTCTAGCCCTTGATCTTTTGTGCTCCTCTCCATAACATTCCCTGATGGCCAAGCTACCTTCTTCTTTCACTTCTTCAAATGATGGGGCTCTCTTCCCATTACCATTTGTACTGCTCCTTCCTCCCACTCACTCAAATCTCTCCTCCATGAATTCACTACTCATTCCTATAGCTGTCTCTGATCCTGTGCTGTATTTTGCCATCATAGGCTAGAATTCCCTCCCTCCTGCTGCTCCTGCTCCTGTCCTAATTCATTTTCCCTGCACCCCTAGTTTCCTATATTTTCCCAACTGAGTGAAGCACCAACAGCACTTCATTCACCCTTCAAATTACTGCCATCTGCACTTCAATATCATACTTGACAGTGCCTTGTTCATACTCAAATTGTGCTCCAGTTTGCACTTATATCGCTTGTTGCTCTTTATTTATTAGTTTGATTTAATTTATTCACTTATTATTGCATTATTACTGTACTGAACACCAATTTTATTATTTATTTATTTATGTGCTGATAATGTTTTGTTCTTCTATCTGTTTTTTTTTTAATGGCACCCTGAGCCTCTGGGGAAGGGTGCCACAAAGAAATAAATCTAATACTGCTACTGCTTAAATGCTCTCCCTAGCTCATCTTGTACATTTTGTTGCTACTTAATTGTTTAACTTATATTTTTGATTTGTGATTTATTTAACCAACTGTTGCAACATATTGCTATACTTCCCTCATTTCCCCCTCCCAGGATGCACCTGGAAATGAAATATTTCAGTTCAGTATGTCTTTCCTGGCAAATATTTTGAAATAAATAAATAAATAACTGAATAAATAAATAAACATATAACTAACTAAAAAATAACTCAATAAAATATCCACTATGGTCGCTGGGTCATGGTACATATACTGTATCCTAACAACCAGATGTGAAAGGTCACTGTATACTTGGGGTCAGCAGTACAGGCAGTAAAAATACTAATCTTTTTGATTCTTGTATATATGTCAATAAATATGTGCAAACTATAGAAGGGTGAATTAACTTATCTGGACATCTTTGGAGCAAATTGTGGACAAATATGATCAAACTATGGTGATCATAATAGGGGATTTTTATTCTAGGAGCAATGAAAACACCTCTTTCCCCAAGAAACAAGTTCTTACTGCCAGAATAAATGTTATTAACCACAAATTAAATTGCATTAGGAAAACTAAGGGCAAAGTGATTAACAAATATGGCAAAATATTTAAAGAAATTATGGATAGTTTATGTTTCTGCACATTTATTGGCAGAACAATAAGTGAGTCTGGAGGTGAATTTACCTATATTGGCCCCAAAGGTTCCTTGTCTCTTGATCTTGTTTGGGGGACCATTGAAGCAATTAATTCCACTCAAGATTTAAAACTTATTTCACGTCCTGAGTCTTCTCATTTCCCATTATTGACTAATTGACATATAGAAATGATTGAACCATATTCTGAGGAAGTATTCCCTCCACAGTGTTTGGAATTAATAAACTCAAAAAGAATAAGATGGCAGCAAATGGTATTAAGTTCACATAAATATTGAATTCTGATTACCTTGTCATCTTAAAAGATTATATCAGTTTAAATTCAGATTCACACAATATAATTATTAAATGGGAAAATATTTGCAACTATATGAGACCTTTTTTTGTTCAAAATTGCTTAAAAGGTAACAACACTCATGATTTAATTATAAGTGTAAAAAAATAAAGGAACAGCTTAATAGTTTGATTTGGCATTACAAAAAACATCCTAACAAAGAAAATAACAAAGTGATAAATGAGACAAGGAAATATTATAAAAACAATCTTGGGAGAAGAAAAGAAAAAATGTCAAATCAGTACATGGGACAAATTAAAAATGACCATTGTTAGAAAAGATATTAAACAATTCCAGCACCTAGCAAGTCAAGGATATATTCAATATTCTAATAAAATATAATCAGCCATAATACCTTTAATTTTGGAAGAACACTTTAACTCATTATATTACTCACAAACTGAAAATCTTCTTTTAAAAATTAACAATATAGAAAGAGAAACCCATTTATATTTGCAAGGATGAGATAATAGAAGACATTGATAAAAAACAGTGAATAAGGTACCTGGTCCTGATAATATTCTGGCCAATATTTTCAAATCCTTTAAGACCTGGTGGCTACCAATATTACACACATTGTTAACCATTGTATACAGGGTAGTCCATTCCCAGAGAGTTGGAAAGGTAGTATTGCATGTTCCATATTCAAGAAAGGAAACAGAAACAATCCAAGCATATACAGACCAATCAGTTTACTTGATTCATCACAAAATATTTTCACCAGAATACTGTTGAACCATCTGCAACAGTGGACTGATAAAAAACAATCTTATTTCCAAATTTCAAAATGGCTTTAGAGCCAACCGTTCAATGATTCAACATTGTTATGTATTAAGTCATCTAATTTGAGAAATATGTGGAAATAAAAAAATCTAAACTATATTGCTGTTTCATAGATTTAAAGGCTGCTTTTAAGTCAGTTAGCTGGGTACTCCTTTGGGAAAAGTTCTAGTAATGTGAAATAAACCTGCACTTACTTGATGTCCTTATAAGACTCCATAAAGACACCTGGCTTAAAGCCCGATTTGACCAAGCCGGTGGATTAACCTCATCTATGTATTCAAACTTGGGCATCTGCCAAGGATGCCTACTGGCTCCCTTGTTGTTTAATTTATATATAAATTTGATATTATGACAATTGGGAACTCTAGAGTTTCATTTTCCAACTATAGCTTCAATGAAAATCCCATGCTTAGCATACACTGATGATGTAGTTTTTATTTTTACCTCACTGCTAGGTCTACAATGTAAATTGACTCACTTTTTGGAACAGTGTAAGTTAAACAAGTTAACTATTAATCGAGACAAGACCTTCCTAGTAATATCTGGTAATAAAAGCAAGTCAATGCCTGCTCTATATATTGATAAAAATTAAATAACCATGACTACTTACCATGATTATCTCAATATAAGGTTTTCTCAAAACCTGTCCTGATCTCCTCAAGTAAAATTAATGACTCAAAAACTAAAAACATCTTTTAACATTTTAAGAAGATTTAGCATTAAACTTGGACATGGTATGATCAAAGGCCTGTTAAAGGTTATTAATGCTAAAATAAAAACCAGTGTAGCATATGCAACTGAACCTGGACTCCCTCAGACCTAAAACCACTGAAAACTGAAATTAATAAACTGTATAGGTATGTACTGAAAGTTCAACAATCTATGCCAGCAGAAGTGTTAAGGAAAGAGTTGGGCCAGTTTCCACTCTCCATAATAGCACTGGAGAAAACAGTAATATTTATACTGAAACAATTTCTTCTGCCAGAAAATAGACTGCACAGACTCTGTTTGGAGGAGGAACTGGAATACGATCACATGAATTTTACTTTACCTATAATTAAAACTATTAGGGAGACCATATTACCCCTGGGTTTGGGACACCTTCTTCATGAAATATATTACAAACCCATGGCTGAAATAGCTAATTAGGTTAAAATTAGACAAAGAAATACAGCAATTATGCAAGATCAAATCAAAATCAATAATCTTAAAAACTACAGATGGCATACAATTCTAAAAAGAAAACATAATTTGGAACCTTAGCTTACTATGATATCAAATCTTGAAGAGCACAGAACTATAACAAGATTTCAAATGGAACCATACACTGCAAACTATAGTTATTTTGAACAGAGAAGATTGGGTATTACTGATTCAAAATGTAAATGTAAAAATGAAATAGAGGATGATCTCAAGCACATAATTCTTCACCGTCCTTTATATGAAAAAAAAAACCCTGTAAACAGTGGTTGGGTCCTATGTTAGCTACCCTCAATCTCCCTTGGACCAACCAGTTATAGCATTGTTTACATCGACAGATGTAAAGGTATTGACTCATCTTTACAAATTTTTGTCTTCATTGAAATTATGATATATACATGTATAGAAGACTCTGTATCTTACTGTATTAGTCAATTATTGTTTCACAGTCGATGAACCATGATGTACATAAAGACAACTAAAAGGAAAACTTATAAGATATGTTATCACCAGTTAACAAAAATTATTCATTTTAACTTTGGTGCCATATACTTGTACTTTTTATGGAGAATCGTTGTTGATATAGAATGTGAAATTAAAATGACTGATATGGATTTTAAATATTTACTAAAAAGAAACCACCAACAGCTTAATCTGGTTCAATTTCAGTTGCTTACCATACATATGCCCCCTCCTTCCAGTCACCCCTGAAACAGGGACTTCTAGGTCCAGTGGGCTTACTGGGTCAACAAAATTCAATAAATAAATACAATAAATAAATATTGTAATAACTATATGTTGCTTAATAAACATATTATTTATCTAGCTACAGGGGTGTTTGAAAAGCATGTGTTCACTTTTAATAAACAGACTATTAGTTATTTTATTTATTGTGTTTTCATATGTGAGCAATTACATTTTACTTTTATATAATAAAATATTTGTGCAATGAAACACTTTTTTTTTTACTTTTCACACTGCTAGTAAAAATAATTCAGTTTAATTTGGGTATTGTAATGTCAGAAAATGCCAACTACTTAAGAGTTTAACATATTTCAGTGAGAAACTATAGATGTGTTTCTATCATTTTCAAAATAATAGCTATATCTTTCAGCAACAATGTTTACCTTTTATATGTTAGCAATATTGTGGTCCAGCTGTATGATTTTATAATTTTTTTAAACAGTAATTGGCTTTTGTTTCTTTCTTCCTAAGTAAAACCTGGGTAGGAAGAAAATATCACTTGCTAAATTATAGCAAAATATTATAGGTTATGAAAAAATAATATAGTTCTATAGATCTATAATATTTTAATGGAAGAAAGCTTTATTCCCCTATGATGATCTGAAAACAGATTTGCAGTTTCCAATTTAAATATACTACCAGCCTTGCCAGTAAATCGTTTTTTCCTTCATAATAGAAGGATTCCATTGAATTCTTTTTACTATTCATTTGCAAAATAAAACGAAAATGATGAAATGGTAAGCAAAAGAAACCAAAATAAAAGCAAACAAAATAATCACTGAAGCATCTAATGGCCCCAAACCTTCATTATTTAATATGCATTCTTAAAAGTACATGTTCCGAAATAAAAAGTGACTAAACATTTTAGGCAGGGTGTCGCAATATGTATGCTGTTTACTGACAACCAGGTGTGATAGATCAAAGTGCGCTTGGGATCATTGTCAGTGGTGGAGGAGGTGGCAGTGGTGGAGTGCACAATAAATACACTGCACTCTTTTCACTGATTTTGTTTTTATTAATAATACATGGGGGCAGGTGAGCAGCCCAGAAAGGCCTTTCTAACCATTATTAAAGTATGCAGGAGCAGAGTGGGTAGGCCTTTTTATGGCTGCAGTGGATGGAGCCTGCAGTCGTCTTGCGATTGCCTATAAAATGATCAATCAGATCTGACCCAAAACCAAAGTTGGAGTCACATCATGATCACTCTTTAAGTTGGCACACTCCGCTCCAGTACATTGTCATTTGTTTAGCTCCCCCCCTCCGCAGGCACACAATTTCTTTCTGTCTCATCCAGTAAAGTCTGCCATGTCCAATATGGCCACCAGAGCCCTGCGCACATGCACAAGCAGCAGGGCATGTGCCACCAGCCATCTTGAGCATGTCAGACTGTTCCATCATGAGCTCAGTGAGTGCTCTTAAAGAGCTGGTGACATGTTCAGGACAACTTTAACAAAACCTAATATTTAGACAAAGTCCAGCTTGTATTTCCCATTAGTGCTAGGCCATCTGTATGAAAGCAGGATCTTTGCTCCTGAAGAGTTTGTCTATTTCTGCTGTTTTTTACCTATCTGAAGTCACAGAGCACTGCTTGTGACATCACAGTTACTCCCATGTAACAGACTGTGATGTCACAACAGAGGATAATGACTTGTAGTAGGGAGTAAGCTATAGAGGCAGATGGACTCTAAAGAAACTCTAAGGGAAAAATATCTTATAGTCATGCAAATTTCCTCAGTAATAAATAATGGGGAGGAGAAATATATAAAACATAAATGGAATGCAGGCAGAATTGTATGTAATTATTATGCTTTTTAAAGTTTTTTTGAGGCATCGGTAGCTCTTTAAAGTCAGCTGCAGCCGTGTTGGCTTTGACCAGAGTTTGTTTATTATTTGCCCAGTACTAGAAATGTACATCAGTTTCCTTTTGTAAAATCTTGAATTTCTCATTTAAGAAATGAGACACCTTGTTGAAGAATGTGTTATGGTCACATAATAACATTTGTTTACAGTATACTTAATTAGGGACTCAGGAAGGTGGAGGAGACAGATAGTCTTGTATGAAAAGGGATATTCTGGAAAACCAATGGAACAGGAAGCAGTCACTCCTATTTCCCCTGCAGCCTCAAGGTGAGGGTCCAACAGGTATATCCACTGCTGACAATCTGAAAACCACAAAAAATGTATACTTTATTTATTTATTGCAATCATCGGAAACAACCTTTGAGCAAATTGCTCTTTTACAAAGGTTTCACGTCATGCAAGCAAGACAAGTACCAGTATACAGAGACAAATAACAGAAGGTTCATTGCCCTCAGAGAGGACTGGGTTACAATATAGTTACTGCAGTAGTTTTTAAGGAACAACTTAAGGTAAAAAGGAAATTAATGAGCACCCCGAACACGGGCCTTATTCATCAAAAAAAAATGCTCCAACTGTTAAAAAAAGAGACGGGGGAGAGATGGTGGTGGTTGGGGGGGTAGCACAGAGGGCAGCAGGTGAGGAGAGTTGGCCAAAATAATGATTTAGTTGTAGTTGTGGTGCGCACTTACACCTAAAGTTGTAGATGTGTGCAGTTGGGTGGGGAGGGACAGACAGTGGGAAAGGAGAAGACATACTCAGAGTACTTCTTGTAACAGGTTACATCATGGATTACATGTGATTCTGACCAGTTTTGACAAAAAACAAATGAAGAAGCATTCTGAAAAGGTTCCGTTCACCAGTTTCCTTGTTGTAAAACATTGACTTCCATGATAAAGTGCAGTACTGTATCAACACAGAGATACATAGATGGAAAAGCACAGAAAAAAAGGGTCTATCCAGTCTGCCCTGTTGCTCCTATGTAGCTTTACTCATTCCTCAGAGAACTTTCCCTGCCCCCACCTCCCTTTTGTTTCCAATTACCCCCTTGAAACTATCCCAATGGGTTTTGAACCCCAGGATAGTCCTGGCATTAGTCAAACTGCAGCATATATTGTTTCCCCTATCCACTACCCTCTCAGTGAAGAAATATTTTGACAACCTTCTTGAATTTTCCCCACTAGTTTAAGGTTCAGCCCCCTGGTGGCTATGTTATCCTTTAACTTCAAGAACGCCCAGTCGTCAACCTCATTATGTCCCTGCATGTATTGATAGGTTTCTGTGATGTCCCCTTTTCCCTTCTTTCTTCCAGTGAATGCATTTAACACTGCCCAGGCTTTCCTGCTAAGAAGGTTCCAAAACTGCACACAGTACTCAGGTACGGTCTAATCCATGATCTGCATATTGTGAACATCACGTCCGTGTTGGGACTAGTGGAGTCATGCCTGATCCATCCCATCATCCTATTAAATTTCCCATGTACTTTACTGTAGTGGGGAGAGGCTTTAAACTGCAGATGGAATGTTGCATCTATGGGCTGAAATAGATCACCCAAAGGAAGAAAGGGACCTAGAGGTTCTAATAATTACAGTTTGAATTTCAAACTATTATTATAAGCCCTAGGCCCCTTTCTTTCTCTGAGTGATCTACTTTGACCCCATGGATGCAACATCCCACCTGCAGAATTTTGTTTCCAATGTGCATCACTGTACATTTTTTTTGCATTATATTTTTGTTGACATATGTCAGGCACTGCTCCAGCTTCTCTACATGTTGCTGATCCCTTTTCATGATCTACCCTCCCACAGATGGTAAGGTTGTCAGTGAATAGACTCACTTTATCCTGTAACTCCAACCTGATGTTACTGCACTACATATTAAAAGTGTAATGGCCCATGACAGATCTTTGTGGTACTCTGTATGTGGCATTCTTGATCACAGAGAATTTAACATTTAGGACCAGTCTCTGTGTCCTATCTGACAACCGGTTACCAGTCAACCTGGTCAGTTAAGAAGCAACTTACAAAGTAGCCCACATTATAAAAAGGGTCCGATAAATTCTCCATTCTGATTGGCTATCAGTACAGCATTCTGACTGCCTTACATTAACCTTAAGGAGCCTACTCATTTTCTCATTAAAAGTGCATATATACCTAAGCACTTTTGAGAATGATACTGACATATCTGTGTACTACTGTTTCTAGTAGTACAGTATCCACCATGCTATATTATCATGGGTACCAAAACACACATCATACCTCATTTTAATCAGGGGACGTGCAGAACTGAGCACCATGTCAGTACACACCTTATATTGACAGCATCCATCTGGGAAACCTGTGAGTCATTTTTTCAGATTCCAGGATGGCTGTGCATCAAACTGACATTCTGAGAATACTCCATGCTCCAAAAGGTTAACCTCCATTATAAAACAGGCAAACAAATCTGGTGACCTGATTGGTCGATAGCTGTTCAGACCTGTGCTGTAGGTGGACAGTAACTGCGCGGGTCTGGAAAGTGCATTGGAAGTCTTGGAACTACACTGCTTTGGAATTCTCAGTAACTGTGACAGTTAGGGAAAACAAAAAAGGTGCAACTAACAATGAGTGACTTACCTGCCAGCCAAGCTGACCTCTTTGATGGGAAAACTGAGCTGTTTGGTGTGAGAACTTATTTATCAGTGATGAAGACTTATTTATTCTTAAAGAGCAACTCTATTATATTAAAAAGCTTAAAAACACTAGATTTACACCACTTATGTTTTAACTTTGTTTTCTAGTTATTTGTTATTGTTTTTGCTTTCCCCTGTGGCTGCTCTACTAAATATTGTAAATAATGCAGCAGTTATTTCACTGAGTCTCTCAAAATGTATCTGACTCTCTCCTGCTAACCACACAGTTGCTGTTTGTGACATCACAGCCTGTTGTGATGGTGAGCACTGTGATGTCATAAACAAAGGCACTGTGAGGTTAACGGGGAAAGGCAAAGGTTTTCAAATGTTTTCTATACAGTCTTTCTAGATGGACTACAAAGATGTGCTGTAAATCTTGGAAAGGAGTGCTGAAAATGAAATAAATGCATTCTTGTAACAGCTGAAACATCTAGTTTATGAAAGCATGTGCTGAAGTGCAGAGTTGCTCTTTAATTTAAAGATTTATTTAGTCTTGCGTTTTTATTATTTTGGTGCAATTTTATAAATGCAGTAACACACTTCAGAGCTTGCAGTTCTTTTGTAATGACTGCACTCCCCCACCCCCACCCCATGGTCAAAAGGCAGTTGGCTAACACCTCATGCCTCCAACCCACAGAGAAGAGGGATCTACAGTAATTACCCAAGAACCACACACCCTGTCATGACTCATGTGTTACTGCTTGCTTAGACTGTTATGTACAGCTGATCACTATGGTGCATGAATTCTTCCTGTCAGTATTTCATTTTCTAGCACTGCTGAATGACTGGAATAATGCATTCTGATTCTGAACTACCATTCTTAAAGGAGAACTGCGCTGAACCTGAGGGTAAGTTTTCCCACTAGAAGCAGTTTTTTTTTTTAGACACTGGTTCAGATTCTGTTATTGTTCCATCTATACTTGCCTATTAGTGACATTAGTAGTTGTTTCTGACTGACAGTCTGGTGTTGAGTGCCATTTTAGAATTGTATGATGTAGTTTGTGTCCTTCTCCAACCACAGAATTCTATAGTAGAACTTGAATGCATTGTTCCAACAATGGAAGAGCTGAGCAAGGGACATAAACTACATTATACACTTTTAAAATGCCACTTACTGTGTGTAAATCAGAAACATACAGTAAGATAATGAAAAAGCCTGTAGAGATGGAACAGTAACACAATTTGAATTACTACTTTTACAGGGAAAATGACTTACAGGTTCAGTGCAGTTCTCCTTTAAACAGTTGGTGGATTAACTATTCTATTAAAAATCTCACTCTCAATGAGGAAAACTTTTAAAAGTTGCACTTGTAATATTTTTCCATTGGAATAATATTTTTATAATAGCAATAAGGCACTCCCAGGGTTAGATTAATAATCAGCTAATCACCCCCTATAAGCAGTATGGCACTTGGTTGTACCTTGTGCCACACTACACCCTTATGGGGGATTAACAGACTATTAATCTAGCCCCAGGTTATGCCTTATTGTTAAATCTGCCACCTGCAAATTCGCAACCATACATATATATGTAAAACTTTCTGTCTTCTGCCAGGTTCATGAAGGATAGTATGGGAACTACTGTATGCCCTTCTCCAGGATGTGCTGCTGCTCCCCATCCATGGCCTGATTACCCCTGTCAATCTTACCCTGAAAACACATAAAATTTAGGGGGTGAGAAGGTCAGCCACTGACACCATAACGACTGCATGATTCATAAGTATTGAAGAATAAACTGAATAAACTTACAGTATAAAAAAAGATTGCTTGTCACTTGGGGTATTGGAGGTATATACCCAATGGTTGTACTCCCTGTAGTGACTGAGGGTAAACTGGTCTAGGAAGATCATCCTGTAGCTGCACCGTTAGCCATTTCTTTGTTACAACAGTTCACCTGCATACAGTCCATCTATAATGGGTGTTGAGTAACCCTGAAACAAATGTGGGGCAGGATGGGTAAGTCTTTCTTTATTTCAATAATATAAGAAGGGAAGTCTTTTTTAAAAACTGCATTAGACAAAGGTAAGGATAATCCTTGAAATCTGATTGACTGCCATGCCCTAGAATCAGTGAAGTTATTTGACAATAACATCACTGGATCTTGGGCAGGCACAGAAATTACCACATGTCAACTATAGAAATCACTCCTCACACAATGCACACTGGAAAATGGCTTTACTCACAGATGTGATGTTCAGTGTCCTTCTTTCACTTTCACTTACTGTCTCCCAGTGTCCTCCTTCTGGCCCACACTTAATTCCAAAAAATCAAAGCAATTGGGGGAGGGGAGGCAGTTGGGGGGGCATGGCCAGTAGCCGACAATATCAGACGTCCTTTCCAGGAGCTCCATACTGTTGCGGTAACCTTTATTATTTTAGGGTGATTTAAGTACCAGTTTGGGAGATGAGGTCCCCTGTATCATTTTCCTCACTTCCAATTTTCCTTAGTAGCTGCTCTTACTGACTTTTATGAACATTTTGGGTGTTTTTGCCAACATAACATGGGCCAACCTAAGAACATGCAAAAGCAAGGCCAACCGCATGGCGCAGATGATGAACCCTCAAATGCATCCATGTTAAAAGCTGTTAAGAACTTGGAATCCTTTGTAAAAGAATTAGACAACAAGGTATATGGTTTCATGTTGAGGGTGACAACCACTGAAACAAAATTAAACTTGATGTCTATGGAGTCACAGCAGTCAAAAGTGCTGGCAGAGAAGGCAGTGACTGCCACTGTAGGCTTGATAAATGAAAGCCGCCTGTTGCATTTGTGGCTTGAACATCTTGAAAATGGAGCCCGACTTTCCAATATTCGTGTTCTGGGAGTACTGGAGGAGCAAGAAGGGTAGGATTTAATGGGGTTGTCACTGTGCTGCTACTGACTACCATTTAGTTTTCTCAGGAGGGTGCACTACTCCAGGTCTATAGAATTAATCCATGGAGACAATCTATGCAGGAGGGAGCATCTCTGACTATCCTTTTGGTAACCTCGGGATCCACAGTCAAGGAGCAGATTTTACAAACAGCAAAAGCTAAGCACCAAGTACACCTTACAGATGGCATGAGAATTTTTTATTTCCTTGCCCTCTCTTTTGCCAGTAGACAAAGACAGAAATCTGTTGATGCTGTCCAATCAGAACTATGACAATTGGGTATCTCACATGTTTTACTATACCCATTTAAACCTCTTTGTTATGCCACTAAGGTATATTTGTCTAATAATCCGATGGAGGTAGGAAAGAGACTTCTCAATATAAAAGCTGATTTCAATAGCAGACATGCTCTGAAGGACACTGAGGATGGGGGGGGGTAGTGAGGCGTTTCTTCCTTGTAAAACAAATAACATAAAAATAAAATATAAAAAAAATAGAAATAAAATATTTGGGGGCTTTTGGGGAACTGTTTAATACCTGTTATTATTTACCCAGGCTCTGTTAATGTATAGCTACAGCACCTGATGTTTATATGTTTTTAGGGGCAGACATCTACTGGGGAACATTTGATAGTCTCTTTTTTATGGCTGTGGGAGGAGCCTACAGCCATCCTGCTTTCACTTGAAAAAAAGGTGTTTCAGTGGAACACATCTTTTAAGAGTCTTCAATGTATCCTTCCATTCTGCAAATCTCTGTGGCAGTTAAAGTAATACTCCCATCTTTCTGTTTAATTAGAATTATGGACACAGAACTCCAAGCTGCTTTTCTCCGAGAGCAAATGTGCACACCTTCCAAACAAATCTAAATATCTTTAGAAGTATTCAAGGTGCACCAAAACAATCAGACTGAAAGTTGTTTAGGGCAAAAAGACCTTTCTCATGAGGGTAGTCACTAATCTGAATTTTTTATATTTTGTAAAATATGGTCTTCCAAACAACCTCATTTTTTTCTCCCTGAGTGAACACAATAGGAGTCATGCCAAACAAATGTAAATATCTCGGAAAGTATACAAATTACTAATATACAACTAACGTGAAAGTTGTTCAGGCCAAAATGACCTTTCAAATGAGGGTAGTCACCAATCTGAGTTCATTAGAGTTTTTTTAAATATAGCCATCTGAATGGTGACAATTGTGATGAAAAATGAAAATTTAGGTAATCAGATAGTCATTGTTTAAAAAATATAATTAGTGCAGCTTAATGAATAGGCTCATTTGAAAGATTTTGTTGTTCTGAACAACTTTCATACAGGTTTATTATCTGTAAGTTGTATACTTTTAGAGATGTTTGCATTTGTTTAGCATAACTCCTGTATGTCTAAACAGCTTCAGCTTTGCAAATTACTGCACCAAGACAGGATTAGTTCTATCAAAAGAAAGCTATCCCAAGGTCAAATTTAAACTGACTTGAAAGTTCACTCCCTGACACAAGCTATAAACCAAATGAAGTTTCATTTTGAAACTCTCTGTGTGTGTCTGTGCTAGCATTAGTAGATGACAATGATTAAAAACACAAGGAAAAATAAGCTTAAAGAGCAGCTGACACCTTCAAGAGAACTTTAACAAAACATAATATTTAGCTAAAGTTCAGCTTGTATTTCACATTAGTTCTTTATTCCTCCTCCCCATTATTTATTTCTGTGATCATTTGCATGAAAGCACGCTTTTTGCTCCTGAAGAGTTCGTCTATTTGTGTTGCTGTCTCCCTACATGAGATCATAATGCACTACTTGTGACATCACAGTTACTCTCATGGCAACAGATTGTGATGTCACAACAGAGCATTATGACTTGAAGTAGAGAGTAAGCTATAGAGGCAGATTAACTTTAAAGAACCTGCAAGGGTTAAAAGCATGTATTCATGCACATTTTCACAGCAATAAATAATGGGGAGCAGAAATCTAGAATATATGGGAATTACAAGCAGAATCTTACCTAATTATTATGTTTTTCAAAGTTTTCTTTGAGGCGTCAGTAGCCCTTTCAGCAATAAAAAGTAAATAATGTTAAAAGTCTTTTAAATATGAAAATATATATGTGTTAAGTAAAAAAATAGATTAGAAGACAACCTTTCCTACTGTAAGTTAAGCATTCACCAGCTGTTTCACACAGTGGTGTCAATCAAATTTTACACAGTGTACTGTTCAAATACATTTTTCTTAAACTCTGTGTACAATAAGTCCATATTACTCATGAATAGTCAAACCTACACTATCTTAAACATGATATATCTGCAATTCTGTAACAAGTGACTAGAGTATTTGTACATTCAAAACCCAAGCCTAACACAGACCCCCTTGTAATTGAGGTACTGTTATCCTAATATGTCCATGAATCAACATGTGTCCATATATACCTAATCCGCTGTTGTATTAAATAACAGTTCTATAAATCTAAAACCAAAACAAAACACAACTGACAGCTTCAGCTTTTATTCAGGCACAGTTAAAATAGGGATCCTTTAGAGATATGAATATAATTTATAAAACTAGAGACATTTCAAATAGCTGCACATACACAATCAATTCCTGTCCCCTTTTACTCAAGGGGTCATTTTTAAAATGTGTAGACAAGCATGGGTATCACTTTTGTGAGAGCATGCCACCACTGGCAGCAACCACTTCAAGACTGCTACTACCTTCTCCTAGAACAATCAGGAAAACCAGAAATAGTCTACCTGCACTGAGATCAGTATGGTTAAGGCACATTTACCAGAAATTATTACTTAGAAAAGAATGAGAAAGTGACTGTGATGATTAGCAAATCTGAGACCAGATCTCTAGTTTGTTAATAGTCTCCTCCTGAGTCTGACTTTTATGGTTGTGTTGGCCAAGCTCCACAGATGTTATGCCATCATCAGATTTGTAAACGAGCACTGTGGAAGCACATAATTGAACCGCTGTCTGATGTTCTGCCCCAGTACTCCAGCATTATTTCCAGTGATTCTGTTTATGCAGCCCTTCCCCTCTGCGGGCCACATAAGCATACCCCCTTCCTGGAGCACTACTTTTCCTTTCTGCAAGTGTGGACGTGATGGCGCCGTGTGCAACATGGTGGTGCAGACTTAAACTGTGCATGCACGAGTATCATGCATATGTATGTAACCACCACACCACCCTTGGCTTGCTGGCACCCCCTTAAAAGAACTACTGACAACTACATGGCATACAATTTTATTTTGGCAGAGCTACACTCATGGTACCACCCCTAGCATTGGAGTGTATACCAGGCTCATTATCTAGAAGATGGGGGTACATACTGAAATTGACCTTTTTATTTACAACCAGGTCCAGGGGAGAGGATGCTAGGCATATGTTAGACCTATCTGCTGAGGAGCCCCAATAAAGTTCACACTAGAAGCAATAAGTAGAATGTCCAAAGCAGTAACTGGGATTTTGCAGTATGGCTTTATTTACAGATGTTACTTAAAGCAGGGGTGGTCCCCCAAATGTTTGTCATTCCACTACAGGCACACTCTCTTTTGAAAGACACTTTGCTAGGCAGCACTGTTTTCCACAAAAACAAATCTCTATCTCTCACCAAAGTGTATATCTGTGGGACGTGCCACACACTTTAAACATTTTCCACACATTTCCATTTCCAAAGTGTACAATATATCTGTGGGATGTGCCACACACTTTAAAATCCTCCTGGTGAATGGTTGTTGCCCAGAGAACACTGGTGCCCATCCATGAACCACTTAGCCCTGCCTGAAACTCCAGATGTCATTACTCACCTTTGGCCCAAACGGTCTCTGCCATTCCTTCAGGGTTACACCAAATGAGTCTCCAATCCCCAATGAATTGCTAAAGACTCCCAACTTTAACTTTAAATTCAGCATAGTTGTGCTGAAAGAGATCCTGATCGGTGTGATCTAGCCTTATCTAGGGCACACACACCTGAAACAACTCCCTTGGAGAACAGTCTCAAATTCTGTACGCACAGATTAGCTGTTCCTTCCTCCCAGTCATGGAAAGAACAAAAGGTACCTTTCTTTCTTTCCCCAGTAGCTGTCAGATTCTACTCATTGTTTTTCCTTAAGGCAACTGTGAACTTCAGGAACTTCAGGGGATTTCTCCTTGGATCCACAAGAACTGCATTCCATCTCGCTCCCCCCTGGAGTTAAATTAAAGAGTCCTGCAAGCAAACTGAAGATTTTGCCAAACTAGGGTGAGAAATACCAGGGCTCCCTTTGACAGAGCCCCAATGGCAGACATCCTGCTAGTCTAACTGCCACGCTTGAACTTACTGATGAACATTCTTAGCTCACAAAGAGCAGCTGACTCAAAAATGGTTATGCTGCTGTGAGAGTTCTAAATGACATAATCATTCTTCTCTCAGTCTAGCTGAGTAAAAAATGATGTAATTATGTAGAAAACCCCTAATGACCTCCTCACCAGCTGCCTTTTCCTACCTGCCTAAGACTAGTACTAATGGGATTCTAGTAACTCAAGGGGACTGGGTTGTTACACGTAGTTATGTCAGCACCACCATGTTGCGCAAGGCTGACTCTGGGGCAAACTACACGTGTGAATATTATGCATGCACAGTACTGTAATTGCTGCAGTATTATGGCTGACTCCTGTGCAGTGAGAGCACAGCATATTCTGTTCACTGCTCTTGACACTCCTAAAAGCTCTCCAGAGCCATACTGTCTCCGACCAGAATTTGTTTTTCAGGATGCTGGGTTTAGCGACAATTAGTTTAGAATATTTTGACAAATTTCAAGAGTTGTAGGTGTAGATCTGCAGTTTGAAAAAGGCCGCCTCTCCTTGTTATATTTCCATGGTGTTGATCTGCGCACTGCTGGCTAAACTCAGCACACAACTCGAAATTTCCCCTGGTACTGCTCTCTGTTATAATGTCCTACCCTGGTGCTTGCAGATTCTGTTTTTTCTGTTTGAACCTAAAGAGTATGTTCTATGTTCACCCATCTATACCACCCTGAGTGGGTTATATTACTTTTCAGACATTTGTCTGGCAACATCCTTATTCATTTACATTTCTACATTTATAGCAACCTGTACTAGTTGTATTGTTCCATTTCTTTTCCCACAGAAGACAATTTTAGTTGCTTTAACAGAGGCTGTAATATCGCACTTTATGGACTTAATTTTACTGCAGCACATGAAGTGAAGTGGAAAGAGTTCATGTGTCTTTTTGCATATTCTGTTATTAAATACATGGGACAGGATTTTCTATCGTGAATGAATGCCGCAAGCCATCGGTGCACCAAACATACGGCGCACAGGGCTTGGGGCATTCACCGGGTGACAGGCAGGAATTTCCATCCCTTTCATCTGGAAGAGATCCTTAGACCACATAAATGTGGCACTGCTTGCGCTGTCCCTCCAGGACAAAGTTGCAGTGCTTGTGCCAGAGCATTGGCACAAGCAGCTGTAAACCACAAAAACTGTTGCAACTGTACCTGGTAATGGAAATTTGGGTGCAGTTGCACCAAAAGGGGTCAGCGCACAGCCGAATTCAAAGTCCTGTGGTGCAGGGCTGGATACACGCCCAACGCCACCTTTCAAAAATCCCACCCATGGACTTTTCAATGGTCTTTTGGCCACATCAAGAGTGTTCTACTCAGGGACTTATCAGCTTTACACCTTTTTGGAATTAAGTCCATGGTCTTGGTGCAGATAGCCTATACTGGGACATTTTTAGACACTAATGTTTATTTACATTGATTGATGTGTTTGAGGATAACCTCCAATGTTGTATCAGAGTGTGCTAAGCACTTATTCTTTGTATAGTCTTTCATGTTATTTAAGTGCTATGTCTTGGAACCTTGAAAGCATATATTGTATATGTTCTTTTCACATATTCAATAATTAAAAATTATAAAAAAAAATTCACAGCAATCTCAAATTTAAAACAAAGCTGTCACTCAAAATGGCATTTCAGTCTGCCATTTGCCACCATGATCATAGTAGTATGAGCACCTTCAAAAGAACCATGCTCACTGATCATGCCACTTGCCTCGTAAAATGAATGGCCACACTGCTTACGACCAGGCAAATATAAACAAGAAAGAAACCCAGACTCAGAAACAACCCCAGAACTAGAAACAAACCTAGACTCAGAAAAAAATCCAAAAGCACTTACAATCACTTGTGAAACCGAAAGTTGTGATCCCTGCTCTTCAAGCCAGCTCCTGTTCCCACTACAAGTTCAACACCCCCCCAACAAAAATGAAATTGCAATCAAATGCCCAGTCTCAGGGCAGTCAGCAGAACTGGATGAATAAACCACTTCCTGTACACAGAACTGTCACACAGTGCTAAATGGGGAAGCAGAAGGAGAGGACATGGAAGATAGCGATCCACAGAATAAAATAGCACCACCTATTGGACAACAACATTACAGCAGCACAATGTTTTCCTAAAGTACACTTACCCTTTCAAAAATCGAGTAAAAATACTATTTTTATAAGTATTTGTAATCTTTATTTATTACTGCAAATGAGCAATTAGTATTTATTTAACTTTATAAGTAAATTTTGACTTCAGAGATAACCAACCTAGGGAAGAGTATAAAGTGCAATGGTGAGTCCTCAAGGGAGCAGCAAGTATAAAACAACAAATGCTGTTATATGCCACTTCCAAGACCTGGCTCTTCCTTACACCCAAATTAAGGTATAGTGAAGAGACATAGTCCAGATGTGGCATCAAAGTGGCCAATGCAATGTATTTTCATGAGCCAAAGGACAAAAATTGTATAAATTTGTACAGCAAACATATCTTCTGGTTTATAGACCTACTGACCATCTTAACTTCAGCATGAAACATCAAACTGGAGTCAAGTAAGACCCCAAGATATTTAATTTCATTAACCTGCTCAAGTTCTAGACTAGAGCAGTCATGTATCTGCAGATGAGGATTCTCTTTCAACCTAAGTGTACTACCAAATACCATTTGTTTAAATTTTTTAACATTCATAACCATTAAGTTAGTGGACAACCAGGAGCATAATAACTACAAATCCTTCTCTAGGACAGGATTGACTTGATCAAACAAGATATACAGAGAAAAAATGAATTTTGGAACTATTTTAAGGTATATACACGTTATATCTATAAAGTGTGTTACTTAGATTATAAAAGTTTGAAAAGGTTTTGACAAAGCAAATTAAAGTAGAAATTAAATGTTTCTTCCATAGGCTCTGGCATGCAGTATGGAGAGATATTTGTGGAAAGTGCCTAAGATAACAGTAGCACTTTTAAGGTAAAGTATAAGACAACGCTTAAAGTGTTCAAGTTTTTTGACCACATAATTGTAAAAATGTTAAAATAGGAATCTAATGACTGTTCCTTATCTGAAATTAGAATATGCAGAACATTAACAGATGAACCGGATTTTCAGCAGCCAGGAAGCCCATTGGCCATAATAAAAGGCAGGTAGTACTTATGTTTAACACTATAAATAATAATAATGGTGGCTGGTATAATGGTGATACTCTCTGTATATATATATATATATATATATATATATATATATATATACATACACACACACACACACACACATATATACATATATATATATATATATATTATATATATATATTATATATATATATATATGAACAGTATTTAATAGAATGAATTATAATGTAATAGAATGAAATATGATAGTTAATATAAAAAGGAAAGTCTGATATAAGGTCTTTTTGGCATAAAGTTGTATTATACTATATAAGCACATATGTTTAAAAAATGTTTTTTTAATTATTTCTACAGTTCCCAAGATGACGCCTAATTGCTAGGCAAAATGTTGGGAATTGGATAATAAAAGGAACAAAAAGAAAGAATAATTCATGTGTACGGAGCATTTTGTTACTAGAGCAGACCAGACAAAAACGTTTCCCACTTACAGAATCACTCAAAACCCTTGAATGTGACACAATATTAACCTTGTTAGTAACTACCCAATCCAATATAGTATGATGCTCAGATAGTAAATTAAGTCTTGTAGGTTCCTTTATAAGTTGAAATAAACTATAGGAATGCAAAAGATTCTCATATCCTTGTGTATCACTCTTGAACCAATCTAAATTAATGCCACCTAACAAAATAAAGTCTCAGTTCGAGAAACATGAAGTGGCAACTTCCAGAGAATCCTTTAACCCAGATGCACCACACTGAGAAGAATTGTATAGGCACCCAACAACCACATGCTTAGAACCTCCTGGGAAGCAAATGTAATAATACCCAGTCATTATCCAACTCAGAGTTCTGACTGGAAGATAACAGAGACCCCTAAATGCTCTGAGTAATACACCACCACCCCTCCACCTTTGTTTTTACCTTTTTGATCTGCACGAGTTATTTTATACCCAGGAAGCATACATGTAGCATCAGAGATAGAGGGCTTCAACCACGATTCAGTTATTACAACCATATCAGGTTTATAGGATGATATTAAAGCCTCTATATTTGCTAGCTTTGGAAACAAGCTTCTAGCATTCACATGAATGATTCTAAAGCCATAGGTATGAAACCAAGAAGGTGCATGGATAGGATTTAACAAGGGCGTGGGGCAGGATGGTCCAGGATTTGATTCTACATCACCTGAAATTGCAAGCAATAGTAGGCCAATTATGATTTGCCTACTAGACCAAATGCATGCTAAACCCCCTAAACATAATGGTGTGGAAAACCAAGCAAGAATAAGACTAATAACACGTAGGGTAGTTTTTTCTGCATATAGCAGGCAAAACACATCAATTCTACCCTCCCCATGAACTAACAAAGCAGACATACTAAGGTATGATTGTTTTGCTTAGTTTGGGCACAATTCAAGCCTCCATCTATAAGGCCCATATTACATAGTAAAACCAGACTACATAATATAGCTAAACACCCACCTACCCATCCACAAGAGCTAAAAGGTATAGACATCTTAGTACTCTGCCAACACACCGCAACTACAATAAATATAAGGCAGTCTTTCCTGCCCACATCTTCCATGTCCTCCTCAGACTCCCTCAGATTCCGGGTGCACTTCTCCACACAAGCTGCACTAGCCACCACTGTAAACACCACCATGTTTAACAGACTATTGTTTTTAAATCCTTTGACAACACCAACTGGGCTGCCAGCACCAATCAGGGGAAGGGGCACAGCACAGCTGTGGAGAGAAGGCAATGCAAGGATGTATACAGTTGCCACAGTAACACATGTGGCCAGGGAGTGCAGTTAGGGAGAACCTGGGAGCAGCTTCACAGCACAGGTAATTAAATTACTGCAGCACAATTCCTGTAAAAAGAACAGCAGCACAGATTCAGTCATTAAAGTCATGGAAGCACAGATTCACAGCAACACAGTTCTCAGCATCAAGCTTCACTCATAAATGTCACTAATCAGCAATAGCAGGCAGTTTAAAATGTCAGATCCTGCACTGTATGTATTAAAAGTTCCTGCAGCATCAGCACAGTTCAGCAAATGAATGAAAGTTCGAGCGGCAGGCAGAGCAGTGGGACAGCCCAAGATTTTAAAAGTGCTGTCAGTCACAATACATAACACTCTTGGTCCTCCAGTACTAGATGAATCAGAAGAATGCAGATTCTTGTTATAGTTGTGACTTGCATCTTAGGACCGGTAGTGCAATAACCTAGATGCGCAGCTGATGTTACGAGAGTCTGGAGAGCCTGCCACACTCCCTCAGACTCTGGGTGCACTTGTCTGCACTTCTCCACACACGCCTCACTAGCCACTGCTGTAAACATTGCATTACTGCCCCCCCGGCTAACCTGATGTATCCCTTCATCGGACAGGTCCCCCTCATGAGGGAAGGCACTGGTGGAGCTGGCCAGCACTACTTACTTGGCCCGGGTGCTGCTTGGGTGGTCCAGGCTGTCTGTGGCTTCTTGTGCAGTGGGAGGTCAGCAACCATCATCCAGCCAGCCAAGAGCCATTTTCCTGTTTTCTGTTTGGGGTGCGTGACATCCAGGATATCAAGGCAAGAGCCAATGTCCATCATGCTCCCTACGCAGCCTGACCCACTGTGCTGCCATGCCTCCAGCCTCCACCAGAGGTAGGCAAACACTGGGCAGCTGACCCCTCTCCCCCTGCAAGATTGTGAACCATCATGGGATGCTCAAGCCATCTCTCCCTGGCCAGCTCTCCAACACCTGGGGCCATTCCCGAACCCAGGTCGTCGGTGTCGCAAGTAGAAATCAAACCACTGCACTGGTGGATCAACTGGAGTGCCATTATTACACATAATACACACCATGTTGTGCCTTATTGCTTAAATAATACATTGGATGGGCAGGTTGGGTAGGCCTTTTTTATTTCAATAATGTACTTAGACACAACTACCCAGTAATGCCTGTACTATTTGAGGTAAACCCCAGCATGTTTCAGCAACACATATGGGGGGAGGGCACTCACTTGTAAATATAGACTGTCCACATGGATTGTCACTGTCATGCTCATTGGGGGGCCCTCTAGAAGGGAACAAATGTCCCACTTGTTCCCCACCTGTAAAACACAGTTTGGTGATCATTTAGCATGTAGCCAAAGGGAGGAGAAATGCTAGTGACATACAAAAGATGGCAGACAGACAACTGGAACCCAAAGAAAGTACTGTACTGTACTTGTCAAAAAAAAAAAAAACATAATGGGGCAGTCAATTCACATTTTACCCTATATAAGATATGTGAGGTACTTCTGAGGAGCACACAGATGGAGAACCTGAAAATTCTCGAACTCACGAGGGGTATGGGCACTGGGTGTGGCTGCAGCCATTTTCCAACAGAGAGGCATAGATTTATAGGACATGTAGTTTGCTGAGGAAACACAACAGGACACATACTGTGTAACTGCACTACAGTATACTATACTGCTTCTCTGGTCAATAACCAAGTCAGTAAACTTGACATAGATCACTATCAAACAAATGATTACCACAGGTGCAGGTACATCTTCTGTATTATATAAAATATGCAAATATGCAGGGCAAATTCAGGCAAAATGCAAACAGCGCAGGTCACCTACTGGCAAAAACTGGAATAGAGAGTGAAATACAATGTCTCAGCCAGTACATGTCTCGTTACACAGCACATGCTGCCATGAACAGGGCTATCAAGTCCTAAAAGTTAAATCCTGTTGAATTGCCAAAGATGCTACTATATATCAAATGATAGAAAGGAACATGCTGTATGCTGGTGCAGTACAGCATGCTGTCTCCCTATCCTCATAGCTACCTCAACCTTTTGGAGCCTTTCTATGCTGTCCTTAGTCTTTCTTTTCTCTTTTATATATCAGAAGAGAGTCTTGACATTACTCTTAACTCCCTCTGCAATCCTCTATTCTGTGTCTGTTTTTACACTTTTTATATTGTCCTTCCTAATGGTCACTTCTTCTTGACTGTGGCTTTCTTTTTATCATTTTGGTCCTTCTTACATTCCCTAAAGAAGTTCCTGAGGGGACAAACAAAGTCAGCAGTGAGGAACTGTTCACTAAAGAGGGAGGCACAACGATGAGAGGGCTTGAGTGCAGACTTGTTGGTGGGACATTTAACTCATTGAGGCCCCAAGACGCCTGTAGGCAGCAGCAGAAAAGATACTCCTGAGGTCTTTAATGCCTCCAAACGTCCTGCACTTTGTGCCACTGAGGACTTTTGACTCCTGAGGACGTCACTGTTTAAAACTTAACTATTTCACAAACTGAAGTGAATAGAATTGACTGCATAGCACCGTTGGAAAGGTAATATTCTGCTGAACAACTTTGCCACTGATACTTTTGTCTGTTGTGTATACTTTAGAAGATATTCACATTTTTGTATGGTATGATGTGCATGACTGACATTTGTCTCTCAAGCTTCACTTAGCCACCTTAATAAAACAGAAAAGAAATACATGTATCATATTAGATAAACTGCTTTTTAGTACAAAATTAGTTTTGTACCTCCATCTAATGTATGGATGCTTAATTTGGTGTTATCTTAAATATTTTCCCACAAAGAATTGTTTCCATTACCTTTTATATTGAAAAAAAACTCTTTTTGTTATTTCAACCAATATAGAAAAAAATAGGAACTACTTATAATTAATTGCACAGTACCATTGGAAAGGTAAGTTTGTGCTGAACAACTTTGCCACTCACACTTTGTGTGTAGCACTTACGGTTCATGAGTTATTCACATTTGTTTGTGGCATGCTGATTGTGACTTGACTTTGCTCAGAAAGCTCCAGGTTGCACTGTTAAAAGTATACAGGCCACAAGTGGTGAAACTCTCAAGGAGCTCATGAGACCTCAGTGAGTTAAGAGGGATGAAGTAAGTTCTTCACTGACAGGGTTGTGGAACCATGGAGCAGATTGCCTGAGGAAGGGGTCACGGTGGGGTCTATAATTGGGTTCAAGTGCAGGTGGGAGAGATTCAGAGGGTCACTAGAATCAAAAAGAGGGGTTGGGAGACTGGGAGCATAAAATGGAGGGGGTATCTGAAGGAGAAGAGGGAGAGGACTCAAGGTAAAAATACTGCAACAATAAGTCAAGTGGGATAAGGTAGGAAAACTGGCAGACTAAATGGACCTTGAGGCTTTCCTG
Organism: Neoceratodus forsteri; assembly: GCA_016271365.2. Taxonomy (NCBI): domain Eukaryota; kingdom Metazoa; phylum Chordata; order Ceratodontiformes; family Ceratodontidae; genus Neoceratodus; species Neoceratodus forsteri. The sequence continues at coordinate 1,510,771,606 of CM057450.1, forward strand.
CCATGAAATTCTATGTTTCTATGTTTCTAAATGCTCTCTGCATGCAGTTCACTGCCAGATTTAACTTAGTACTGAACCATAGTGATTTTGCATGCATTATTTTAACATACCTCATGCAAAGCTGAGTGACCCTGCATGTTTGTTTTCATATTTGTTTTTTTATATGCATCCACCTTGCCTTTGGCCCCATTAAATCCAAAACTCAAGGAGCAGACCAGGCCCTGAGGTTGTTCAGGTTCTTCTGAAGCATAATGCCATCCTGAAGAGAGTCCAACACATTGGCAAGATTAGTGATTTCAATGAACTTAAGCAGCTCCAATCTTTGAGGCAGGCCACTGAGTAGCTGCTGAGTAGCCCTGTCCACTTAGAGTAGTGCCATCATAAGTCCCGACCCTCTACTTCCTGCCTCCAAGCTTAACCATCCACCTCATGTATGATGTGTATACGCCACTGGTGTACTTTGACTAGGAAGCTTATCATGCACTTCGGTGTCAAAGGCATTGCTGAAGTCCAGATAGACTATGTCTGTGGCCCTCACCCTGTCAACCTCTCTCGTCACACCCTTGAAGAAGGTGATCAGGTTAGTTTGCCATGATGTGCCCCTCATGAAGCCATACTGAGACAGAGTGAGATCCTTCAAGTGATCTATTATTTTAGCTGTGATAATGGATTCCTGGGCCTTACCCAGTGCTGATGCCAGGCTGACTGGCCTGAACTTCCTTGTGTCCAACCCTGCACCCTCCTTTAAGATGAGGATCATACTGACCACTTTCTAGCCCTTTAGCATCACTTCTGTCAGATAGAGTCATAAACAATTGCTGCAAGTAGGCCCGCCAAGTGTTCCTTTAGCTCCACTATGATCCTGGAGTGTATCCCGTCTGGCCCTTGGGATTTACTTAGCTTGATTTTTGCCAGGCAGTCAGCTTGCAGGGTGGGTGTTATGTCCGTAGGTTGTATCATGGTTAGCCATGATTCCATGGGCCCTCCCTCTGAGCACTCAACCCCTTTGGGAACTTACTTGGTGAACACCGAAGCAAAGTACTAAGGAGCTGGTAGTGCCAGAAAAATAGCAAGGAGATATTTCTTGTAATTTTTAAAAGTAGTCTCTCATTACTTTTCAGTCCTGAAGTGTTTTCTTCTTCTAGGTGCTCATTAGATGGTTTTCTACCTAACAGTATTTGGCATGCTGTGTAAAGCAGTGATTTATCTGAAAGCAGACCTATCTAGTTCTGTTCCTCTCACTACAGTATCAGCATGTGACCTCACTCATTTTGCCTCACAGGCCCTGCTGCCTGATTGGTAACATGTATCACAGGTTCCCAATCAAGCAGCAGAAGATTGACTCCTCTTGGTGAATAGTGATGTCAAAGTCAGTGAGGTTCCAGTGCTGATGATGTAGTGGGAGGAATAGAATTGACTATGTCAGGCTTCAGGTAGAGTGCTGTTCTACATATTACAACTAGTACTGTCAGGTAGAATATCTAATTACAGTATCAAAACAGAAAACAATAACATACTTTAGATATAAGAAGTGATAGCTGACTACTTCTGAAAGTTGCCGTTAATACCTGGAAGGAACCTAGCTTTCAGTTCAAGACTCAGTCATCATCCCTGGGCTGGCTGTCTCACAGGATCCTCTCCTCCTCTTGTTTTCAGGAGCCAAATCTCCTCCTCCACCTTCCTCTTTCCATTTGTTTACTCGAAGAAGGCTCTGGTGTTACCTGCGGCTCCTAGTGCTATCACAGGTTCCTGCCCTTACTTGGGTTCCTTAATTCTATTCTCACAGCCCCTTAGTGCTGCTTTGTACTCCTCTCTTGCCTGGAGGCAGGCTGTCTTTTTCCAGCAGTTATAGACCTTTTTGTGCATCATCAAGTGATTTAGGTCCCCGTTGAGTCTTCCTATTTCTTTCCATCTAGTGCAGTAAAGTCCGTCATGCCCAAGATGGCCAATGGAGCATGCCTGTGCAGCAGCGCATGTGCCACCAGCCATCTTGGGCATGGCGGACTTTTCCGTCCTGAGCTCAGCGAGCGCTCTTAAAGCACAGCTGTGTTGGCTTTGACCAGACTTTGTTTATTATTTGCCCTATATTCCAACTGTATATCAGTTTCCTTTTTGTAAAATCTTGAATTCCACAGTTAAGAAATGAGACACCTTGTTGAAGAATTTGTCATGGTTAAATAATAACATTTATTTACAGTATACTTAATTAGGGACTCGGGAAGGTGGAGGAGACAGGCAGTTTTGCATGAAAAGGGATTTTCTGGAAAACCAATACAAGGAGAAGCAATCACTCCTATTTCCCCTGAAGCCTCAAGGTGAGGTTCCACAGGTGTATCCATAGTTGACAGTCTGAAAACCACAAAAAATGTATTTCTTGTAACAAGTTACATTATTAAGTCGCATGTGATTCTGACCAGTTTTGACAAAAAAAAATGGATAGAACACTCTGAAAAGGGTTCAGTTCACCAGTTTCTTTATTGTAAAACATTGACTTCCATAATAAAGTGCAGTACTGCATCAACACAGAGATACATAGCTGGAAAAGGATAGAAAAAAAGAGTCTATCCAGTCTGCCCTGTTGTTCCTATGTAGTGTTACACAGCCCTCAGAGAGCTTTTCCTGCTCCCACCTCCCTTTTGTTTCTAAGTATCCCCTTGAAATTATCCCAATGGGTTTTGAACCCCAAGATAGTCCTGGCATTAGTCACACTGCAGCATATATTATTCCCCCTATCCACTAGCCTCTCAGTGAAGAAATATTTTTGACATCCTTTTTGAATTTGCCCCACTAGTTTAAGGTTCCACCCCCTGGTGACTATGTTATTCATTAACTTCAAGAACGCATAGTCCACCCTATTATGTCCCTGCACGTATTTGTAGGTTTCTGTGATGTCCCCTTTTTCCTCCTTTCTTCCAGTGAATGCATTTAACACTGCCCAGGCTTTCCTGCTAAGAAGGTTCCAAAACTGCACACAGTACTCAGGTGCGGTCTAATCCATGATCTGCATATTGTGAACATCACGTCTGTGTTGGGACTAGTGGAGTCATGCCTGATCCATCCCAGCATCCTAGTAAATTTCCCATGTACTTTACTGTAGTGGGGAGAGGCTTTAAACTGCAGATGGAATGTTGCATCTATGGGCTGAAATAGATCACCCAAAGGAAGAAAGGGACCTAGAGGTTCTAATAATTACAGTTTGAATTTCAAACTATTATTATAAGCCCTAGGCCCCTTTCCTCCTCTGTGTGATCTACTTTGACCCCATGGATGCAACATCCCACCTGCAGATTTATGTTTCCAATGTGCATCACTGTACATTTTTTTGCATTATATTTTTATTGACATGTGTCAGACACTGCTCCAGCTTCTCTACATGCTGCTGATCCCTTTTTCATTATCTAGCCTCCCACAGATGGTAAGGTTGTCATTTACCTCGTTTACATGGAGCATGTAATGCAGTTGGCAATCCTCAATAGAGCTTATCGATTCCCAGTTCCTCGGTTATGCATACCATTTAAACCTGAGGGGTGTTAGGACCCGATTGGACTACCACTCCGATTGGTGGCATCCAGTTCATTTTCCTCGATGCTCACTAGTCGGGTTGCGTGCTGCATGTAAACACCGATCCCCTGTGCGATCGGTTCCTTGCGCAAGCGTGATAATGTTTAATTGATTTGCGCATGACTGTTGTTTGCTCAGTTGCTAACACATGCGCAAATAAAACAGACACCGGCTTCCCAATCACAGCTGGAAAACTCATGTAAACTGAAGCGGAGCTCGTGAACCCTACCCAGCTTGCATGTAAACAGAAGCAAGCTGCAGTCAGGTCACAAATCACCGATTGCCGTTCTTCGATCGGGGAGTACATGGAAATGCAGCAATTGAATAGACTCACTTTATCCTCTAATTCCAACCTGATGTTACTGCACTACATGTTAAAAGTGTACTGGCCCATGACAGATCTTTGTGGTACTCTGTATGTGGCATTCTTGATCACAGAGAATTTAACATTTAGGACCCGTCTCTGATTCCTATCTGACAACCAGTTACCAGTCAACCTGGTTAGTTAAGAAGCAACTTACAAAGTAGCCTACATTATAAAAAGGGTCCAAGAAATTCTCCATTCTGATTGGCTATCAGTACGGCATTCTGACTGCCTTACAATAACCCTATGGAGCCTACTCATTTTCTTATTAAATGTGCATATTTACCTAAGCACTTTTCAGGATGATACTGACATATCTGTGTACTCCTGTTTCTAGTAGTACAGTATCCATAAAACTCAAGCAAGGTAGATAAAGCACCCACACAGCAAAAAACTGGAAAATACACTAGCGTATTTATAGCAAAAAACACAGAATTTAATATAGATACAGACATGCATCTGGTTAAAAGACTAACGTTTCACCTGGACCACTGCCAGGCTTCATCAGAGTAAAAAATACTCAAATATACATATTAACTTATACATGTGACTTAAATAAACCAATCAGTTTTTAAAAGATTACTCTTACAGCATAATTAACTACTTCATTGCCAAGAGGTTAAAAACTGAATATCAAATAACACATACATTTCATAGTTTTCTAACTTTATAATATAAGAATAACTATAAAACTTGGTCATCCCAGAGGAGATATCTACAAATTACCAAATCTCATATATACATAATATAATATGTATAAATATATATTTCAGTCTCAAGGAAATGCTGACAAACTTTCCTTGTCAATGCTAAATCCATTTGACTATGAAGTTATTTTTAACTTTTTCGTAAACACTAGTCGATCCTCTGGAATGTCCAGGCACTTTACATAAATTCACAGCAGCAGAAGGCTCAGTTCTATGATAGTACAAACCAGATACTCAGAATGCATTAGCATCTATGCTTTTTTAGGAAAGCTGAAAGATCAATTGTCTCATTTAACCCCTTTTTAGAACATGCTTCTAAGTTGAAAATCCAAAAGCTTTCTCTTTGCCCTATTTTTTTGTTTAGGTCACCACCTCTGGGTCCCAAACTAAGCAGTTCTAAGTCCAAAAAATAAAAATGATGTTTTTGTGGACTATGTGCTTGTAGTTGTTTTACTATATCATAACTCAGGTCTCCTTTCTCAACTGCTCTTACGTGCTCGCTTATTCTGATTTTAAATTTGCGTATTGTACGTCCCACATAATAGGCACCACAATCACATGACAACATATAGACTACACCTTTGCTATTACATGTAATCATATCATTAATTTCAATGATTTTCCCTGTAACAGGATGTATAAAGTTCTTGCAATTACGTATATATCTACAATAAGTACAGTTACCACATTTGAACGCACCCTTTGGTTTTGATGCTAACAATGTCTGTTTCTTCTCACCATTGGGCGTCATGTTTGAAACTACATGGTCCCTTATGTTTTTACATTTTCTAAAAATTATTTTGGGTCCATTCTTACTAATTTCATGTAGTTTTGGTTCAAATTCCAGAATAGGCCAATTTTTTTCAATAACCCGTCTCACCTCTCCAGTTCTTTTGGAAAAGTTAGTTACAAATGGGCATTCAGGGTTCTCTTTTTTCATACTTTTCTTTTTATATTGTAATACTTGATTCCTTTCCAAATCATCCACCTTCCTAATTGCTGATGCTATACTATGTTGATTAGAGCCTCTTTCCAAAAACCTATGTATTTGTTCCCCTTTTTTGTTTTTGAATTCTGCTGGTACAGTACAATTGTGCAGAGTTCTAATAAGTTGGCCCTTTGGTATATTATGCTTCATATGATGTGGATGACAACTATCAAATCTCAGAATTGTGTTTCTATCAGTACCTTTTTGATAGAGGGTGGTGTGTACTCTCCCCTCCCCATCCTTGTAAATTTTTAAATTAAGGAAATTTATACTTTTCTGACTAAGCTCATATTTATATGTCAAGCTACTACTGGTGTTCTCCATCCATTGAATGAAACATTTAAACTTCTCATTCGTGTCTTTCCAAACAACAATTTTATCATCTATAAAGTGCCGCCACAAATCCACTCCATCAATGTATGGATTTGTGGCGGCGCCATGCGCCATACAGATGGTCAAGTTCCCATTTTCCCACAAAAAGATTTGCATAACTTGAGGCCATTGTAGTGCCCATGGGTGTTCTACAAATCTGATTATATATCTGTCCCGGAAATAAAAATATATTCATCTTTAGGACAAGATCAGCCTGTCGCATTTGTGGCTTGAACATCTTGAAAATGGAGCTCAACTTTCTAATACTCATATTCTGGGTGTACCGTGGGAGCAAGAGGGGTAGGATTTACTGGGGTTGTCACTGCGCTGCTACTGACTACCACTGGGTTTTCTCAGGAGGGTGCACTATTCCAGGTCTACAGAATTAATCCATGGAGACAATCTGTGCAGAAGAGAACATCTCTGACTAACCTTTTGGTAATCTCAGGATCCACAGTCAAGGAACAGATTTTACAAGCAGCAAAAGCTAAGGGCCAAGTACACCTTACAGATGGCAGAGAATTTTTTATTTCCCTGACCTCTCCTTTGCCACTAGAAAAAGATGGAAGTCTTTTGATGTGGTCCAATCAGAACTATGACAATTTGGTATCTCACATGTTTTACGATACCCATCCAAACTTCTTTCTTATGCTGGTAAGGTATATTTGTCTAATGATCCAACAGAGGCAGGAAAGAGACTTCTCAAGATAAAAGCTGATTTAAATAGCAGACCTGCTCTGAAGGACACTGAGGATGGGGGGGGGGAGGCGTTAGTGAGGAGTTTCTTCCTGGTAAAACACATACAATAAAAATAAAATATTAAAAAAATAAAATAAAAATAAAATATTTGTGGGCTTTTTGGGAACTGTTTAATACCTGTTATTATTTACCCAGGCTCTGTTAATGTATAGCTGCAGCACATGATGTTTATTTATTTCTAGGGGCAGACATCTACTGGGGAACTTTTGGTAGTCTCTTTTTTATGGCTGTGGGCAGAGCCTACAGCCATCCTGCTTTCATTGGAAAAAATGTGTTTCCGTGGAACACATATTTCAGGAGTTTTCAGTGTATCCTTCCATTCTGCAACTCTCCATGGCAGTGAAAGAAATACTCCCTTCTTTCTGTTTAATTAGAATGATGGACACAGAACTTCAAGCTGCTTTTGTTTGAGAGCAAATGTACACACATTCCAAACAGATCTAAATATCTTTAAAACTATTCAAGGTGCACAAAAACAACTGACTGAAAGTTGTTCAGGGAACAAAGGCCTTTCTCATGAGGGTCATCACTAATCTGAATTCTTTACATTTTATAAACTATGGTCTTCCAAACAACCTCATTTTTTTTCTCTCTGAGTGAACACAATAGGAGTCATGCCAAACAAATGTAAATATTTCAGAATGTATATAAGTTACTAATATGCAACTAATATTAAAGTTGTTCAGGACAAAATGACCTTTCAAATGAGGGTAGTCACTAATCTGAGTTCTTTAGAGTTTTTTAAATATAGCCATCTGAAAGGTGACAATTATGATGAAAAATGAAAATTCAGGTAATCAGATGGCCATCGTTTAAAAAATATAATTAGTGCCGCTTAATGAATAGGCTCATTTGAAAGGTCTTGTTGTTCTGAACAACTTTCATAAGGTTTATTATCTGTAAATTGTATACTTTTAGAGATATTTACATTTGTTTAGCATAACTCCTGTATGTCTAAACAGCCTCAACTTTGCAAATTACTTCACTAAGACAGGATTAGTTCTATCAAAAGAAAGCTATTCCAAGGTCAAATTTCACTGACTTGAAAGTTCACTCCCTGACACAAGCTATAAACCAACTGAAGTTTCATTTTAAAACCCTCTGTGTGTGTCTGTGCTAGCATTAGTAAATGCCTCTGTGTGTGTCTGTGCTAGCATTAGTAAATGACAATGATTAAAAACACAAGGAAGAAATAAGCTTAAAGAGCATCTGCCACCTTCAAGAGAACTTCAACAAAACATAAAATTTAGCTAAAGTTCAGCTTGTATTTCATATTAGTTCTTTATTCCTCCTCCCCATTATTTTATTTCTGAGGTCATTCGCATGAAATCAGGCTTTTTGCTCCTGAAGAGTTCCTCTATTTGTGTTACTATCTCCCTACCTGAGGTCATAATGCACTGCTTGTGACATCACAGTTACTCTCATGGCAACAGAATGTGATGCCACAACAGAGCATTAAGACTTGAAGTAGGGAGTAAGCTATAGAGGCAGATTAACTTTAAAGTAACCGTAAGGGATAAAATCATGTATTCATGCACATTTTCTCAGTAATAAATAATGGGGAGGAGAAATCTAGAATATATATGGAATACAAGCATAATTTTACCTAATGATTAAGTTTTTCAAAAGTTTTCTTTGAGGTGTCAGTAGCTCTTTCAGCAATACATAGTAAATAATGTTAAAAGTTGAATCTGTATCTGTATGTACCACACGTACTTGCCTGCTGTATATACCCTTATCTGTTCTGTAATGTCTACTTACCTGGTCAAGTGCCTTATGACATGGAAACTTCGTAAACAAGCTTTTAGCTCAAAGGTGTTAATCCAAGATTCCAATAAAAATAAAAATAAAAAAATAAAAAGTTAAGAATTCACCAGCTGTTTTACTCAGGGTTGTCAATCAAATTTTATACAGTGTACTGTTCAGATACAGTTTTCTTAAACTCTGTGTACAATAAGTCCATATTACTTATGAATAGTCAAACATATACTATCTTAAACATGATATATCTGCAATTTTGTAGCAAGTGACTAGTGTCTGTGTACATTCAAAACCCAAGCCTAACACAGACCCCCTTGTAATTGAGATACTGTTATCCAATTATGTCCATGAATCAACATGTGTCCATATGTACCTAATCTGCTGTTGTATTAAATAACAGTTCTATAAATCTAAAACCAAAACAACACATAGCTGACAGCTTCAGCTTTTATTCAGGCACAGTTAAAATAGAGATCCTTTAGAGGTTTGAATATAATTTATAAAAATAGAGATATTTCAAATAGCTGCACATATGTAATCAATTCCTGTGTCCTTTAACTCAAGGGATCATTTTTAAAATGTGCAGACCAGCATGGGGACTGCTTTTTTGAGAGCATGCCACCACTGGCAGCAACCACTTCAAGACTGCTTCTACCTTCTCCTAATACAATCAGGGGAAAACCAGAAGTAGTCTACCCGCACTGAGATCAATATGGTTAAGGCATATTTACCAGAAATTACCGCTTATAAAAGAACGAGAAAGTGACTGTGATGATGAGCAAATCCAAGACCAGATGTCTAGTTTGTTAATAGTCTCCTCCTGAGTCTGATTTTTATGGTTGTGTGAGCCAGGCTCCACAGATGTTATGCCATTGTCAGATTTGTAAAAGAGCACTATGCAAGCATGTAACTGGACCACTCTCTGATGTTCTGCCCTAGTGCTCCTGCATAGTTTCCAGTGATTCTGTTTATGCAGCCCTTCCCCTCTGTGGGCTACATAAACATACCCACTTCCTGGCACATTACTTTTCCTTTCCACAAGTGCGGACATGATGGCCGCCATGTGCAACATGGTGGTGCAGACTTAAACTGTGCATGCACAAGTATTGTGCATATGTATGTAACCCCCACATCACCTTTGGTTAGCTGGCACCCCCTTAAAAGAACTACTGACAACTACGTGGCATACAATTTTCTTTAGCAGAGCTACACTCGTGGTACCACCCCTATCTTTGGAGTGTATACCAGGCTTATTATCTAGAGGATGGGGGATGGGGGTACATACTTAAATGGACCATTTTATTTACAACCAGGTCCAGGGGAGAGGATGCTATGCATATGCTAGACCTAACTGCTGAGGAGCCCCAATAATGTTCACATTAGAAGTAATAAATGGAATGTCCAAAGCAGTAACTGGGATTTTGCAGTATGGCTTTATTTACAGATGTTACTTAAAGCAAGGGTGGTCAATTGCAATGCAGGCACACTGTCTTTTGCAGGACACTTTGCTAGGCAGTACTGTTTTCCACAAAAAACATCTCTATCTCTCTTCCAAAGTGTATATCTGTGGGATGTGCCACACACTTTAAAATCCTCCTGATGCATGGTCATTGCCTAGGAAACACTGGTGCCAATCCATGAACCTCTTAGCCCTGCCTGAAACTCCTGATGACATCCTCACCATTTGGCCCAAACTGCCTCTGCCATTCCTTTAGAGTTACACCAAATGAGTCTCCAGTCCCCAATGAATTGCTAAAGACTCCCAACTTTAACTTTAAATTCAGCGCAGTTGTGTTCAAAGGGGTCCTGACAGGTGTGATCTAGCCTTATCTAGGGCATACACACCTGAGACAACTCCCTCAGAGAACAGTCTCATATCCTGAACACACAGATTAGTTGTTCCTTCCTCCCAGTCATGGAAAGAACAAAAGGCACCTTTCTTTCTCTGGTAGCTGTCAGATTCTACTCATTGTTCTTCCTTAAGGCAGCTGTGAACTTCAGGAACTTCAGGGGATTGCCCCTTGTATCCACAAGAACTGCATTCCCTCTCACTCCCCCTGGGGTGAAACTAAAGAGTCCTGCAGGCAAACTGAAGATTTTACAAAACTAGGGTGAGAAATACCAGGGCTCCCTTTGACAGAGCCCCAATGGCAGACGTCCTGCCAGTCTAACTACCACACTTGAACTTACTGATGAACATTCTAAGCTCCCTAACAGCAGCTGACTCTAAAATTATTATGCTGCTGTGAGAGTTCTAAATTACATAATCATCCTTCTCTCAGGCTAGCTGAGTAAACAATGATGTCATTATGTAGAAAGCTCCTAATGACTTCCTCACCAGCTGCCTTTTCCTACCTGCCTAAGACTAGTACTAATGGGATTCTAGTAACTCAAGGGGACTGGGTTGTTACATGTAGTTATGCCAGCACCACCATGTTGAGCAAGGCTGACTCTGGGGCAAACTGCACATGTACGCGTATCATGCATGCGCAGTACTATAATTGCTGCAGTATTATGGCTGACTCCTGTGTAGCAAGAGCACAACATATTCTGTTCACTGCTCTTGCCACTCCTAAAAGCTCTCCAGAGCTATATTGGCTCTGACCAGAGTTTGTTTTTCAGGATGCTGGATTTAGCAGCACTTAGTTTGGAATATTTTGACAAATTTCGAGAGCTGTAGGTGTAGATCTGCAGTTTGAAAAAGGCTGTCTCTCCTTGTTATATTTCCATGGTGTCGATCTGAGCACTGCTGGTTAAACTCAGCACACAACTTGAAAGTTCCCCTGGTACTGCTCCCTATCATAATGTCCTACCCTGGTGCTTGCAGATTCTGTTTTTTCTGTATGAACTTAAATAGTATTTTCTATGTTCATCCATCTATACTACCCTGAGTGGCTTATATTACTTTTCAGACAATTTATCTGACTACATTTATAGCAACCTATATGAGTTGTTGTATTGTTCCATTTCTTTTCCCACAGAAGGGCATTTTAGTTGTTTTAACAGGGGCTGTAATATCACACTTTATTGACTTAATTTTACTGCAGCACATGAAGTGAAGTGGAAAGAGTTCATGTGTCTTTTTTGCATATTCTGTTACTAAATACATGGACTTTTCAATGGTCTTTTGGCCACATCAAGAGTGTTCTTTTCAGGGACTTATCACATTTACACCTTTTTGGAATCAAATCCATGGTCTTGGCACAGATGGCCCATACTGGGACATTTTTGGACATTAATGTTTATTTAAATTGATTAATGTGTTTGAGGATAACCTCCTATGCTGTATCAGAGGGTGCTAAGCACTTATCCTTTGTAAAGTCTTTCATGTTACTTAATTGCTATGTCTTGGAACCTTGAAAGCATATATTGTATATGTTCATTTGACATTTTCAATAAATAAAAATGATAAAATATATCACATGAATCTTAAATTTAAAACAAAACTGTCACTCAAAATGGCATTTCAGTCCCCCATTTGCCACCATGATCATAGTAGTATGAGCACTTTCAAAAGAACTGTGATCACTGATCATGCCACTTGCCTCATAAAATGAATGGCCACACTGCTTATGACCAGGCAAATATAAACAAGAAAGAAACCCAGACTCAGAAACAACCCCAGAACTAGAAACAAACCCAGACTCAGAAACAAATCCAAAAGCACTTACAATCACTTGCAAAACTGAAAGTTGTGATCCCTGCTCTTCAAGCCAGCTACTGTCCCCACTACAAGTTCAACCCCCTCCCCCCAAAAAATTAAATTGCAATCAAATGTCCAGTCTCAGGGCAGGCAGCAGGACTGGATGAATAAACCACTTCCTGTACACAGAACTGTCACACAGTGCTAAATGGGGAAGGAGAAGGAGAGGATATGAAAGATAGCGAGCCACAGAATAAAACAGCACCACCTATTGGACAACAAGATTACAGCAGCACAATTTTTTCTTAAAGTATACTTACCCTTTCAAAAATTGAGTAAAAAGACTATGGCCCGGATATTCAAACTGCGCCATTCTGAGGCGCAAGCCCTTGCGCTGCTCAAAATAGTTGCGCAGGGGTGTGGCCGGGGCGATATTCAAAGGAGCTGCACTATTGAGCAACTCCTTTGAATATCACCCCCCAGCCACAGCCACTGTGCATGGTGCAGTGGAACTTGTGCCACCGCAAGTTGTCAGAGTTGAGCATTAAACTTGCGGTGGCACCTGCTTCGATAGCCATGTGCAAATTCCAATATTCAAAGGTGACATGCAAATGGGGCCATAATTCATGCAAGGTGCAGGGGCATTTGCATCTGATTGTAAGCCCCATTGCATGCCATTAGCATGTGATGCGCTGATCCCGAGGACTTAAGCCTGGCTGCCCTGCCAGGCAGCAGCCGTCCGAGACCAGCGCACCCGCAGCCTGATCGTGGGCACAACATGAAAACAACCCCAAACATCTCCCAATGCCCAATCGCAGGCAGAGCGATGAAACAACCCCAGTGCCCGATCGGGGCGGAATGTAAAAAGACCCCCAACCGAATATCTCCCTGGTGGTCCAGTGGACCGTAATGCCCGATCGTGGGCAGAATGTCCAGTGACAACCCCCAAACATCTCCCTGGTGTCTAGTGTCCCCACCCCACCCACCCATGAAGCCCCACCACCCTGCTCCCCCCTGGCGGCGGTGGGTGGCAGCATCCACCGCCTGCTGCCCGCCGCCCGCTGACTGACTGTCTGGTAGGGCTGCACACGATTGGTGCAGAGCTAGAGCCAATGGGCATGCAGCCCTATGCAAGTCATGACAGTCCAGATTTGTGAATGATGTTCATTCACAAATCTGGACTGTCATCTCTGAGATGATCTACGACCATTGGTGTAGAGCTGAAGCCAATGGGCGTGCAGCCTACCGAAATCGGTCGGCGGCGGCGGCCGGCTGGTGGGTATACTGCCACCCGCCGACAGCCAAGAAGATGGTGAACGTCGCAGGTGGTGGGGAACACTGACAGAAGACTGTTGAGAAGGTGTCACTGGACATTCTGCCAGTGATCGGGCATTGACTCACTGAACCAGAGAATACGAGCAGAAGAGACCACTACATTCGACCAGCGATGGGCACTGGGGGAATATTCACGTTCTGCCAGAATCGAGCATTGGGAAAGATGTAGAGGTACAGACACATTCAGCCCGTGATCGGGCATTGGGAAGATATTTGAAGTTGTCGTTACACATACTGCCCGCAATTGGGCATTGGGAGATGTTTGGGGGGTTGTCAGTATACATTTCTGCCCGCGATCGGGCATTGGGAGATGTTTGGGGGTTGTCGTATACATTCTGCCCATAATCGGGCATTGGGAGATGTTTGTCGGGGGTTGTTTTCATATTCTGCCCACAATCGGGCGGTGGGGGGGCACAGGGACTGAGTTGAGGGCCGGCCACGGGTGGCAGCTGCTGTGTTGCCCTGCAATGCAGCAGCTCACCACAATAATTAGCCCTCAACCAATCCTTTTTGGGCTCAAGTGTGCAGGCACAGGTTGGGGTTGCGCCTGCACAACTCTGTACAACCCGACTGAATGTCGGGTTGTGCAGTTTATGCATGGTTCCTCTACCCTCCTGTTGAGCATGCATTCATTTGCATACGCTGTTGCTCAACCTGTTTTCAGTGGCAACTGCCTCCTGCTGAATATCATGAGATGGCACAATGTAGGACTTGTGCATGCGCAACCCTGTTGAGCATGGCTAACCCCTTTTGAATATCTGGGCCTATTTTTATAAGTATTTGTAATTTTTTTATTACTGCAAATGAGCAATTAGTATTTATTTAACTTTATAAGTAAATTCTGACTTTGGAGAAAACCAACCTCGAGAAGAGAATAAAGTGCAATGGTAAGTCCTCAAGGGGGCAGCAAGTATAAAACAACAAATACTGTTATATTCCACTTCCAAGACCTGGCTCTTCCTTACACCCAAATTAAGGTATAGTGAAGAGACATAGTCCAGGTGTGGCATCAAAGAGCCCAATGCAATGGATTTTCATGAGTCAAAGGATAAAAATTGTATAAATTTGTACAGCAAACATATCTCCTGGTTTATAGTCCTACTGATCATCTTAACTTCAACATGAAACATCAAACTGGGGTCAAGTAAGACCCCAAGATACAAAAACGCAGTGGAGTAAGCACAAGGACGTGGTGCTTCCATACTAGATTCAAATCTCAAAAAAACACAAAAAGTAGAGCACACACACCTCCAATAACAAGGGCCCCAGTCTATGTAAAAAACTTTAAACTTTTATTAACAAATGCCAATAACCTGACGCGTTTCAGATGCAAATCACCTTTGAGAAAGGATTGATTTGCATCTGAAACACCCTCAAATGAATGATAATAAAAGTTTAAGATCACATGAACTGGTCTGTTATGGATATGTGTTACTATGTGTTTTAAGACAAGATATTTAATTTCATTAACCTGCTCAAGTTCTATACCAGAGCAGTCATGCATCTGCAGATGAGGATTCTCTTTCAACCTAAGTGTACTACCAAATACCATTTTTTTCACATTCATAACCGTTAAGTTAGTGGACAACCAGGAGCATAATAACTGCAAATTTTTCTCTAGGATAAAATTGACTTGATCAATTGTTTGACCCTGAAAAAATAATATTAGATCATCTGCATGAAGAAGACATTTGCTAGCACTAAATAAAAAAGTAATGTGATTTATGAATAGTGAAAACAACAGGAGTCCAAGTAGGAACCCCTGTGGTACCCCGCATAAAATGGGTCAGGATTTAGAAAACACTGAACCTATAGAAACCCTCTGAGTCTTACCCTCCAAATAGTTTTTAATCCATACCACAGCATTTTCTGAGATGGCCAATTTATAAAGCTTCTGGCAAAGCAGCCCAACTTCCAGTTGTGATGGCTAACAGATAGACGTGCCGTTCATCGCTCTGCTAACTCCTCGCTATAAAAACCTCCCTTTCTGCTGTTCAACCCTTCTAAACAGGGAACTAATCTACTGTCTTGACATTTGCACTCTACAACTATCGGGAATTCCACTTGAGAATTGGACATATCACATAGAACAGCAAAAAATGAAAGCTCAATGGCCCAAGCATAGACCCCAGCCATCACCAGGAAAAGAAATGCCAGCGAAGTGCACTAAAGTGGGTGGTTCTGGAGATGCTCTGGCTTCAACTTTATTAACTGAGGTGATTTTCTTCAAGGGCTTAGCACCTATACAGGAGTCCCTCCATACAGTACTGGAAGAATTAAATGAGCTTTAAAGTATGATGGCACAGCTTACCTTATGTACTGGGGACAATGAGGCCTGTATTTCCTCTCTGGATGACTGGAGGGCTCAGCTTGACCCAGAACTAACATCTTTGTGGCAGCATCTCAGAATAACTGAAGATAAACTGGAAGACCTTGAAGGTCGCTCGCGATGGAATAACCTTGTAATACTGGGACTCCCAGAAGGAGAGGAGGGAATTAATCCTATCACATGTGTGCAGAAACTATGTACAGAAGTAGCTGGACCTTCTCCTAATGGCCCAGCATACACAGTAGAAAGGGTGCATCGGACTTTGCGGCCCACACCTCCAACAGGCTCCTCTTCTCGACCACTGATATTCTGATTGTTAAACTACCTCAATAAACAAACAATCCTAGACAAACTTAGAGACTCCAAAGAAGTTCAATGGGGTGACAAGAAGATTCGAATTGCACAAGACCTGCCATTTCCAGTGAGACAAAAGTGCACAGAAATGCATCCAATAATAACCAAACTTATAGCTGCATAGGTAAGATTTTGCATGCGATACCCGGCCACACTACAAGTCAACAAGAATGGGCAGTGGATTTTCTTTGATTCTGTAAATAAAACATCTACTGACTTAAAAAAGTTTTACCTGGAACTTTTCAAATGAATGGAAAGACGCCAAATGTATCGGAAAAATAGCAGCTTAAACGGGACAGTGAAATAACAAATTAAAGGAGGTTCATAAGCAACACAACAAACTGTAGAGAAACTGTAGTACTGACATAACTCTACACAAGAAATCTAGATACATTGACAGTGATGCTTCAAGATGTAATGGCTGAACAAAATAACCTTCAGACTGATTCCTGTGGTTTTTTCCTTCTCCTTGATGTTTATTGCAAGCTAAGTGACCTGAAACTTAATAGAGCTTCAATACTGCTTAGCAAACTACATGTGAACCTTTGCTTTTATTTACTATGTTTTACAAAATAAGAAAAAGTTTAATTGGTGTATTAAAGGAACATCTCTAAAGCGAGGGAAAGTGGGGGGGAGGGGGGTGAATCAAGGCAACCTGTCTGGTGGTTAATAAAGATTGCAACCAAATAATTATAGGGAGTACAGTCGATAGGACTGGGGTATAGGATATTTTTTGTTGGGTAGGGAAAGTTTTTGTGTTAGGGATACACTGTTTGTTGCAAGAAAAAAATTCTCTAAGAGGGATTCTAGATACAAATCTTTTGTCTTTTATGGTCCATAGAAATCAAAGTTATATAGCAGCTAAACATGAATCAAGGACACTTATAACTCATTCAAAACCCTTTTTGGTTTATAATGTATAAGTCACTTTCTTTCTCTAGAGATGACTCCTTTTACTCCACTTTGCAGATGAGTCTCAAATGGCAGTAAGATTTATATCTTGGAATGTCAAAGGAGCTTGGAACTGAGTTAAAAGACACCAAATTCTTAGGCACCTTGAGTCTTTACACTGTAATATAGCTCTGTTATAGGAAAAGCATCATCTAGAACAAGAGGGCAACCTCTTTATCAGAAATCAAATGGGGCAAGTTTTCACAGCAGGCAGTGCCACTGTGCAAAGAGGGGTAGCAATTCTTATAGCCAGGGATACGCAGTTTAACGTGCAACAGTATCAGACTGATACACAGGGAAGATTTATATTTTTGAAAGGGCTTCTAAACCATATTGAAGTGATACTGGGATCAATATATGGGCCTAATATTGATTCACCAGAATTTTTTGCAACACTCTTAAATGCCCTAAGCTGTTTTCCCTGGCTGCCTACTGTTCTGGAAGAAGACTGGAACTTAGTTTGTTCTCCAGAATTAGACAAATCAACACATAGAAATCCTAGTCTCTCACCAGCGCAGAAGTTGGCAAGGAAGTTTATGGCAACTCATAGCCTTAACGACCCATGGAAATTACTAAATCCTGATGTAAGAGGGTATACATTTTACTCCCTGGTACATACACATTGACTATTTCTTAGTTAATAACACAATTTTAGAGGGTCTAGTGGGTAGTGGTATGGTCCCAAGAACCTTATCTAACCACTAACCTGTATGGCTAGAAAGTTCCTTCTATATCCAAAAGACAAAAAGTACTATCTGGAAATTGAATATTCAATTACTTCAAGAGGATCAAACAATACTTTTCCTTAAAGACATAATCGAACAATTCCTCTCACATAACCAGGGTACCATATCAAGTATTGACAAACTTTGGTGTGCCCTAAAATGTATGGTTTGAGGAGAACGCATTCAACTCTCTACCATCCATAAGAAAAAGAGAGAAGCACTCTCTTCCTCACTTCTTTCTCAAACAAAAAATCTAGAGAACCAACAACTATCTATACAAACTGATGATCTCCTAGAGAAACTAACAAAACTAAGGAACCAATACTCTGAACTTTTGAAGGAACAAGCACAATATGCACTATTTAAAACTCACACTAAATATATTGAGCAAGGAGACAAAGCCAACCACTTGCTTGCTCTCTGACTGAGGAGACAAGAGGAGTTTAGGATTGTAGTAGCACTCAACTCCCTTAAAGATAACTCTCTTTTTACTACCCTAAATTCAATAGTCAAGGAGTTTGAGGGCTACTATAGATCTCTCTACTCCCCTCAAGACACTACCCCTCAAATAGCAGATATCCAAGAATATCTCAAAAGCCTTCCACTTCCTTCTCTGTTACAGTTGCAAGCAGATACCCTAATGAGAACCATAACTCACCAAGAGGTGTTGGAAGCCATTAATCTATTGCCAGATGGTAAAGCCCTGGGACCGGATGGTTTCCTGCCTCGCTTTTACAAAGTGTTCAAAGAATAACTCTCACCCCTCCTACTTACCATGTTTAACTATGTATGTAACTCTGGGCTTTCTGACCCTTCATTATTATAAGCCCTCATAATAGTACTTCCCAAGCCAAATAAGTCCCCACTGTCAGTTACTAACTATTATCCAATTTCCTTAATGAATTATGACATCAAACTCTTTGCTAAGATTCTGGCTAATATACTGGCAAGAGTTTGGGCACCACTACTTAGTCCAGAGCAAGTGGGATTTGTGGCAGGCCACCCTTCAGCTGATCATCTTAGGAAGTTGTTCCATGTTTTCTCTGCATCCAAAGTGGCACCCCATCCAATGGCTTTGATATCTCTGGATGCAGAGAAAGCATTTGACAGGGTGAGTTGGACTTTCTTATTTGAGGTGTTGAAGAAGTTTGGTCCTCCTCACATATTTATCCAAAGGATATAAATTATTTATGCCTGTCCTACAGCAAAAGTTAACTGTAATGGAACTTTTTCACAAATATTCCCTCTATATTCCGATACATGCCAAGGATGCCCCTTTTCACCACTACTTTTCAATTTATATTTAGAACTACTCCTATATCAATTGCAATATTCCCCATTAGTAAAAGGTATACAGATAGGCGATTGGGACCTATGTCTCTCAGCATATGCTGATGATATTTTGTTACATATCACAAACCCAGAGACTTCCCTCCCTGTAATACTGTCCATAGTGGAATCATAAGGAGCCCTGTCCAACTGCAAACTAAACATAGATAAATCCACAGTAAAGCCATTAAACTCCCATACCTAGTGGTCACATATCATGGGCCTTCAGCTAAAATGGGTAACTCAAATCAAATATTTAGGACTAACAATAACACCAAACTTATCCCAAATTAAAAAGTTGAATCTGGATGCTCAATTGAATATTATACAGCAAGACTTAAATAGATGAGCCCCTATATATCTCTCGCTACGGGGCAGAGTTAGTGTAATTAAAATGAATATACTTCCCAGAATTGTTTATCCCCTGAATATGCTTAATTTTTTTCTCCCACAATCCTGGTTCCAAAAGCTATAGCAAATCATCTCTAAATTTCTGTGGAAGTTGAAGCCACCAAGGAGATCATATAATAAACTAAGTGCACCCAAACAGAAAGGGGGCCTCAGACTGCCTAAATTTTTCATTACTATCTGACGAGTCACATAGTTAAATATCTCCGATGGTATCCCCCTACTCTTGTAATAGATGACCAAAAATATGTACCAGTATGGCCCCAAATTGAACACCAGATAATCCAGCAAAGCAGAATCTCCTCAATAAGCCTCTTATACATCACTCCCAAACTGGGCCGGACAGTCTTGAATAATGAGTTGATATAAATGTCATTAAAAGTACATACTCAGTTGTGCAAAGCCCTCAAATACAATAATATCGAAGATATATCTCAACCTCTTTATTTAAACCCAAACTTCACAATAGATGGGCAAAACTTAAGATCCATAGAGAAATTTATTTTATTTATTTATTTATTTAAGAATCAGTTTACAACCTTTGAGCCAGAGGCTTGTTTCCAAAGGTACTTCATCACATAAAGACATACATTGCGTTTCGGTTACATAGCAAAGATTTGCAAAAAATCAATAGTTTGCCAGAGACAGAAATTAAAATCTCTGATGAATTGGAACGAGGCAAGCTTAAAACTACACCAGACTTGCTTGCTTCCCTACACCTCCCTCCTGGACAAGTCTTCCAAAGTTTCCAAATCAGACACCTACTAACTACTAAATTGGGAATGAATAATTGGAATATAGACTAGTCAGACCTCATTAATACACTGCGTCTGCTGGTTTAGAGTCCACATGCAGTTTCCAAAGCAACAGCAGAGCTATATCCAGTTATTGTCCCAGAAATTCAAGGAACATCCACATATAGGATAAACCAATTTCCTGAAAAACAGATTAATTGGAACAGAATATGGCAAGCAGTATATTCTTATACTTCGAACAATAAACTACGTCTTATTCAATTCTATATACTGCATAATGTATATTTCACTCCAACAAAATTAGCTGCCATAGGTAAGCTATAGGACCCTACGTGCAATAGATGTGGTACTAGTGAGGGATCTATTTTTCATATTTACTGGGAATGTTCCTCAATTAAACCCCTTTGGCAAATGATTAAAGACAAGGTAGAAACGCTATTGGGTTTAGATCAATATTTTGAACCTGAAATCTGTATCTTGGGAGATTATTCCAAATATTAGTATCAGAAAGAATATATGCTATATCCTTAATTTCCTATTCAGTAAAGAAACTGGTGCTAAAGCATTGAAAAGATTCCCAGCTTATTCCTTATTCAGAATGGCTTAACAAGCTCCTATTCAACCTGAGACTGGAAAAAATGATTGCAAGTCTTAAACGTTGTCCCAACAGTTTCAAAACAAAATGGAACAAGATTTATACATTATTATTGATTGCCACTTGAAAATTGAAATGCTGCTATGATATATATATATATATATATATATATATAGATATATAGATACACACACACACACACACACACACACACACACACACACACACACACACACACACACACAATGGAACCTAACGTAGAATAAACTGCAAAGATACTGTATTTAGAAGGGGAGAGGGTAGGGGGGAAGAAGGGACTTTAAAAAGTTAGATAGTCTTATAGTAGTTATAGTACTATTAGTTTTTGTTGGGCTGATATAACCCTAAGGCCAAATGTTACAATTCATTGTATATGTTCAACCTGAATGACCTTACAAAACACATGTATATCTTAAAGAAAAAAGCAAATAAAGTATATTGAATTTCAAAAAAAAGCTTCTGGCAAAGCAAAGAGTGATAGATCAGGTAAAAAAGCCCTGGTCAGGTCCAGGAACACCACCTCCATCAAGACACCCCTATCACAACCATGTAGGACAGGGTTAGTGAACCTGACCAGGGCTGTGCCAGTCCCATGACCACATCTAAAGCCATGCTGCTTGGTGCACAGGACACTGTTAGATTCCAAAAAGCTAACAATTTGGTTAGAAACCAACTTCTCAAGAATTTTACTGAACAGATTCAAAATAGATATTGGGTGGTAATCCTCTGCACGAACAGCCTTATGCTTTTTGAGGACCGGCACAACCCGAGCATCCTTCCCAACTGAGGGGAAGACTCCAGTTATAAGGTACAAATTGTAAATCGAACAAAGTGAACCCACAACATAAGGTGCAAGCAATTTAAGAAACCTCCCTTCAAGGCCCCCCACCCCATAGTCACTAAACTTGTTTGGTAACAAGTGAATTAACTTCAAAACCTGAGAGATGGACGGCCTGGTGGCACTGAGGGTTGAGGCACTGGATGCCATACCTCATGCCACACCAGTGACCCAGGTTCGGGAGCAAGCTCAGCCACTGTAGGTCGGCAGGGGAAGGAGTTGATTGAGCATCCCATGGACTGCGCTCCTCTCCTGGGGTGGGTCAAGGTACAGTAACCAGTGTAGCCTGACACCTAGCAGAGGCTGGGTGTCGGCACGTCTGGACTGGTAGAATGGGGTGGTAGGCGGGGCATCCAGCTGATGCACTGCATGCAGACATGTGCACAGGGCACCATTGTTGGCATTGCATGCCCTGCCTCCAACACACACACACACACACAGGAACATGGAAAAAAGGGAGTGCCTAGCCGTTGCAGCTTGATGGCCATCTGCGATGTCCTGCGCTGCTCCAAGGGGACCACTGTGAGCGAATCTGTTGCAGTGGGGGAGTTAGTTGACCCCCGCTGCCCCACCACAGGGGGCAAGCTCTGGGGTAATCGGTGGTTTCCCTCAGTTGGAGACAGTACAAGGCAGCCGGTGGCTGGAACGTAAGGGATGCCATGACAATGAGGCCGGCTGGGTCCCCCTTTGGGAGAAAAAAGTACAATAAAAAAAGCAAAAAAAAACCAAAAACTGAGTGGCGGTAACTTGGTGGAAGTAAAAAGCAGAAGCACCACAGTTCATCCCAAAGCCTTCCTGGTTGCCATCAGGCAGTCCCCTGCCCTCAGAACAATCATCCATGCCGGAAGGGCAAGACACTAAATCAGATACATCCGAGAAGTTTTCATTCAGTAAATTAGCCATTTCAAACACATCTGTTACCTCCTTTTCTGAAGATTGTAAGGTGGTAATATCCACCCATTCTTTAGGGGGCACCAACATATTGATAGTGTCCCAGAATTCTTTGGGATCTGAAGACACAGCCTCTAGTTTACTTCTGAAATAGTCGATTTTGGCCTCCTTTATCTTATTACCTACTAAGTTCCAAGAGCATCTATAAGCTTCTGACAAAGTCGGGGATGGGGACTGTTTATATGCCATCCATGCAGCATTTCTCAGATCAATGAAGAACTTAAGGTCCTTGGTAAACCCCTATTATCATTCCCCCTTACTCCTGAGGTATGTAGTGGGAACAATTTATCCTGTACTGCCAATAATTGCTGACAAAAAAGTCTACAGCACAGTCTGGGTCTGGAATGGCTTTGATAAATGACCAATCAACATTCATTAATTCACACATCAAAATTTTGTACCGAATCTTTTAAAATTTATAAACTGAATAGTCCAAGAAGGTTACTGGGTTGTCTATGATTAAGAATATCATAACTAGCTTGATGGTCATTTACAGAATCATGATCAAGATTCTGTAAGGGTCCCCATGGGAAATGGCCAAAAAAGTTTTGTATTATGTTTCTTGGTGGAGCTGGCCAGGTTTTTGGTAATACGGAATTAGGAAACATTTTTGTCTGGCCTGCTCTAGCAACAAAATGCTCCATGCACATGAATTATACTTTCTTTTTTCCCCCTTTATTATCCAATTCCCAATGTTTTGCCTAGCAGTTAGGCTTCATCTGGGGAACTCTAGAAATAATTAAAAAAACATGTTTTTTAAACATGTGCTTATATAGTATAATACAGCTTTATGCCAAAAAGACCTTCTGTCAGACTTTCCCTTTTATATTCACTATTATATTTCATACTATTATTATTATAATTCAGTCTATTAAATACTGTTCATATACATATATAGTAGAGAGCATCACCATTATACCAGCCACCATTATTATTATTTATAGTGTTAAACATAAGCATTCCTGCCTTTTATCATGGCCAATGGGCTTCCTGGCTGCTGAAAATCCTGTTCATCTATTTATGTTGTGCATATTCTAATTTCAGATAAGGAACATTCATTAGATTCCTATTTTAACATTTTTATAATTATTTGGTCAAAACACTTGAACACTTTAAGCGTTGTCTTATGTTTTACCTTAAAAGTGCTACTGTTATCTTAGGCACTTTCCACAGATATCTCTCCACACTGCATGCCACAGCCTATGGAATAAATATTTAATTTCTACTTTAATTTGCTTTTTCAAAACCTTTCCAAACTTTTGTAATCTAACTGATGCACTTTATAAATGTAGCATGTGTATATACCTTAAAATATTTCCAAAATTCGCTTTTTCTCTGTACAATATCTCGTTTGTTCAGTTTTCACTGTTTACTCTAGAAATATTGAACAAATTGATAGGGAAAATGATGGAATCACTTCTGAAGGAAAGAATTGTCGAGTATCTAGAGGCCAGAGGGGCACAGGATGGATTCACAGCGGGAAGGTCATGCCAGACAAATCTGATAGATTTCTTTGACAGGGTGATCAAAGTAGTAGATCAGGGAGGGGCTGTGGACATGGTCTACCTAGACTTTAGCAAGGCATTTGACACAGTCCCACACAAAAGATTAATATACAAGTTAGCCAGCCTGGGAGTGGGTCCCAAGATGACAGCCTGGGTAAAGAATTGGCTGGAGAATAGGACACAGAGAGTAATAGTAAATGGTCCACTCAGAAGAAAGGAGGGTTACTAGTGGGGTACCCATGAGGTTCAGTAATAGGACCGGTCCTCTTCAATGTCTTTATAAGCGACATTGGAAGGACTGGAAGGAAAAGTATGTCTCTTGCAGATGACACTAAGATCTGCAACAGAGTTGATGCACAGGGTGGGGTGGAAAGGATGAGAAGGGACTTGGCAAGGTTAGAGGAATGGCCCAAATGTATGGCAGCTTAGATTCAATGCTAAGAAGTGCAAGGTAATGCACCTGGGAAACAAAACCCAGGGAAGTAGGACAATGGGGGGTGAGATACTAACAACAACAAAAATGGAAAGGGACCGGGGGTAGTCATATCAGATGACCTAAAGGTGGGCAAGCAATGTGAGAGGGCAGCAAGGAGGGCTGGGGGGTTACTGGGATGCATAGGGAGAGGCATGACCAGTAGAAAACAGGAAGTTATTATCCCTCTGTACAGACAGCTGGTGAAACCCCATCTGGAGTACTGTGTGCAGTTCTGGAGACCCAATCTCCACAAAGACATAGACAGGATGGAAGCTGTCCAGAGGAGGGCAACTAAAATGGTGCAGGGTCTGCACCAGAAGACATATGAAGAGAGACTTAAGGAGCTTAATATGTATAGCCTTGAGGAAAGGAGGGAGAGTGGGGACATGATAGAAACTTTCAAGTACCTCAAGGGAATCAACAAAGTCCAAGAGGGTAGCATCTTTCAAAAAAAGAGGTGTGCAAGAACAAGAGGGCACAATTTGAAGATGGGGGGCAGCTCAGAGGTAATTTAAGGAAGTATTTTTTCACAGAGAAGGTTGTGGATGCATGGAATGGCCTTCGGAGGAAGGTTGTGGAGTCAAAATCAGTGGTGGAATTCAAGCATGCATGGGACAGTCATAAGGCAATTCTAGGGGGTTGGGGTAAGAAGAAGTAGGCTGCTGGTTAACTAGGATCTACAGCTTATCCAGTAGGTAGGGAAATGGGCAGACTGGGTGGGCCAAGCGGTCCTTATCTGCCGTCAAATTCTATGTTTCTATGTTTCTATATAAATTCAAATATTACTTACACCAATGCGTAGTCTCTCATTATTATGCCTACATTTCGTTAATTTCAGCCTTAATCCTTTATTCTCTGTAGTCTCACTCCTGCTTTAGCTTTCACTGGGTGTGACAAACTTTTAATCCAGCAATCTTTTACTAAACTTTGCAGTTTTTATCCCTTTTTCCCTCACAAATCTACTCACATACTGTATATGAAATCTTGTCAAAGCGCTTTCTTTGGTCTCTTATGTCTCACTCCACCTTCCTCAAGTTCGGTGTCTGACGCATTTACATTTCTACCTGCTTTTCTCATTTTCTGCATCTAGCGCATTTACAATTTAACAAACTAGTTCTTAACTCACTAGTTCTCATGCCTTTCTTGCTCAAAAGTTCTCCTTGAACTTATAAATTCATACTGCGGTGTTTAACTATTTCACTGACATGACTCGACATTTCCTTTCATTTATGTATTAATACTTCCTTTTGATATGACCATGCTGTGGCATTGTAAGTTATATCACTCTTATTTCCAAACTTATTCTTTTTCATTTAGTGTTACAATTCACACTTTTCTTTTAATATTAGTACTCACTTTAAACTGGTACTTTTAGATGAGCTAGATGCTCTGGAATCAGTGCTGTTGCTATAGTGAATGACCACATCACAGCGTGATTACATGACTTCCTCACAGGCATAAGAGGAAGAACCATGGCCCCCCTAGATGCTGCTGAACTAATGAAAATATAAGAAGCAACACAAGAGCATCTACCTCATCTAAAAGCACCAGGTTTAATGTGAGTATCAAGATTAAAAGTGTGAATTGTAACACGAAAGGAAATGTAGAGTCAAGTCAGTGAAATAGGAGAACACCGGAGTATGAATTTATAAGTTCAAGGAGAACTTTTGAGTGAGAAAGGCATGAGAACTAGTGAGTTAAGAACTAGTTTGTTAAATTGAAAATGCGCTAGATGCAGAAAATGAGAAAAGCAGGCAGAAATGTAAATGCGTCAGATGCCGAACTTGAGAAAGGTGGAGAGAAACATAAGAGGCCAAAGAAAGTACTTTGACAAGATTTCATATACAGTATGTGAGTAGATTTGTGAGGGAAAAAGGGATGAAAACTGCAAAGTTTAGTAAAAGATTGCTGGATTGAAAGTTTGTCACACGCAGTGAAAGCCAAAGGAGGAGTGAGACTACAGAGAATAAAGGATTAAGGCTGAAATTAACTAAATGTAGGCATAATAATGAGAGATTACACATTGGTGTAAGTAATATTTGAATTTGTTCAATATTTCTAGAGTAAACAGTGAAAACTGAACAAACAAGATACATAGAGAAAAAGTGAATTTTGGAAATATTTTAAGGTATATACACATGCTACATTTATAAAGTGCATCAGTTAGATTACAAAAGTTTGGAAAGGTTTTGACAAAGCAAATTAAGGTAGAAATTAAATATTTATGCCATAGCTGTGGCATGCAGTGTGGAGAGATATTTGTGGAAGGTGCTTAAGATAACAGTAGCACTTTTAAGATAAAGCATAAGACAATGCTTAAAGTGTTCAAGTTTTTTGACCACATAATTGTAAAAATGTTAAAATAGGAATCTAATGAATGTTCCTTATCTGAAATTAGAATATGCAGAACATAAACAGATGAACAGGATTTTCAGCAGCCAGGGAGCTGATTGGCTGGGATAAAAGGCAGGTAGTGCTTATGTTTAGCACTCACTATAAATAATAATAATAATGGTGGCTGGTATAAATATATATATATATATATATATATATATATATATATACGAACAATATTTAATAGAATGAATTATAATGTAATAGAATGAAATATGATAATGAATATAAAAGGGAAACTCTAACATAAGGTCTTTTTGGCATAAAGCTGTATTATACTGTATAAGCACATATGTTTAAAAAATATGTTTTTTTAATTATTTCTAGAGTTCCCAAGACGAAGCCTAATTGCTAGGGAAAGCGTTGGGAATTGGATAATAAAAGGGAAAAAAAGAAAGAATTATTCATGTGTACAGTGCATTTTGTTACTAGAGCAGGCCAGACAAAAAAGGTTTCCCACTTACAGAGTCACTCAAAACCCTCGAATGTGCCACACTATTAACCTTGTTAGTAACTACCCAATCCAATATAGTATGATGCTCAGATAGTAAATTAAGTCTTGTAGGTTCCTTTATAAGTTGAAATAAATTGAAGCAATGCAAAAAATTCTCATATCCTTGTATCACTCTTGAACCAATCTAAATGAATGGCACCTAACAAAATAAAGTCTCGGTTCGAGAAACATGAAGTGGCAACTTCCAGAAAATCCTTTTACCCAGATGCACCACACTGAGGAGGATTGCATAGGCACCCAACAGCCACATGCTTAGAACCTCCCAGAAGCAAACATAATGCCCAGTCATTATCCGACTCAGAGTTCTGACTGGAAGATAACACAGAGACCCCTAAATGCTCTAAGTAATACACCACCACCCCGCCACCTTTGTTTTTACCTTTTTGGTCTGCATGAGTTATTTTATACCCAGTAAGCATACATGTAGCATCAGGGATAGAGGGCTTCAACCACGATTCAGTTATTACAACCACATCAGGTTTATAGGATGACATTAGGGCCTGTATATTTGCTAGCTTTGGAAGCAAGCTTCTAGCATTCACATGAAGGATTTTAAAGCCATGGATATAAAACCAAGCAGGTGCATGCATAGGATTTAACAGGAGCATGGGACAGGATGGTCCAGGATTTGATTCTACGTCACCTGAAATTGCAAGCAATAATAGGCCAATTATGATTTTCCTACTAGACCAAATGCATGCTAAACCCCCTAAACATAATGGTATGGTAAACCAAGCAAGAATAAGACTAATAACACATAGGGTAGTTTTTTCTGCATATAGCAGGCAAAATGCATCAATTCTACCCTCCCCCCAAACTAACAAAGCAGACATACTAAGATCTGATTGTTGTGCTTAGTTAGGACACACCTCAAGTCTACATCTATAAGGCCCATATCACATAGTAAAACCAGACTACATAACATAGCTACCCACCACCCACCCACAAGAACTAAACAATATAGATATCTTAGTACTCTGCTAACACACCGCAACTACAATAAATATAAGGCAGTTTTTCTTGCCCACATCTTCCATGTCCTCCTCAGACTCCCTCAGATTTTGGGTGCACTTCTCCACACAAGCCGCACTAGCCACTGCTGTAAACATCACCACGTTTAACAGGCTAGTGTTTTTAAATCCCTTGACCACACCAACTGGGCTGCCACCACCAATCAGGGGAAGGGGCGCGGCACAGCTGTGGAGAGAAGGAAATGCAAGGATGTATACAGTTGCAACAGTAACATAAGTGGTCAGGGAGTGCAGTTAGGGAGAACCTGGGAGCAGCTTCACAGCACAGGTAATTAAATTACTGCAGCAGAATTCCTTTAAAAAGAACAGCAGCACAGATTCAGTCATTAAAGTCATGGAAGCACAGATTCACAGTAACACAGTTCTCAGCATCAAGCTTCACTCATAAATGTTACTAATCAGCAATAGCAGGCAGTTTAAAATGTCAGCTCCAGCACTGAATATTTTAAAAAGTTTCTGCAGCTGGCACAGTGAAGCTGAGGGTAGAGGTGCTGGATGCCACACCTCGTGCCATGCAGGCAACCTGAGTTCAGGAGTGAGCTCAGGTGCCGGGGTCGGCAGGGGCAGGGTGAGGATTGAGCACCCATGGGGCTGCTGTCTTCCCCCGCGGTGTGGGTAGGGGATAGTTCAGCATGCCAGCGGCTCCTGGTAGAGATTGGGGGTACTGCAGTGTGTCAGCTGCATGTTACGCAGCGTGGATGATGCTGGCAGGGTTGCCTTGTGCCAGTGCATCACGGTGCACCATGCAGGGGGAAGGGCACCAAGAACAAGGAAAAACCTGGCTCCAAGGGGGAGGCGATGGCACCTGACCCCCACGCCCACCCTGCCTGTCCTTCCAGGTCCTCTGCACAGGGCCCACTCCCTCAGCAGAGTCTAAATGTGAAGAGAGTCCAATGAGGAGCGGCAGCCCCACCCCAGAGGGGTTAAGCTGGGGGTACTGGCTGTGGGAGGGGTGAGGGAGAGAGGAGGATCAGGTTTAGGGGGACCTCAGGTGGGCATTAACAGGCAGGATGCCTGAGAGATGCCCCCTCGGGCCGTGACTGGAGGGAAAAAAGAATAAACAAAAAAGTTCCTGCAGCATCAGCACAGTTCAGCAAATGAACAAGAGTTTGAGTGGCAGGCAGAGCAGTGGGACAGCCCAAGATTTTAAAAGTGCTGTCAGTCACAATACATAACACTCACAGCCCTCCAGAACTGGATGGATCAGAAGAATGCAGATTCCTGTTATAGTTGAGGCTTGCATCTTAGGACTGGTAGTGCAATAACCTAGATGCACAGCTGATGTTACGAGAGTTTGGAGAGCCTGCCACACTCCCTCAGACTCTGGGTACACTTGTCCGCACTTCTCCGCACAAGCTGCTGCTGTAAACATTGCATTACAGCTCCCCCTTGGTAACCTGATGTATTCCTTCATCAGACAGGTCCCCCCCCCGAGGGGGAAGGAATTGGTGGGGTTGGCCAGCACTACTTACATGAGCTGGGTGTTGCTGGGGTGTCTGGGCTGTCTGTGGCTTCTTGGTGGTGTGGAGCCAGCAACCGTCATCTGGCCGGTCAAGGAGCCATTTTCCTGTTTTTCATTTGGGGAGCGTGACATCCAGGATGTCAAGGCAAGAGCCAACGTCTGTCATGCTCCCTACGTAGCCTGACCCACTGTGCTGCCATGCCTCCAGCCTCCACCAGAGGTAGGCAAACACTGGGTCACAGACCCCTCTCCACCTGTGAGATTGTGAGCCATTGTGGGATGCTCGAGCCATCTCTCCCCAGCCAGCCCTCCAACACCCGGGTCCATTCCTGAACCCGAGTCATCGGCATCACAAGCAGATTTCCAACCTCTGCGCCGGAGGATCGGCTGGCGTGCCATTATTACACAGTAACACACACCATGTTGTGCCTTATTGCTTAAATAATACATGGGGTGGACAGGCTGGGTAGGCCTTTTATATTTCAATAATGTACTTAGACACAACTAGCCAGTAATGTCTGTACTATTTGAGGTAAACCCAAGCATGTTTCAGCAACACAAATGGGGGGGACACTTACTTGTAAATATAAATATAGACTGTCCACATGGATTGTCACTGGTATGCTCATTGGGGGGCCTCTAGAAGAGAACAAATGTCCCACATGTTCCCCTCCTGTAAAACACAGTTTGATGATAATTTAGCATGTAGCGGAAGGGAGGAGCAATGCTAGTGACATACAAAAGATGGCAGACAGACAACAAGAACCCAAAGAAAGTACTGTACTGTACTTGTCAAAAAAAAATAAATAATGGGGCAGCCAATTCACATTTTACCCTATATAAGATATGTGAGGTACTTCTGAGGAGCACACAGATGGAGAACCTGAAAATTCTCGAACTCACGAGGGGTATGGGCACTGGGTGTGGCTGCAGCCATTTTCCAACAGAGAAGCATAGATTTATAGGAGATGTAGTTTGCTGAGGAAACACAACAGGACATATACTGTGTAACTGCACTATAGTATACTATACTGCTTCTCTGGTCAATAACCAAGTCAATAAACTTGACATAGATCACTATCAAACAAATGATTACCACAGGTGCAGGTACAGGTACATCTTCTGTATTACATAAAATATGCAAATAAGCACGGCAAATTCAGGCAAAATGCAAACAGTGCAGGTCACCTACTGGCAAAAACTGGAACAGAGAGTGAAATACAATGTCTCACCAGCACATGTCTCGTTACACAGCACATGCTGCCATGAACAGGGCTATGAAGTCCTAAAAGTTAAATCCTGTTGAATTGCCAAAGATGCTACTACACATCAAATGATAGAAAGGAACATGCTGTATGCTGGTGCAGTACAGCATGCTGTCTCTCTATCCTCATAGCTACCTCAACCTTTTGGAGCCTTTCTATGCTGTCTTAGTCTTTCTTTTCTCTTTTATATATCAGAAGAGAGTCTTGTCATTACTCTTAACTCCCTCTGCAATCCTCTATTCTATGTCTGTTTTTGCACTTTTTATATTGTCCTTCCTAATGGCCAGCTTTGTCTTGATGTGGCTCTCTTTTTATCATTTTGGTCCTTCTTACATTCCCTAAAGAAGTTCCTGAGGGGGTACAAACAAAGTCAGCAGTGAAGAACTGTTCACCAGAGAGGGAAGCACAACGGTGAGAGGACTTGAGTGCAGACTTGTTGGTGGGACATTTAAGAGGGATGAAGGAAGTTCTTCACTGACAGGGTTGTGGAACCATGGAACAGATTGCCTGAGGAAGGGGTCACGGTGGGGTCTATAACTGGGCTCAAGTGCGGGTGGGAGAGATTCAGGGGGTCACTAGTACCAAAAAGAGGGGTAGGGAGAGTGGGAGTAGAAAATGGAGGGGGCGGCTGAGGGAGGAGAGGGAGTGGACTCAAAGTAAAAATACTGCAACAATAAGTAAAGTGGGATAAGGTAGGAAAACTGGGCTGACTTAATGAATCTTGAGGCTTTTTCTGCCATTAAATTCTATGTTTCTATGTTTCTAAATGCTCTCTGCATGCAGTTCACTGCCAGATTTAACTAAGTACTGAACCATAGCGATTTTGCATGCATTATTTTAACATACCTCATGCAAAGCTGAGTGGGCTTGTATATTTTTTTTCATATTTGTTTTTTATTTGCATCCACCTTGCCTTTGGCCCCATTAAATCCAGAGCTCAAGTAGCAGCCCAGGCCCTGAGGTTGTTCAGGTTCTTCTGAAGCCTAATGCCATTCTGAAGAGAATCCAACACATTGGCAAGATTAGTGACTTCAGTGAACTTAAGCAGCACCAATCTTTGAGATAAGACACTGAGTAGCTGCTGAATAGCCCTGTCCACTTAGAGTAGTGCCATCATGAGTTCCAACCCTCTGCTTCCTGCCTCCAAGCTTAACCATCCACCTCATGTATGATGTGTATACGCCACTGGTGTACTTTGACTAGAAGCTTATCATGCACTTCGGTGTCAAAGGCATTGCTGAAGTCCAGATAGACTACGTCTGTGGCCCTCACCCTGTCAACCACACTCGTCACTCCCTCGAAGAAGGTGGTCAGGTTAGTTTGGCATGAGGCGCCCCTCATGAAGCCGTGCTGAGACAGAGTGAGATCCTTCAAGTGATCTATTATTCTAGCTGTGATAATGGATTCCTGGGCCTTGCCCAGTGCTGATGCCAGGCTGACTGGCCTGAACTTCCTTGTGTCCAACCCTGCACCCTTCCTTAAGATGAGGATCATACTGACCACTTTCCAGTCCTTTGGTATCACTTCTGTCCAGACAGAGTCATAAACAATTGCTGCAATTGGGCCCGCCAAGTGTTCCTTTAGCTCCATTATGGTCATGGAGTGTATCCCATCTGGCCCTTGGGATTTACTTAGCTTGATTTTTGCCAGGCAGTCAGCTTGCAGGGTGGGTGTTATGTCCGTAGGTTGTATCATGGTTAGCCATGATTCCATGGGCCCTCCCTCTGAGCACTCAACCCCTTTGGGCACCCTTTGGTGAACACCGAAGCAAAGTACTAAAGTGCTGGTAGTGCCAGAAAAATAGCAAGGAGATATTTCTTGTAATTTTTAAAAGTAGTCTCTCATTACTTTTCAGTCCTGAAGTATTTTCTTCTTCTAGGTGCTCATTAGATGGTTTTCTACTTAACAGTATTTGGCATGCTGTGTAAAGCAGTGATTTACCTGAAAGCAGACATATCTAGTTCTATTCCTCCCACTACAGTATCAGCACGTGACCTCACTCATCTTACCTCACAGGCCCTGCTGCCTGATTGGTAACATGTGTCACAGGTTCCCAATCAAGCAGCAGAAGACTGACTCCTCTTGGTGAATAGTGATATCAAAGTCAGTGAGGTTCCAGTGCTGATGATGTAGTGGGAGGAATAGAATTGACTATGTCAGGCTTCAGGTAGAGTGCTGTTCCACATATTACAACTAGCACTGTCAGGTAGAATATCTAATTACAGTATCAAAACAGAAAACAATAACATACTTCAGATATAAGAAGTGATAGCTGACTACTTCTGAAAGTTGCCATTAATACCTGGAAGGACCCTAGCTTTTAGTTCAAGATTCAGTCATAACCCCTGGGCTGGGTTTCTCACAGGATCCTCTCCTCTTGTTTTCAGGAGCCAAATCCCCTCCTCCACCTTCCTCTTTTCATTTGTTTATTGGAAGGAGGCTCTGGTGTTACCTGTGGCTCCTACTGCTATCCTGGGTTCCAGTGACTACTTGGGTTCCTTAATTCTATTCTCACAGTCCCTTAGTGCTGCTTTATACTCCTCTCTTGCTTGGAGGCAGGCTGTCTTTTTCCAGCAGTTATATACCTTTTAATGCATGATCAAGTGATTTCGGTCCCTGTTGAGTCTTCTTAGCCCTTTTCTCCCTTATTGCTTCCAGGAATGCAGACCTCTGTGGCTGCTTCAACTACCTTCCTCAACAAACTCCACAAATGCTCTACATCACCAGCCTCATGCTAGGGATGGGTGAGGTTTATCTTCTGGCAGCAAAATTCTGGTGATATTTTGATTTTGTGAAAACAATTGGCCAAATTGCACCAAGTCTGGTATGATGATTGTACCGTGGTCTACATAGAAGTGTACCAAGTTTGCTATCATTAGTAATTAGAGAGTTATAAGCCTCCAAACGTTTGGCAATTTTAAAATTACATTTTGTAATTAAGTAAACTGCAGAATTTTAAGCCCCTGTAACTTTGAAAAAAGCAAATGGAATATCACCAGTTTTGTTAGGTTCACTGACCCTAAATATTAGGCTTTGAGGCCACCTCAAGTGTCAAGAGCAGAGCATTGTACTGCTGACTCAGGTTCAGAAGTGAACCCGGAAAGTCACGTCAGGAGGCAGGCCATGGCAGAGACAGCTGCCAATCAGCAATGCATCTCAGTCGGGGTGGGTTGGTGGCAGGTTCCACCAACACAGTGACCCCTGTGGCTGGGTCAGGCAGCTTGCTCCTGCTGCAGGGGAAGCTGTGGCTGTATGAGGCTAACAGTGGCACCAAGCCTGCATCTCAGTCGGGGTGGGTTGGTGGCAGGTTCCACCAACACAGTGACCCCTGTGGCTGGGCCAGGGAGCTTGCTCCTGCTGCAGGGGAAGCTGTGGCTGTATGAGGCTGACAGAGGTACTGTCTCTATCAGGGATATTGAAGTGAAAACATGTTGGAGAAAAACCCCGTAGCCAAATGAATGATGTCTGGGATCAGCCTGATCAAGGTATATTCCTGTGAACAGGGAATATCTCTGAGAGACGAGCTGCCAGCCAGGAGAAAAAACAATATACAAAAAAGAGGCTGTGTGTGTGAACTCTAATTTCTTGCTCAAAGGCTGGCCAAGGTTCCAAAATAACTTTAGTAATTAAAGTTGAATCTCATTAGCTTTTGTAAAATTCTGGAATGATGTGATACTTTTGTCAAAGCCATGTCCACACATTTTGCCCGGTCATACACTTGGGTTGTCACTGTAAAGGAAGGTAAAGGCTGGGTAAAGTGACAATTAAGTAGCATTCACTGGAGGCTCCAGAGTATAGTGGTGCTAAATATCAGGTCACTATCTTAAATGATGTCAGTGTGCACTAGATTGAATTCTTGCAATATGTCAGATAATCACTAGAGCTCACTGATTTATTGACTTGTGGAAGTACATGCACGTGCAGCATTGTTTCTGTACAATGCTACCTGCTGACTCTGTAACAACCCTGTAGATAACAATGTATATTTTTACTATTTGAAAACAATGGGACCAAGTGATACCAAACCTTACAACTACTGTAGTTGCAACTTAGGCATTCGGGACAGAAGCATCTGGAATCTTTAATTATGATGGAACACGATGCTGGGCATCACTGTCTCAGGGATGCTGGAGGGGAATTGCAGGGCCGTGCTGCTAATGTAGGTAAGGCGATTCAATGGAGATAAGTACTTTGTGAAAATTAAATTGCACACGTGGAATTCAAGTGGCATTACCAATTATGTGTCCATGTATTTCTGAGCAAATTTTACCAATTAGTAATGTTAAAGGATACACAATAAATTTTAACCTACTAAACCACATTTATCTAGTTGAATTAAATTCCAAGACATATTTGCTTTGGTATGCATGCCAAATCTTGAGTGCACACCTGCAATAGCAGTGGAGCTACGGTATAAACATTCAAATATTTTGAAAATGTTCACACAGTTTATCAAATAATTAAACTGTGACATTTTGAACTCCTGTAACATATGATTTATATAACCGATTACCTCTCTGTTTATCGTTTCTTTGACTCTTCCAAGAAAGTATGCATATACATTTTCACTTATCTAGTACCAAAGGTATCTAACTCGTAAACATTGAAATATTTTCAGAAATTTTCACATGAACAATAAATCACCAAATTTTGAGCCCCTATAACTTCCCCAACCCTCCTTCATATGTCACAATAATTGACATACTTTTAGGGCCCATTCCAGACAATACACATGCAAAATTTCAGATCTAGCTATAACACCGACTGAGTTATGACCTATTTAAGAATTTCAGAAAATTTCACAAAATTCTGAAGTCTCATGAAATTTCTCAGAATTTCATGGAATTTAACAACAACTCCACAAAATCAGAATTTGCTCATTTCACCCAGCTCTACCACAAGCAGCTTCCCCACACCCCCATCTTGGCAAAGTCCATCTTTCTGTAGTTCTGGGTCCTAGTGGCTGAGGTCCAACAAGTCTTCCTTGTCATAATGGTGAAGGTACCCAGTAGTGGCCACTGCCTTCAAAATGCTCTGTGATCCTCACACTGGAGAGATCCTATCCCCATTGGTGAGAACCAAGTCAAGGGTGGCTTCAAACCTAGTTTGTTGTTGGGCATTCTGCTCTAGGAAACAGTCCTTGAAAGTTGTCAGAAAATCAGTCACAGCTCAGTCATTAAGATGTCAGTCTATTCCCAGGAAACTGACATCCTCCAGAATCACTAAAGCATCCAATTTGGCTGCTCTCACATTTTTCCTGACCAGTTGTACATCATGCTGTGCAGGACTATTTAGAGGCTTTTGGCACCACCCCCAGATGATGGTTTTACCCTTCAGTTTCCTGTAACTTGACCCAGATGGACAGGGCAGTGCTGGACCTGGTGCTTACAAACGGGGACCACCAACACATGGAGTAACTGCCATCTTTGATTCCCTACAGGTGACCATTCTTAGGCAGCTAGTCAACGAACCCACTAGGGATGGGGCAGTGATAGACTTGGTGCTTACAAACAGGGATGGCATTGCAGACATCACAGTGAGCAGTCCCCTAGCTACCAGTGATCACTGCACAGTGTGGTTTAACATTAAGAATGTAGCAGAGGCAAACCTCATGAGGAAGAGGATCCTGGACTTTAGGAGGGTGGATTTTAAGGAAATAAGAGACTGCCTCAGAAACTGCCTAGTAGGGGGGAATGCTAGTCAAGAGTACAGAGGAACAGCGAGGTAAAATAAAGGCGGACATAATTAAGGCAACCAGCCTCTGCATGAAAGAAGTAAATAAAAGCAAAAGGAAAAATGAGACCATTATGGCACTCTAGAGAAATGGCCGGTGGTGAAGGAAAAAAAAACATGACATTCAGGAGGTACAAGGATATGCAGAAGGAGGAAGACATGAAGGTGTACCAGGTAAAACAGAGGGGCAGGGTAAGGCAGTGAAGGGGGCAAAGACACAAACCAAGGAAATGATAGCCAAAGCAGAAGAGGAAAAAAGACCATTATGGTACTTTTAAGGAAGTGGCGGTGAAAGTGAAATAAGAAAGGGCAGCATTCAGGAGGTACAAAGAAACACAGACGGTGAAGGATAGGGAAGTGTACCAGGTAAAACAGAGGGAAGCAGGAGGGCAGTGAGGTGAGCTAAAGTGCAAACAGGAAAGGATACACAAAGGAGTAGCAAAAGGGGACAAGAATTTCTTCAGGTACATAAGCAAGAAGAGGAAGGCAAGGGGAGGGATAGTGAAGAAAAGGAGGACAGCAGTGGGTGACTGCGCAGAGGAGAATCAGGAAGAAACAAATATCCTGAACAGGTAGTTCTGCTCAGTCTTCACAATGGAGGGAGAGGGGGCAGACCACCGAGGAGCAGCAGGAAAAGTGTGTGTGTGTGTGTGTGGGGGGGTGCATAGACACAAGTCCATTTACAGAGGAAAGAATACTGAAGGAACTAGCAAATCTGAAAGTGGACAAGGCCATGAGAGCAGACATGATACACCCAAGGGTGCTAAGGGGACTTGGGGAGGTGCTTGCTGCACAACCAATGGTCTTATTCAACAACTCACTGGAAACAGGAGTGGTTTCAGAAGAATGGAGGAGAGCTGACGTAGTCCCACTCCATAACAGTGGCAGCGCACAGAAGTCAACTATAGGCCAGTCATTCTCACATCAGTGGTTGAAAAATTAACAGAAACCTGTCAAAAGAAAGGCTAGTGGAATATCATGAATCCAGTGGGCTATAAGAATAAAAGCAGAATAGATTCACAGGGGAGATATCGTGGCAGACAAGTCTGATCAATGTTTTTGACTTGGTGACCAGGGAAATTGATCAAGGAAGGGCAGTGGATGTGGTCTACTTAGACTTCATCAAAGCCTTCAAAAATGTGCTTCTTAGGAGACTGATAAAGAAATTGGAGAGTCTTGGGGTGAGAGCCAAAGTGGTAGACTGGGTAAAAGACTGCATAATGGAAAGTTGACTGAGGGTGGTGGTAAACAGCATGCACTCTAATGAAAGGAAAGTGCCCAGCAGGGTGCTGCAGGGCTCAGTACTGGGACTGGTCCTCTTCAATGCCTTCATAAGTGACATTGCAGAAGAGCTGGAAGGAAAGGTATGGCTTTATGCAGATGATACCCAAATCTGTAATAGGCTGGACAATAAGGAAACATGGAAACATAGAGGAAGGTAGTGTGAGAAAGCAGTAGGTAGGGTCGGCGTGATGCTGGGATGCATAGGAAGAGAGGTATACCATGATATGGGAGACGGAGACTGAGCGACTCACATATGAGCGACTCAATACAGAGCTAGATATGAGCTACCCTGGAAAGGCAGCTATGTAAGAACGCTTTGAATATGAGGAGGCAAATGGAAGAGGAGGGATGATGATGATGAAGGTATGTGGGAGGTTGTGTGGCATGGTGTTGCCGAGCTGGCCATGTGGTGTGGTGGTGAGGGTGGCTAGCTCCAGTGGGAAAGGTCTAGGGTTTGGGGCTGGGTAGGGGTATCATTTTTTGTCCCAAGTGTCTGCAGGAGTTTAATCTTTTTTTTTTTCAGGTTTCTCCCCCTTCCCAACATGCACCCCCCTGGAGTTGAGAATCTAAATTAATGGGGGTGCAGGGCTGCAGGGGGCACAGCCCCCCACATAGATATATTAGTTTGTGTTGGTGTTCATATAGTTGCTGGGAGTGTACATCGTCTTTTTTTCATTTTGGCGATGCACACTACTGTAACGGCAATCTGTGGGAAGCCTGGCTGATCGCCACATGACACATGGAACCAAGGAAAGGTATCTCCAGCAGAAAGAGGGAGGGGGTGGTGTTGCC
This sequence comes from Neoceratodus forsteri, assembly GCA_016271365.2. Taxonomy (NCBI): domain Eukaryota; kingdom Metazoa; phylum Chordata; order Ceratodontiformes; family Ceratodontidae; genus Neoceratodus; species Neoceratodus forsteri. The sequence continues at coordinate 1,510,810,825 of CM057450.1, forward strand.
TCTATGTCACTCTCTGGGAGACATCACCTGGAGTATTGTCTAGTTCTGGAGGGCGCACCCCAGAAAGGATATAGACAGGGTGGAGGCAGTCCAGAGGAAGGCAACTAAAATGGTGCAGGGGTTGCACCAAAAGCCATATGAGCAGAGACTGAGGGATCTCAACATGTACACCCTGGATAACAGAAGGGTGAGAGGGGACATGATAGAAACCTACAAGCACCTCACTGGGGTGAGCAGGGTGCAAATGAGTCTCTTTTAAATGAGGAAGAGCACCAGAACCAGGGGGCATACAAAGAAGCTGGAGGGGAGACGGCATTTAGGAGGGATGTGAGGAAGTACTACTTCACTGAGAGTGTTGAACACCTGGCACAGAATGGCAGTGGAAGTGGTGGAGGCAAAAAAAATAGGGTGTTTCAAGCATGCTTGTGATAGACATAGAAGAATATTAGGAAATGGTCAGGGAGGATGGAGGGTCACAGAAAACCAGTTAGGGTGTGTGGAGACAGGGACCATTTGGGCAGACTGGATGGGTCAAGTGGTCCTTTTCTGCCAACAAATTCTGTTTCTTTGTTTCCTCCCTTTGATTAGCTCTTTGTTTTCCACAGTGACTTCCTCATCACAAAGAGAAGCATCCTGCCTACTTTCCTGTCAGGAATATCTCTTCAAAATAGCCTGTAGTTCTCTATCCTGTTGTCCAGGTCATTCTCTTCCCACCACCAGGTCTCTATGACTGCAACCAAGTCTTGGTCTCCACAGTGCATCAGCTCCTCATGTTTGCCAGTTTTGCTGGGTGCACTCCTCATATTGGCCTGTGTGCAAAAGAATATTTGCCAGTCAATGCTTCCTTACTCCTCACTCCTTTGTACATCTCCTCACTTTTTGCTCCACTCTTCTATTGTCCTTTCCTTGGAGATCCCCTAAATCTACCTTTTGCTCTTGGAGGTTGGACCAACCATTCTCCTTATACTCCAGTTTAACTGCCCTTTCTTTTGTCCTGGCAGTGCCCCTACTATCCCCAAGTGTAGGTGAAGCCCATCATGGGTATACAAGCATCCCTTGCCCTAGAAGACCCTCCAGCTGGCAGAAAAATTAAAACCCTCTTGCACCAGACCCAGCCAAGTTTTTGCTTATCTAATGGTCTACTGCCATTCTTCACTAGTCCCTAGGAACAATCCCCCTAGATATCGTTAGCATCAGGAACATTTCTAATTCTGTTAATGTCATGTCCTTGGCACTTGTGCATGCTATGTTGGTTGTGTCAACAAGGACAACAAGGGTCTGCTCCTTCACAGTCTTCATTGCTTGGCCCTGGGTAGTAATCATTCCACCCATGCTCCAAGCAGGCAAAACTCCTCTCTGGAGCCTCCTTCCTGGCCCAGCAATGCCCCCTGCACCTCCCTGTACCTAACTATGGAGCCACCAGTCACTACTACCTATATAAAGCCCAGCAAGATTGTGGACTTGAAATGTGTTACAGTACATACAGTATAACTAGGGTGTTAATAGATTGCTGCCCTAAGTGTTTCAAGATATTTATTGTAACCACTACTCGCCCTGGCCAAGAGCACCATCTTGCAACCGGGACCCCCTTACTTGTTACACAGACAAGGCAACAAACCACAAGTTGGCAGAAAATAAGTACCATCCCTGGCATTAGGGTAAATACTTGGCTTAGGCATCTCACAGTCTGAGGGGTAGGGCACAAAACAACATTTCTATATTAACCAAGTCTGGGAGAAAGGTGCCAGGGCTATGCTGTGTCTTCTATATGAGGGGCCCCAAAAACATCACTCTGGTACTCAAAGATGGATTGTCCACAACCAGGAATTTGGGATGTTACTGTATGGCTTTTTAATTCCTGACACAAGGTTAACAGTGAATAAAGGTGGTGCCCACAGGGCTTGCACTGTACATGACAGATGGCACATCGCAGGCAAAACATTTCCAACACTTTCTTCAGGCAAAGGTTCTCTTTCCCCACACATTTTTCCACACCATGTCCAGTCCTATTTCAGGGTTACCAGACTTCTACGGACTGCCACCATTCCTATTTCAGGGACCTTGGGACTTACAAAATGATACTGCCCAGCCTGTCTTTCAGGGACCTTGGACTTACAAAATCTGCTACCAGTCCAATTTCAGGATTACTGGCGTACTTTAAAGCAATTAGGTGACCTGTGTTAACACCAAAGTACATTTTCCTCTGGGTAACCAGTTAGATCCATTTGTGCTTAGAATGAGAGGCTACGCACTCAGGCTACAAACTGGATTATCTCTGCCATTACTTTAGGACATTTCTGGATTCTCCAACTCCACTGGGTTGCTAATGACATCCTGGATTCTCCAACCCCACTGGGCTACTAGAGACATCCTTCTTCACAAACGTTGGGCTATGTTCCATGGCACCTGTCTCTGACAAGCACCAGAAAACCTCCCTTTACAGATACATTTCACACACTTTGTTCCTCAGGGTCAATGGCACCAAGTCTCTGACAAGGCACCAGAAAACCTCTCTAGAACACTTTACTTCTCCCACAAATCCATTTCTTTAACTTGTACTCACAAATCTATACAAATTGGGCAGTGCTGATAGCTCTTACAGTCAATTGGGGGTTGTCCCAAGTCACTTACAGAACCATAAGTCCCATTCTCTTTACACTGTGAAGAATCTTCACCTCACTCAGGGCTTCATAAAATCTGGTAGCCACCACTTCCAGCAAACCAGCCTTTGGAGTATACTGGTCTATGGCAGAAACATGAACAGAGTGTCGTTCACTCTTGAACAAGTGTCCACAGGCCAGCTCTTGTCCCTGGAACTCTCTGTGAACTCCTCTCACTTCAGACTCCAGCTTCAGACACACATTCTAACAGCTCCAACAATAGCTGTTAGCCAAGATGTGGGTTATGCTGCTACAAGAGTTCCGATCAGCATTACCTCATCCTCTGCTCACCAGAGCCAGGCAAATGATGGTGTCATGTTTTACAGAGAGCATTTAACACCCACTAACACTGCCCAGCTATCAGCCTGCTCTAAAACTGTTGGGATTCTAGTAACCCCAGGAACTGGCCAGTTACATTATATTCAGTCCATATGTGTTCATTGCGATGTTGATCAGAACATTGAAAATTTACAGTTGTAGCCCCCAGTTTAGGGGCTGTGGTATAGTATAGGGTTCCCCCAATTTTGGCATTCAGCACAGAGTGGTGCAGACTGGGAAAGAGTCTGGGAGAAAGTGAGGAGGCATTCTGTAGAATGGAGAAACAGAGAGCGACACCCAGTCTTAGTGGCTGAACTGTTACAGGCCTGCAAGTGGTGCCCACACCAGCCCGCAGGTTGTGGCAGTGGTGGTTATGGGAGGTCCCTGAGGAGAGGGCCAGCATGTCCATTGTGTTCTCATAGAAACATAGAAACACAGAATTTGATGGCAGATAAGGACTGCTTGGCCCACCTAGTCTGCCCATTTCCCTACCTAATGGATAAGCTGCAGATTTTAGTTAACCAACAGCCTACTTCCTCCTACCCCCCACTAGAATTGTCTTATGTCTGTCCCATGCATTCTTGAATTCCCCCACTCTTTTGACTCCACGACCTCCTCCGTGAAAAAATACTTCCTCACATTACCTCTGAGCTGTCCCCCCCTTTCTTCAAATTGTGCCCCCTTATTCTTGCACATCTCTTTTTCTGAAAGATGATACCCTCTTGGACTTTGTTGATTCCTTTGAGGTACTTGAAAGTTTCTATCAGGTCCCCCCTCTGCCTCCTTTCCTCAAGGGTATACTTATTTAGTTCCTTTAGTCTCTCTTTGTATGTCTTCTGGTGCAGACCCTGCACCATTCTGGTTTCCCTCCTCTAGACAGCCTCCACCCTGTCTATGTCTTTGCAGAGATGGGGACTCCAGAACTGCATGCAGTACTCCAGATGGGGTCTCACCAACTGTCTGTACAGAGGGATAACAACTTCCTGTTTTCTACTGGTGATGCCTCTCCCTATGCATCCCAGTATCCCCCCAGCCCTCCTTACTGCCTTCTCACATTGCTTGCCCACCTTATGGTCATCTGATATAACTACCCCCATGTCCCTTTCCATTTTTGTTGTTGTCAGCATCTCACCCCCCATTGTGTACTCTTCCCCTGGATTTTTGCTTCCCAGGTGCATTACTTTGCATTGAATCTAAGCTGTCATACATTTGATCATTCCTCCAACCTTGCCAAGTCCCTTATCCTTTCCACCCCACCTTGTGTATCAATCCTGTTGCAGATCTTTGTATCATCTGCAAAGAGACATACTTTTCCTTCCAGTCCCTCTGCAATGTCACTTATAAAGACATTAAAAAGGACCGGACCCATTATTGAACCCTGCGGTACCCCACTAGTAACCCCCCTTTCTTCACTGTGGACTCCGTTTACTATTACCCTCTGAGTCCTGTTGTCCAGCCAATGTTTTACCCAGGCTACCACCCCGGGACCCATCCCCAGCCTAGCTAATTTGTTTATTAATCTTTTGTGTGGGACTGTGTCAAATGCCTTGCTAAAGTCTAGGTAGGCCACGTCCACAGCACCTCCCTGGTCTACTACTTTGGTCACCCAGTCAAAGAAATCAATTAGATTCATCTGACATGACCTTCCTGCTGTGAATCCATGCTGCCTTGGGTCCTGTGCCCCACTGGCCTCTAGGTACTCAGCAATTCTTTCCTTCAGAAGTGATTCCATCATTTTCCCTACCACTGAGGTCAAACTGACAGGTCTGTAGTTTCCTGCCTCAGTCTTGCGTCGACTTTTGTGAAAGGGAATCACATCTGCGCTCCTCCAGTCCTCAGGTACCACATCATCCTCCCATGATTTGTTAAAAAGAGCAGTCAATGGTGTTACTAGTTCTCTCCTTAGTTCTTTTAGAACTCTGGGGTGAATCCCATCAGGCCCCATTGCTTTGTCCACCTTCAGTTTTAGGAGTTCTTTCAGAACCCTTTCTTCTGTGAAAGGACTGATATCAGCTCCCCTGTCCAGAGTGTTTCTATTGACTGGATTAGGTACCTATCCCTCCTCTTCCTTTGTAAATACTGAGCAGAAGTATTCATTCAGTAGCCCTGCTTTTTTATTATCCCTCTCTGCCATCCACCCTCCTCTTTATTCAGCCTCAGTATCCCTCCCCTTGGCTTTCTTTGCTCCCTAATGTACCTATAAAAGGTTTTATCCCCCTTCTTAACCGAGTTGGCTATCTTTGTCTCGGTTTGGGCCTTTGCTATTCTGACTGCCTTCCCCGCTTCCATCTGCTTTAACTGGTACAGTTCTCTGTCCTGCTCCTTCTGTGTTTTCTTATACTTCCTGAATGCTATCTTTTTCTCCCTAACCTTCCCCGCCACCTCTTTTGAGAACCATAGTGTTTTTTCTTTCATTTTGGTTTGTTTATTTGCTTCACACAAAGGCTTATTTCCTCTGTGATGACAGTTCTGATATTTCTCCATTGGTACTCCATCCCTCCTTCTTGCCTGTTTGCTAGTGCTTTTCTGAGGCACTCTCCCATTTTGACAAAATCAGCCCTCCTGAAGTCCAGTACCTTCACTTCTGTATGGCTTGACTCTACAGCTGAGTTTATCGTGAACCACAGTTTGGTGGTCACTTATTCCCAGATGGCTACCCACTTCTAGATCTGAGATCCTCTCTCCATTCCCATTTGAGATTACCAGGTCTAAGATTGCTCCCTCCTGAATGGGTTCCAAGACTAGCTGTCTGAGGCATGCCCCCTGTAGGGCATGAAGAACGGCCCTGCTCTTTGATGTGGCTGCAGCAAAGGTGCTCCAGTTAACATCTGGCATATTCAGGTCCTCCATCAGCAATATCTCCCCTTTCTCTGTCATCCTAAGGATGACTTCTATCATTTCTTTGTCCATTTCCTCCCCCTGGGATGGGGGTCTGTATACAACAACTGTGCGGATTGTGGTGCCATTTCCAGTCTTCAGGGTGATCCACAGTGCCTCCTCTCCTTCTTGTTTACCCTTTAGTTCCATTGCTTTGTTCCCTTCCCTTACATAAAGAGCTACTCCTCCTCCTTTTCTACCCTCCCTGTCCCTCCTGTAGATTGTGTACCCTGGTATGTTGACATCCCAGTCATGATTCTCTGTGTACCATGTTTCTGTGACTGCCACGATATCCACGCATCACTCTTCCAGCAAGACCACCAGTTCAGGGAGCTTGTTACCTAGACTACAGGTAGTAAGAGTGTAAATATGCCTGTCACGCTGTATTTGTATTGCGATCGAATTTCCAATGCGCTTTAGTTTTTTTCGCTTAATTGCTTACGCTGACTTTTATGCGCTCAATTATTTGTGTTGAGTTGACATGATACCGGTACTCATTACCCTCCATTTTTTGATGCCCTTACCACTTTTTGCCCCATCCCTGTCCTTACTGCCTTTGTCTTTTTCTCCATTTACCCCTGCCCTTCTCCCTATCGACTTTTCTATCTTAGTGTTTACCCCACTTCCTACCCCAATTTTTTGGGGGGGGCTAGGATTTCCCTTCTCCTTTTCAGTGCCTCCCCCCCTTGGCTAGTTTAAATGCTTGCCAATGAAACATTTAAACCTATCACCTAGGATCCTGGTTTCCCTCCTGGACAGATGCAGACCATCACGCCAGTATAGGTCTGCATCCCTCCAGGTGGACCCCAGTCCCCAATGAAGCCAAAACCCTGAGGTCTGCACTAGTTTTTCAACCATTGATTGAATCCCATGGTGTGAAGCTCCCTATCTTCACCCATACCATGGACAGGCAGCACCTCCGAGAAGGTTACCGTGCGTGCTACTTGTCTAAGGCCCCTCCCCAATGCCACACACTCCTCCTGCACTACTCTGATCCCTTTCCAGCCAGGTCATTTGTCCCTAGGTGGACAATGACATCCAGCTCCCTCCCCCGTGCAGCTGCTCCCACGATCCTGAGGATTCTCTCCCTGTCCCTCCAAGCCATGGTACCAGGCAGGCAACTTACCTCCCTCTCCCCTCCCTCCTCCAGTTCTACCCTTCTAACAATGGAGTCCCCCACCAGGAGTTGTTTTCTTCCCCTGTGGGGTCCCATGCAACCCTCCAGTGGGTCTCCTTTGTGCAGGTTCCCAGCATCCTCCTTGGGCTCCACTGCAGGTGCCTCCATAGAGGAACCACACACTGCCAGAACGGCATATGAATTGTGGAGAGGTACAACTGGAGGAATGCACCTCTGTTCTACCACCCTCACCTTCTCTGAGCCCACTGTGATCCAACCGCTCCTCTTTCTTGGCAACCTCTGAGGCAGCAGTGGTGGCCCTGGTGGTCCCTGGGTGGGAAAGGAGGTCCCCCGAATCCTGGCCAACTCAGCCTAGAAATGAGCAACCTCCTCCCTCAGCCCAGAGTGGTGCCTGCAGATGGAACAACACCGCATCCTCCAGAACGTCTCCTGGAAGACTGCTGCTTCACAACCACTGCACTGCACCACTCCCATCATGTTTTATTTGTGGCCTCTTAATTGTTGTTTTGTATACTTACTCTTTCCTCTTTCTATTTTATTTATTTATTTTTTTATATAATTTTTTTTTCTCCCTACTTTCCCACTGCCTCCATGCCCTTAAAGCTCCTGATCTTCCTGTTCTGGGTCAGGAAGTTCCTATATTCCTCAGTAGTCTCCTTACTTGCTCAGAGTCAGACCTCTAGCAGCTAGGGGTGTTGGAGAGCTACTTTTTTCCTTCTAGGATGGTGAGTCTTTTGTGCCTCTGAGATCATTCCCTTCCTGCTCCCAAACAGGAAGTTCCTGTTGTCAGTCAAATCCTGTGCCTATAAAAGTAGAACCGGGTAAGAGTGGGGGGGGGGTGGAGGGGAAGGATGGAGGGCAATATAGTCCCAGATACGTTCTAACAGCAGCTCCTTCCTCTTGCTGTTATCTGCCACAAGCTATCTAGGTCAGTTTTTACATGCAAACACCTGGTTTCCTTCTCTCTCTAAGCCACTCCCCCTAATTCACAGTTTCTTTTTCACCTAGCTAACTGTACAGATAACAATTCCATCACCCAACTCAGCTAAACACACTCTTTTTTGTTTGTTTCTACCCTAAATTGAAGTTCCCCGTAGTAGAGTTCTAGTTCTTTAGTCCAGTAGAGTAGTAAAGTTCTTACTGCAGCTTCTTCCTCTCACTGTTCTCTGCCACAAGCTATCTAGGTCAGTTTTTAAATGCAAATACCTGGCTTCCTTCTCTCTAAGTCACTCCCCTAATTCGCCTTTTTTTTTCACCTAGCTAACTACACAGATAACAATTTCTTCACCCAACTCAGACAAACACACTCTTTTTTTTGTTTGTTTTTTGTTTGTTTTTAACCTAAATTGAAGTTCCCAGTAGTAGAGTTCTAGTTCATTAGTCCAGTAGAGTAGTAAAGTTCTAACAGCAGCTCCTTCCTCTTGCTGTTCTCATTCAAGTATTGCATTTTGTGGAGAAAAAGGTCTGCAAAAGGTCTGTAAAACTGTAAATTCATGCCCTGACTTGACTAATTTTTATGTTTGCTTGCACGCATGTACAAGAAACATAGTGCCATCATCCGAGTTTTCGGAGGTGTGGCAGCCCTCTTCCAATTCAGTCAGTGTGTTTGCAGGCGCGGCCGCAGTTCTCCAATGGCTGCTGGAGCTGCCTATGACAGCAGTCGAAAATGCAGTGGAGTACAGTTGAAAGGGGGAGCTACGCTTCCAGTGAGCAGCAATAAAATATCGCCTGCTCATGCGCCTCCTCTACACACACACACACACGCGCATGCATGCTCACTTACGCACACACTGTATAGCCAATGGGGTGCCCAATCCCCGTCGGCCGTGCTGCTCTCCCCAAACAGAGTTCCACATGCCACGCTGGGTCCCACCCAGCGTGGCTACGATATAGCCGATGAAGGTGCCCAATCCCCGTCGGCTCCACGCCCCAAACAGCCATCCTTGTGCCATGCTGGGAGCCCACCCAAGCGTGGCAAATGTCCCGTTGTCGTCCTTTTTAAAAAACAAAGACCTGAAACACAAAATGGTCCCTCACTGTCTCTGCCCCCACCAGCGCCCACCCATTGTGCACCCTGCCTCCCCACACACCCACACCCATGCTTACATCTGGACTCTGGCGCCAACAATCTTCAGTGGACGGGGAACACGTCTGCACTCTTCAAAGCCGACTGCGAACTGAGGAAATGCCGGTAAGCTGTATAATGGGATAGATAGGGTTTTTTCAACTTTGCTGCATATCTCAGGAATTTTTGGGAATTTTTGCACCAAATTTTCAACATGGGGTTTTTGGGACCCCTTCTCATGAGTGCTCTCACTGTCATGGCGTTAATCGGGCCCGAAGGGTGATTTCGCAGTCACTGCGTGAAATCACCTTTCGGGAATGAGTAATGAAACGACACTGCCACTGTTCATAAGGTGGGCTCTCAAAAGCCTATGTTGAAAATTTGGTGGAAAATTCCTAAAATTACTATTTCTACGGCGTGCGTTACGCGGATTTCATGGCTAAATGAATTAATAATTTTAATATTTTCACTCCATATTTTCAACATTGCCATTTTACTACACCTCCTTATGAGCAGTACAGCTGTCATTTTCACATCTTGCCCAAAGCGTGTTTCCGCCATATGGCGCACAATGGCACAGTTAGGTGTCGGAAATCAATATATGGGACACATTAAGAAAATCACAGTGACACTGTTAATGAGCAGAGGTCTTTAAATGGCTATGTTGAAAATTTGGTGAAAAATTCTAAAATGACTTATTTCTGACGTCGCGTTACGCGGTTCCTCCGCGCTTGTAAGTTCATGAATTTTCAATATTTTCACTCAGATTTTCAACATTGACATTTTATTATACTTCCTTATGAGCAGTACAGCTGTCATTTTTCACATCTTGCCCAAAATGTGTTTCTGCACATGTAGCGCACAATGGTGCAGTCGGTGTGCGAAAGCAATGTTTGGGACAGATTAAGAAAATCACAGTTAAACTGTTCATGAGCAGAGGTCTTAAAATGGCTATGTTGAAAATTTGGTGACAAAAGTCCATAAAATGACTGTGTTACGAGTTAACATTGCGCAGTTTCCACGCACTCTTGTAAGTTCATGACTTTGTAATATTTTCAGTCCAGATTTTCACCAGTGGCATTTTTCCACACTTCCTTATGAACAGTACAGCTGTCATTTTTCACAACATGGCTGAAATGTGTTTTCACACTTTCAGCGCAGAGATGCGTGGTCACTGTGGGAAATCATTGTTTGGGACAGATAAAGAAAATCACAGTGACACTGTTCATGATCGGAGGTCCCAAAATGCCTGTGTTGACAAACTACTGTAAAAAATCTCCAAACTAATTACATTACGGGTGTGCGTTGCACAGTTTCTATGCATGCTTGTGACTTCACCAGTTTTTTTAATATTTTTACTGCAGATTTGCAACATTGCCATTTTTTACACCTCCCCATGAGCAGTACAGCTGTCATTTTTCACATCCTGTTTGGAATGTGTTTTTGCACCTGTGGTGCTAAATGCCATAGCCACTGTGCATAAGCAGCTTTCAGCTAACAAACTGATATTGCCACTGTTCATGAGGTGGGGGTCACAAAAAAAACATGTTGAAAATTTGGAGTGAAAATACCAACGAATGCCTGAGGTGTTAGGGTTTCCAACCATACGCCCCACCCTGTAGAGAATGATAGGCATCAGGGGTGTGACTTGGGATTCTTGTCTGTAATGCTCATACCATTCCACACCCTGCAGCCAGTGAGAGGCATCGGTATGCCTTGGACTCCTTATTTAAGTTCCCATTCTCCTATACCGCACCCATCTCACCGTATTTCCTGATGGAATGGGGTGCACATAAGGGCCAAAGACCCCAAGGCACACCGTGACACTTGTCGGTGTCTGCAGGGTAGGGTGTGGTGAAATGGCGTGGCTGTTATGCCTGATGACCCAAAGGCACACCCCAATGCCTGTCACTCTCTGCAGGGTGTTGGTGGGGTTGGCTTCAGTTCAGTACTTCACTGCCATTCCTATTATGCAGCTCTGTAACTTCTACACTACCAGTGCCAGTGCCAGCAAGCAAACATTCGGCATTGACAAATGCTTGTTCATTCTGTGCCTCCCCAGGAAGACTTTTGGCAAGACAACCCTGCCTGGGGGACTTGAAAATGTTGGAACAAAAGACTGGGATTTCAACTTTATTACTGCTTTTGAATAAGATTTAAAATTCAAAGTGAACATTTTTTTTGTTTTAATTTCTGTTTAAGCCCCCTCACACCAACACTGTCACCTGATTCCCCTACCGAACATTGCGACTCCCCCGGACCCCCCCCATGGAACCTTGGCTTACCCCCAGGTGGGGATGAGATGGGGCCAGGTCGTGAGCCCCGTGTACTTTGAATCTCATTGGGGTCCTCCTCGTGGGTCACGGCACCAGTGGGTGATGGCCATATTGGACCTTCTCATCACTGTCATGCTGGGGCTAAGTATTTTCTTGTATGCCCCCCTGGGGGCATGACATGCACTGACATCAAGGCTTGCACCAATGTCTGTCATGTCTCCCCCCTGGAACAGAGTCTGGCGAGCTGTACTTCTAGTCACCGCCAGAGGTCAGGCATGCAATGAGTTGGTGTACCTCCCACCCCCTCGAAGGAGATGAGCGGTCCCTTGGACACTCAAGCCTCCTCCCCTGGCTGGCCCTCCGATGACCTGGGCCCATTCCTGAACCCAGGTCGCTGGCATCGCGAGTGGTAGAGCTACTGCTGTGCTGGCTATAAAGTGAGCATTTTAGATTTCTATGAAAAATGGCTCTAATTTTTCCTTCACAGTTTATTGTTTAAAAAGATTAAAATAATTTTATGAATGAACATTTTATGTGACATCAAGAAAATGTAAAAATCAATATTTTATTTTGTTTCTTTTCTTGCCACATGGTTTTAAACACTACATATTGTGATACTGTTTGTCTTAGTTTGAATAATAGGGGTCTTTGTGTTGTGAAGCAATAGGCTCTCTGTATACATAGCAGCTTAGGAGAAGACCTGGCAATCCACCCACAAAGGCACAAACATAAATTTTGTGCAAAAAATCTCACACTTTTATTGAATGCTATATAAAACTGCAGCCCAGGTGCTAAAATGTGTTTAGCAGGGAGCACCCACTGGAGACCAGCACTACACACCTACCGCTCCTGGCACTTTGTCAAGTTGCTTTGGTACTGGATTGAGAGTACTGTTGTGAGTGAGAGGTATTTTCCAGCTGGTATCAATACATACATAGCCTGTATACACTCAATTTTTCCTTTTTTTTTTTTTAGAAAGGGCACGTCTTTACATGTTTCTTTAGTGGTCTTTGTTTTAAGTGTGTTTATATTTTTGGTTTGTAATTACAGTGATTTGTTGGTCAAAATAATTTATGAGCTTTTCCTTTCTATCCTCTCCACATCATCGCATAACCCATGGAACATGCTGGCCCTTTAATTTCAGAGATATTTATGCAGTAACCTTTGCTGTTAAATGCTGACCCCTGACAAAGCCTCAGTGTGAAATAATGCACTGAGGCATTTGGATGGCCTATTGTGCATGCTCACCTTTTGGGAATGTGGTATTTATACATTTTTGCCTAGTAAAGCAGGATTTATCTGCAGTGATTGTGCAGTCCATTTCTTGTGTGGAAAGCATTCATGTATTTTCTTCTAAGGCCTGTGATGCCAAGTTACTGGTCTTTTGTCCATTAGGATAAAATGTATGGGTCTTTTGTCATTTGGGATACTACTATCAGGCATACTGGGTAGGGCATTTTTAAACTATACGTTAAATCGCTGCGTGTTTTGATAATCAGGATGCATTCCTATCTTTGCTTGAGTAGTGTCACTGAGTAATTGTTGTCAAAGAAAAGATGATATTGGCCCCAGTAGATGGTTTTCATCCCCTAGGCCTTAACCAGGATTTCCATCTTGGTGCCACAATGCAGGAACTACATTATTATGGAGCACAGACTGCCATTATGGTGAAGGGTCTGAAGCAACATGGGTGGGGTGCCCACTTCAATTCTTTCAAATAGCATCCATCAAGATGCAACACTTCTTGAAGCATGGAGAGCAGGAAAGTGAGTGTTTGCTGGCCCTCAAAGCCCTTAAGAAGTCCCAAAATCCTCATATTGGCTCAACATTCCCACTTCTCCATGTCTTCGATTTTTGCTTCCAATTTTGCCTGTTGTTCAGTTATGTGTTCCAGAATGCCCTCTACTCCCTCTAACCAGTGGTCAGTTTCTGTGATACTAGTCTCTGTCTCCTGGACCTGGGTGGTGAGGAAAATAAGATCAGCTGACAAGTTGGACACTGTGGCTTTAGTCCCAGCTCTGAAGCTGCTGTAATAAGCTCTTGTATTAAGAAGTGCAGTTTGTCTTCTTTGACCAGGTTGATAAAATCTGGTAGGGAGGTAGTGGCAGGTTGTGAATGCAGGGGGGTTGAGGAAGTGGTGCATTCTGTCAGCACTATTGTCTTCATAGCAAGCTCCTTCTGCATGTTTAGTGGTAGTTTTTGCTCTTCAAGACCTCCGAGTCATAGTTGTAGACCTCTATCTGCTGATCAGGGCTAATAATAGGGTTAATAATATAAATCTGGAAGTTGTGTGGTGCTTGTCTTGGAGCTCACAAAGGCAACTGTTGCTCAGGGCATGTTGGAACAGGAAATCCAAAATGTATACAGCAACACTTGATGGGCTATAATTACCTCAGTAAAATATAATCTCATGTTAGTCATCATTAATGAAATGAAGTGACTCATGTCTCTGTGACACTTTTAATTTTGTAGAAAATATTTTCTCTTAATAACTCCTTTTATGAGCACCTTACAGTTCTGAAAAACACACTATTTTTTACTGAGCTCCGCCCCCCCCCCACACACAAAACAAAGTAGCAGGAATCACTGTATCTATGACAGTTTTCCCACAACGTGCATTTTAAACTTTGTAAAGACCATTTCTTTGTCTGACTGAGGGACCATTGAAACTCCATCACACTGTTTACATCTTCAATAGAACCTTCAAGAACAAATACTTCAGTCTGGTATTGGACTGTTTTTCTTTTCAGTTTGGATATCTCCTCTCAGCAATAACATTTCTTCATAAAAAGGGACTTTTGGACTTTTTAAATGTAGTTGTTCACAAAAAATATAAACTTGATATATGTAATCATTACAGTTAAAGAGATAACAATTCTTGTCTGTAATTACAGTTTTAAATGTTCCACAAGTATGCAAGTAAGCTCATCACAAGTTTTTAAAACTGTTCTATATGATGCTATATTTTACATAAACATAGTTTTTGAAACTTTTATTTAGCATAAAGAAGTCATCCTAAATGATCTATCATTATCTGAGACTGAAACTGTAAAGAATCTGTGACTCTAAGTCAAATGATTTGAGAATTTTTTGACCATTAGTGCTCGATGTCTTGCACCCAATGACACAAAGAAATTAGGAGATAGTGGGCCCAATATTCAAAGATTAGTGCACCACAAATTGTATTTGTGGTGTGCTAATCTGGAATTGTGCTGGTGCTCCCAGCTGCCCCATATTCAGAAGCCCTGTGAGTGCCAGCACAATCCCGCAGTGCCAAAGTGCTATAATACCACTGTGCCTATGAAAACGAGGGGGTTCCCCCATGCATATCAATGCAGTGGTATCTTCAGAGTTTATGGTGATGATAAACAACCCCCAAAGTGGCACTATTTAGTGTCACTGAAAACCAACTCTTAACAGAGCACCCCACCAACCTGAAGGCAGGGTGGTTGTACTGCAGCAACCCGCACCCCACCCCCCATTCTACATTCTATACAGAAACATAGAAAGCGACGGCAGATGGGGACCAAAGATCCATCTAGTCTGCCCTGATCCCTACCCCCTCCTCAGAATTTAATTGTTACTGTCCTCCTGTGTCTATCCCATGCTGATTTTGTGGTTAATAAGTTTTATTGATTTGACTTATTAAGATGATACAAACATTAAAACAGTCAGATACATTGCAAAGGTCTTACAGACTGTTACATATGTCTGTAGAAGCAGAGAACGGAACATGCTGGCCAAATAGTAGCAAACTGAATATACTAGCCAGGTAAGCAGTAGGATAATACTCTGTGCCTGGATGTACAACACCTATCCAGGTGGAGATTAACTTTGAAAGTATTAGCAGTTGGTGCATTGCATTATGGCTAACTCATACAAACATATCTTACCTGGCCCCATCATGCTAGTTTCTGCAGTATTTGACAAAGCATCAGAAATTATGAGAGGTCCAGGGCCACTGTCCTCTACTTTACGCCTACAAAATACAAGAGATCACACACATACAAAGCAAACAGGTCTTCATTGTCAGAGAAGATACTATCCTTTACTGATATTATACCATGTCATCTGTAGAGCAGTATCCCATGCTAATTTGAATGTGCTAACTGTTTTGGAATCTACAACCTCGGTAGGCAGGCCATTCCATGGGTCAGCCACCTTTTCCGTGAAGAAGGACTTATGTATGTTGCCCCTGAATCTTCCTCCCCATAATCTCATATCATGTCCTCTTGTCCTCGTGGAGCTATTGACAAGAAAGAGATCCTGGCTTTGTATCCTGTTTATACCCTTTAGGTACTTGAATGTCTCAGTCATATCCCCCCTTATTCTGCGTTGCTCCAGGGAGTACATGTTAAGCTCCTTCAATCTACATTTGTAAATCATCGGATGGAGCCCTTGGATCATTTTCATTTCCCTTCTCTGTACCACCTCTAATCTATCTATATACTTTCTGAGATAAGGCCTCTAGAACTGGATGCATCACTCCAGGTGTGGCCTTACCAGTGACTTGAATAGTGACAGGGCCACCTTCTTCTTTCTGCTTGTGATGCCCCTTCCTATGCATCCTAGCATTCTGCTAGCCTTTTGTGCTGCCTTCTTGCATTGATTGCCTACCTTCAAATCATCTGAAATGATAACACCCAGGTCCCTGTCCTGCTGAGTGGATGCTAGCCCCCCCCACCCCCGATAGCAGTCAGCCCCTGGATTGCTTCTGCCCAGCTGCAGAAGTTTGCACTTTTTTGTGTTGAATTTTAACTGCCACGTGCTGGACCATTTTTCTAACTTGAGTAGGTCACCTCTCATTTGCTCCACCCTCTGTGTAGTGCCCACTCTACTGCATATCTTTGTGTCTTCTACAGACACAGCTCCTTTGTGATGTCCCTGATGAAAACATTGAAGAGCAACTGTCCCAAGATGGACCCTTGTGGCACTCTGCTGTTCACCTCCCTGTCCCCTGATGCTGCCCCATTTACCATAACTGTTTGAGTTCTCTGATCTAGGCAGTTACTCACCCATGATACGACTTCCCTCACTGCCCCTGTATGGTCAAGCTTATTGTTCAGCCTTCTGTGTGGGACTGAGTTAGAGGCTTTGCTAAAGTCAAGGTAGATAACGTCCATGGCTCCCCCCCGGTCCACTACTTTAGTAACTGAGTCAAAGAACTTGACCAGGTTTGTTGGCAGGACCTTCCTGCTGTGAAGTCGTGCTGTTTATCATCCTGCTGGCCTGTTTCCTCCAGAAATGCTATTATTCTTTCCTGGATCAGTGATTCCATTATCTTTGCCACCACTGAGGTGAGACTGACTGGGCGGTAATTTCCTGCATCCTCTTTGCTGCCACTCTTATGTATGGGGATCACTATCTCCCTTTTCCAGTCTTGGAGAACTATTCCTTCACTTAGGGATCTGCTAAATAGATCTGCTAGAGGTGCAGCCATTTCCTCACTAAGCTCCCTCAGAATACATGCGTGGACTCCGTCTGGACCCATGGCCTTATGCACCTGTAGTTTTTTTCAATTTTGTCTTTACCCTTTCTTCTGTGAATGGGCTTGTGTCTATCCTCTTTCCCTGATTTTCATCCCAGTTTGGGATGCATCCCTTTTGGGGTTCTTCCCTTGTAAATACAGAGCAAAAGTACTCATTTAAGACTTCAGCCTTTCCTCTGCCCTCCTCCCCCCTCCTCCCATCCTTATGTATGAGCCTGACAATACCTCCCTTACTTTTCCTTTTATCGCTTATGTACCTGAAGGAGGTCTTGTTGCCCCCATTAACCCCCTGTGCTATTTCCTCCTCTGTTTGTGCCTTTGTCACTCTGATCACCCTCCTTGCCTCTTTTAAGGTAACCTTGTATGTCTCCCTATCCTTGTCGCTATTTGAGCCCTTGTATTTTCTGAATGCTAGTTTCTTATCTCTCACTACTGCTGCTACTTTTTTTGTGAACCATAGTGGGTTTCTTTTTTTTTTCCTTTCTGACCAGTCTAGAACATTTCTCAGTTACTTCTACTAGTGCTTCTTTTATACTTGCACAACATTCCTCCACCCCCCCACTTGCCTTTTTCTCAAGAAAATTCCTAAAGCTTATTCTCATTTGTGTGAAGTCTGTTCTTCTGAAGTCTAAGACCCTTGTCTTAGAGTGGCTTGGTTCCTCAACTGTGCTGACATTGAACCAGATGGATTTGTTGTCACTGGACCCCAGGTGGCACCCCACTTCCACCTCCCTTACCTTGGCACTATTTGTTAGCACTAAATCTAGGACTGTATTTTCCCTAGTGGGGGCTGTGATGAGCTGATTTAGTCCTGCCCTTCCCAGGGTGTCTATGAAATTTCTGCTTCAAGCTGTAGATGCAGTGCAGGAATTGCAGTCTATGCCCAGGAGATTGAAGTCTCCCATCAATACGACATCCCCTTTGTTGGTCATCTTTAGTATGCTTTCCAGTAGGGCTTTGTCTGCTTCTGCACCCTATGAGGGAGATCTACACACCACTCCTAGCCTGAGGGCTGAGCAACCTCCCGGTTCGAGTGTGACCCAGAGGACCTCCGGTCCATCTTGGGTTTTTTGGACCTCCATAGCTTTTATGTCCTCTGTTACATACAGTGCAACCCCCACCACCCACGTCCTTTTCTGTCCTTTCTGAATAGGTTGTAACCTGGGATGGCAGTATCCCATACATGGTTCTCGTTGAGCCATATTTTGGTTATTGCAACTCAGTCCAGTCCAACTTCTGTTATTGTGGCCGTGAGTTCTGGGATTTTGTTAGCCAGACTGCACACATTAGCCACCATTGCCTTCCAGAAGCTGGCATCTTTGTTACCCTTTTTCTTTGAGCTTTGTCTCTACTGCTCGACCTTATTGTGCTTGAGCTGTTTATGTCCTTTTGACTGTCAGGCTGTTTCTTTGTTTGGGTCTGGGGGTGGTGACCAGGTCCCATTTCCTTGGTCCTGTTTGGCAATCACCTCCCCATCCACTAGTTTAAACAGTTGGGGAATACGTCGAGTGTTTGTCCTAGTGCCCTTACCCCCTCCTTGGTGAGGTACAGGCTGTCAGATTTAAAATAAGTCCTTTTCCATTCTGTAGTCTGTATAGTTATCCCTGGTGTTTAGTGGCCCCTACCCCTCACTCAGCCATAACACGTAATATCTGATATCCATGGTGTCTGCTGGCACCCCCCACCTTTGATCACCCATACCATGCAATGTTGGAAACACCTGCTGTTTAGTGGTACCCTCCACCACCAATCACTCTTCCTATGTAATGTCTGATATCCCTGGTGTCCATTAGCACCCTGCACACCCATGTACAATGATAAAGAATGCCTAGGTTTCCAGTAGTTTCCCCTGCCCCCCCAAATGCCTACTGACACATGTAAAGGTACTCACTGGTGGTCCAGCATCCCTCCACTTCCACACCCAGTCACATAACACCAGCCATCATACATCCCTCTTACTAGGGTGTCCGTGGCTGCCCAGTGATTCCCAATACAGTGACTGGCACAGCCCTCCTCTCACCTGTTCGACTGGCCATTGTATGAGCCATCAGTGAGCATGTGTACAGTATTTATACTGTATGCACACCACTGACAGCTCATACGGCAGCCAGCTGAGGAGGTGAGGAGGGCTTTGTTGGTTAACATATTGTGACATGGACATATAATGACATGGACATCCACAGACACCCTGGTAAGAGAGGGGTGGCAGGTGGTGTTATGTGAGTGGGCAGGGCAGTGGGGGGGATGCTGGGCCACCAATGAGTACCTTTATTTAAGTCAACAGGTGTTCAGGGGGAACCACTGGACACCAGGGTGCTCTTCATCATTGTATACAGGTGACTGCAGGGTAGGGGGTGCCACTGGACACCAGAAATATCAGATATTATATGGTATGGATGATCAAGGGTAGGGGTGCCACTAGTCACCAGGGATAACTATACTTATATAGAAACAGAAAAGCCTCACATTTCATAAAGCTCCAGTGGTGAAGCGTGAAATGCCATCAGGTTATTGATAATGGACTGCAGGAATGGTACCGGATACAGCCTTTTGTTACTTTATGTGGTATGAATATTTGTACTAATAAATTATAAATCATTCTCACCAACAGCTGTTTTAGCACTTTATATGTGGTTGGATTTGGGGGTAAGTTGCAAGGCTTTTCTTTTTCTATAATTGATTTTCTAGCCTACCGCTACTGTAGCCAGTGGGCGATCTCTTCTCTGGTGATCCATAATTATACATGCTATGAATGGGTGATCAGGGGGTTGGGGGGTTCCACTAGACACCTGGGACCGCAATAGCCCACAATGAATGGGCGACTAGGAATGAGCAGTTCCACTAGCCTCCAGGGAATGTGTCAAGACACTCTCAGGATGGGCCCTAATGGGCTGCTGTGCATCATGCAAATGTGTCCATAATTGCATGCAAATGGCCCCATAATACCTTGTATGCCCAATTCTCTCATTTGCATGTTGTTGCTGGATATAGCCCACAATGGTTTTGGTGCTATCTGTTTCAGGTAGTGCTATTCCCTGTGGGCTATATACAGCCCAGAACTATGTCAGGGCAGCACAGTTTCACTTAGTGCTGCATCAACTTGGTCCGATATTCAGTTGGATAGTGCTGGTCCACTATCCAACTGAACATCGCAGCTGCTGGGTCATGCGCAAGAGTAGCACAAATATTTGCACTGCTGTCACCCCCCTCCCGTAGTTCCTCTTTCATCTGGTGGAGATCCAATGGTCAGGGTAGGTGGGAGGGAGAGCGAGTAGTGGGAGGTGTCCCGGTTCTGTGGCATGTGCGTGCCTCCACAAGCGGCAGCACGGTCAAGACAGGGGCTGGGAGACAAATGGGGAAAAAAATTAGGGCCATAAAATCTTAAATAATACATGCATACATGTGCTTTCAATGATTATTTTTGTTGTTGTTTAAATTAAACAAGTTTTATGTCCATCTCCACAAATGCGGTAAGCATAGCATACACTGTCTTTATTTATATATCCCATTGCATTTATTATGTTTCTATATATTGAATGGATTGTCCACACACTATTACCGCACAATTTTCTTATACACAAAAACACACTTATTGCACATCAATGCAAGGATCACATTTCTGAAAAACAGTCATCAATAAAATAACAAGATTTGCCCTGACCTTTCCATTTACTTAATGTATTGTTGTGTTTTTAAATTGCACTTGTTAGGCAGTGAATAATAAAAGAAACACAATAACAAACATAATCCCATCTAACTACAGTATTAGGCAGTGAGTTGTGATTAAAAACACAGAAAAAAATGAGCACTCTCCACCTCATATAGACAGGCACCACTCTGAATTTATAAAAAAAAAAAATTAAATATGTTTATTAAGTGCCAGTAAAGCTATGTACAAATCGCCTTTTCAGATAAGAAAGGACAGTTTTCTTCTCCACTTTCTTCTCCTGGTTTGCTTGGTTTTGTATTGCAGAAACAGATGTGCCTGTCCTTTTAAAGTATACCTTTCGTCTGTCTGAACTTTTCCCCACACACTGTATATACTCAATTTAAATCATAGTCCTCCCTATCTCTTGCAAACTTCCTCCTTATAACAGTTTTGTATTTCAGCATCTAATTTCTCTATAGCACTCTTCAATTTTTAATTTAGTCCATTAAAGTCCATATGATTCACATGTTGTAAAAGTTCTTTCTCCTTATTTTTAATTTCTTCCTTACATTTTGCATCCATTTCCTTGCCAAACTCAATAATTAAATTAATTAATTTGAAACTTGCCTTGAAGAATCTCCCTCTATCGGACCATAAATGACTCCACTTCCTATCTGAATGAGGGTTTTTTTTTTCAAATTCTTAAACCTCTGGGGATTCTGTAAGCTTTCAAATATGCAACCAAATTAACTTTACTCCAATATATTTTTCTTGCTTTAAAAAGTAGTTTCTCTAAGTCAGTAAAAGACTTGCAATAGTAGCACTTCACTACTCTAGTATTTCTTTGCGGTGTTTCATTCTCAGTTAAGAATGGAGTCGCTGCACCTGCGGCTGCTAGTAGTTTCTCTACATAGTCCAAAGGGTCAGTTTGTTGATTATACTGATGTGTCCCCGAAAAATTCAAATTTGGTGTTGCTTCTAAGGACACGGTTAAAATCTGTGCTTCACTACAAGAAAACGTGTCTACTTCTAGGTTTTACACAGGTATAACTGCAACCCATGCTTGTGTTCCACTACCAAATGCTCAAAAACACAAAAAGGAACTGCACTGGAACAGTGTGCTCACAATAGAAAATGTATACAAACACAGAAAAAAATCGAGCACTTTCCACCTCGTATAGACAAACATCTTTCTGAATTTATATAAAAAAAAAATACATTTATTAAGTGCCAGTAAAACTATGTGCAAATCACCTTTTCTGACAAAAAAGGACAATTTTCTTCTTCACTTTCTATTCCTGAGTCACTTGGTTCTGTACTGCAGAAAGAGAGTGCCTATCCTTTTAGAGTATACCTTTCATCTGCCTGGACCTTTTCCATATACTGTATATACCTGATTCAAGCTGGCCCGCTGGTGCAGTGGCAAGGCATCTACTTGCAGTGCCGACATCCCGGGTTCGGTGATGGACTCAGGAGTCAGAGGGCTGGCCAGGGAGAGAGAAGGATCTAGCATCCTGGGGACTGCTCTCCTTCTCTGGGGGGAGGGCGGAAGAGTGCCCGGCACTTTACGGACCCCTGGCAGAGGCTGGGTTTACCACTGTGGCCAGTGCCATTACTTGGGGGGGTGGGGTGGATGCTGGATGTCATTGCATGTCCCCGCCCCCAGGAATCCATCATTCATGAAAAAAACAGCCCCTGGAGCATGACGTCCTGCTCTGCCACTGTCTCCACTGCCACCAATGTCTGCTGGGGGTCCTGCTCCCTTGGCCCCAACCTGGGGGGTAAGCCAGGGCTTGCCAACAATGTCCATCGGGGGGGAGCCCACCTGGCAGCCTCACCCAGGGGGGGCAAGCCTGGGCATGGGGGGATGGCAGGCAGGGCAGCGCTGACCTCTGAATGGGGAATTGAGGAGGACTGGACCAAAGAAAATATGTACCCGATTTAAATCATAGTCTTCCCTGTCTCTTACAAATGTCCTCCTTCTAGCAGTTTGTATTCCAGCATCTAGTTCATTTATGGTCTGATGGAGGGAGATTCTTACTGAAGCAAGTTTCAAATTAATTAATTTAATTATTGAGTTTGGGAAGGAAGTGAATGCAAAACTTAGGAAGAAATTAAAAATAAGGAGAAAGAACTCTTACAATATGTGAATCATGTGAGTTTAATGGACTAAATTAAAAACTGAAGAGTTCTATAGAAAATTGAATGCCGACGATGCGGGGTGGGAGGCATGTACCACCAATGGATATAGGATGGTGGGGGTGACTTACTTTACAGGGACAGGCCAGAGGCTCTGGTTAATACTGCTGCAGTGACAGTACCTCCCACATGATGAGACCTACTCCTGACATGACGTCAAGACATGGTGCGCACAGGTGGGTCTTTGAGAGTGGCTGCGGGAATATGCAGCATGAAAACTGCATCTAAGAGACAAAAAAAAATTCCTTTAAATAAAAAACTACTAAACATTATTGGACATAGCATTTTCACTTGCAGAAGCTGATTAGGATCAGCAAAGTGCAAAACTTTGTGTCAGCAGCTCTTTAAGAAGTAAACAAGGGGTCTTATCACAGGGTCATGAAGCAGACTGAAATGTTTTTAAAGTGGGAGTGCATCCAAAAGTGCTACATTTCAGAATTATAATCAACATATCCCCAATAAGACTCATGCCAAAAATCAGATGTCTAAGTTACTTTGTTTGAAAGTCATGAACCATTATGTAATCCCAATTTCACTCCCTGTTCAAAACCACCAGTTTTAGTAAAGAGTTGCTGTTGCTGTCATAACCAGAACTCACAGCCTTGTCCTCTCTGCCAGCAACCTTATATGACTTATTCTCCAAAGTTTAAGAAACTGTAGTTGTAGTAATCATTTGAATGAAAATGGTCACAGGATTGGGTGCAGTGCATGTGTTTCAAGAATGTTCAGATGTATGGCAGGAGGTAGTTCTGGAATGCAGGGCTGGACAAAGCTATGAAATGTCAAGGTGGTGCTTAATTTTGGAAAGTTGGAGGGCATGCAATCATGAAATGTGTCAGGGATGCACAATCTCGAAATGTGGTGGGGACAATCAGTCTCTGAATGCCACAGAGACACATCTAGGAATTTGGTGGGAATGAACATTTTGTAATATATTGGGGATGCACAGTATGCATCAATACTACATTCCTAAATTGTTTGTCCCTATCATATTATGAAACTGTGTGTCCCAGTCACTTCTGAAATTGTGCATCCCTGTCACATTCTGAGATTGCGTTATCACTGCATTCCAAAATTGTACATCCACATCACATTCCAAAAATGCTCATCCTCACTGCATTCCAAAATTACGCATTTCCACCACATTCTGAAATTGTGTTTCTCAGCCACATTCCCAAACTGGCCATTCCCACCACGTTCTAAAACTGTGTGTTCCAGCCATGTTCTGAAATTGTACCTTCCTGACACATTCCAAAATGTTGTGTCACAGCCACATTCCCAAATTGCCCATTTTCATCATATTCTGAAAAAATTCGTATCCCCACCATTGTTTAAAATTGCACACCCACACCACTTTCTGACAGTGAGTACCCTTGTCATATTCCAAAATTGCAAGTCCTAGCCACATTTTAAAATTGTGCATCCCTGCCACATTCAAAATAGTGCAGCCCTGCCGCATTCCAAAAATTGTGCATTCCAATCACATTTTGAAAGTGCATTTCCATGCCTTACTCCAAAATTATGCACATTCAAAAACTGTACATCCTTGCCACATTCTACAATTGCTTGTGATCATAACATTTCCAAACTGTGCATTCCCGACACATTCTGAGAATCTGTGTCCATGCCACATTGTGAAATTGCATGTTGCCACCACAATCTGAAGTCAAGCATCCCCACCACATTCTGAAACTGTGCATTACTGCCATATGCTGAAATTATGCATCCATGTCACATCACAAAATTGCATATCTCTGCCACATTCACAACTACGTGTGTCCCACATTTCAAACTGTGTATCTGCACATTCAAAACATTTATGACACTATCACATTCTGAATTTCAGTGTCCCTGCCACATTCCAAAATTGTATCTCTCAGCTATTTTCTGAGATTATGTCATTGCTGCATTCCACAATTGCAACCCAGTAGCACTCTAAAATCTCATCCGTGCAGTATTCTAGAAATGTGCACAGTTTTGGCATTCTAAAGTCATGTTTGCCTTTGTATTCCAACCCTCTTCTCATCACATTTTTAAGTACCGTGTATCTGCACATTGTGGAAATGCATTCCCTGCACCCACCCAGTGTCAGCTTTCCTTTTTAAATTTTTACTACAACTGCAGTTTCATATAATGTAGGACAAGTAAGTCACAAGGCTGACTGCATGAAGGACTAGACTATTAGTTTTGGTTATGATAGCATCAATAGTGCTTAACCTAAACTGGCTTTTTGAACAGGCAGTGACATTTGTGTTTGTTTTATTTAAGGCTATATACATTGAGCCAAAGCTCATTCATAATGGTGATCTTATATTACAATACAATATATACAAAAATTACAAGATACACATAAATGTATTCCTAGTTACATAATACATACATACATACAATCTTACTAAATGACAGTCAGTTAAAACAATTACTGGCTCTCTGCGTAGCTATAAGGTAGTGTTTCGGTACTGAAACAGATGGTGGTGTTCCTGTGAAGTAATCGAAATTCAGAAGGAAGATTGTTCCAATAAATGGGGACAAATTGTCTGTTACTGTTGCCCTGACATTGGATAAAAAAGGCGGGTTAGCTGCATATATTTAAACAACATGATACTAGACAAACCATAAACACACATGATAAAACCATGATCTGTGCAATAAGGAGCTCCTCAGAAAGGCTGTACTTCTATACTGATTCATTTATCTTGTAATACAGGAATCTGGTGAAGTTTCCAATAAAATACAAAGAAAATCCCAGTGAAAGAAAAAAACAAGTATGAAACAACTATAGAGGGATTTTCCCAGTCATGGGGTAGGCCAGGCTCTATGAGCAGCATTTAAGTTATAACCGCACACTGAGCATTGGTGGTGGTGGCACACATAGAAAAGTGGTGAAATGTACACGAATATTAAAAAGTGAATATCTTTATGAATTATTAGGTGACCGATCCAAATAAATAAGTAATTAATTGTACAGTGACCTGTTTGAATACACTTATACTGAGCAGAATTACTGGTAATTTCATGGATTTTTACTGTATAACACAGAATGAGCATATTATTATAATGAATAAATTAAAATGTGATATTTATATGAATGTTATCTACTTATTACAGATTAGAAGCCCTTTGTAAAAGCTCAGTTTAAGGGAGCAAAACATCAGGGCAACAATAATAAAGATGTTGAAAAGAAACTACACATATTTGTATTCTTAAAGAACTTAAAGTGATCCCCAGCTTATCTTTCAAGGTTGCTTATCATAGGGCCATAAAGCAGACTGAAATGAGTTTACAGGGGACACAAGGGGCCTTAGATCAGGGCCATGAAAAAGACTGAAAAGAGTTTAAGGGAGACACAACGGACCTTGGCACAGGGCCATGAAACAGACTGAAATGAGTTTATAGGGGACACGAAGGGCCTTATATCAGGGCCATGAAGAAGACGGAAAAGAGTTTAAGGGGCAAACAGTGGGCATTGGCACAGGGCCATGAAACAGAGTGAAATGATTTAAGGGGGACTCAATGGGCCTTAGCAAAGGGCCATGAAGAAGAGTGAAAAGAGTTTAAGGGAGACACAAGGGGCCTTATTACAGGGCCACGATACAGACTGAAATGTGCTTAAGGGGGGGCACGAGGGGGCCTTAGCACATGGCCATGAAGGAGACTTAAATTATTTAAGGAGGCACAAACAGTCTTAGCATTGAGTCATGGAGACTGAAATGTGTTTAAGAGGGGCACAGGGGGCCTTAGCATAGGGCCATGAAGCAGATTGAAATGTGTTTAAGGGGGATACAGGGGGCCTGAGCAGAGGACCATGAGGGAACCCTAATTGAGTTTAAGGGGGCACAAGAGACCTTATCACAGGGCCATGGAATAGACCAAAACATTTCTAAGTGACACACAAGGGGCCTTAGCACAGGGCCATGAAGCTGACTGAAATGTGTTTACAAGTAATACATACCACCTCAGGAAAGGGCCACAAAATAGTTGCCCTAATTATAGCCTCTCTTACTCTTCCCCACTGTGCCTCTATTCCTGCTTGGCAATCCACCTTTTTGAGGCAATTTCTGAGGTAGTCTCCCATTTCCTTATGAACCACCCTCCTGAAGTCCAGGACCCTCATCCTCGTGTGGATTCTCGTCTCCTCTCCGTGTGCTGAACCATACAGTACGGTGATCACTGGTACTTAGGGCACTGCCCGCTGTGACATCTGCAATGTTGTCCCTGTTCATTAGCACCAGGTTCAGGGCTGCCTCATCTCTAATAGGGTCTTTAACTAGCTGCCTGAGCTAAATATTATTTGATCATTGCACATTGTACTACCCCCCATGGCAAATCTTTGAAAAGTTACAAATTTCTTTCTGCCTAAATTGATCATTTTCTTACTTTGCCTCTGTGACAAAAACTGCCCCCTTGGGCCATCCCAGGTTACAGTGCAGTTTTTTTGGGGACTTCTAATTCACTGCCACCACCTGATTTTAGCAGGAAACCTCTTTCGTCCTCTGCTCAGGCTCAGGAAGGTCAACTCAATAACTACTGGAAGAGTGCACTTTAGAGACGGACTGCAAACAGGGTCCAGCAGAAATATAATGTTACCTTGTAAATAATGAAGCAGTCACTGGTTCTATCAAAATAGATTCTCGACTAGAAGATACTACAGGTATTTGTAAACAGGATATGTTTACAGTATGGCAAAAGGTTTACACAGTTACTGAGAATAAAAAATAAAGTAAGTTAAGCAGACAGATGGTTTGTCAGAAAAAAATCAAACTTTAACCTCACTTATTTATGTACACACAACAAGTTTTATAATTTTTGTCCTATGGATATTTGGTCTTGATGTTTTTATTGTATTTGTAGTAAGTTTGTATGTCATGAAACTGAAACTTTTATCAATTTCATATCCAGGAGCACCTTGTAAATGGGACTCATCCCAATGGTGTATGCCATTCTTTCCTGATGGAAAAATAAAGGTTTTACTACTACTACTAAAGTCTCTTTACTTACCACTAGCTACAGAAGACATTCTCCCTAGGCTGTGCTTTCTTACCAAGCTAACTTGCAGCAAGGCTGCCTTCTTCAGATGTCAACTGTCCAAAAGAGAGAGAGAGAGAGAGAGAGAATGAGAGAGAGAGGTGTCCAGCTCCCTCATTTATGCCCTTCTTGGAGAGTGACCTCACCCTTTGAGTGACAGTTCTGCACAGTTCCACCCCACATGAGTAAGTGTGTGTGTGTGTGAGAAAGAGAGGGTGATCTTATCTCCTTAGCACTTCCTCTGTATCTCTAAGGTTTTACAACATGCACCTTGATCCATTGCTTGACATGGGAACATATCCAGGAAAGACCACTGGGATTATGGCTTAATTGTCTCCTCTATGGTCATCCTGTCAGCAATTACTGCTAACCTTCCCATAAGAATGTCAACACCTACATAGTGGGTGACCAGCTCTCATTAGCGGCCTGTACATGTGATCTGGCAGCCATCTTGTGTCCATCCCAAACAGAACCTGTAACAGATGAATATTTAAACTAACAGAAAAAGAATAACTGAATCTGGTACCATTTCCTGTCGCATCTCCCCACTCCCAGAAAATCAAGACATGTCTCTTTTTGGTGAACCCCAACAGACACTGCCATTTATGTAGTGACTGGGGATCACCTAAAGGAACATGCCATGCAGTTAGTCCTGCCTCCACAGTCCATTTGCATTGGTATTGCACTGCTCTGGTGTTGGATGTTCATGTTATAAGACTGTAGGATCAAACTCCAGCAGAATCATTTTGTGTTTTGCCCGCTAGTCCTATGGAGCCATGTCAGGGGATTATGATCTGTGACCATAGTGAATTCCCACTCAGACAAATACAGCTGTAGCTTCTGAAGGGTCCACACCATCCCCAGACATTCCCTGTCAACTGTGGCATGTGTCTCCCTGGGAAGAAGCTTCTGTCTCAGATACATTATGGGGTGCTCCTCCCCCTGTGGAGTAACCTGGCACAGGACAATGCCTAATCCATTGTCTGAGGCATCCATGTGCATGATGAACCTGAGGTCATAACTGGGGCTAGTGAGCATGGGTAACCCACATAATGCCTCCTTTAACTGGTGGAAGGCAGATTCACAGTCCTTTGTCCAGAGAACTTTCTCTGGCATTTTCTTTTTTGTCAGGTCTATCAGGGGCTTGGCTACATCACTATAGTGAGGAACAAACCTCTTGTAGTACCTGGCTGTCCCCAGAAATTCACTTACCTGATTCTTTGTGGCAGGGGTGGGTCAGGCCTGGATTGCATTAACCTTTGCAGGCTCAGGATGGATGTGTCCACTGCCCACCTCTTTCCCAAGGTAGGACACTTCGGCCATGCCTACTTGGCATTTTTCCACCTTAACTGTCTGCTCTGCAGCCTTCAGTCAGTGGAACACCTTCCTCATGTGCCTGACATGATCCTTCCATGTCTGGCTGTAAATGGCTATGTCATCCATGTATGCCAGTGCATAGTCACCTACCCCAGACAGAATGTGATCCACAAGTCACTAGAAGCTTGCAGGTGCATTCTTCATCCCAAATGGCATTACTCAGAATTTGAATAGGCCAAATGGGGTGATAAAAGCAGACCTCTCCCTGGCTGCAGGGGATAGGAGTACCTACCAGTAGCCCTTTGTCAGGTTTATCATGGTAGGAACTGCCCCCCATCCATTCCAAGATTTCATCCATTCTGGGCATGGGGTAGGCATCCGAATCAATGCAGTCGTTGAGCCTCTGGTAGTTGACACAGAACCATGTGGTACCCTCCTTCTTGGGGATCAGGACCAGAGGTGAGGCCCAGGGGCTACAGGACTCCTGGATCACTCCAAGGACCAGCATCTCCCTGAATTCCTCTTGCATGTTCTGTTTAATCCCTCTGGTACCCTGTAGGGGGACTGACTTAGCAGCACTTGGATCCCAGTGTCTACGTGGTGTACAGACATTGTTGTGTACTTGGATTTCCCCACAAACATGCCTCAAAAATGCTCGCAGCACCCCTTTCATCTCCTCTACCTTGGCCAGTGTTAGCTGCCCTGAAAGGGTGTGGTTATCCTCTGAGAATCCCTCCGGTGCCTCCCTAAGGAGGTCCATCAGGGGATCAGCCTCACTTTCCTCTTCTGGTATGCTGCACCCAGTGAGGACCATTTTCTCCCTATCATAGTAGGACTTCATCATGCTAACATGATATGTCCTCTGCCTGCCCCTTCTATCAGGCAGTCCTACTACATAACTGACCTCACTTACCTTCCTGATTAAGGAGGATGGGCCCTCCCATGCTGCCTGCAGTTAATTTTGTCAGACTGAGATAAGTACCATCACTCCCTGTCTGACTTCATACTCTTGGGCTCTGGCTCACGGTGGTACCAGATTTTCTGCCACTGTTGTGCAGTGGCTAAGTGCTTGTAGGTGAGCTCCACGAGCTGCTTATGCTGGTCCTGAAATTCAGGGTGTGCTCCACAACAGATTCCCCTTGGGAGGCTAGATCAACTTCCCATTCATCCAAGACTAAATGTAGGGGTCCCCTCACCTTGTGACCAAACAGGAGGTCGAAGGGTGAGAACCCTGTGGACTCCTGTGGGACTTCCCTGTATGCAGACAGGAGGTGGGGCAAATATTTGTCCCACTCCCTCTTGTGCTGGTCATCAAATATTCTGACCATAATTTTGAGGATCCCATTGAACCACTTGACCAGTTCATTTGTCTCGGGATGATAGGGTGACGTGCTGAGCTGTTTCACCCCACATTTCTCCCATAGACTAGACATTAATGACAACATGAAATTCATCCCCTGGTCTGACAAAATCTCTTGGGGAAATCCTATTGGCTAAAGATTCTCAGGAGCTCATCAGCCACTTTTTCTGCCTTAATGGAGGACATGGCCACTGCCTCATGGTACCTGGTTGCACAGTCCACAACAACCAATATGTATCTTTTGTCTTTATGACTTGGGGTGCTCAGGGGCCTCACTGTGTCCATGGCTACCCTCTTAAAGGGTTTATCAATAATAGGTTGGGCATCAAAGCCACCTTATCCTTGTCCCCTACTTTTCCCACCCTCTGGACTGTGGACAGGTCCGACAGTAACTTGCCACATCTGTGTACATGATCAGTCAAAACAAGTTGTTAACGATCTGCCTTTTTGTGCAGTTAATACCCAGGTGGTCTGAAAAAGGGGATGCCATGGGCCAGGGCCAAACATTGCTTGTGGTAGTCCCAGGGTACTACCAACTGCCAGAGTACCTCTCACTCCTGCTCCCTATGTGGTGTACACTCACTGTACATCAGCCTATTCTCCCAGTGAACTGACTTTTTGCTCCCCTGAGAGTCCTCAGCACTATATGCTATTTCTCTCAGTTTCTGGAGGGTAAGATCAGCCAGCTGAGCTCTGCCCAGCTCCTCCTGTCTGACCCTCCCCAACTACCCTTCAGAAAGAAAATATGACCCAGGCTGATACCTCCTTTGTTTGCAGTGGGGGCTCAGGGCTGCTATCTAGCCCCTCACCCACGCTAGTCACTTCCTTGGCTGCTGAGGGAGCAGTTAGCATACAATGTGTCAACTCCTTCTCACCCTCAGAAGTCTGCCCTTTTGCTGACTATGGGTAGTAAGACACACTAGGTTTTCCCTGTGGCCAAAATAATTCCACATGATCACATCGGCAGGGAGATCAGGTACAGCTCCCACTTCCTGTACCCTATGGCCACCTTCCCAGCTTAGGAAGACCTGAGCCATTGGCAGTTGAACCACTGGACCCGTGACTCCCTGAATCTTGGAAAATTGCCCCGGCAGAATCTGCTGTACCTGGATCAGATCCTGACTCACCATGGAGATGGAGGCACCAGTGTCCCTCAATTCCTGTGTCCCTGTACCATTAACTAGGCTAGGGTGCATATGAATGGAATAGTTTGGTGGCACTGCAGTGTGTGTGCAGGCTGCTATCTGCTGGGTACTGTCTTGATCACCCCCTCCTCCAGACTTTTGCTCTTTGCTCATGCTTTTAGGGCAGTCATAGGACAGAGGCACCACTTTCTGGCAAATCTAGCATTTCTTTGCCCCCAGCTCCTTGTTCTCCTTAGGATTGGTGGGTTCTGTTTTGGGCTCAGGTGCAGGCTGGTTTACTTCAGGCTGCCCTCCCGGGGTCCCCTTAAAACCATGTGCTGCCCCACCCCCACTATTCCTGTGCTGTGTGTGTAGTCTGCTGGCCACATACAAATCAACACTTTCTGCTGCTTTCTTCACAGAGCTGCATGCCCAGTCCAGTAGCCATACAAGCAGGTCCTCAGGTACAATTTTAAGAAATTGTTCCCTTACAAATAAATCTTACATTTGTGCTACAGTTCCAGTTTTAGCCCCATCCACCCAACAGTTCAGATATGTACACATTTGGCCATGCAATTCTACATAGCTGTCTCCTGGGCCCTTTCTTAATTCCCTGAATTTTCACCTATAAGCCTCAGGCGTCAGTTCAAAACATTTCAGTAATGCCCTTTTAACTTTATCATAGTCCATACACTCCTGATCATTCATTCTAGCAAATGCATGGAAGGCATGGCCAGTAAGCAGTGGAATAAGGTGTGTCATCCATGAAGCCCTGTCCAACTTAAATTGCATACATACCCTCTCAAAGGATTTTAAAAACAAATCGAGATCATTCCAATCCTGATATTGAGGAAACATTTTAGAATTAATTATAACTTTATGGATTGGACCCCCTACACCATTACTTACAGTTTGCTGCCGTGTTTGCTGGTGCAGTTTCACAATCTCAATCTCATGCTGTCATTCTTCCTCTCTTTGCACCTGCATCCAGATTTCATGCTGGTGAGCCTTCTCTCTTTCCTCCTGCATCAGGATTGCATGCTGCCAAGCCTTATCTTTTCCCTCCGCCTCCAGCCTTTCTCTCTCCCTTTCAGCCTCAAGCCTTGCCCTCCACAGTTTGGCCTCTTTCAGTGCAAGCTTCATGGTTCTCAAGCTGATTATGACCCTCTGCTGCACTGGTTCTTGACTCAGGTTTGCGCAGTACAGTTCCACCAGCTTGTGGCTTGAGGTGCCCCTCTGACAGCTGCTATGACCTCAGTCTTGCTGCCTTGGTCACCTTCCTCGGTGACCATCTGCCACACAGGTATTTGGTCATACACTTCTGAGACTGCCTGCCCCTTTGTTTTTGGTCCTGCTCTGACAGGGCTTCTATGAGTCCATTCTTTGTCAGGCCCTCATAGATAATCCCCTGTCTGTGCCCAGTTTATGAAGCTGATGCAGACTGCATCTGTCATATGCTGAGAAACATATCCCAGGAAAGACTCCCCACTGGGATTATGGCTTAATTGTCTCCTCTCTGCTCATTCTGTCAGCAGTTACTGCTAACCTTCCCATGAGAACATCAGCATCTACACAGTGGGTAACCAGCTCTCATTAGCTGCCTGTACATGTGACCTGGCAGCCTTTTTGTGTCCATCACAAACAGAACCTGTAACAGATGAATATTTAAACTAACAAAAAGAATAACTGAATCTAGTTCCATTTCCTGTCACAGCCTCCATGAAAAAAGGGGTCTCATAGTTTTCAAATCAGAGCTATAATGTGTATTAAGCTAAACCACTAGACACCAAGGTGGATATCCTTGGATCAGTCATAACAGTAAACTGTCTGCAGTGGCTTCTGTTATATAGAGTGAATTGCCTAAACTAAATTGATCCAGTTTTTGTATCAGATCTTGGTTATGGCCTTTAAATAGTCCCCATTGTAAGAAATCTGGTGGTTATTTTTGATCCTTGTTTACTGCTTGCTGTTTGAATCCCACATTAATTCTATAAGGAAAATTACTGTTTTATTCAGAAGGATTTCAAAGATAAATAGTATATAAATCTGGGTGAGTTGAAAATGTTGGATCTTCCTGGACTCAAATCTCCTCCACTCATTCACACTAATGGGAATACGCTGGAGGCACTAGGACCCCACGGGATCCAAAAATCTTCAGGAGGGCCAGCGCTGGGATAGGACCACGTATTCACGGTGCCACAAGGCTAGCTTGCACTGTATAGGCTATCTCAGTGGCGACCCTCCAACCACCTCAGTTCTTTTTCTCCTGCCATCAAGTGCACTTCAATTATGATGTCACTCGCGCACTATGAGTCTAGTCTTTGTCTATACGACAGCCGCTATATAGCTGTTCAGTATTCACATAACTTACCAGTTTTAGTGTTCTTTTCTTTTTTTTTTTAAAAAGAAGACAATGAAGAAGAAGAAGAAAAAGTTATTCTCAGCCTGCCATCAACAGACTCGATCTTTGACGGTAGCGGTGACAGTAGGGAGACTTCGTTTGAAAGCTGTGATGGCTGTAGGGCTGTGTCTGGTCTGCCGCCCTTTATAGAGAGGGCATCCAAACATGGGCAGTCCGGTGCTCAGGGGAGGACAGTCTGCCCACAGCACAAATGTAGAGGTTCCAGGACCCGGCTCTGTTTGACCTCAAGTTCTTCTTTCTCCTGTTGGTGGAAGGAGAATCGGTACCTCTCGAGGTCACCCTCTGGTATGTCTGTGCATTGATCATAACTGGTTGAGAGCAGTAAGCCTGAACTGACTCTGGTGGGTTCTCCTGTGGCTGCACTCTTAATGGCCATGATCTTCTACACCAGTTCCCATCTCCGTCCTTGATAGTATTCCAGTGAGCAGTTTCACCTCTGGGCCACTCTTTTAGAGCAGGGGGTATGGTGTCTACCCAGTTGTCTCCTGGCTAGTGGTCCTGGATCTGGAGCATTCGGGCCTTGGGGCCGAGGCTTGGTCAGCCAGGCCAGAATGTGTGTGGTGCCCTCTCTGGTGCTAACTCCATCAACGCTGACTCCTCAAGTCTACCCCTCTCCTTTTTCCCTGCAGGGGCCGGCATGGGTACTGCTTTCCTTCTTCCCCTTACTTCAGGTCTAAGTCCAGTAGTGATTCTGGTGCCGCTCAATGTGTTGGCTCTGTGTGGTGCCATGTCTTGTGCCAGCACTGTGGGTGCTTCCGCCCTAGGTGGTGCTGTGTGGTGCAGCATTGTTTTGTGGTGCCTGTGCCATCAGCAGAGCCATGTGCTGCCATCGGCTGTGCCATACTGTGGCATTGGCTGCTCCATGTGTCATGTTGGCTATGCTGGGCAACAGCGTCGGTGGTGCCAGGCAGCACTGGTACTGGGTGTGGTGCCGGATGTGGTGCCATGTGTGGTGCTGGCACCGTGGGTGGCGCTGAACTCCTCCCCGATCCAGGTGGTGGCATCTCCCTGGTCTTGACCTGCCCTTTGGAGGTTATTTTAGGATAGAAGTGGATCTGGATGTGTCTGTCCCTCTTCTGCTTTATCGAAGATGCAGTGGATGACTCAGTTTATGAGCTGGAATGCAAACCCTCTGTATCAGTGTGATGGAAGATCTTCTTTCTAGTTCCTTTTCCTCAGGGATATAGGATCCACCATGACATTTCGGTATTCATCTGTGGACCAAAGCAGACTCCTATGTCTTGAGTTTCTACATTCCTCAGTACAAGTACACCCTGTGGAACACACTTAATGCAATGGTCAAGAGCCTCCTGAAATCTAACGCTCCATTGCTAGGGGCATACAGCCCAACAATCAGCTAAAAGCTTTTATGAAAACCTACGTCTCTGCCTCTAGGGCAGGAAGGTTGCTGGATGAAACTAGGTGCTTGACCCTGGCAATGTTCCTCAGGTGGTAAAAAGAAGACTTGATGACTGCCGACGACTGAGACTGCAGTGTCAGCCCATCATCAAGAATCACCCCCAAGTCCCACGCATGTTCAGAGGAAAGAAGCTGGGAACCTCCCAGGCAAAGTCCAGAAGGTTGACCAGCCTCCAACCCCTCTACCCAGTGGCCCAGATCCACAGCCATCACCACAGTCTTTCCTGAGTTCAACTTCAACCAGCTGCAATTCATCCAATCCTGGATTTCAGCAAGGCAGTTGTTAAATACCAAATGCACACTGCCCTAGTTGGGTGCAAAAGACAGGTAGAGCTGGGTATCATCAGCATAGCAGTGAAACCTCAGCCCATACTGTCTTACAATGTCTCTGAGGGGCAGCATGTACACTGCAAACAACATGGGGGACAACACTGAGCCCTGAGAGACCCCACATGGCAGAGAGAATGGGTCAGAGGAAAAAATTCCTGACACCACCCTCTGAGTTCTACCAGTGAGGAAGGACTTAAACCACCTGAGAACTGTACCAGACAGGCCACAGATGAACCTCAGGTGCTCAAGGAGCACCCCGTGGTCCACGGTGTCAAAAGCTGAAGCGAGATTGAGAAGTATCAAGATAAAATGGCACTTCTGCGCTCTCGCCATAAAGAGATCATTAAGCACCCAAACAAGAGTGGTTTTGGTACTATGCCTCTTACGAAAACTGGATTGGAGAGGTTCATAAATGTCGTGGATGGTCAAATGGTTCTCCAGCTGTAGCTCTACAACCTTCTCAATCACCTTCCCAATGAAGGGAAGGTTAAAGATTGGTCTGTAGTTTGCAAAACAGCCTGGGTCCAGAGCAGCTTTCTTCAAGAGAGGTGTCACCACCACCTCCTTCAGGGAGCTGGGAAACTCACCGGACTCAAGGGAGCACCAAACTATCCTTGCAAGTGGTGGAGACTTGAGTCCAGGAAGATATGGAAATTATGTACTTACTGTAATTCTTGATCTTCTTGGACTGAGTTTCCACCACTCATTCACATGCCCACCCACCATTCCCTGAGCTCACTCATTTTGCTTTTGGTCTTCACTACCTTGTTGTTCAGGCTGTGAAGACATTGTTCAATTGACCCGTCTTACATGGGTCATCCTGGCCTTCACCATAGGAACCAGGTTTGTAGAATTTTTGGTGGGCCCTGGGGTCAGGGGCCAAGCTCCACCCCTGGCCCTGTGGTCAGGGGTCAAGCTCCACCCCCTGGCCCAGGAGCCAAGGCCCCACCCGCTGGCCCAGGGGTCAAGGCCTGGCCCAGAGGTCAAGGCCCTGCCCCCTGCAAGGAACAAAGTCCAAAACAGAGCAGGATATGCCAGGTTTTGTTATCTGTAGGCTAATAGAGGAAGCAATAGTCATGAGAAAATCCCCAACCCACCACTCTAGGCCACCCCACATGAAGTCACACACAATTTCTGAGCACAGTGCATCCCCTTCTGGGATGCCATATCTGTTTAGCAGATGTCGGGAGAGAGAGTGTGGCATAAATGGAGTCAATACTGCATTTCACTGCATACCCATATACGCCATTATCACCAGGTAAGAAGGTTACAGACAAACAGTCTGAGACTCTATGTGCCCATGGCCAGCCATGTCCAAAGAAAGTATACATGAAGTACTACATCTTTCAAGGACAGATACTTAATATATTATTTTTTGGACATGGCCATAGACACAAAAAAGATCGGGTATCAAAATTAAGTTTTTCGTCCAGTAGCCAAAAAGGGCTAGTGACTGGGAAAACACACCAGCCCAACAGACATTTCTAGTAGCACACTTGTGTCCTAGAAATCCAAGAGCCATTATATACAATAGACCTGCTTTTTAGTAGCCACAGGCCCACATAACAAGAGTGAAAAAGTAAGAACTCTAGAAATAACTCGACTGGCAGCTGTTGCTTTTTCATGCTTCCCTGTGCAGTTTAATGAGGAATGCAGCTGCCTTTTGTTGTTTTACTTTCTCAATATGCTATAATGGTCACTCTCCCCAACTGATCTTTTTGATCCCTCTCAGGTCACATTTGCGCCCCCATCTCATCACCACACCACTCTTCTCCCACTTAGCTTGACCCCCCCTTCAGAATCTCTGAATAATGTTGACAAATGCTTTAGCAAAAAAAAAAAAATGTTTCAGCCCAACAGAAATATCACTGAACTGGGATTCATCTCACTAGCACGTGTCCCACTGGGAACAAGTCTGTAATGTTCGATTATAGCTTTAAGTGGATTTCCATACTTTTTGTCAATAACAATCTGAAACATGGTAAAGTCTATTTCATCAGGGGTACATACTTCACATGTAAAGTATAAGTCTGCAACCTTTAATTAGAATTTTTCAGTTTGTTTTCTGCCCCTTGAGCCTGACACCTTGAAAAAGGTGCAGAAAGCTGCTCAAGTGGCAGAAAACAAACTACAAAATTCTAATTAAAGGCTGCAGGCTTATATTTTACATGTGAAGTATGTATCCCCTGATGAAATAGAGTTTTTACCATGTTTCAGATTGTGACTGACAAAAAAGTCTGGGAATTCACTTAAAGCCATAATCGAATATTAGACTTGCTCCCAGTGAGGCACATGCTAGAGAGATGAATTATACAATGACAAGGAAATTTCCTGTACTCCAATTGGTCAGTGTGTGCCTGAGACAGTGATGTTATTACACAATAACTGCACTGTATTGATTTGTTGCCACATGTTTAGCATTGTTTGTTCTTCTCTTAAGAAATAAAGATATATTGCCACACTAAAAATCTACTAAAAACATTTTTTTTTTATTTTTATTTTGTACAACATTGAGCCAGTGTATAATTGCAATAAGGCACTCCAAGGTGTGTGTTATTGTGTAATAATGTCACTCCTGGGCTGGTGGAAGCACTCGGCTCTGCCTCATGCTTCAACCCACCCCAGGAGTGATGTTATTACATAACACACACCTTGTCATGCCTTATTGCTTAAATAAACCCAGTTCAGTGATATTTCTGTTGGGCTAAAAACAGTATGTTACATTTTTTGCCAAATCATTAGTTATTGCTAATAAGCATTGTTTCTTTTTCCCTGTGGTATTTTCAAGAAACTGGTAAACAAATACACACTAATCACAGTAGTGGTGGCAATGATTTGTTAGCTGAATATGAGATCAGGCAGATGCAAAACAATGATCTGATTAGGGCTGTGATTGCACTCATAGGAAAGGTAAAGGATGCTCATATTTCAGAAACTACTAGTACTACATGACTTTGTTCTTGTATTTTCAGGAGGGAAGAAACATTCCCGGGCTGTGTTGCTGCTTATCCCATGACGGGGCCTTTAGGATGGAAACAGAGACCTAGTGTACTGGCTAGCTTACTAACTTGCTTACTGAAGGCTTCAGCAATGCAGTAAGCAAATTAGAAAGCTAGTCAGTAGGCTAGGTCTCTCTTCCCATCCTAAAGCTCCACAGGCCCCCCCCCCCATGCATCAGACACTGCAGAGCTGCCAGAGACAGTCCACCCTTTTGCCCATCAGACAGTCACACACTGATGCAGAGACAGACCACCACACCCATTTCAGACTCTGGACTCAGCATCCCTCCAATCCACCCCATCCCCACAGAGGCAACATCAGCATCCCTCCCATCCATCCCCACAGAGGCAACATCAGCAACGCTCCTGACCATCCCCACAGAGGTCACCACACCTTATTAGCTGGTTACGGCAGTGCTTACCCCCATGACAGGGCCTTTGAGATGGGAATGGAGACCTAGCCTACTGGATAACTTGATAACTTGCTCGCTGAAGGCTCCATCAAGATAGCAAGCAAGTTAGCAAGCTAATCAGTAGGTTAGGTCTCTCTTCCCATCATGAAGCTCCCCAAGCTGTCCCATTCTTATTTAGTTACTGCATGGGTAACATTTACCAAATCACAATCAAGAATCAACATTTCCTAACAAAAGACAGACTGGCGTTTGTTATTGTTAAAATAAGTTTACATGTGCCAGCCCCTCACTCAGCCTAGTCAGATTGCCAGGAGACACTCTGTGAATGTGCACCCCACGCCTGCAGCAGGATTGCCAGTGGTATGGACCAGGGCATTTTCCTCCAGTTTCTGTTTCTTTCTGTGAAGATGCTGGACTGCAGCGACACACACATGTGTGCGGCAGCATGCATGCTTGGTGACAGCTAGCTGCCACTCACCTCCGACTAGCTGCTCCCAGTGTGCTTCCACCTGGTCTCCACCAGGGAACAGTCAAGCAGAGAAGCTCAGAGTCCTCACCCTGTACTGAAGGGAAAGAGCTGTTCTTAGGCTGCTAGATCTACTCTCCCCAGGCCGGCCGCTGAGCGAGCCCAGTCTGGGTCACCAGTGTAGTGAGGGATTGCGCTACTGTGACACTGCTGAGCCTTGAGAAGTAGTTTGACTTCCAAAGAACTAAAATTGCTTCCAAATTTGGACCTGTGGAAGTATTTGACTTCCATTCCACCCCCAATAGACTCAACGAACCCCTGTTCTCAATGGCTAGTTTTATTTATTTATTGGTAACCCAGTAAGTTCAGCACAGTGTCAGTATAGCGCAGTTGTTTAATGCTCTGAGCTGCAAATCTGGAGACCTGGGTTTGAATCCCACAGTCTCCACTTACATTCTGTGTGACCCTGAGCAAGTCATTCAACTTTCCTGTGCTCCCAGGTTGCACCTGTAAACAAGTTTTCAGCTTGGTGTGTCTCTCCTGGTTAAACAATTGGGAAAAAAAAAGAAGTTCAGTTCAAAAGTTTGAGTGACCAAAAGTGATCATGTTAACATTTTTCATTAGAAAATGGGTCCGCATATATGCAATAAATCACACTGCACTTATATATACACACATTTAAAAAGAAATTTACAGTTTAAAGCTGATCATAAGCAATTAGTGGTTGAAAATACAACCATCCGTCTAACCCTCCATTCTATATTTTTTCTACAATGTAGCAATAGAGCAGCACCATCCAGTATTGTTTTATTTGTTTGTTATTTTTGACCGGGAAAGGCACATTTACTTGTGATGGCTTGTTTCCAGTTGCATCCTGAGGCTGGGTTACATGGATCCATTTGTTTTTTTATTGATGATTGAATGTTGACCATGTCACTAGGAAAACTTCCTACTCTTCAACGATAAGTGCCATGGGATCTTTTACTTCCACCTGGACAGTGACCAAAACTGGGCAGAAGAGATATAAATTTTTTTTAATTCTTTGGTAATCCAGTATTGGTCAGTAGACTCAATGCCCATTTACAGGGGTGAACCAGTAGCACTGGGGAGGTTGACTGACTTGCTCAGGGTCACACAGTATGCAAGTGAAGGTTGTGGGAATCAAACCCAGGTCTGCTGGATGTACCAAGGTCTTTTACTGTTCATTGCCCTGACCTCTAGGTTATACTACATTTAAAATCTCATCCGAAGGACGGCACCTCAACAGTGCAGTACCCCATTGGTACTGCACTACAATGTCAGTTATGGGTAGTACCCCAAGTACCTGGTGTGGGGCTAGAACCCACACTCTTCTGATCTTCCATCCCCAGAGCCAAGCATTCTACCTACTGAGCAACTGACAGTGCTAAAAATAGAGATATAAATAAGAGCTACAACATGGCTTCTTTTAACATCAGAACTTAAAATTAGTAAGTGTTAAGTTTCAAACTCAGCATATCAATTAGTGCCTTAATATAACCTTTTGAGTAGTTTAGTTCGATAGTATACTTTTATTAACTTAAACCAGTCAAGTAAGGTGCATTGAGTTGTGTCTCTTTCCAGCCACAACCTCGATCATAGGTTAAATACTACATATTCAAGTACAGTCTAGATATCATACACAAAATCCGTAATCTATGAAACAGTTCTGTTGCTGTTGGGGTATTTACTGTAGGGGCATGTATGTAAACTGTTATTCATGTCCACTGTCTGTTTTTACTGCAAAATTCAATAAAGCATATTAACTAAAAAAAAAAAAAAGGAATGTCCCTTTAAACTCCTTTATCTCTCTGCCCTCACTATCACTGCACCTGTAACCATCAGTCCTCAACCTTTCTTTCCTCTCTGGGCCATCCCTCAGGCCTGGAAGCAGGCTAAAGTCTTCCCCTCCACAAAAAGGGCTACTCCCACCCCACCCCCACCAGGGTTCAGGAGAAATTTGACCTCTCTCAGCTCTCCTCCTTCCTTGTTTCTGATAGGTACTAGTCTGTCCACGTTGGGGTGCATTATCCTCACCTGCCCATCACCTCTGGTGACCCTAAGCTCCACCCTTGGCCCTATACTCTTCTCCACCTTTCCAAATGGCCTCCTCTCAGTCAGTGTCTCCTAGTACATGTACACAGATGACAATGTACGCTTTACTTCAAAGACCTCTGTTCCAGAGTTGAACTGCCACTGCAGCAGGAATCTGACAATGTCCAGTGCTGAGTTCATTCAACATTACTGTCTGACATTTACAATAAGCAGATGCTAGAAATGCTACAGTGTTACACCTTACCACAGTAGTCAGTATTCTTACTTCCACCCCTTTGAAGTTGTTCTCCACTTCAATTATCTCAGTGTGTAGCTGGATCAGACTCTTTGCTTTTCCTACCACATCAATACCATAAACAAAAAACTCTGCCCTAAGCATGGCACACACTACTGCCCCAACTCTGTCTCCCAGTGGCCCAGCAAAAGCACACTGTGCTTCTTTGCCAATGACCTAGGTTAGGGGCAGACTCAGAGAGCTAGACCAGATGTGGTCAGGACATGCTGCCTAGGGCAGTGCAAGCCAGCCCAGGGGGAAGGTGATGCTAGGAACCATGGCCACAGTACCCCACACAGTGGCCCGGGAATCAGCTTCCTCGCAAGGGGTTAAGCATGTGTACTTTGCCAGGTGTCTTGTGAGGCTGACATGAGGCTGATGCCTAATGCTAGGGTGGGGGAAGAGAAAAACAGGGGAAAAAACCTTGTTGTAGCCACGAGAATTAGGATCGGTAGTATACTCAGGCCCTGTGCTGTGTGGATCCCACTGGTGAGCGTGATGTGGCTAGCGGAGAAAAAAGATGGGTTGCCATCATAGGGGTTATGCTCCAAGGCCTGTGGACTTGGCAGGTGACAGAGGAGTAAAATTATACTGCCAGTATTTGACAGTTATGCAGATATGATTTACAGTGCAGTCTGTCCCGACAGGGTTCCCTTTCCATTTGCCATAAACACCCCTCCCCTAGTCATCACTGCTCCTTCCATTCTGGCCTTTCTCTTTCTGCCCTACAAACCTGTCCTCTCACTCACTCACTCACTGTTCCTCATTCCTGGGTACATTCTGGCCCACCTTATTCTCCCCTTACCTTTCCTCTGTCTTTTCTCCTTCCAACCATTCATCTCACTCCCTTAGTGACCTCAGATACTAACGTCTGAAACATCACTCACTGCAAAAACCTCTGCTGGCCAGTCTGCATTTTGTCTGCCTGCCAACCCTCTAGAATAACCTTCCTTTCTCCAACCGACACTCCCTCTTCCTCTGCTGTCTTAAACCACTCATGCTGTCTCACTTCTTTCAACCTTCCTTTTGTGGCTGTAGTGCGCTGGTATACTGGCCTCATCCTTTTTCAGGTACATACTTTCTGTACAGCATTCATTTATGTATGTAACTTGCACTTTTGGCAGCTTGTATTGTTTGCTGCTATGTCACTTCCCCCTTGTAACCCCCTTCCCTCAGGCTGCACCTAGAAACAAGCTTCAGCTCAGGGTGCCATTCACAATCAATAAATTTAAATTTAATAAAG
The DNA here is from genome assembly GCA_016271365.2 of Neoceratodus forsteri. NCBI lineage: Eukaryota > Metazoa > Chordata > Ceratodontiformes > Ceratodontidae > Neoceratodus > Neoceratodus forsteri. The sequence continues at coordinate 1,510,853,960 of CM057450.1, forward strand.
CAAAATATATTAGACAGAAAATTAAGATAATACATGCATTGCTGTAAAACATATAAAACTCATTACTTATAACCGGACTTTATTACAAGGAACTCACCCTGGAGTTAGAGGAAAGCAGATCTGGAGGCACTGTCAAAGCGTTGATAGCAGCACCTTCGTGTGACACACACTAAATCATTTTTTTCAGTCTGCTGCTGCTGCGTATTTAATACAATGTGTTGAATATACAATGCAGATAGATTAAATGCAACGTTTCCCCTTAACTACGTCTGAAATGCAACACCTTTGTAGGATGTATTTTACAACACGAGGAACTTGATGTTTCACCCAGGGTTTGAGCACCCAGATTTTTCCTGACCCGTTCTAAAAGGCTCAAGAACAAATACACCATATTGCCTATGCTGCCTACCTTTGCTGGCTGACACTCTCCTCCTCTGCTGCTCTTCCTCCTCAAGTTGACCTGCTTTGTGCTGCTGCCAGCTGCCCAGACTGAAGGAACCCACCCGGCCACTTGTAGGCCTGCCGCCTACCACCTGCCTAAACCTCCATAACCCCACCTGGAAATACTCAGGTCACCCACACACTCTGCTCCCCTCTGCAGCACTAGTCTGCTGCCCGCACTGGTGACCACGTCCACAGCTAGCTGTCTGGTTCCACTCCCCGGCCACCTGACCCCAGGACTTCCCTTTCTTTTCCCTCCTCGCTGGCTCGACTACGACTCGACTGACCTGCTGTGCTTCCTGGTGTGGTGTCCTGGACAACTGCCAGCTCCTGGTGCACCACTGGTCTTACCTTGGCTGTTCTTCTTTTAGGCTCCTCTTTTCTGGCTGGACTAGGCATGCATGATCCACCACCGGCACCAACGCTTGTCTTCCAGCTCAGCTCACCGCAGCTCACTCTCTCCTGCCAGTGCACCACACAAGAAACCGACAACCGTCACCTCTCAAAGTCCTCACACACACACACACACATGCAGGCATGCATATCGTGCCCAAACAAGCCCTCTCACCAGCCAATCAACATGCATCAAGGGCCACTGAACTGCAGTGATTTTCGAGGGGCAGCAACAAACCAGAGGAAAGGCAACAAGGCAAAGGAGCCAATTTTAAATATAATGCTAGCTGAGCCACCAATCACCAGCCCAATTAAACAGCGGGGGTGTGGTCATACGGAGGACACGCGCATAGAAACCAGGGAAAAAAATCCCATAAAAAGGCAGCATGTGGCAAAATATTGCTGGGGCTCAGCCCAGCTCAAAAAATATTGCTGGAGCCAATGTCCCATGGGCCCATACAACCTGGCGCCTATGGCCTTCACATGCCCGGATATTAGTGTTAGGTTTTCTTTCATTAGTTATGCTGCACCTCCTCAGTCGAAAAGGTACTGAGGCGATTGGAGGGTTGACGCCAAGATAGCCTATATGGCGTGAGCTAGCCTTGAGGTGCCATGCATGCGCGGTCCTATCCTGGTGCCGGCCATCCTGAAGATTATTGGCTCCCACGGGGTCCTAGCACCTCCGGTGTACTCCCATTAGTATGAATGAGTGGTGGAGACTCCATCCACAAAGATCAAGAATTATGGTAAGTATGTAATTTCTATTTAATGCTTTTATTATTTCTGAGATTGACCATTGCAGTGCTCTTCTTTGAGGTCTTCCAAATACCAAACTAAACTAATTGCAGTATGTCTTAAGGAAGGCAGCAAGGTTGTTTCAAATTCTTCTTTTTGAGAGCATATTACCCCAATTCTCAAAGACATTCACTGGTTATTGGTTTCTGAAATTATTTTAAGATTATTCTGTTGATGCATAAATGTCTTAATGAGTGAGGTCCCAAATAGCTCTCAGATGTGTTAGTTAAATATTGTCTTGAAAAACCTTTGAGGTCTGTGAACTCGAGGCTGCTAACTGTTCCAAAATACCATAAAAACTGTAGGTGGTAAGGTATTTAAAGTCAGGGTTCTATTATTATGGACCAGTCTTCCTTATACCCGCAAACAAACTGATTCCCTAAATGATTTTAAGTCTTTAAAAGTGTTCATGCTTACACAAGCATTTAAGATAACATTTAAATCTTTTGTATTCAAACTGTGCATCAAAATTAATTTAAATGCTTCTGTTTATGCATTACTGTTTATGTTTTTTTAAATTGCATATTTTTACATATAGCCATGTCCTTCAATGCTTCTCCAACTCTCTCACAGTCAAGTTCTCCATGCTGTTGTTGCCACCTCCATACTGCCACCACCTTCATGCTATTGTTGCTGTCTGCAAGCTGCACCACAGTACAATGTCACAAAGCTTCCAATCACACAGGGCATGCAGCACTGGACTGCAGATGCCACACCACTCCAGAGCACCATTCTGAATGAAACCATAAATGACGGACTGCCACAGACACACCTCCACTTCATAGGATGACCCTACACTATGGAAACCACAGCAGAGTAACAAAGCTAACCAAAGAAAAAATGCCAGTACACTATGGAAACAATGTACGGCAAGAAACTCAAAGGCAAAACCAGGAAATGCTTGCAAAAGTAATCTTCGCATGCAATGCCCATCTCAATGTGTTATACACAACAAATGGTGTGAAAGTCTGGCATTCGCGTGATATAAAACCATCTCAGTGGAGAATGTGGTAATAAAGGCCACTTGCTCATCAGGCTTATGGCTTTATGATCTCATTTGCCTTCTCAATCATATTATTTATTCTTATAAAATGGAATGGCAAAAAAAAAAAATCTAGAAATGTTATTGGCCAAGAGAAGTCACCTGACCACGCATTAAATCTCTATAAATGCACAGTCACGTGCCAGATCTCATTTTGTTCCCCCCAGACCCACATAGAGCCTCTTTATAAGTGTAATAAGTCCCTCCAAAGTGTGCATCATAAGATATTAATGCACATCCCAGGCGGCTTCATGCCATACTAGACCCCTGGAGTGTGCAATAAAATTCTATAATGTACACCCTGTCATGGTTATTACTGTACTTACATATACCACACTTTCCTCTGCATTTAAAATGGGTCAAGGTGGCCACCACAAATACTGCTCTCTGATTGGACATACCAGGTCATCTGCCATGCTTATACATGTACTGTATGTACCCACTAACACATGATGTTGCATTTTCTAAACCAAAATATTTAAAGAGGTCCTAATGCCATTGTGGCAACTTTGGAAAAATGTAGCACTTAGACACAATTCAGCTTATATTTAATCATTTTTTTTGTAATTGTTATCCTTACTTCTTTATCACTAAGGACATTTGTATGTAAACAGGATTGCTGCCCTATCTGTTCTGGTTGCTTGCCTACACCTGACACCACAGTTATGCTTATGACATCACAGTTTGTAGCTGTGGAGATAATTATGGTGCCATAAATAGGGGATTATGATGTCAGGAGTAGGCAAGCAGAAAAGGTAGATAAAGTCTAAGGGATAGTAATACTCTTTCATTCATCTGTCCTCAGCAATAAACTGTGTCTAAATCTCACATTCTGTTTTAAGTTGTTCTAATGGTGTCAGGGGCTCTTTAATACTAGGTCATTTTGTAAAGTACAATAACACTCCAAAGTGCAATGTTTTTTGGGGGATATAGTCAGCCTGGTATGCAGTCCCATGCCTCATTCAGCATACACCAAAGGAGTACCTATTTCACCGAACAAATGCACAGCCTGTCGTATTTTATTGCATATATTATATATCTAATGAAAGAAAAGACAGAGAGAGTACAATAAAGGTAAGACACATTGTAAATCAAAAGTCCAAATTAATAAAAAGATAACAGTACTGCAGTTATGTAAGCACTGTGCCAAATAACTGACATCTGGATATAAAGCACCGTATACCATGAGACTCAGAAATAATGGGAAAGGTAAACCAATTAGGTAAGTGCTGAAGTCTTTTAGCATTATTGGCATCTATAAGCTACTTTTCCAGAGTGCCTGTGATCTAAGTCAGACTTTAAGAAATATGGCTACAAAATGTAATTCAAATAATGGAAGGGGAAGCACTTATCAAATTCAAAAAAGATAGAGCTTATGTCACCAGACCCAGTGTCATTCCTGTGTCCTTTATTGAGTTGTCCAAATCCTATCATTCCATTTAATGACACTGATTTATTTTCCAAAATGTAGCACTTAGTTGTCAGTGCTGCAGTTTAAGTTTAGTGTTTCTTTAGTTACATTTATTGTAGTAGAAGGAACTGAATGACACAATACACTTCCTAACACAGTACATATGAGACTTTATTGTTTCTTTATTGTCCTTCCAAAATACAGTACTGATGTTATGTTTAATAAAAGCAACAGATGTATATACACACAGGTGACTGTATTCATACAGGGCAGAACACCGTTTGTTATATAATACATTCAAGCATGACTTATCTCAAATCTCTTCACAAGTACTGAGTTATATATAGGTATTACAATGGTTGTATGCTGTCAAATGTGGCGCACATTGTGTGTGGGCAATATCCCACATGGAGACAGGGATAACTGCAGAACCTGTTTTATTGAAAGGGGTAATTCATTAATTTATTTAGTTTTTTTTTTTTTTACCAGGTAAGTGCATTAGGCAAAATGCTGCCTTTTTCAGGTACAACCTGAGAGAATACAATCAGAGTGAAGTCACAAGGCTAACACTGATTACGTGGCTATAGCACAGAGAACAGAAGTACAATGAAGGGCATCAAAACAAGGGATAAATAAAAGAACACAAGGAGTAAGAATATTACAGTTAAAGTGTATATAATGCCGTATTGTAGTTATTAAAAGTGTACAGAAAATGCATTCAAAAATTTGTGGCAGTAAGAAGATTACAACAGTTATGCACAGTTAGAAGTAGGTACATTTGTAACCGTCATTCTGGCCAGAACACAGGGCTCTACTCTTCTTTTATCTCCTCTGAAGGACCACATCTTGTGTACTACAGCATCCTCTCCATACCGCAGTGCTCCATTGTTCTCTGTGTTCTATTTCCAGATTCATAGTGGGAATTAAATTTTGCAAGTGTAATAACCTGTTTCCCAAGTGCAATAATGTGTTCTAAGTGAATCTCAAAATAACATGATTTATTTACTCAAGTTATTCACCACCTTTGTGGTACATAATATGAATATTCCTCAGAGCATTCAGAAATAAGCTTTTTATTCATTTCACCTATATGTTTCTTAGGCACAGGGTCATAATGTCGAGGGGCAAAACCACACACCTCAACAATGCCACATACAAAACAGCATGCAGCAAAACAACATCAGCACAATATGCCAAACAATACACACCACAGCAACAACTTTGTTTTTGTGGAGGTGAACTACCCCTGCTCGCCCCGAGGTGGGGGGGCTTCATCCCCCACACCCCCTGGACTGATTATAATCAACTCTGGAGGGGTCGTGGATGTAAGGGTAAGAAAAAAAGTTGGCTTGAGTGAAATTTGCTGATGCATAGTGGGATCTGGAGAGAACTGAACTGCAGCCCCAGGTTCCCAATGCCACCCGAAGGCAGGTGCTCTAGCTGCTCCACCAGACCAGAAACTGCCTGACAGCATCCTTAACCTCTCCTCTTGGCAGCCTACAGTGACAGGGGTAGCGGTTTCTACTGCATGCTCTAAAAACCCCTGTCACTGTAGAGTCATTGTTGCTTCTTTCAGCACTGTATTCCATGCACGGTTTTATCCATGCAGTCTTTATCTGGTACCTGTTTGTTGCATGAATGGGACATTTTCCCACAGAAGTGGTTATCAGTTATTTCTCTGTATACCCTTTTCCTGTAAACCCAATTGTAATCAAAACTAGCAGTAACCATCCAAATTTATATAAATAAACAATAGATAACTGTACTATACTTTTCAAATGTGCCATTGAAGGGAGCTTATTAGATAATTTCTGTTACTTTCCCTTCAGGCTTATGGTTACTTACCTCATGAGCTCCCATCACTGGTATATTGTATAACAGGAAATATTCACTGTCTTTCTATTTTTGCTGGTTTCATATTAGCGCAAAAATAAAAAGAGAGTGAATATTTGGTGAACCACTGTAAAACAGCAGCCCTACTGTTCTACCCACAAAAAATAAGATGGGGTGAACATGATGGGTGTGCTCACTGTGCTAAATATAATGGGTGTGAATTAAAGTTGTTATGCAGTATTTCCTTATACAACACAGTTGCATACCATTTATTCTATCTGTACAGTACACCCTTTGAGAATACCATAACTATATAAACATGCAATCTACGTACTTTAATTTTTCATATTAATGAATCACTTCCTACCTTTTTCGTATATAGTTTTAGTGATATCTTATCTTGTGTGATCTTAAGTCTGGTGCAACTCGAACAATGCAGTCTGTCTCTTCCCTGCCCATTAGAGTGGTTTCCATCACAGTTTGGTTTCAGAGTTCATTTATATTTCACATGAACATAAAATAAACAAGACTAATTTATTCAATATGTAAAAGGCAATGATCATCTCCTTATCTTCAGGATGATTGTTGCTAATGTGAGGAAGAAGGCATTCCAAGCGACAGTAATTACAAATCCTCTCCAGACTACTAAGTAAGTGATGCCCCAACCTGTGAAGTAAAGAAACAGTAAAGGTCAGCAATTCAAAAACTCAAAATAATTCAGTGTTCGAGTGGTTAACACAATACAAAACCTGAACCAAAGTAATAAGTATTTCCCGTCACCTTTTTATCAAAGGATTTTTGAATGTTCCCCACAGAATGCTGCAAAAGGCCTGTTTATCTACTTGAAAATTCACAACTTTGATTACAAAGCTGTTATTCTGAATCATGTTGTGTAATAAGACTAGAACAGCAGCCTGCATGTTCAGATCTAGCTGCATTTTTATGTTTGCTGTGTCCACATGCAAGTTCACAGGGGTGAACTCTTGACACATATTTTCTGTCTTAAGATTTTATGTTAAATGATTGAAATGTATGTATTGTGTAATTGTGTGTCTTTGTGTTTTGAAAACATTTTATCTTGTTGTGGACCTCGCTGAAAATGAGTTTTACTCAATCGAGTTATTCCCTAGTCATATGAAATTATATGAATAAAAATATTTTACTACTACTACTGCTACATGTGCAGTAAGCATTTTGATAGCAGAGTGACGTTTCAGGGGTGTGGCACTCAGTTAAGTGCAGAGAAGTCTGCAAGGGGCTTGTCAGTGTCACACCAATCACCAGCCAGGCTGATCATGGCACTGTTCTGGTTTGCTGTGCTGAAACTTCATGTAGTTGAAAGGAGAGAGCTGACCCAATCATAGATTGGCTCTTTCCTTTGATCTACATAACTGCTGCACAAAAAGCACAGCTGATCTGTCATGATCAACCTGCTGAGGTTGAATTACACACTGCAAAAAAGAAGAACATCCATAGATGTCTGTTGCTGCTGCTGCCCTTTCTGTTCCCCTGCCCAACCCTCCTACTCAGCACCCCCCCTCCCAAACATAACACCAGCACTGGGTATGCCCAATCCCCAGTGTCACCACCTGAAATAAAGAAAAACTTTCCCTAGCAGTTTTTAAAAAATATACCCTGTAAAAAAGAAAAGTCATCCATCAATGTCTGTTGCTACCATCCCCGTTAATGGTCCCTCACCTGACCCTCCCACTCAGCACCCCTCACCCCTCCACAAACATAACACAGGGGGTGCTCAATCCCCAGTGTCACCACCTGAAATAAAGAAAACCACCCCTCATAGTTTTTTCTTATTATACTCTATAACAAACAAAACCATCCAACGATGTCTGTTGCTGCTGCCGACATTACTGGCCCCACACTTGACCCTCCCACTCAGCACCACCACTCCCCCCACAAACATAACAGTGCCACCACCTGAAAAAAAGAAAACCATCCCGTGAGTTTTTTTGTTTTACAATATACCCTGTAAAAAAGAAAAACATCTATCGATGTCTGTTGCCACCACCGCCGCTAGTCCCCAAACCTGACCCTGCCACTCAGCACCCCCCCAGGGCCTTACCCACATAGGGACCAATGCCATAATCCTGTCTGGATGCAGACACGTCTTCACTCTTCAGTGCTGGATCATAAACTGAGGAAATCAGGTATGTAGTTCAATGGGGTTTTGAATTTAGTGGCATAACTTGGTAATTTTTGAATATTTTTGCCCCAGATTTTCAACATACCTTTTTTTGGAACCCCCACCTCATGAAAAATGGCAGTGAAATTAGGCAAATATGTCCCGAAAGGTGATTTTCTGGTCGCTGCATGAAATCACCTTTTGGGCAGGAGCTGAAAATCTTCTCCACCCTTGTTCATGAGGTGGGGTCATAAGATGGCTATGATGAAAATTTTGGGTAAAAACATTAAAAAACAACAAAGTTATGAGCCTACATTGAAGTTTATGATTGCAGGCTCATAACTTTGGTAAGTTTCAATATTTTGATCCCAAATTCTCAACATAGCCATTTCTTCACAGCACCTCATGAATGTGACAACTGTCATTTTTAAAATCCTGGCCAAAATGTGTTTTTGCACTTGTGCCTTGAAATCACCTTTTGGGGAGGGTTTGAAAATTTTCTCCACCTTGTTCATAAAATGGGCTCAAAAGAAGGCTATGTGGGCTCATAAGAAGGCTATGTTGAAAATTTGGGGTAAATATATGAGAAACAACAAAGGTATGAATCTATGTTGCAATTTTTCAACGCATGCTCGTAACTGGTAATTTTCAATATTTTGACCCCAACTTTTCAACATAGCCATTTTTTCACACCACCTCATGAATGCGACAGCTGCCATTTCTCAAATCCTACCCAAAATGTGTTTTAACATTGATGGTACAAAATGACATTTCAGCCATTGTTTTATAAATGACACCTGCCATTGTCCGAAGGAATGGTCATAAAAAGATTACCTTGAAAATTTGGGGTAAAAATGTAAAAAACCAAGTAAGTTATGAGGAAAAGAACTGTTCTAACATTTACTCATAACTTTATTTTTGCAGATTTTGGCCACTAAGGTTCAACATATCCCTTGTGTTACCCCCACCTCCTGAACATGGCAAGTGTCATTTTTCAAATCCCCTCTTAAACTTGTTGCCACAGACGCACAGCAAAATCACCTTTTGGATGGAATTTTAAAAATTCCACCTGTCTTGATCATAACATCAGGTCATAAAAAGACTGTTGGACATTTGGGGTCAAAATGTAGGATCCCACTTAAAAGTAGATATTGCCACTCAGCTGCCCTATCCTGGGTAATTACAATCTAATAATGTGTCAAAGTAGGATACCACTGAAAGTGAGACTGCATCTCATCTGCTCTAGCCTGGGTAAACATATAGTAACAATTTGTATAAGACCTGATATAACAGCAATACCAGCGGTGAACATTTGGCATTGACAGATGCTTGTTACTGTGATGTCATGAGAGGGAGTTGCACACCCACATACAATAACAGACAAAGGCTAAAACTAAAAGTGCAGTCTTAACAGTATATAACTGTCATTACAGTAGCTTTTTATGTTACTTTAATTTTTTTGCTAAGTTTAGTAAATGCATATTTAGATTCTTTTGCTAAAAGAACTGCCATGCATATGGCATCATCTTAACCCTTATAATACTACAGGAGCATATATACATCCAGAATCTACATATGTTTAATTGATCCACAAACGAACTGAAGGAAAAAAGAAAAATATAGGGAAGTTTCTTTTTTTTTATATCTTGCTAACCCTTGATCCTCTGTTCTATCCCTCTGTCTAGTTTCTGGCTAGTCCCTCAGAAACAATGTTCCTTTCTTGGGTATTTCCTTCTGCTATCCCCTTTTTTATTGTTGCCCCTCACTGTTCCCTTCTTTATAAAGTTAACTATATGCATGGGCAAGTGCACAGCATGCGGCAGCTCTGTAAACAGGCTATCCTTGTGGTTTGCTTTCATTATTTTATTAAATGCTCATAAAGTTCATTATGAGCCATAAGATAGCCTTAGTTGTTTTGGCAGTGGTACTGTTGTGCTACACTGTTTCTCGCTGCTCAGTCCTCTGCTGACAGTTGTTTGTGGGGCCTGTGGGAGGATGAAATGAAATGCCCACAGAGCTAAGACTGCAACAGCAGTTTTGCACTAGAAACTGCAGCCATACAGTAGTTTCATTTATGGTTTTGTTCCCTGCTGAGACTATGAACACCAATGTCTGCCTCCCTGCCATCTGCCAAATGGCATGTCCAGGATAAGTGAGTAAGAGAAAGGTTTATGCAAGAGGTGTGAAAACAAATTTGCCAATATAAACATGTTATTTTGGGCAAAATGAGCAAGATAAATGAAACTGGTCACTGAGCATGCTCAGAAATTTATCTCACTCATTTTGGTCACACAGAGCATGCTCAGAAACGTATTCTCATATGTGAAGATAAATTTCTGAGCATGCTCAGTGACCAACTACATTTATTTTCTCTCTCTGCTTATGAAATGCACTATTATGGATCAGCAAAGAAAGGTTTCCTGTTAAGAAACTGGGAACCAAAGTTCTGCATGTAGAACTTGAAAAACAACTGGAGACATATATATATATATATATATATATATATATATATATATATATATACATACATACATTTCACGTGCCAATCTACATCACAAATATGAAAATCTCCAAATAGAACCTTACAATAAACATCTCAAGGTTGGAAAAAAACACCTGTTACTCACACAGTCCATCTTTCCATTTCGTGTGCTTCATGGCTCAATTGCCTAAATTCCTGCGCTTGATTCAAGCATCAGATTTGCAGTTAGCTTTGTCTGTTTCGTACTCATTCTACAAACATTTCCGATGTTAGAATCTGGGTACTTGAACTTAATGTTAACTCTCTAGAGCCCCGTTACTAAGGGTCTTCTTGGCCATCACTCAGGAGAACAAATGTGAACACATGCGTGTTCATGCATCATGTGAGTGCTGACATTTTTAAGGAAACCCTGCCTTCTTCAGAGCATCTCCTGGTTGGCATAGACTCTTGTATTTATATCTACTGTTTGTCACCATGGTAACCCTTATAGCGAACCTCAGAGCATCCGCATCGTAAAGCTTAGTAATATATGGATAAGCCTCAATAATACTATAATAAGTTATACAAAAATTTTCCAGTAATACATCACTACTCTCAATAATACTTTCCTGAAAAATGATAATACTATTGTTTTTGCTGATAATATTACAGTTCAAAGGTCATCACCAACTGTAGTATTATTGTATCTCACTTTATTAGTATTATTACTATTTTCTTGGGTGTTGCATCCCATGTATATTGTCAGTTATTCCTTGTTAACAAACGCAGGTCCACCTCGAAACTGAGCTTGCTCAACGGTGATCGCCTGGTTAAATAAAGACTTTGATTGATTGATTGATTGATATATTACAAAAAATAACAGAAGGATAAGTGTTTCATAAGGCAGTAATACCATCTCGAGGTTTTGGGACTTTAGGACCTCTCGAGCTTCGCTCTCGAGGTCCTTGTCCCCAAAACCTCTCAATGGTATTACTGCCTTGTAATACACACGTATCTATCTATTATTCTATTTTTATATATAAACTCATACTTTCACATTTGTTATTATGCCCCATGTGTCCCTCAAACTTTGTGATGTGCAAAAAATACAAGTTAAAGTTTAAAACAAATTCATGTGAAATTTGAACAGTACAACACACAATGTATATCCATGATTTAACAACTACATGTTTTTTTGCAGTATGCACCCCTGCTATATTACTGATGTATCAGTCCCCCAACCTTTTGACCTTCTATCTTAATTCCAAATGAGGCGGTCTTTATGATTCCAGAATCTAATGGCACATCATAATTTTATTCATGTTTACAAACAACTGTTATTAATCTGGAAAATTCATAATTTTTCTTCCAGAGAGTGTGACGTTTAGTTGTTAATTCCACTGATCTTCTACATTTCTTTACATTTGTTTCCCACAGATTTGAAAGCCAAACCTGATTGGCTGACAAACCCAACAGTTGTTAGCGATCGCTTTTTAATGTATGCAAATATTGCCTTTCATCCTTTCTTTCCCCTGTACCTGGTCAAGGTATAACTTCTAGGTTACCATTAGACTAACTTTTTCTTTCAATTTAATGCACATCCTAGCTCATGTTTCATGCCACAGTAGACAACTGAATTATGTGATGTGGCCATCTCCAGGATGCTAATTAACAGTGGTCGCTTCCAATACAGTCCTTTTACTGAACCGAACCCCCATTCTGTCATATTATTTACTGTCTGCATGTTACTACTTACATGTCACCTAAATTAATTCCTGTTGTTAGCTGCATATTCTATTTTGGCCTCAAGCTAGCATACAGCTAGTAAACAAACTCTGCCTAGCTCATGAAATTAGCTATCGCCTTTAATTTTGATCTTAAATTGTACATTTTTGCGTCACTGTACTCAACCACTTGTCTTTTGAGAAGCTTAAGTTATCCCATACAGCCTCTTAAATACAGGTCCTTTTACTCTTTTTTTTTCTTTGCATATTATTTGAACGGACAGTCTCTTACCAGGCACACCACATCGGCCTCATCTGTTTAAATTATAGCACCTCCATGACTGCACCAGAATATATCATATGCATAGCCATATCTATGTCTCTGCTCTGGTGCTTTGCCTTTCTCTGTGGAGGATAATGAATTTGGATTTTAAATTTAGGGTCCCTTATCTTCCTATTACTGCTACTGATAAACAGATGTCACCCATCTCATATGGGCCTTCTCATTCAGCCACTTGTTTCTTTCTTCGATGGTTTCTCTGCTAATAGCTTTTGTTCTGCTAGATGAACCATGACTTCTATATCCTTGTTAAACTATTTCATATGGGCTCTCCCATTCTAAAAACTCTTTGCATAAAAATTACGTGTGCTAAAAACCTTTGCTTGTATTTGTGCTACAATGTAACACCATATGATTAATATAAAACATAAAAAACTCCAATCAAAATGATGCAGCCCAAGTGGTGTGCATGCTCTATCTGCCCCCACTCCACATCCTGTCCTAACTTCAACAGGATTGGAATGGGGGGTGGCGAACTGGATTTTACATAAATCATTCAACACCTAGACCACCACCAGTGGTGGTGGGGGGAGGAGGAGGGTATTTGTGCCTGATCTACTACATCATAAATGGAAGAAGGGGGTTCTTAAAGGCTTGCTTTATTTATTTTTTTTATTTATTTGTATTTTGGATGACACCATTGAGCCGAGGGCTCTTTTACAAAGGTTCCACGTCAAGGCAATAAGGACAATAAGGTACAAAACATAACATGATCATTACAATGGAACTTACAAAAAAAAAAGACAAATAAGGTTACAATAATAGCAGCCAAAGGCAATGTCAAGGAATTGTGTTGCGAGTTAATTATACAGTACAAGTCATAGGCAGCTTAGTGAAGCTTTGTTAGGAGTGGGTTAGTGGGAAAAGAGAAAGAAGAGTGGGGGTGAGGGGGTGGTATGGGGGAGAGAGAGAGAGAGGGAGGAGGGGAGAAATGGGAAGGGCATTGCGTTGGGAATGTGGTAGATGAGAAACAGCAAGCGAGGAGGAAAGGGAGGATGAAAAGGAGACAGATTCATCCTATACCCAGTAATGGGGGGTAGGAGAGGAGGAAGAGCTGAGGCAGTGAGGAGGGATGCTTGAGGGTAGTCTGCCTGGAGGGATTATAAGAAGCAATCACAGAAGGCACTAGCCACGAGGTGTTGATGCAGTTTACACTTAAAAGCACCAATTGTGGCAATGTTGGAGATTTCTGTAGGTAGCAAGTTGAACCAGGTGGAGGCTCTGACAAGGTAAGAACGCTGAGCTTGAGAGGTCCGACAGCGAGGTACTGTAAAGGTTAGACTGTCCGATCTTCTAGTTAGGTGGTGGACACGCTGTGGGGTCAATATTGATTGGACTCCAGGGGGCATAAGGCCCAGTGATGTCTTCTTAGCTAGGATGCAGGTCTGATACTTTAGCCTGCCGGATAGCTGGAGCCAGTTAGCCTGCTCGTAAATGTCACACGTGTGAGAAAGGCGGGCAGCTGAAATAAGGAGTCTACATGCCTTATTAAGGGCTACAGCTATGTGCTGGAGTGCAGTATCAGTAGTGGATCCATAGATAATGAGCCCATAGTCAATAGCTGAGATAACAGAGCTCTGGATAGTGAGGTTCAAGGCTTCAGCCGTTAGGCAATGTTTATGCTTGTATAGTAGCCCTATACAGGAGTTCACAGTTATCAAAATGCTATCAAAATGTACCTAATGGGGATACATCCTTGAAAGATACCAACTTTAATTACACCACATAATATCACAATTTAAAAAAAAGATGCAGTCTTTGTCCAACATAGAAACTTTCAAGTCACATTTATTAAGACCTACTGTATACCAAATAATGCTGCAGTCCATGATCACCGTTGAGGCCCCTGGGTTGCATGGCTTCTAATTCATAAATCCGATATGCCTCCCTTTGTAAGAACAGTTTTTGCAGGTTCCTTCCTTTTTTTGGGCAGGCCAACATGTTCAATTCCAATAAACCTTAATGTTTCTGCAGATCCATGTCTAACTTCTACATAATACTTTACTATTGCATAGTTCAGGTTTTTAACTCTAATAGCTATTTTATGTTCCCCTATGCACTGTTTAAGTTGTCTGCTTGTCTGTCCAATATGTGTGAGACAACATGGACAGGTCAACATATATATTACAGAAGTTGTCTTGCAGTTAATAAAACTGTTGATATCATATTTTCTTCCATTCCTAGGGTGTCTAAAATACTTTGAATTTACAGTAGCATTGCACTGTGAACATGAACCACATCTGTAATTTACTTTTGGATCTTCTGGCATCCATTCTGGTCTTATGCATGCTTTTTTCTCTTCAAAGAAGCTTCTTATTAGGGAGTCCTTCAAACTCACCCCTTTTCTAAAAATAATTCTTGGACCTGCTCTCAGTAGTGTCACCAGATGCCAGGGATTTCTGGGCACTGGGGCAGGGTGGATGAGGCAGTCACTGGACACATAAACTGCCTGTACTGTGACAGACTGAGGGAATGGATGCTACTGGACACTATAGACTACTCTTGGCACAGGATCTGGGTGAGGCAAGGGCTTGCCTCTGGATTCCAGGGATTGCAAGTGGCACAGGAAGGGTGATGACAGGAAGTGCCACTTGACTCCAGGGACTGCTTGTGGCACAGGTAGGATGAGGGTGGGGAGAGTCATTTAACTCCAAGGACTGCTTGTTCACAGGTAGGGCGAGGGTGGGGAGTGTTACTTGATACCAGGGACTACATGTGGCATAGCAAGGTGAGGGCGGGAGTGCAACTTGACTCCAGGGACTTCTTTTTTGCTCACATAGGTTGAGGATGGGGAGTTTCACTTCACTTGACTCCAGGGACTGCTTATGGCACAGGTAGGGTTAGGCCAGGGAGTGTCACTTGACTTAAGGGACTGCTTGTGGCACAGATAGGTGAGGGCAAAGTGTGCCACTTGACCCCAGGAACTGCTTGTGGCACAGGTAGGGTGAGGGGCAGGGAGACTCACTTGACTCCCGAGACTGACTGCGGCACAGGTAGGGTGCAGGTGGAGAGTGTTACTTGACTCAAGGGACTACTTGTGGAACAGGAAGAGTGAGGGTGGCGAGTACTACTTGACTCCAGGGACTGCTTGTGGCACAAATAGGGTGAGGTCAGGGAGTGTCATTTGACCTCTGGGACTGATTATGACACAGGTAGGGTGAGGGTGGGTGTGCCAGTTGACTCCAGGCACTTGTGGCACAGGTATGGGGAGGGAAGGGAGTGTCACGTGACTCCAAGGACTGCTTGCAGCGCAGGTAGGGTAAGGATGGCATGTGCAAATTGACTCCAGGGAGTACTTGTAACACAGGTAGGGTGAGGGTGGGGAGTACCACTTGACTCCTGGGACTGCCTGCAGCAAAGGTAGGGTAGGGGCAGGGAGAGCCACTTGACTCCAGGGACTGGTTGTGGCGCTGGCAGGGTGGGGGAAGTCACTTCACTTCAGGGACTGCTTGTGGTACAGGTAGGGCAGGTAGGGTAAGGAAGGGGGAATGCCACTGGACAACATGAACTGCTTGCAATTAAAAGTATTTGACCAGTGTTTTCACTACAAAGTACAGAGCATTTGTTACTGAATATCCTTTTTTTTTTTTTTTTTAAAAAGGAAATTTATTGCAAAACATTATATTTAGGCATTAGTAAGGGTTGAAACACCAAGCCTCAAAAGTAAGGAAATGCGATATTTGGATAAAAAGTCATGTGACTCCTGGTGAATGTGCAGTGTGGTGTTCCTCAGAATTTTAACTATTACTCAATTCCGCACTAGGTTGACCCTAACTTCAGCACACTTCTCTCTAAGCATTGGTGAGGGAGTATATTTCTGTTCCTTGAAAAGCAGTGCTAAAGTCAGGGTAATGCCAATGCTGTGTCAAATAATAATTCAAACCAAGAAGAATGGGGGACGTAACCTTGTCATTTTACAAGGCCTTGCTTTTTTGCCATACTACTCCACCCCTGACAAAGCCTCAGAACAAGGAGAAGTGCTGGTGTTTGTGACAGATATGGAGTTCACAGTTTCTGAAATACATTTATTATGGCACTACCCATTCAACACTAATACAGAATGTGCCAACTGTTTTGTGTGTTTCCCTGGTCAGGCCCACCTGGAGTACTACATGGTGTCTTGCACCAGGATGTAGGCCCACCCTGAAGCTTGGGGGATAATAAATTCAG
Source organism: Neoceratodus forsteri (assembly GCA_016271365.2). Classification (NCBI taxonomy): domain Eukaryota; kingdom Metazoa; phylum Chordata; order Ceratodontiformes; family Ceratodontidae; genus Neoceratodus; species Neoceratodus forsteri. The sequence continues at coordinate 1,510,870,710 of CM057450.1, forward strand.
AGACAATATTGGGAGGCACTTTTTCTCCCAGATAGAGGCAAACCTATGCAAACAGCCTGCCAGTGGGGACAAGGGACATGAAGACAGTACAGGCCTCGAGGGAAAGCCTGGATCTGGGGCCTGGATACATTTCTGCTTACCAAGGGAATCGCTGAGTACCTTGGGTAGTAGCGTTAGTAAGGAATCCCTATAAACTGGTATGTGTTTAAACAGCATACTTATTTCATTCCTGCTTATAGTGCAGGTGCATGAACATAGTAGATGTAGAGAAATACAAAATCACACACACAGTCATAATGCAAAGCATCATAGAATATCTATATTTATACAATGGGGGTGAGGGATAAATGAGTGAGATAACAGGTTATTTTCACTGCAGTGGAATAACCACTGTGATGACATCACCACTGTGAGAATATTTACTGATATACACACAGTGTCTACATCACCAGCAAATATTCTCACAGTGGTGATGTCACCAGAGTGAGAATATCTTCACTGCAGCCTGCATTTAATAACTTCACAGTTTCTCTTTCTCACTTAATCCTGCAACTAACTCAATTAGCATTGTAAAAGACAATCACCTGTGTCACAGTTATTCTGACACTCCTAGCCCATTACTATGCTACTCTAATCTTCAAACCAGCCTCCTTCATAAAGCAGTTTCTCTTTCTGAGTGCTGACTGCAACAGTTTCTCTGTCTCACTGAAGCCTGCAACTTACTGAATGAACAGTTTCTGTTTCCTCACTCCTAGCTGCAGGTAACACAATTACCATTACAAAACACATTCACCTGTTTCTCATAGTGTCTAACACTCCCAGCCCATTCAGAAACACTTACACACACTCAGACCATACACAAACAGTGCTGTCAGTATAGCCCAGAGGTTAGAGTAACAAGCTTGCTACAGACCAGACCAGCGTTTGATTCTCACAACTTCCACTTGAATACTGTGTGACTCTGAACAAGTCACTGAACTGCCCAGTGCTCCCAGGTCACCCCTAAAAACTTACCCAGTTAACAAACACTAAAATAAAAAAAAAAACAGAGTAAAGAGAACACAGAATTTTTTTTTCCTAAAGGTACTAGCCCCATTGTATAAATCTCACACATGATGTGCAGATCTTGGGATATGGAAAATATTCTCACTCTTGCAGAGTGAGCTGTGTATTCTCACCTGCAGGACTGAGAATATTTTCCATATCCCACCTCCTGCCCATCATGTATCCCATATATATATATATATATATATATATATATATATGATATGTGATGCAGTTAAGCCCTAGTTGAGTAGGCACTGCAATGTTAAATCCCAAATTTTGCACTTTAATAACTTTGCAACTGTTCAATGGATTTGCATGAAAAATTACATGCGCCGTTGCCCAAGGTAGATCTCTGGATGTGACAAGTTTCATTTCATTCTGGTCAGATGTGTGGTTTCCAAGTTCCAGAGAGGTGAACAAGCATTTTTTTATGCATTGACTTTGCTGTTTTTTTCTTTGAACTTGCCTACAGCCCAGACAGTTTGGAATCTTTGTCTGAAATTTTCAGGGCAGAAAGGGACCAGCCCACAGATGTGCCTTTTGCTAGTTTGGTGAAAAAAATAATAAGCTGTATGAAAGTTATTTCATTTTTTTAATCTAGAAAAATAATTTCATGGCATGTTCAGTAAGCACTTCAGGATAATTTCATATTGGAATATTCCTTTTTCATTTGCCGCCATTTTGTGTCCATTTAAAAAAAAAATTCAAAAGCTATAAAAGTGGCATCATTTAGTGACACCAACACATCTATCTGAGTGATCAGGACCCCCTTAGGTGTAATCTGCCCTTCACAGTGGCAGACATGCCCTGGAAATGTGTTTTTTTACTATCATGAATCCTTTTTCATGACTGCGTGATACGAAAAAGAATAATTTTTTGTATCATGAGTCCCGAAAAAGGATCTTTTTTTGTGGCTCAAGAATACTTGCTTGTGTTTCTGATTGCTGTCCCTGGTACTGTAATGTTTTTCTCTGGTGTCTAGTGGCACCCCCTACCTTACAATACCCATACCACTTCATTTCCCTGGTGTCTAATGGCACCCCCACCCTCCAATGTCCATCTCCTTGAATAGTTTTCTTTCCCTGTTGCCTAGTGGCACCCCCCACCTGCTGATCATGATCCCCATTATAGAACAACATTTTCCCTGATGTCTAGTGGCAATCCCCACCCTCTGATCCCCACCCTCATTAATTTCCCTGGTGTCTAGTGGTACCCCCCAACCCTCTGATCTTTATTCCCTGATTTTATTTGTTTCCCTGGTATCTAGTGGCACTCCCCATCCTCTGATCTTTATTCCCTGATTTTATGTGTTTCCCTGGTGTCTAGTGGCACCCCCCCACCCTCTGATCTTTATTCCCTGATTTTATTTGTTCCCCTGGTGTCTAGTGGCACTCCCCATCCTCTGATCTTTATTCCCTGATTTTATTTGTTTCCCTGGTGTCTAGTGGCACTCCCCAACCTCTGATCTTTATTCCCTGATTTTATTTGTTTCCCTGGTGTCTAGTGGCACTCCCCACCCTCTGATCTTTATTCCCTGATTTTATTTGTTTCCCTGGTATCTAGTGGCACTCTCCATCCTCTGATCTTTATTCCCTGATTTTATTTGTTTCCCTGGTGTCTAGTGGCACTCCCCAACCTCTGATCTTTATTCCCTGATTTTATTTGTTTCCCTGGTGCCTAGTGGCATCTTCCATCCACTGGTCCTTGTCCCCTTTCATTAAATGTATTGCCCTGGTGTCTAGTGGCACCCCCCACCCTCTAATCTTTATTCCCTGATTTTATTTGTTTCCCTGGTGTCTAGTGGCACTCCCCACCCTCTGATCTTTATTCCCTGATTTTATTTGTTTCCCTGGTATCTAGTGGCACCCCCCACCCTCTGATCTTTATTCCCTGATTTTATGTGTTTCCCTGGTGTCTAGTGGCACTCCCCACCCTTTGATGTTTATTCCCTGATTTTATTTGTTTCCCTGGTGTCTAGTGGCACCCCCCACCCTCTGATCTTTATTCCCTGATTTTATTTGTTTCCCTGGTATCTAGTGGCACTCCCCAACCCTCTGATCTTTATTTCCTGATTTTATTTGTTTCCCTGGTGTCTAGTGGCACTCCCCACCCTCTGATCATTATTCCCTGATTTTATTTGTTTCCCTGGTGTCTAGTGGCACTCCCCACCCTCTGATCTTTATTCCCTGATTTTATTTGTTTCCCTGGTGTCTAGTGGCACTCCCCACCCTCTGATCTTTATTTCCTGATTGTATTTGTTTCCCTGGTGTCTAGTGGCACTCCCCAACCTCTGATCTTTATTCCCTGATTTTATTTGTTTCCCTGGTGTCTAGTGGCACTCCCAACCTCTGATCTTTGTTCCCTGATTTTATTTGTTTCACTGGTTCCTAGTGGCATCTTCCATCCACTGGTCATTGTCCCCTTTCATTAAATGTATTGACCTGGTGTCTAGTGGCACTCCCCACCCTCTGATCTTTATTCCCTGATTTTATTTGTTTCCCTGGTATCTAGTGGCACCCCCACCCTCTGATCTTTGTTCCCTGATTTTATTTGTTTCCCTGGTGTCTAGTGGCACTCCCCACCCTCTGATCTTTATTTCCTGATTTTATTTGTTTCCCTGGTATCTAGTGGCATCCGCACCCTCTGATCTTTATTCCCTGATTGTATTTGTTTCCCTGGTATCTAGTGGCACCCCCCACCCTCTGATCTTTATTCCCTGATTTTATTTGTTTCCTTGGTATCTAGTGGCACTCCCCAACCCTCTGATCTTTATTTCCTGATTTTATTTGTTTCCCTGGTGTCTAGTGGCACTCCCCACCCTCTGATTGTAATTCCATGATTTTATTTGTTTCCCTGGTGTCTAGTAGCACTCCCCACCCTCTGATCTTTATTTCCTGATTTTATTTGTTTCCCTGGTGTCTAGTGGCACTCCCCAACCTCTGATCTTTATTCCCTGATTTTATTTATTTCCCTGGTGTCTAGTGGCATCTTCCACCCACTGGTCATTGACCCCTTTCATTAAATGTATTGCCCTGGTGTCTAGTGGTACCCCTCCCCAACTACAGATGCTGTGTCAGTAACCTGATTTAAAGAAAACTGTCCTTAATGTTTTTTTAACACATAAAACAGTCCCTCACTGATCATCCACCTCCATCCCCACCTTTCCCTCAGCATCCACCACCCCACACCCCCTAGTGCACCCCCACACACCCTCACTCACCTGAACAAGTCCCAGGTTCGAGAGCCACTCTCTGATCGAAGACACGTCTTGCTGCTGGAACCGGCAATTGCAACATGAGAAACTAAGGTAAAAGTGATACAATGTATTTCAATGGGGGTTTCAACTTTTATGCATAACTTAGCCATTTTTTGACATTTTGACCCCAAATTTTCAACATGGCCTTTTGGGGGCCCCACCTCATGAACAATATTTTATTTTTTAGTTTATTATTTGATAACCAGGTAAGGCCCACTAGTCACAGGAAAGGGAGCTAGCATTTACTTCTGCTTCAGCTTTTAGAAGCAACAGCTAGCAACTGAAAAGGAGCTAGCATTTACTTTTAGAAAAGCACCTCATTTTAGAGAGTGAAGCTAGCAACTAAAAGGCAGCTAGCATTTCCTTTTAAGAGTACCTCATTTTGGAGATGAAGAGGGGAATCAGCTAAATCTCCCCCTTTCCTATCACTTAACTGCTAACAGCTACTGCTAAGGTGTGGTAATAGTACTACCCACCCTCCCAACCACTGAGGGTCTTTGTACATTTATAGAAGCCCAAGGGAACTTCCTGCAGAGCTCCCAAGGGAAGACACCAGTGAGACCAGGAAGAGAGGACATTGAAGACACTGTAAAGTGAGAAAGAAACAGTGACACCTACAGGTCAGGAGGAAAACAGACATGGACATCTAGATCTGCCAGTGCTGCGGAGGGCTGGTAGCAAGGCAGACACTCTGGAGACTAGGGTGCCCCTTTTGCAGGACAGTTGTGAAACTATGGAGGGAGCTATGTCAGGCAAGAGAAGAGATCACGAGGCTGCAGAGGAGACTGAATTGTGGATTCCCACCACTCCCCCTTACCCTCCCACTCTCCCAAAGGCCCACGGGTCTTGGAGGATGGAGGGTGATGGGAGGAGGCAGTGGGGCACCTAGAACTAAGATGGGGCACCATCAGCCACACCCTATCCACACACAGAATCATTTTGCCCCCATGCAGGGGACAGAAACCAGGTGAGGAAGAAGGAAGGATCGAGCAGGACAAACCTGATTCAAGAAAGCAGGAAGGAGGTACAAGAAAGGAGAAGAAGAACACACAGGGCAACAGGAGGATTCTGGTCATGGGAGACTCTGTGTTGCGAGGAGTGGAAGCACAGTCCATCAATGCAAAGGGAGCTGAAACCATGGTGAAATGGATACCAGGAGCATCTGCAAGGAGAGCTAAGGACAGAGTAGGATGGTTGGTGAGAAGAGATCAGGATTTCGCAGGGATCATTGTCCACTTTGGGACAAATGACATAGCAAATAGGACTGTGGAAGAAGCCAAGGCAGACATGAAGACCCTAGGGGAGAGCCTAAAGGAGTACACAACACACCTGGCCTTCTTGGAGGTGTTGCCAGTTTGGAGGAATGGCTGAAGTGAGGACAAGATCAGGAATGAAGAGATCAGGGAATTCAACCAGTGGCTCCAGGGTTGGTGCGCAGACAATGGGATGCACTACATTGGAAACTGCAGGACCTTCTGGGACAGGAAGCTCTTCAAGCATGATGGTCTGCATCTCACCGGAGGAGCGAGAGCACCAAGGCAGAAGTTGGAGGTTTTCATGGAAGATTTAAACTGGGAGGTCTCCAGCACAGAGAAGAAGACCTAAATGAGGATGCAGTAGAAAGATACGAAGGTAAGAGTATCAGCGAACAGAAGGGAACCCCTAACATCAGACTAAAGGAAACAGGCATGGCCATGAGCAAGGAGTGGCCATAGGTAAAAAAGGAGGGACCTCATGTAAAGTACTGGAGGGGCAGACAAAGAGTAGGGAGGATGGTGCTGGAGTTATAGCAGTGGGGGGAGACCATGCTTGGAAGACTATGTGCACCAGTGCCCACAGTCTGGGTAACAAAATCCCGGAACTTGTGGCATTAATGGCCTCCGAGGACTTGGATATCATGGCAGTCACAGAGACATGGTGCAATAGCAACCATGCCTGAGAGCTAGCCATTCCAGGGTACATGCTGCACAGATAGGACTGGGAAGGCAAGAAGGGGGAGGGGTAGCATTGTATGTCAGGGAAGGGATAAAAGCGACAGTCCCACAAGACAAGGGGGGGAAAGCAGAGGCACTGTGGGTAACCCTGGAGGTGGGGAGGGGAACAGTACTAAGAATGGAAGTGATATACAGGTCCCCAGGGCAGGCAGAGGATGTAGACACAGAACTGCTGGAGACTATAGAGAACATGGCAACAAAGGGTGAATTGCTGCTGATGGGTAACTTCAACTTGCCAGATATGGACTGGAGCATCCTGGCTGCAGCCTCAGCCAGGAGTAAGGGATTCCTACAATCCCTGCAAGGGGTGGGTCTCACACAGCTAGGGAGGGAACCTACAACGGAGAATGCAATTCTGGATCTTGTCCTCAGCAATGGGGACAGGATAAAGGAAGTCACAGTGGGGTAGAGCCTAGGGACTAGTGAAAATCTAGCTGTGGGGTTCACCATAAGGATGTCACAGGAGGCTGGCCACACAAGCACTAGAATCCTGGATTTCAGGAGGACAGACTTTGGTAAGATGAATTCAGGAAGGCCATGTAGGGATACGATGACATAAGGGGAGTAGTGGAATAGTGGGATAAGATAAGGAAAGCCCTGCACCTGGTAGCAAACCATTGTGCCAGACCCTGAAGCAAGAGCAAAAGAAAAAGGAAATGACTATGGTTCTTGAGGGGAGTAGCAGAGCTAGTAAAAGGAAAAAAGATGGCATTTCTGAGGTATAGGGCAACATAAAGCAAGGAGGACAGACAAGAATACTTGGAAAGATGAAGGGAAGTGAACAAGGCAGTAAGAGCAGCAAAGGCTGAAACCGAGGAAAAGCTAGCTATCTAAAGGGGATCAGCAGGGTACCAGAGGGGAACATCTTTCACATGAAGGGAAACAGAAAAACAAGGGGGCACAGCATGAGACTAAAAGGGGGAAAACTTAGAGGGAACTTGAGGAACGGTCTTCCCCAGGAAGTGGTGGAGGTGGCCACGGCTCAATGATTTAAGAATGCATGGGATAGGGACATGGGAATTATCAAGCTAGGGTAAAGGTGGGGGGGCTTGTAGCATCTAGGGTACCTTAAGCATTAGAAAGAGGGATAGGGCAGACTGGATGGGCAACAAGGCCCTTATCTGCTGACAACATCTATGTATCTACTGTATGTAGGTGCTTGTTTTCAGGGGTGATCCAGGAGCACTGGACAGGTTAAGTGACTTGCTCAGAGTCACACAGTATGCAAGTGGAGTTTGTGGGAATCAAACCCAGATCTGTCTGAGGGATGTACCAAGCTCATTCACAGCTTGTTACTCTAACCTCTAGGCTCTAGCCCAATATGACTGTCATTATGCAACTCCTGCCTGAAAGGTGATTACATGGTCACTTAGCAAATTCACTTTTTGGGTGGGATTTGTGTAATGACAGTCATATTGTTCATGAGGTGGGATCATAAGAAGGCTATGTTGAAAATTTGGGAAAGTAAAAATGGCAAAGTTATAACTATTCATTGTAATTTCACTATACATGCTCATAACTTTGGACATTTTTAATAATTTCACACAAAATTTTCAACATAGACATCTTATTACCCCACCTCATGTATGTCACAGCTGTCACTTTGAATCCTGGCCAAAATGTGTTTTCGCACCTGCAGTGCAGAATGGCATTGCAGTTGCATGGAATTATGTTTTGGTGGGGATTCGAACATTTTCAGTACCGGGTACATGAGGTGGGGTAATAAGATGGCTATGCTGCCAATTTGGTCACTGTTGTCCTATAAATGGAAGCGCAGGGCCCTTGCAAAGTGACATATATATATATATATATATATATACATACATATACACACATCTATGGAGGGATGGGAGTGCAGGGCCTGAAGGGTGGTGCACTCCCACAAGCAAATAAGGATACGATTACTGTATCTCAGAAATTATAGATGGGTGGGATCGGAGGGCTTGGAAAGGCCACAATTACACTATCTCAAAAAGTAAGGAACTTCTTTGCAAAAAACTGCATTAATGCAACAGTTAGAGTTGATATCAACCCGTAAAATACAACATTAGGGTTTCCAACCCTAACACCCCACCCCTACCCTGCACACTCCAACAGGCATTGAGGGTGTGCCTTAGGGTCATCAGCCATAACACTCACCCCATTCTCCTATACTGTACCCATCTCAGCTTATTTATTTATGGAATGGGGTGAGTGTTATGGCTGACCTCAAGGAAAACCCCCGATGCCTGTTGATGTGTGCAGGGTGGGGGTGGGGTGTTAGGGTCGGAAACCCTAACGTCATATTTCCCTCCTTTTTATGGTTTAAAATCAACCCTAACTAATGCATTAACATAGTGCCCAATTTTAAAAAGAGATGCAGCAGTGAAGCAGACTTGCAGCAAAGGTGTTTGATGCAAGTTGTGATTTGTGGCACAACTTACATCAAATGAGATTTTCCAACACAGCTTGTGTCTGAGACACAGCTGCATCCAAGCTCACTTGTGCCAGGGTTGTGTCCAACAACCCAGGGCATCAGGTCGCAAGTGGGCTTTCGCCATGGAGGGGCTGCCACATCCCCTTTTATGGGATTTTGGAAGCCCTACAATGGACGCAGATGGGGCCGCCAGTTAGACCAGCCATGAGGTGGTCTAACTGGCTTGTGGCAATGGGCTGAGGTAGGACTGTGGCCTGTAGGAGTGCACCAGGGGCATGACATGGTGTTGGGGGCATGAATGGGAGCTGGCAATCCACCCCCAGCTTGTGGCACCCAGTGTGATGGCGCCAGCATGGGGTGGCATCCTACCCAAGTGGCACCCCTGTGCCCAGACAGTACAGTGCTGAAGCCACCTTCCCCCCATCCACGTTGGGTGCCCTGGTCATTGGTGCTGTAGTGCCCCTCCCACTGTCAGCTAGCCCTGACCCTCATTCCATATGGTTGCCAAAAACTTGGTCCCAGTCCATGTCCCTCCTCACACTGCCGCTGTGCACAGACAGAAGTGGATACTCCTTACCTAGTGATCTAGTGGCTTCCACCCTCCCCTTCTCCGATATAACAAACACTATCTCACTCCTCTACTGTCTTTTACTGGCTTTCGACTGGCAATATTTTCGCACACCACCATGGCCAGCTGCAGTCGCGACAGACAGACCGTAACTGTACTCATACAGTTACACGGTCTGTGCAATTGCATTCCGCGGCTGGACGTGGTGGTGTGTGGAGGTTATTGCCCATCGCAGAAGCCATTTGGGGACTGTGGGGAGTGGGGTGGGTGACAGTGCCTGTCGGGGTGGGGAGGGTGGGGTCACTAGACCACCAGGTACACCATTGGCAGGTGTTATCAGGCATATCATGGGCTTGGGGGTGCAGGGACAGACTGGGACTGATATTTTGAATAAGACACATGGATCAGAGCTGCTTGTGACTTGGGGGGTACTATACTACCACCGTTGTGGCTCTTACAGGGATTGGGGGGTTGGCCACAGCCTGACACAACAGGCATGCTCCACTGGTGGTACAAGGGTATCCTGGCAGTACTGGGACAGTGCCCTACTGGGACAGACTGCCCTGTACCACAGCCTGGCATCAGCTGCCCCTTCCGTTTCCCAGTTCCAGGCTTGCTGCTCCTTTGGGCACCCAGGGTGCCCCCTGACACTGGTCCAGGGATGTGTTCTGGACCTCTGCCACAGCCTCTCAATGCGCCACTCATCTTGGTGCAGGACCAGCTCCTGCGGCTTTGTCGGATGGTTTGCCATAAGTGGCAAACTTACTAAAATAGTAGCTTCTGCATATGCCGCAGCTGTGTCAGACAGAGCCCCGTACTTTGTCGCAGGCTGCGTCCGACGCAGGTGACTTTGAAAATTGGGCCCATAGTTGTTATTTTTTTTTTGTTAATCCTTTTTTACCTGGCACCTCGGTCTGCTTCATGTCCTGGCATCCGTCCCATCCAGCTGCCGTCTGGTCCGCCATGGCCCCGGAGAGTCCCACCACTAATTACCCCTGCGGCTTGCCCCCTGCGGTGGGGTGGTGGAGAGCCCCCCTATACTCCCTACCAAACCAGGATCCAGTAGCCATGGTGGAGTCCCCAGGCCATGCGTCCCTTGTGACGGCCATCAAGCCGCCATGACCATGTGCCATATTTCCTCCTTTTTCTCCCTTTGTGAGAGGGGCATGCAATGACACCAGGGGGGGAGCACGCACATGTCCGCACATGCTCCCTCCTGGCACTGTGCCCCAACTCACCAGCCCTTAGGAAGGCATCAATGCACCGTCCCCCCAGCCTCTGCTAGAGGTCGCCGGAATGCCAATGCTTAGAGACCCTCCTCACTGGAGAAGGAAAGCAGTCCTATGGACACTCTATCCCTCCCTGCCCCACCAACCCCCAGTGACCCGAGTCCATTCCCAAACCTGGGTCACCGGCATGGAGCGAGGTGTGGTGTCCAGCACCTCAACCCTAAGCACCACCATAGTTATTTTGCAAAGGATATATACTGGTATATGTATGTATGTATATATATGTGTGTGTGTGTGTGTGTGTGTATATACATGTGTGTATATATATATATATATATATATATATAAAAATGCAAAAACTTTGTTAATGCATCAGTTAGAGTTATTTTACAGTGACAAAAGTGAGGAAATTCGACATTAGGGTTCCAGCCCCTTGCACCCCACCCCCACCCTGCCCCACCAACAGGCATTGGGGTGCGCATTGAGGTCGTCGGCCTAACTCTCACCCCATCCCATGTGCAAACAAGCTGAGGTGGTGTAGAGCAGGAGAATGGGGTGAGAGTTAGGACATGACCCCAACGCACACCCCGATGCCTGTTGGTGGGGCAGGGTGGGGGTGGGGTGCAAGGGGTGGGAACCCTAATGTCGAATTTCCTCGCTTTTGTCGCTGTAGAATAACCCTAACTGATGCATTAATGAAGCTTTTTGCATTTAATTTCCTTACTTTTTTAGAAAGAATAGAAAAGTAGAAAGTTGTGCAAGTTGGTGGGAGCATGGGGCCCACCAACTTGTAAGTGTTGGGCCACATTATACAGCTAATGACTACAAAGTACATTGACAACAGCACAACCAGCCAGTAAACAAATGTTAATGTAGTAGAACAATACAAAACACTGCACACAAAACATTAACTGCGCCACGCAATCTCTCTGCAAAAAATAAATTGTCCGACACGTAAACACTGCAATTCACATCCACAGGACATCCTGTCAACACTCTCCAAATTTCAAGTGAAAAGACCAAACCGTGTCCGAGATATAACTTGTCACAGTTTGAAATTTTCATTCTTCACACTGGCACAGTTCCACACCTGATGACATTTAACATACATAACCACTGAAAAGTACATCCATGACACTAAGGCTAGGTATCCTATCAATTTTAAGGCACCACCACAAGCAAAACGCTGTCCTCAGAATGTAAACTGCGCCACACCTTATCTCTGGCAAAAAATGTTTTTTTGACATGTAATAACTGTAATTTATATCCACAGGACATGCCGTAAACACCCTCCAAATTTCAAGTAAAAAGACCAAACCGTTTCCGAGATATTCAATGTTGAACATTGGTAAAATTTCCCTATCTATTCCATTATAAAAAATCTGGCCATCTTGTCCTGCCCTCACAATCAAAGATGGCAATCAAAGAATATCACGATCAAAGAATTTGCAAGGTCATGATCAAAGAATTTGCAGGCTCATGAACAAAGAAAAAAAAATGCTATAAATCAAAAAATGTAAGGAATTCCGGCAAACCACCTCCATGGTTCGACAGAATGAAGCCCCCCTGAGTAAAACACACCCTCATTTGATTTTCTAGGGCACCTCTGGACTAAGAAAATTAATTTTTTGATCCGGCCATCTCGTCTTACCTTCATGATGCATGATCGTGATCAAAGAATCTTGTGATCAAAGAATTTGCAGGGTCACGATCAAAGAAATTGCTCGCTCACAAAGAAAGAGCGAGGGATGAGATGGCCAGATTTTAAAATGGTTTTTCTCACCCCAGAAATGCCCTACAAAGTTAAATGAGGCTGGGTTTTGCTCAGGGGGCTTCGTTCTGCCCCATCTGAATATCCCTGCTAGTCTAGTGGTGCCCCATCATAATAAAATTTAGAATCATGTGTAATGTCCTGGTAGTCTAGTGGCCCCCTCAATGTGTATTTTTTTTACATCCCTGGTAGTCTAGTGTCCCCCTGAGCAGTATAAAATAATTATTACTGTTCATATCCCTGGTAGTCTAGTGACCCCCCCGATCTGTATGAAATAATTTTCATTGTACATATCCCTGGTAGTCTAGCAGCCCCCTCCATCATAATAAAATGAATAATGATTTCTTATTTCTTGGTAGTCTAGTGGCCCCCACCCAGCCGTGTCAGCCCACCAGCACCCCCACCTTCCCCAGCTGGCGACTGGCACAGCACCTTTCACCTCCATGGCCAGCCACTGATGACCGTGTGCATTCTGAGCGCTAATGCAAGAGGCTCTGAAAATATTTCTGAAGTGCCTCTTTGCGTTACGGCTGTTGTACACACAGTCGGTGGCTGGCCATGGGTGAGAGGTGGGCTGTGCCAGTGTAATATGAAGGTGCTGGTGAGCTGGCAGGCAATGCTGATGAAATCATTATTTATTAAGATGAAGGGGGCACTGAGCTGAGGGTCTTCTAATGAATGTTCATGCAGATCGAGGCACCACTGACACATGAATATGAACGGTAATGGCTTGCAACAGTGGGCCACTAGACTACCAGTGATTAAAAAAGCCACACATGAGAACCACTACCAAGGACATTAGTATATTTATTACGATGAAACCTGAACTACCAGAGATATTTAATACATGATGTTTTGTTATTCAGATGGGGCAGAACAAAAGCCCCTGAGCAAAGCCCTCTCGTGTGAAGTTTATGGGGCACTTATCAAGCTGAGAAAAATATTTTAAATCTGTGCATCTCGTCCCTTGCTGCATGATGCATGATGAGCGATCAAAGAATCTTCGGTCAAAGAATTTGCAGGGTCACAATCAAAGAAATTGCTCGCTTGCAAACAAAGAGTGAGGGACAAGATGGCCAGATTCTAAAATGTTTTTTCTCAGCCCAGGGGTGCCCTACAAAGTTAAATGAGGCTGGGTTTTGCTCAGGGGGCTTCATTCTGCCCCATCTGAATAACAAAAATAATGTATTAAATATCTCTGGTAGTCTAGTGCCCGTCATAATAAAATATAAGGGATATGAACAGTAATAATTATTTTATACAGCCTGGAGGGCCACTAGACTACCAGGGATGTAAAAAAATACACATGGGGGGGCCACTAGACTACCAAGATATTACGCATAATTATATATTTTATTATGAAGGTTGTGGGGCCACTAGACTACCAGGGATATTTAATACATTATTTTTGTTATTCAGATGGGGCAGAATGAAGCCCCCTGAGCAAAACCCGCCCTCATTGAAGTTTGTAGGGCACCCATGGGCTGAGAAAAAAGAATTTTAAATCTGGCCATCTCGTCCCTCGCTCGCAATGCACGATCGCTGTATAAAGTAATTATTACTCTTCATAAACCACCACCATGGTTTGTCAGAACGAAGCCCCCTGAGTAAAACCCACCCTCATTTGGCTTCCTAGGGCACCCCTGGGCTGGAAAAATTGAATTTTTTATCCGGCCATCTCGTCCTTCCCTCACGATACACGATTGTGATCAAAGAATCTCGTGATCAAAGAATTTGCAGGCTCACGATCAAATAAATTGCATGCTCACGACCAAAGAATAAAAAATGGTGAAACGTGTTTTTTCACCGATTTGAACCGAACCAATGGCATGCCTCAATAGAACAAATCCCGTGATCAAAACCCATCCTCATTTGTGTCCCTAGCCCACACCTGAGCTGAGATATTTGTAAAAATAGGTTGCAATGCAAGATCACGATCAAAGAATCTCGCGATCAAAGAATTTGCAGGCTCGCAATCAAAGATGGTTAGCGAGCCGTGAACTAAGATTTTAAAAGCTAATAACTCTATTTTTTGACCAATTTGGATGAAACCAAAGGCATGGTTCGATAGATCGGAGCCCCCTGAGTAAAACCCATCCAAGTTTTACTTCAGGAGTGACCACTGAGCCGAGATATTTCTGTTTTTCCGATTGGAAAACTAAAAACAAAATGGTGGACCTTGCAATCAAAGAATTTTGAAAATTCTTGGGGACAAAGATTCTTGCACTGTGAGGCTGCAAATTCTTTGATCGCCAGGCAGGAGCAGATGGCCAGAACACCATTCTTTGTTCACAAAACATACATATAAATTTTCCCATCGACTTATAATGGAAACTTAAAACTGGCATAACTTTTGAATGCCTTAATATTTATTCACCAAACAAAAAGCGGCATGTTCAGCCACCAAAGCTCTTTCAAACAAGCCATCTCACAGAGTGGCATGCTACACAATGGCCATGCAGGGCCACGTCCAAAATCCCAAGAGCTGCCTCCAAAAATGGATAATTTTGCATTTTTCAGCACTTTCGTATGCAAAGACTGTAACTCCAACCAAAATGCATTTTGGCAGATCAAGAGATCTACTATGCCCCACCACACATACCAAATTTCAGGCAAATCCGTTGAACAGGCCCAAAGTTATTAACGCCCAAACTTTTGAATTTAGTATGCAAGTGACCGCTGAACCCTAACAATAGTGATGCAGCCACACCACTACACCACTATAATATATCTATATATATAATATTCATGGCAAAAACTGCATTTAATGCATCAGTTAGGTTGTTCCACAGTGACAAAGAAGGAAATTCGATGTTAGAGTTGAAACCCCTTGCCCCACCCAGCCAGCAGCCGGGTGTGTGTGTGTTGAGGTCAGTGGCCCCTAACTCTCACCCCATCCCATGTGCAGAAAGCTGAGGTGGTGTAGTATAGGAGAATGGGATGAGAGACAGGACTGGCGACCCCAATGCACACCCGATGCTGGTTGGGGGTGGGCTGGGGGCAAGGAGGGTTTGCAACCCTAACATTGAATTTCCTTACTTTTGTTGCTGTGGAACAACCCTAACTGATACATTAAATGGATTTTTTGCCATGAATTTCCCTTCTTTTTGAGAATGAGGAATATAAATAGTTAATGGAATGTGGTGGAGGGAGCACGGGCCCTTTGGGTCCCATGCTCACACCACATGATTTTTTTGTCACACAGTAATGGTAACTGCAACACAAAGACAATCAGAAACAGTAATGCACATGGTGATGCAAACGTAAATGGTAACGCAAATGGTAATAGAAATGCAAGCGCAAACTGATGGCAAAGTGAAAAGTTACGCAAATGGAAACACAAACTCAAGCTCATGTGGAAATGGAACTGGTAACATGCATGGGCATGGTACTGCAATTGGAAATGCAAATGGAAACTGTAACAGGAAGAATAATGCCAAAGGAAACACAAACACAAACACAAGCGCGTACAGAAATGCAAACCGTAATGTGCACGGTCACGGTGACACAATTGGAAATGCAAATGGTAACGGTAACAGCAACTATAACACTAAAGGAAACAGAAATTCAAACACAACCGTGTATGGAAAAGCAAACCATAACAAGCACGGTCACGTCAATGCAATTGGAAATGCAAATGGCAACGGTAACAGCAACAATAATGCCAAAGGAAACAGAACCGGAAATGGAAACACAAGTGCATATGGAAATGCAAACTGTAATGCACATGGTCCCGGTAATGCAATTGGAAACATAATTGGTAATGGTGACTGTAATGATGGCATAAAGCGAAGAAAGCATAAACACAGATGCAAATGGAAGGGCCGAAAAGCTAAATGAAAATGTGCACAGTGGCACAAATGTAAATGCAAACAGAAGCAGAAGTGGAAACGCAAATTGGTAACAGTAACTC
Source organism: Neoceratodus forsteri (assembly GCA_016271365.2). NCBI lineage: Eukaryota > Metazoa > Chordata > Ceratodontiformes > Ceratodontidae > Neoceratodus > Neoceratodus forsteri. The sequence goes on from CM057450.1 coordinate 1,510,886,904, forward strand.
AAATGCAAGCGCAAACGAAAGTGCAAAGGGTAATGCACATGGTGGCGTACATGGGAACGGTAATGCAAATGGGTACAGAAACACAAGTGGAAATGCTAAGGGTAACAGTAATGAAAGCGCACACCCCAGTTTTCCCCCAACAGCTGCATAGAGAAACACAGTGAGTAGAAAGAATGTATGCATAATAATGGGGGTCGGAGCAGAAAATGAGGAGTTGGAATACTAAATTGCTTATATCGCAGGAACCGTACAACGTGGAAAAAAAATTAAAATTTCGTATGAATTATGACTTTCCTGGCTAGTTTTGCACTTAGCCCCTATTTGGGGGGCTAAGTATTTTTCCAATGAAAAGTCTGTATCTCGCACCATTTCCAAGATAGGGCCCCGAAAGGCACGGCGGACGCTGTAATGTTATCCTATGGGAAAAAACGTGAACTTCGGAGTGCCGTAGCTTTGCCGCCCTGTAATATTTTTTCACCAAACCATCAAAAGGCACATCTGTGGGACGTTGGCTTTGTTCCCTCAAAATTTCAGCCCAAAAGATCAAAGTGTTATTTTGCAGCAGGGTGGCAAAGAATTCCTGTAATTCGGTGGACGCCATAATGTTAGTCTATGGGGAAAAGTATCAACCTCGAAGTGCCGTAACTTTGCAGCCATCTAATATTTTTTCACCAGCAGGGTGGCAAACAATTCCTATTATTTTGGCCATAGTGTTGCAAAGTAGTGTCATGATTTGCGACACTTTCGCAAAAAAAAATCATTAAAGTGTCGCAGGTGCGACACTACTTTGCGACAGTACTTTTCCCAAAAATTTAAAAAACATATTTCTGGGGTGTTTAACCCTAAAATAAAGACATGCCTAGCATCCTCTGGGCTTGACTAGGTAAACACAAAAAAAAATGTGTCCCTAGATGGTCCCAATTTTAAATGGCAAGCATTTCTGTGATCAGTAACTGAAAAAAAAAATGGCTGACTCACGACACTACAGGGGCCAGTTGTGACACTAAAATCTGCATTTGCGACATTGTCAAACTTTTTGTTAACTTTTCCCATTGACTATAATGGGAAAATTGTTTTTTGAATAACTTCTGAACCATTCAATATTTTTTCACGAGACACATCGAGGACCCCGGCCGCACATTCCCTGAAGTTTTCAGACTGGTCGTGCAAACCATATGACCTGTAGGCACGAGCAAAGAATGCGCAAAAAAGCATAAATGCGCTCCAGAATGTTGCTTAATAACTCCGCAACCGTATATCCGACTGGTACGAAACTTGGTAGATCCCAAAATCTATGCTAATGTTCCGTGCCTGCCAATTTCAGGCAAATCCGTTGAACAGTGGCAAAGTTATTAAGGTGCAATATTTCACCATTTAACCTTAAATGGGGTACTCAACCCTAACTATAGTGGTACTAACGTGCCACTTTAATATGTGTGTGTGTGTGTATATATATGTATATATATATATATAAACACACATAACAACACGAAAATGTGGGCTGGTTCCAGAGGCTCTTCAGACCTTATATTTCTGCGTTATTTTGTTACTGTACAGGTATGGATACTTGCAAGATGGAGCACACTTTGACTTATTAACTGTCATTTCTCTAGAGAAACCTAGATAGAATGGATAGAGAATATAATTTACTCATATAACTGGTAGTGATCTCCTAAACCACTTAATTAAAAACAGTATTTCGGCTGTTTTTCCCTATCCTCACCCCTGTCATTGGAATTACCATGGCTGCATCTCAACCTCCAGCTGGAAGTATGGGTGTGCAACTGTCTTCATAGCCAAAACCAATAGAGATACATGGCTGGCTGGCATGGGAAGGGTTCCCATATGTGGTAGCCAGCACATCTCCCTGGGGACTCAGTCAGTAGCTCACTTCCTTGAAATGCCCAGCCCCCTGCTGGCCCCTGGATAGGAAAGCTAAGTCCCTTGATGAACCTAAGTTTCCCAGGTGGAAGTGCAGAGTACTATGGCTTAAATATGGGGCCAGCCAGTTATGAGAATTTTTAATAAAATATTGTTTTTTAGCAAAAAGAATTCTGAAAGTCTGGAAAGTTAATGGGGAGTGTGCTCAACAGGATGGATGCCATGAATCAGAAATATGCTGGAGATAGACTGATGACATTAGCCCCACCATTACTGTTAGTGAGATAGTGTTGACCAGCAATTCCATTACAATGTGGTAAGTGGTCCCTAATGCAGGTGACATTTATACTTAGTATATGTGTGTGTTGTGTTTATTTGCAATTATAGGGATTATCACACATGCAAATGCTACGTATGCTTTAAAAGGAAATAGAGAGATGGAGGAGTTTAACATTCCGGTAATAATAAGCAGAGAAAGAAAGGGACAAGTAAAAAGGAATTTTTCTAACTTAAGAAATTTTTGTCAGATAAAAAAAAATGGGTCCTATGCACGATAGCAGTAGAATGGCTACACGTGCATATCTGGGGTGCACAGCCACTCTGCACCCTATAGATCCCCCATGTGGGATGCACTAAGGGGGGTATGCAGGACCAATGCACCGATCCTTCTGAGTGCACGGACAGCACCGTGCCAGGGATGGGCTGTGGGCATACCAGCACTACACACCATGCACAAAGGTGCATAGTGCAGGCCACAGGTGTGCAGAGGGGGCACAGGGTATACCAGGGAGAACCCTGCCGTAAGCCCCCTATGCTCCCCGCACAACCATCGGGACTCTGCTGGGACAGGGCGGATAGTCCACCCACATGGACCACTGCCACCTGCCCCTGCACACGTTGGTGCGGGGCCCCTACCAGGCACTGGACAAAGGATGCTGCCCCCCACACCCCAACGGCACCGGTAGGCTGCCCCCATCACCAGCCCCCCCTTGTTTCGGGTGGGTTCTAGACATGGGGTACACCTCCCACCACCTATGGACCCCCTCCCCATCCCTGTACAATGCTCCAGTGCCACATCAGAGGGCCAGTGGCTTTGCCCTCCTCTTGCCACCACAGCTGCCAGCTGTTGGTCATCTGCGTGGTGCACTGCCAACACATGCCCCATCATGGGAGGGATCTACTGAGTGACTCAGACCGGGCATCTGATTGGATGCCCAGCTGGGTCTGTGGCCCTGCTCCCGGCTGCTCTGCGGAGCTCTGTATGCCTGGGGGGGTGGGGCCATGGACAGGTGGCACATGGTGGTAAATACCACTGGCGCGGACCTGTCCACAGGTGTAGCCATATGCGGGCAGGATAAGCACCTCTGGTACGTACGTCCCACCCATTCGTGCATAGGGCCCACTGTGTGAAAGGGGGAAAAATGAGTATAACATTCCAGTTAGGATTATGGAAAGAAAGGGGATGCAAAGAATTTTTAAAAGAAATATATGTAGGAATAATTTAAAAACTATCCAAACTGAAAAAAAATGGGCACCAACACTGTTAAATATAGGATAAAGTATGGGATGCAGTGTGTTATGAGAATTTAACTCACACCCGAGTTGTTGGATGGCACATAAACCCTGAGGCAAAGCCCGAGGGTTCATGATAACCATCTAACGCGAGGGTGATAAAACTGAGTTACATACTGCACCCCACTTATTTTTATATAATTGAAGGGTTCTGTTTTTTCTGGTGTCCATTTTTTTTCTGGTAGAAAAGGTAAAAAAGAAACGGGACTCTTACCTTGTGCTGAGTAAATGGTTTAATTCTGAACAGAGAACAGGTTTAACAAGTAACTAAATATTTAAGTATTAAGAAGAAAAGTAAAAATAAAAAATGTCTTGATCGTTGTGTCCTTTCTCATGAAGCAAGTGTTTTCGAGTTCTGACGTCATTTGACCTGCAGGGGAAAGGTGAGGGTTGAAAGGGAGAGTAGTTAGGGAGTGTGGTAATAGTTTTGTGTTTCCATTTAGTTCGCGGTTTGAAACGTGCTGAAAATGTTTTTTTATTTCATATCGGTTATTGAGAGTACCGGAGACTGTTCTTTATGGAGCGAATGGCAGTGAGGAGGTGAGTTGTGCTGACTGATTTGTGTTAGAAAACGGACAGTGTGAGGCTCACGTTGAGTTTTACTTTCTGTCTCGAGCGCATTAGCATTGGAAGAAGCCACGTGAATGCCGTAACACCTACTCAGATGTTACAGTATTTAACACATGTTTTTTTTTATTGAAAAATATGGAACCCGGTAATTATATAGGAATATAAGGCATTTGACAAAGAATGTTGATGAACTTGCTGAAGTAATGAGCCAAAATGAGGTTCAGGTGGGTCTGATAACTGAAACATGGTGTAGTGCAAATATTCCCACTCAGGTGGTTGCAATCAAGGATTATCAGATGGAAAGGAAAGATAGACAAGAACAAAGTGGGGAAGGGATTGCAATGTATATTCACAACAGTGTTTCATATAAAAGGTTAGTGGAATTAGAAGTAGAAGATTTTGAAATGATGTGAGTAGAATTAAATATTTAAAATCTCCCAAGACAATGCCAACTATTGATCGTGGGTGGATTTTATCACCTCCCTACAAACAACAAACAATGAACAACATATGGTGGACCATATCATTTGATGTTTGGACAAAATTGGGGAGCAACATAATAGGTGAGGCACTGTAATAATAGAAGATGACAATACATTGCCACTTGGGAAAATATTAGGCAAAAAGGGGCTAAAACAAATAGTGGAAGAAGCTACTAGGGAGAATAATATTTTAGATATTATTATAACAAATGTAGGTGATGTTTTGGAAAAAAAAAGATTGTGCCACCTATAGGATCATCAGATCATAGGGTAGTACTGATAACAAATAACCTGGAAGGATGGAAAAGGTTAAGAGGACAGGAATGTAAATTTAGTTGTAGGAAGGTAAATGAGGCAGATAAAAATAAGCCTTTGGATACAATAGCAGGAAAATTACAGGGGAAGAGATTTGGATGCAGAGATGTAGATAAAACATGGAATATGGTAACATCTGTACTAAATGAATCATTAAATCAGGTTATGCCTATGAGGGAAAAATATAGCTTGAAGGAGATAAACCATGAGTCACTGAAGAATTTAAAAAGTTGATCGTTGAGAGGCAAGCAGCTTTCAAATGAAATGACACAAGTATATAATAAAATACCCAATAAAGTATGTGAATTGTAAAGTAAAGTGGTTAAGAAGGTGTTACTATAGTCGTGTTTACACAGCTGACCTCACTCCTTCTTTGGAGCATTGCAGAGCTGCCTCGACCCAGAAGACGCTTGGCTAATGCATCTACACAACCCCCCTCAGTGCCGATGTAAGACGTGCTGAAGAGGGGCTTGGAGTCAGGCTGTCAGCTGATGGAAGCACCCGCAAGTTGAAGTGAGTGGTGCAGCCTGTCCACACGGCTGCTTAAACTGCTCACTCCTGAATGCATCCCTAGACTTTCTGGGACTGCTGAGTGGCGCAGGGCATAGCTTACTGCGATTCGGTAAGTGTCCACATGGTGGCATTTGCCACAGCAACCCGAGCACTTGGGTTGCTGTGATGTCATCTGCACCATCTATCTGATTTTTATGAAAGAAATAATGGAGGGATTAAGGAAATCAGAGCTGAGAAAGTGGTGGAAAAATACAAAATAATTTTTGAACACAGGAATGCAAGTAAATCAAATGGATAAATGGAAACAAACTTATGGGTATTGTGATTTAGATGGGGTGTCCCTTTTTTAACAGCTTTAAACAAGGTGTTGAGGGAAGTGAATAAGGAATTACCCCCGTTAGAAAAGAAAGGTGGATTAGAGGTAGTTGTCCCAGATAGATTATTGCTAACCACTGAGGAAATGTCAAAAGAATTGAAAAAAAATAATATAAATAAAGCAGTGGACGGGGGCATGGCCTAGCATCAGAGCGAAATGGCAGCTTGAATTGAGAGCTCTGCTACCATCCCTTGCAATCCCCTGGATAATTTGTTCTAATGCCCGATTTAACAATAAAATTGGATTCACTCCTCAGTGCTGATGTCGTCCGCGCAAAGATTGGGGAAAAAACAAGCAAACATAATAGGGGGCCTGGAGGGAAAGGATTGCATTAAGTTTCTACAAAACTGGTTGAAAGTTACCTGACAGATCCCTCAGGACACTGTTTGGAGATCCAAAGACCACACCGATCCCCCGGGCTGAAACCATCACCAGACCAGAAACCCAGGCATGTAATAGTAAAATTCCTCCAATACCAGGACAGGGTACAAGTCTTTGACTCGGTAAGGAAGAAAGGCACCATCATGGAGCAGCAGAGAAGAGTTAGCATTTATCCAGATTACTCCCGACTACTTCAAATCCAGAGGCAAGAGTTCACTGAGGTTCGTTGGTCTTCTACACTCAGTAAACTGTCCATTTACACTCTCCTACCCAGCCAGATTGATTATAAGACCTCCAGGAGCAAATACAAAGGCCTTTACAGACCCAACAGCAGCTTTGGAATTTGCAAGAGACCTGGAAAAGCAAAAAGCAACCTGATTTGACCACTTTGACCATACTCAAAGGTACTTAAATAAAGTAGATGGGGGGGAGGGCACTGAATTTCCAATCCATAACTCCAAACAGGGCCTATAAGGGCTGGATTTGGGGGCTTCCTCTTCCCCTACCTCTTGGCCGGTTTCTCAGAGGTATCGGCTCGAAGCAGTGACATTGGGAATCAGATTCGGGACTTTGGATGACAAAACTGTTAATTGCTTATACCGAATCCTATTTTTACTTTTTCATGTTATTGTTCAGAATGATGCAGGTAACGTGTTGAGGAGTGGAAAAGACCAATTGGTGGCCTAAAGAAAGAACCAGAGTATTAATAAAAAGCAGGGGAACAATGGGCTGGGAAGAAATAACTGTTTATTTTTGTTTCTAAACCTTTACTTTTTACTCTAATGTCAGGAGGTCTATCGTGGAGGTTTTTACTTCACTAATACTGGAAGAGCAATTGTAGTAATGCTGTAAAATCCATAGCATTGGGACACCCTGCTCCTAAATAAGTTGCAGTAGGGGGCAGAAACTCTCAAGAAAGCTCTAAAAAATATAGATTTCTTCGACTTATTTGATATCTAGCTTTAATTTTTTTTATATTAGTTCAATGTTAAAGGATAACAGACATTACCAGAACAGCCCTAGGGAACTGGGGGAGGTGAGGTAACCTCCCTGCTCACTCCTGCATTACTAAGCTTTTAAGTTAAAAGGGGAAATAAATCTTGATTTAAGCAAAATTGGTTATAGAATTATTGCAAGGGATGGATGCTCAATCCATGAAAAGTAGAGGGAAGTTTTAATAGTTAGAATCCCCGTAGAGGGAATAAGGGGGATGGGGGGGGGCTTTTGTTGTTAGTACAGAAGGCAGGGTTGGGAAGGTGGGAAATTCTCATAATGGCATAGAGTCAATTAGAAGTTTGTTTCAAGTTGAGGGGAATAGGGTAGACAGTTATGTTTTAAAGTGCTGTAAAAAAATCAAAAAAATTGTCAGCAATCCAGAAGATACTGAACCATGGGTACAAGTGTGGGATGGTCATACCATCAAGAATGTAAAGTTCGACAGTTATAGCTAAGATTACACTGGTTCCATGGAACATAAATGGGCTTCAAACTGCAGTTAAAAGGAAGCGGGTGTGGACACAGATAAAAAACAAAATGAGAGGAGACATTGTTTTCTTGCAGGAACTTCATTCAACCAGGGAAGAACTAGAGGGGCTGCGTCAATCTTTGGGGGTACTTTGGCGGCATCTCCGTTCACCTCTAAGGCCCATGGTGTCGCAGTTTGGATTAGGCTAGGATTCCCCCACAGAGTTCTCTCCTCATTGTCGGACCCTCAGGGATGGTACGTCATAGTGGTGATTGATATGGGTGGCTTCCCTACAACACTAATCTCAATTTATGGGCCAAATATTGACTCACTAGAATTTTTTCACTCATTTGGAGACCACGCTGGCACCCTTCCCTGATGACATAATTATTGGAGGAGATGTGAATACATATTGAGACCCTCAGTTAGATCATTCAGGGGTAAGGAGAGGCCTGACCCCTAAGAGTGTTAAGACGCTCTGCCATATGGCAGAGGGTAGATCTTTGCAGGAAGCCTGGAGATTTTGTCATCCTTCCACCAGAAAATACTCATTTTATTCTCACACCCATAACCTATACACCAGGTTAGATTATCTTTTTTTAACTAAATCGAGATTGGGAGACATAACAGAGGCAATATACGGTCCGATCCTCATTTCAGATCATGCCCCTCTACAAGTGGTATTGGACTGGAAGGATAAGCCTAAGATGAACCCACTTTGGTGTATGGATCCCAACCTCTTAGTGGACCCAAAATTTCTCCAGCAACTGAAACAACATGTTGCTGACTTTATTATAGTAAATAGGTCTGGGGACACGGATATCAGTATGGTATGGGAAGCACTTAAGGCTTTCATCCAGGGAGAAACCATTTCATATTCGGCACACAGGAAAAAGTTAACCCTTCAGAGAGAGCAAGAACTTGAAAGTCAAATACAGCATATAGAAAAGGGGCTAATGGTGTTGCAGGATAAGACCCAACTACAGGAATTAAAAAGCTAAAAAGTGCATTGAATAAAATCTCCAACCAGAAAATAGAAAGGGCCCTTATCTTAACTAAATCCTTCTCACATTTTGAAGGGGACAAAGTGGGGAAATGGTTGGTAAGCATGGTGAAAAGACAGAGAGTGGAGAGGTCAATATTGGGTGTGGAGGCGGAGGGGGTGAGGTTACATTTGACCAACAAAAAATTAATGATACTTTTAAGTCCTATTACTCCCATCTTTATTCCACCGAGTTTCCGAAGGGGGCCAACCCAGAAGACTTCTTAAAGGAAGGCCATTTACCTGAAGTGGGTGAGCAGGATTTGGGAACATGGGACTCCCCCATTATCAAGGATGAATTAAAGGCAGTAGTATGGAAAGCCAAAAGAGGGAAAGCCCCAGGTCCCGACAGTATTCCAGCTAAAATTTATAAACTGCTCTGGGAGCAGTTGGGACAATTGATGCTGGAAATGATAGAAGAAACCTTGGCGGTGGGTGCACTCCCCCTCACAATGCCTTGCCACTATTACTGTTCTGACTAAGGTGGGAAGAATCCTTCTCTGTGTTCATCCTGTCACCCAGTATCTTTACTCAATGCAGATTACAAAATATTGGCTAAATTATTGGCAAATAAGCTGGAAAATCTTCTCCCCAGGCTTGTCCGCCCAGACCAGGGGGGGTTTTGTGAAGGGCAGGTATCTCAAACACAACATTAGGCAGATTTTAAACATCATACATAAGTGGCCTGGGAGGGGGACAGGAGGCCTTTTAACATTAGACGTGGAGAAGGCCTTTGACAGGGTCGAATGGCCTTTTATGATGGCAGTTTTGCGGAAATTTGGCCTCAGTCCAATCATGATAAAATGGCTTGGGGTGCTGTATAAGTCTCCTATGGCTCAGATCCTTACAAATAATACTATTTCTTCCCCATTCGCACTAACAAGAGGTACAAGGCAAGGCTGCCCTCTATACCCTTTGATATATGTACTCACAATTGAAGTATTGGCACAAAGTATTAGATCCAACCCACGAATCAAGGGGTTTCAGTGGGAAGGAAGGAAGCATGTGATATCACTTTTCGCAGATGATGTACTTATTTTTATAACTTCTCCCCAGGAATCTAAGGTGAAATTGACCCTACTCTTTGAAAGATATGGTCCAATCTCAGGTCATAAGATCAATTGGAGCAAGTGTAAGTGGATGCCACTGGGGGATGAGGGGGGTCCAATTACAATTGCCAGGATGGTGGTCTAACCGCATAAATCTTTAAAATACTTGGGCATCCAAATCCCATCTATAATCTCTTCCCTGGCTGATATGAATATGAAGGGCTTAGTATCTCAAGGATGATTGTATAACTTGGAAGGCTTTGCCGCTGACTCTGATGGGGACAATGAATCTGATCAACATGTCAGTGTTGCCAACATTTTTGTACTTCTTTCAGGCAGTGCCTCTGAAAATTCCTTTCAAATATTTTAAAAGTATTGAAGGTGCTATCACCCAGCTACTTTGGAACAATAAGAGACCAAGGGTTAAAAAAATCACTTTTGTGGTTGCCTCAGGGAAGGGGTGGTTTTGGTCTCCCGAGTGTGTGACACTATTGGGTGGCAGCTCAGGTGGCCCACACTCAAGATATAATGAAAGATTCAGCAGGACAACCAGCTTGGGTAAAAATGGAGGAATCCAGAGGCTTCTCATTGTATTATGACAATTTGGCACTGAGTGGGAAAGTGAATTTATTGAGGGCCCCCCCAACCCGTGCACAGGGTCTATGGTGAAAGCATGAAAAGTTGGCACATGAGATGATTGGGGTCAGTGAGGGTTTATCACCTGAAAGCCTCATTGGTAGATTACTAAACCTAAGGGGTGGACCCTCCCCCTGGGATAGGCCAATATTAAAGCATTGGTCCCTTAGGGGGGTCTCCTGGATACAACACATATGGAGAGAAGGGAATCTTTGCCCATTTGTAGAGTTGGTGGCAAAGAGAAACCTAAGTAATTTTCACTTTCCCTTGTATGCTAAACTAAAGAATATATTTGAGGGATTAAAGGCCAGCGGGGGCGTGGGGGAGGTGGTGTCATGTTCCGCCCCAGAGGAGACATTTTGGGGTCAATCTTGGGACTCCTCTTTCAAACCACTGAGAAGAACATATAAAATGTTGAAAGGAGCCATGCCAGAACCCATGGAAACTACAAAAGATAAATGGGAAGTGGACATACTACCAGATGGACTGACTGGAGGAGACTGGTTAACCATTATGAGGAACACTCTCAAATGTTCGGTGAACAAAAGGGTAAAAGCTATTCAATATAATATTCTTCACAGAACATACCATGCCCCCTGGTTGGCACATGTTATAAACCTGAGTGAATCTCCATTCTGCCCCAAATGCCAAGTACACAATGGCACATTCTTCCATATGGTTTGGCAATGTAGACAAGTTCAGAATTTCTGGACAGGAGTACAAGATATACTCTCTATAGTAATGGGAATCCCCCTAGGTTAGACCCAGTGGAAATACTGTTGGGTCTTCCCCCACCTGAACAGGGAGGGAAATTAAAACATAAAAAAAACACTAGACCCTATGGAGACTAGGTAATGTTATGGGATTGAAAGTGCTGGCCACTCATTGGAGACTAGCATCTATATCCTACAATTTCTGAATGGATTAATAACTTCTTAGACTGTATGAAGCATGAGGAAATTCAGTATATGGTAAGCGGCCAGATGGATAAATTCTTGGACATGTGGGCTCCAGTGGAAGTGGCACTAGCTCAACCTTGGTTCCCAAATTTTTAGAGTCACACGTTTTATAAGCCTAGGGAAAGGAAACTCTATGTACCTCTAATTGTATAAGAGATCGGGGGTGTGTGCAAAATGTGAAATATATGTACCAATACTGAAGCTCAGAAGTTCCATATCAAAGTAAGGTATGGATTAAGTTTGAAAGTCGGATGTTAGGTATGTCCTCAACGTCAAGCCATTGTAAAATAGGAAATGTAATATTATAGCTGGGAAAATTCCTTTACAATGGAAGCAAACAAAAATTGTCCCTCTTCCTAAGGTTGTGATACCAAAGAATATATCAACAGGTTTCAGACCAATAGCTTTCATGTACAGTATCTAAAGTGTGTGAAATTTTCATTTGTAAATAGATTATGGAGATTGTAGAAGGTTGGTTAGATGAAAAACAATTTGGATCCATGCCGGGATGTTTAACCACTGATGTTGCCCTGAAATTTTTAGAATTAAGTATGAGAGCTTGGGATAAAGAAATAAATGTGAGAGCTGTATTGGTGGATTATAAAAAAGCTTTTGATCTTATTGATCACAGAACAGTAATTAAGAAATTAGAAGGTCTAAACATCCCCAAGTGTATTATAAATTGGGTGTATGTTTTTTTGCAGGGGAGGTTACAATGGATTGAGATGGAATGAATGACATCTGAGGTAGCAGGGGTCAGTGGAGGCGTCCCCCAGGGTACCAGATTTGGGGCTTTCATTGTTTTTGACTATGATAAATGATTTAAATACCAGAGGTCCATGTATAAAGTATGAAGATGATACCGCAGTGTTGGATATTTGGGAACATGTTGAAGATGCAGTGTGACTTGGATTATACAGAACAATGGTCAAAAATAATGCTATGCAAATAAACCCACAAAAAAACAAAGAGATACGATTTGGGAAGCAGAATAGTGGGGAGGGAATAAAACCATTACATTTTTTGGGGTAAGATGTGGAAGTGGTAAATAAAGCTAAATATTTAGGCCTTTATTTTTCAAAATGATTTTACTTGGACAGATCATGTTCTAACTATGGTTAAAAAGGCAAATAGTAGGTTATATGTTTTAAGCATCTTGAGAAGGGCTGGACTATGTTTATCTGATTTAGTTTATTACTTTTCCACAGTAGTCAGGCCAATGATGGAATATGGGGCAGTTGTTTGGTATGAAGGGCTTACAAAAAATGAATCAAATGAAGTGGAAAGAGTACAGAAAAGAGCACTTAGGATTATGGTGGAGTAGGAAATGAGTTACAGTGAGGCACTGCTTAAATGTGGGCTTGAAAGGTTGGACATTAGAAGGGAAAAAATGGCAAGAGAGACTTTTAGGAGAGTTTGTGGTCCAATTCATAAACTGCATCGTTTACTTGTACCAAAAGATATTACAGGATATAATCTACGCAAACAGTTAATGTGGGAAAGATCATTAGTGAGGACTCAAACTTATAGTAAATCTTTGTGCATTATTTGGATATGGTTTAATGACATATTTGGAAAATGAATATATAGGTACATTGTGAATATTATGAAATGTTGCATATACTTTTTGCGTTTGATGCGTTTGCATTGCACACCAATGACTAGGCACTCTGCTCATGACAGCAGTTCAGCCGTGCTGACATGGCATGTCCTGGACTTAAAAGAAATGAAGTGCTCCAATGGGAGTGCTTCATTTCTTTCTGTAGCCCGAACTCTGACCATGCTCATTAGAGTGCACACTAATGTGCATGGCCGCAGTTAGGCCTATCTTTGCTCCCTCTGACCCCCGCCCCAAAAGCTTAAACATTAGCTGCACACAGTGTGGCTTTCTGTCTCAGTGCTCGGTTCTCTGTGCCCTCCCTCAACATTAGCTGTGGTGTGGCTTTCTGTTAAAGCTGACATCGGGGTGCTCAATCCCCGCGTCAGTATGTATTAATATGGCTCACTGGGAGCCCACCCCAGTGTGCCAAAATGTGCTATTAAAAAAAAATTAAACCTGTGAAAAAGGAAAACTGTCCCCCGGAAATTTGTGATGCAAGATCCTGCATCGAACTGGTTTGCTCCCCCAAAGTCTTTTTGCCGACATCGGGGTGCCCAATCCTCAAGCTGGCATGTATTCCCCCCCCCACATTGTGGTACACTTGGAGCCCACCCCAGTGTGCCCAGAACATTTTTTTTTTATATATATTTATCTTTCCAACACTGGAAAGCCCACTCACAGTGTTGGATGCTCCCCAAGCCCACTTCCTTTGCCAATGAGGGTGTCCAATCCCCCTTTCAGCAGCATGTATCCCATCCTCCCAACTCATGTGGCACACTGGGAGATCACCCCAGTGTGTTCAAAAGTTTATATATATATATATATATATTTTTTTTTTACATGTAAATAAAGAAAACAGTCACCCAAAGTATTTTTTTCAACATGAAAAAAGAAAGCAGTCCTTCGTCGTCTCCCCAGTCCCCCCTTGCCTATCCCCACCCTCCCACAGAGCTCCACCTCTCCACTCCTTACCCCATACTTACCTCCAGAGGTTGGCGCTGTCATCTTCTCCTGACTGGGACATGTCTGCACTCTTCAAAACCAACCGGCAAACTGAAGAATCAAAGGTAAGCCCTGTAAAATGGCAGTCAATGGGGGGGTTTCAACTTATGTTGATATCTCAGCCATTTTTAGGAATTTCGGCCCAAAATTTTCAGCATGGGGTTCTTGTGACCCCACCTCATGAACACTGTCACTGTCATTTTGTTACTCAGTCCCAAAATGTGATTTTGTGGTCGCTGCGTGGAATCACTATTCGGGACTGATTAACGAAACAACATTGCCACTGTTCATGAGGTGGGTCCTAAAAAGCCCACGTTACAAATCTGTTGAAAGGAATTCCAAAAAATGACTGCGTTATGAGCATGCATTGTGTAGTTTCTTTGCATGCTTGTAACTTCACCAATTTTTAACATTTTCACTCCAGATTTTCAACATTGCCATTATTTCATGCCTCCTTATGAACGGTACAGTTGTCATTTTTCACATCCTGCCTGAAACATGTTTTCTCACCTGTGTTGCAGAATAAAGTGGTCACTGTGTGAAATCATAGTGTCACTGTTCATGAGGTGGGGTCCCAAAAGGCTATGTTGAAAATTTGGTACAAAAATACCCTACAACGCCCGAGATACGTGCGGTCATTGTACCGCTGGCATGTACATGTAATTGCTATAATTTTATATTTTCACTCCAGATATTCAACATTGCCAGTTTTCACAACACCTCATGAACAGTATAGCTGTCATTTTTCACATCCTGTCTGAAATGTGTTTTCACACCTCTGGCACTGAATGGTGCAGTTGCTGCACAAAATCACCTTTTAGGATTGAATAACAAAATGATAGTGCCACTGTTCATGAGGTGGGGTCCCAAAAAGCCCATGCTGAAAATTTGGAGTGAAAATACCAATAAATGCCTGGGGCATTAGGGTTTCCAACCGTAACGCCCCCATTCTGTAGAGACCGACAGGTGTCGGGGGTGTGATTTGGGGTCATCCGTCGTAATGCTCATGCCATTCCACTCCCACCCCACCCTGCAGCCAGTGACAGGCATCGAGGTGTGCCTTGGATCTTTGGCCTTAACGTTCACCCCATTCTCCTATACTGCACCCATCTCAGCTTATTTCCTTATGGAATGGGGTGAGTATAAGGGCCAAAGGCCCCAAGACATACTGCGGCACCTGTCAGTGTCTACAGGGTGGGGTGGGGTGAGGTCAATGGCATGAGCGTTACGGTCAGTGTCCCAAAGGCACACCCCCAATGCCTGTTAGTCTATGCAGGGTGGAGGTGGTGGGGTTGGTATTAGGGTTGGAAACCCTAATGTCTCAGTAAGAAAGTAAATCAGAGAGGAGTGGTGGACATCATCTACCTTGATTTCAGGAAAGCCTTCGATACTGACCACACGGCAGGCTGATTAACAAGATGGGTAGTCTGACAATGGTGCACAAGCTGATAAACTGGGTTAGAAACTGGCTGATGGACAGGAGGCAAAGGGTGATGGTAATGAGATCCAATTTGGGGAGAGGGTGGTGGCCAGCAGGATACCTCAGGGATCAGTCCTGGGACCAGTCCTGTTCAGTGTCTTCATTACAGACATTGTGGAAGGGCTAGAAGGAAAGGTCTGTCTGCCTGTTTGCAGATGACACCAACATCTGTAACAGAGTGAATACTCCAGATGGGGTGGAGAAAATGAGCAGGGACATGGAGAGGCTCGAAAAATGGCCTGAGGAGTGGCAACTGAGGTTCAATGTAAAGAGGTGCAAATAATGCACTTGGGAAGAGGGAAACCTGGGGAGAGTTACAGGATGGTGGGGAGGTGTTGACGATCACCAAGGAAGAAAGGGACCTAGGAGTTATCAGTTCTAATGATCTAAAGGTGTCAAAATAGAGCACAAATGTTACAAGGAGGGCCAGTGGCATGCTGGGGTGCATAGGCAGAGGTATCACTAGCAGAAGACATGAGGTGGTAATGCCATTGTATAATGCACTAGTGAGGCCCCACCAACAGTACTGTGTGCAATTCTGGTAGCCGCAACTGCACAAGGACATTGACAGGGTGGAGGCAGCCCACAGAAAGGCAACCAAGATGGTACATGGCTTGCAACATAGAACACGTCATGAGAGATTAAAGGACCTCTACATGTACTCATTGGAGGAAAGGAGGGAGTGGTGGAACATGATGGACACGTTCAAGTACCTCAAGGGCAAAAACAAGGTGCAGGGGGCGGACATCTTCCAATGCAGCAAATATTTGTCATCGACACATGCTTGTTCATTGATTAAGTATTACGATGTATAATATGATTCTTGTTTTTTATGTATAATGTTTTTTTATGATTGTACTGTATGTGAACTTCAGCCTGCATGTGTCGGGGTATGGTTGCAATATTAAAAATCAATCAATCAATCAATCAATCAAATGTCAGCAGGTTTAATGCCAACAAAAAACATTTAACAGAAGTTATTACAACTCTTAATAACAAAGGATGCAAAAGGTGTGGTAACTTCTTTTAAATGTTTTTGAAAGATCATTGCTAGCGTTCAGGGCCCACATTTTTAAAGGAGATGCGCGGCACACCTCGGCCCAAATTTCTCAGAAAATGTGCTGCTGTGCAATATTCAAATGGGGGAGATGTGTTGTGCATCTCCAAATGCGCCATTGCATAGAATTAATGTATGTGGTGCAAATAAAGGGGGGCAGTTCCATGAATATGCCACGCACCACAATATTCAGCCAAATTGTGCAGTGCATCTGCTGCCACAACCCAGAAATGAGCTGCTCAAAGTTAGGCATGGAAAAGGCATGCCTAAATCACCCAGCCACCCACAGGCAGGCTGTGGTAGTGCAGCCGTGTGAATTACAGCCTGCCAGCCCCCATAGTCTAGTGCAACCCCCCTCCTGATCCCCAACCAAAATGAAATACAGCCCTGAACCCTGTGCCATAGTGCAATGGAACTCCCCTCCCATGCCCGATCCCCAATCACATAAGAATCCCACCCCCTACCATTGTCCATAGTGTAGGGTCCTCCACATGACCGATCCCCGATCAAATGTAAATGATCCGGGGATGGGTGGAGGGGATACCACTACACTATGGAAAGAGTTTGGGGCATGATTTTGATTCAGTCAGGGATTGCGGACAAGAGGAAGTCCCTGCACTATGGAACTGGGATTGGGGGGTCACTGTAATTCAAATAGGGATCAGGTATGGAGGGGGGACCCTACACTATGGAAAATGGTACAAGTGGGATTCTTTCAAACAGGGATCAGGCATGGGGGGGGACTCTACACTATGGAAAATGGTATGGGGTGGGATTCCAATTCGAATGGGGATCGGGCATGGGGGGATCCTACACTATGGAAAATGGTACGGGGGATTCCAATTCAAAAGGGGATTGGGCATGGGGCGGTCCTACACTATGGAAAACAGTACAGGATCTACTTTTCTTATGATTGGGGATTGGGGACGGGGGGTTATCACTGCACTATGGAACAATGGGACTGGTGTTGCATTGTTCCATAGTGATGGACAGACTGGGTGGATGGGCAGACTGGGTGAATGGGCAGACTGAGTGGGCAAAGCGGTCCTTATTGGCCATCAAAGTCTATGTTTCTATGTGTGTATCTTGCATTTGGATTGAGGATTGGGGATAGGAGGGGGTACCACTAAACCACCAAGGCTGTCAGGGACTGTCAACTTTCGTTAACAGATCATGGCTGAGAGGGGACTGGCCCAGCACATTCAGCTGGGTGCGGCTATGCTAATGAGCTCATAATGAGCTTGCATGGGGCCTGTTTATGCCATGCATGACCAAATGAGCTCATTAACATAGTCTGTCTAAATATTGCCTTTGGGGGTGTCGGTACATCTGGGATGTGCCGTGCATCCCCCATCGACGGTCTTCAGCCCTGACCTTGGATGTGCTGTGCTGCACTGGTGGCCACCTGCTTTGCGCTGCCCATCCAGGTTGCAATATTCATACAGGATGTGCGATCTGTTGTGATTATGCATTCTGTTTGAATATCCCGTCAGAGTGCGCCAGCGCATTTTTTTGAGTGGTGCATCTATATGTGCTGGG
Organism: Neoceratodus forsteri; assembly: GCA_016271365.2. Lineage (NCBI taxonomy): Eukaryota > Metazoa > Chordata > Ceratodontiformes > Ceratodontidae > Neoceratodus > Neoceratodus forsteri. The sequence continues at coordinate 1,510,904,823 of CM057450.1, forward strand.
CATCCTGCCAGCTTTGAAAATGGGGGCCCAGGTAAACTATGTTTTCAGACCATTCTGTGAAAGTGATGCTGCCCACCATCAGTGATGGAGATAAAAACAGAGCACTTTTTGCCCTGTTAAATCACCATTTTAATTTCTTCAGAGTTACCATAAAAGGTGGTTGCACACCCACCTTCCCCTCATTCCCCCCAGTGGGGACTGAGCACTTTATCTCTGTAATACATTCATCTCCTTTCAGCTTATGGCCTGCAAGCCTATCCCCGGACATGAACCTGGGTGTTTCAGCTTGCATAGAAAAGTGCAGGTACTTCCCCACTGGGCTATCCATAGAGACGTCTTCCACTAGTGGGTTTCCAAAACAATTTATTCTCTACTTTGATTCCTTTTGTTTTACTGTTTTTTATTTACTGGTATTAAAATACTGGGAGGCAGTATAGTGCAGTGGTTAAGAGCGCTGAGCTGCAAACCAGGGGAACTGGGTTTGAATCCCATAGCCATCACTTACATACTGTGTGACTGTGAGCAAGTCACTTAAGTTCCCTGTGCTGCAAGGACACACCTGGAAACAAGTCTCAGCTTACTGTATCTTTCCTGGCCAAAAATTGTAGAATAAATAAATAAAATTTGAGGGACTGATGGCACTGGAGACAGAAGCCCTCTATTTATTCACAGGCTGAGAGCATGATCTGAAAGCTTTCTTAATTTACTTAGCCAGCACACGTATACCCTGTCCTTGCAAGACCCATCTTTTGGATGACAGGGTATTTTATTCTGTACAAAGACACAGAAACATAGAAACATAGAAGTAGATGGCAGATAAGGACTGCAAAGCCCATCCAGTCTGCCCAGTCTGCCAGTCTTATCAAATTTGACCAAATTGTAGGTGTATAACCCAGATGTGATGTGGGCTACAGTTCTACAAATAGTACCTGAAAAAAGTTGTGTTCAAACTAGCAGTGCTTGGATTGTGTTTTGGCTATCCAAATGGCATCTGATGGAGTCATTCTATCCAACTCTGGATCTACAATATAATCCTATCTAACCCCATTCGGATTTCAGATCCAAGGTTGGATAGAAGGGTCCAAACCCAGATAGTGGTTTCTGAGGTTGGACAGTGGGATTTGAGGCTGATGTCTGCCTCAGATTCCAGATAGTCGCAAAGATTGTTGCCATACAATTGGATCCAAGGTGATAGTACCCAGCACTCTGATACAACAGTATCCAATGTCATTTGGTACCCGAGACAAATCTGAGGCATCCAGTTCTGGTACATACTATTCAAGCAACATTAAATCAAATTGAAAATGGAAGTGCCGGCCTGATGGTGTAGAGGGCTGAGGCACTGGTGCCTTACCTCTTACCATGTTGAAGACCTGGGTTCAGGAGGAACCTCGGGTGTCAGTGGGTCGGCTGGGAGGAGGATCAAGCATCCCATGGACTGCTTTCCTCCTTTGGGGAGGTGGGAGGACAACCTCTGAGTTGCTGGTGGCCAGAGGCTGATGCAGGCTTGGAGGGGCACAAGTGTAGGTCAGTGTGGGCTGATGTTGGATGTGCAGCGCACATGGAAGTGCATGCAGCAGCAGCATCCATTATGCCACTGCATGCCTGCATGTGACCGGGAGCTCCTGCCGCTCTTGAGGACTGACCTTTTCTTAAATCTGTTGCAACAGTTTTTCTATTTCTAGTCTAATCTATCCTTTACTATTTCTAGTTCATAAGGTTGGCCACCTGTGGGCATCCCCTTTTCCCTCTCTTGACTATGCTATAGTGTCCTCTTTGATTTTCCTTTTCCCTCTCAGGTCCTCGTACAGGGAGATTATTGTGGTGACTTCAGAGTATATGTAAAAAAGGTTGTGTTTATTGTTGTTGGATTTAGTATGTAATAGCACTATGTTATAAAATACCTTAATGCATATACTTTATGTTTATGAAACATGTAAATGTTTAAAACGTCATGGCACTTGGTGTTTTGATAATGATAAAAAGTACTAGGTGACTACTATAGAAATTAAGCTAGTTATGCTATTTAAAATGCACGTAAATTGTTGTAAACGTAACAAGCCAGAAATGTCATGGTGATTTGCATATATCCCATGATGCACTGCATTATGGAAGTATGTATGATGATGTATTTCTTTGAAACTTGATTTGTTGCCAATGCCCTTCGGGGTAACCCTTCCTTCAGTGATTCTGCATTGAGGTTCTTTCTTTATAGCTTGTTTTGTTTTTCTTCTTTTTGAGCCCCCACTATGCAAGCAAATGGGGCCTGCATAGGGGTGGTTGCTACATCTCAACTAGTGAATGGGATCAGAGATCAGTATCAGTAGGTGCTGGTTAAGTGCAGAGAAATGACATTCATAGTCTGTTGCTGCAACCTGATGTACTGAAGAAGGAATATGGCATTGCAGAAGCTTATTTCTTGTATTTTGAATAAACAGCACACAGATATTGTGTGTTGAACCTGAAGTTCGGTGTCTGATCCATCTGTGACCCCACAACCCCTCCACAGACTTGGTATGAGAAGTGGGATAACTTGCTGGAAGCTTCTGGACTGGCCGAAGAGGGATGTTTTCTGGTGGATATCGCCCAGATATCCCAGGTGGACCGATGCACCAGGAGTTGCCAGAGGAGAACCCAGAGAAAATAGTCTGTGGAGTTCTGACAAGAACCATGGCTGACAGACGGAGAGAAGCTGCTGCCTGAACTTGACCTGAGACCTCGGAGGAAGGCCAAGGCTGAAGAAGATGAAGAGATGTAAGTCGAGGAAGACTGGAGGTGCGAGATACAAAACCCCGGAGGTGGAGACCCTGATGAGGACGATCCACTGAACGAGTGGGCAGTGGCTGGAGGCAGACCGACTATGCAGACAGGCAGAACACTGGTGCCAGGTGCTCGAGAGGTTCCTGCTGGAGAGCTTGGACAAAGAGTCAGTGGAGGATTTTTTGTGGGCTCTTTTTGAGGTGAACCCCCTGACTGACCAGGATATTCCTTTGTTTCCTGTGTTCCCAGGATGTTACCTGTTGGAGGTCGGAGATGCAAGTATGGAACTTGAATGTGAGACCCCAGGTGAGACTGTGCCTAGTGATATTGTGCTGGGGTTGAAGACTCCAAGCAAGCAAGAAGAAGCCTATGAGGCTGAAGGGACTTTTCTTGTATTGATGCAGCTAAATCTATTAACAGTATTGACTGGGGTATACTGCATGCTAAAAATACTAATATTGTCAAACTGTTACAGTATGTTAAAGCTAAGGAGGGTAGAGGTCATTTAAAAAAATGTCACCCTTGGAAAAAAGGAACTCTCACATAGGTTACAAGGTACTAGATGGTAACAGATGGATGAAAATGGCACAATGATGAAAAGGATGTTTACTAAGACACCCCAGAGTTAAAAGGTTTAGGAACTTGCTGTTTAACATTGCAGGATATTCAGCATGGGAGGTTCCTTGTGATCCAATAGGTTTCTGTAGAGACCTGCCTGGGGATAAGATGACCAAGGATTTGGGGTCATAGGTTATAAAAGGTTGAAACAGGAGAGTAGAAACTACTATTGCTCCTTCCATATTCCCACAGGCACTTTGAGTAAGACGGAGGGGTCAAGTTAGTTGCAGGCAAGGCCAGAGATGGCTCTGCAATGGTCCCTTTCTGTAGGCAAAAATGTAGCATGTTTGGTCAGGTATGTCAAAGAAATAGGTACCCATGGGCAGACAAGGAGTCTGAGGTGGTACATGTGTTTTATTCTTTTCTGAATGAAAACCTACAAAGGAGAAGTGGGTGGAAAATGGATTGGAACCTGTGTTGGAGTAACACCTTGAGTGTATACCCTCAGGTGTCTATATCTGTAACAAGTGAAATGAATCAAGAGTCATAGTGAGTTTATGTAGAGGGGTTGAACCTAGGACTGGGTCCCCTGCTTAAAACTGACATGTCTGGTGGGGCTGGAGCAGGTAATTACTCACCCCAGAGAAAGTTTTTCTATGGTACTGGACTTTCCAGCCATCCAAATGTTTTTGGTTAAGAAATATGACGTACTTTTCCTAAAAGGTACCGTTCGTCTCTGTTGAGAAATGTATTAATGCCGCAGGGTAAAGAATGATGATTACTGTGTTTATGATAGAATGTGTATTGTTAATAGGAACCCTGAGACGTAGCTTCTGAAGATGGATGTGTAGAAGCTGGAAGGCGGTAAGCAGTATGCAATAACTGCTTCCCTCTTAAGGTGGGGGATATGTGACCGGGAGCTCCTGCCACTCTTAAGGACTGACCTTTTCTTAAATCTGTTGCAACAGTTCTTCTATTTCTAAGCATAATCTATCCTTTACTATTTCTAGTCCATAAGGTTGGCCACCTCTGGGCACCCCCTTCTCCCTCTCTTGACTATGCTGTAGTGTCCTCTTTGATTTTCCTTTTCCCTCTCAGGTCCTCATACAGGGAGGTTATTGTGGTGACCTCAGAGGATATGTAAAACAGATTGTGTTTATTGTTGTTGGATTTAGTATGTAATAAAACTATGTTATAAAATACCTTAATGTATATACTGTACCTTATATTTATGAAACCTGTAAATGTTTAAAATACCATGGCACTTGGTGTTTTGATAATGGTAAAAAGTACTAGGTGACTATAATAGAAATTAAGCTAGTTGTGCTATTTAAAATGCATGTAAATTGTTGTAAACTTAACAATCCAGAAATGTCATGGTGATTTGCATAGATCCCATGATGCATTGCATTATGGAAGTAGTATGTATGATGTTGTATTTCTTTGAAACTTGATTTGTTATCCCACAACTTCTCCACACTGCACCATGGGGGAGCATTGCAGGGAAAAATAATCCTTAGGTGCGCAACGTGAAGGCCAGCTCTTGCGGCACCGCAGCGTACACATTCAAGTCAGCTCCCCCTGAGCCTGGCCCCTAGGTTTTCCGCAGTGTACAGGGTAAGTACCCACTGTGAAGCGGCCTGGGGTGGGCAGAGCAAAAGGGGTCCAAGCTCAGACTGCGGCTGGTGCGGGTGCCGAGGGATCCATGCTAGATGGGGGGAACCATAGGTACACCCCACCCAGCCGAGGAGGTAGAAAGAGGCTAAGAGAAAAAAAAAATTGAAAATGGAAAATAAAGCAAGAACCAACATCCTGGAAAGATTTAAAGTCGAAAAGAAAAGCATGGTCAACTATTTTTTCATAGCTCATCCCTGAAAAACATGCTCAAGATGTCAATTCTAACTTTATTTTCTATGTTCAGACTGTACAAGTGTAACCCTTGTGCTCTGTTTTCCTCCGACAGACTGATACTGCAGCACCTAACTGTTTGTTAACAAACAGTAGCAGGTTCGCTATAGAACCTGAGAAAGACCATGAGCTTTTACAGCAGGATTACCTCTGCAGCCCTGCATAGTAGAGCCGGCTGGGAAAGCGCTGCATTACTATGTGGGAGATCTGAGACTGAATCTTGATCTCAACTACCATTGCCTGGCAAGTGGAGCTGAGGACATGATGAAAGGCATTGCACACTCACTGGCCGAGAGGGGGAGGGGCAGGATGGCCTGGTATTCTAGTGCTAACAATAGGAGGAACAAAGTGGTGGCATCAATATCATGTGGGACCATATGATGTCAGCCACCCTTTGCCTATGGGACTTATACTATGGGTCAGCATTCAACTGATTGGCATTTGGGGGTACACACAGGGGAAATAGGTACCATCCATTCACATGACATCTGGTCACACATCCACCTACTTCAGAGTAGCCAACTGAGCCACATTCTTTGAAGGTCACCATCCCTTTCCATGCATGGGCAAAGGCAGGGGGAAAGGGGTGGGGGAACTTGTAGGCCTGATCACATGCTACTTCATCCAGCAATGGTGGTCTCAAGAGGAGCAGCTGGTGGCTGCAAACGTTAAATGGACATGGGTGAGGAGATTGGACCACCAAGGATTCAGGTATTGCGGGGTGCTGCAGGGCTCCATTTTGTCACCCATGCTGTTTGCAGTGTATATGCACCCATTGGGAGAGATTATTAGGCAGTACGGCCTGAGTTTTCACTGCTACGCAGATGATACCCAGCTGTACGTGTCCTTTGTACCTGGTCAGGATGTGTTCCTCCTGGTATTTAACAACTGTCTAGCCGAGATCCAGGACTGGATGAGTGTGAGTTGGCTGAGGTTGAACCCGGTTAAAACTGAGGTGCTGGTTGTGGACCCAGATCATCAGGAGGTGGGTTTATCAGCAGGACTGCCCTCTGGACAATGGCTCGGGAGTGTTCAGATGACTACCTCAGACCAGGTGCGGAACCTGGGCGTTATTGTTGACGACAGCTTGACCCTGAAATTACAGGTGTTGGCAGTCATCAAGACCTATTTTTACCATCTGAGAAATATTGCCCATGTGAAACATCTGGTTCCTCCGGAAGATCTTCCAACTTTGGTCCACGCCTTCCTTACCTCTCGCCTTGACTACTGCGACGCCCTTTACTAGGGCTACCGGGGGTTGATATCTGCTGCCTCCAGCTAGTGCAGAATGCGGCAGCCAGGCTATTGACTGGCACCTCTAGGACTAGTAATATAACGCCGGTGCTCTGCAGACTGCACTGGCTGCCAGTTCAGTGGCTGATCATTTCCAAGGTCAGTTTGCAGACCTATAAAGCCCTACATGATCAGGGACCTAGTAACTTGTAAGATCTCCTTCACCCTTACTGCCCCCTCCACCCTCTCTGATCCACTGATGAGGGATTGCTAGAGATTCCTAGGGTTTGTTTAAAGACATCTGGGGCCCAGTCTTTTGGTTTTGTGGCCCCGACCCTGTGAAATTCTCTATCATGTCAGGTGCGAGATTGCCTGACCGTCCAGGGTTTTAAAACTGCTCTTAAAGTCTATTTATTTGATCTGGATATCCAGACTTTTAGGTGTAATTTACAGAGTTTTAAATTGAAGATGTTATTGATGTATTGCTTGTTCTGACTGTTTATTGCATTTGCTTTTAGTATGTACAAGCGTCTTGGTTTCAAGGAAGGTGCTTTTTATAAATAAAGTTTGATTTGATTTGATTTGAACTACTAGACCACAATAGATAGATAGCATTTGTAGAGCATTTTATTTCCTTTATGTAGTAAACCAGCTAGGCACACTGGAACTTGCTTCCTTTTTCAGGAGTTACCCAGCTCTTCAACATATACTGTACATACAGTACTGTACAGGCAGTACTAACATAACACAATAAGTGGCAAAGTTAACTAAAATCAGGAGGAATTATACAGGAACATAATACAAAAAAATAAAAACAAATACATTTTTTTGTTAGTTACATTTATAAGTGTGTGTGTTTGTGGGGGTGGGACAACTAGACCACCAGGAGGATCAGAAATGGGAACCAAGGAAAGTTCACAATCCAGAGAAAGCAAAATCAGGCATCAAGTCTGTGTTACTCGGTGTTTTGATGTAAGCAGATGCAACAGATTAGAAAATACTAGATTTTGGCTCCAGTGCACAGACACTTTGCTTTTACACTGGAAAATTACCAGTCAATCAAAGTGTGAATACCACTTTGTTTGCTTACTGATTCACATCACTGGGCTGGGTCCCAGGAGTGATGTCAGGCACTTCAATTCACTGGTTTCCTTGGTATCTTCTGTGCATTGCTGGGGCTGGCAGCCCTCTTAGTTCACATTGACTCTGTTCTGCTCAGCATTGCAGCTAATCACCCAGCATCAATTTTGGATCATAAATAGGAATTGGGTGGGTGGGAGGGCACTGGACTACCAGAAAGCTGAAAACTTGAGGGTGTTAGGGACGGTGACACATGCTACCAGTATTCCTGTGTGCCCAGCACTCGTCCTAGCTTTGGACGTGGTGACATGTTCAGTTTAATTCAATTTTATTTTTTTTAGTGTCAGGATTGGGACCATCCATTGCATACTTTCTATTTTACAATGGTCATAGGAGGGCTCTTATGTCTTGCACCTATGCTTGTGCATTTTGGTATCTGTTGGCAGCACAATGTTATGGGTGCAAGCAGCATATTTTGCTACACCTTCAGCTATGTCAGAGAATTGCACCCAAATAATCCCCATAATGGCTTACTCCAAACACTGCAGCTATTTGGAGGGGGGGGTTGCATTGTTGAGGAAACCTGACCCCAGTAGTTTACATTCATAAGGGGTGAATAAAATAATACCCAGCATCTTTTTGATTCACACAAAATGCCTTTTTGTGGTTTTTGAGGTTCTGGTTACGAGTTACTGAAACTAGATTATTCATTGCCTGCATTTCAAAACCACAGTTCTGGATTCCTTTTGTCACACTTTCAGTCCTCAGAAATGTAACGCTCTCACTGACAGTGCAGGCAGAGCAGAGATGTCTTACCTTTGGAAAATATGCTGCGGAGTGCCTCTGATGCATAGGTTTGTGGCAAAATGATGCTTAGGTACCTCAGTGGGTAGGGTATGCATTCTACTGGCCAGATGATTCCTAATTACATGCAATACAGAATGACGTACAAGAACAAAATGGTCAAAATAAGCAACTTTCATTTCAAACCATTTGGGCCTTTAAAGATTACATAGTAATGCAGTGTTGTAGACAAGCAGCTAGGGAGACTGCTTAGCTTTCTACAGATCATTTAAATGTCTAAATGTTTGAGTCATAAATACAGTAGGATATCAAAAGCGGGTCTTGCAGCTGTTTGAGCATTCTAAAGTTTTTTGGATCAATGCTGCTCCTTGGTTGACCAGCAGCAGGTGTGTGAATGCTAGACAGACTTCACTTTCCATCCCTGGAATCCAATTACCTCATCTGCAATGTGTTCCCATCCCCCAGGAGGCCCCAGTGTAGGGCTTGCATGCACACTCTGGTCATTTGGGTTGCAGTGTGTTCGATGTCACCTCACCACTGAGCTGACTGCACTCTGTAACATTCACTGGCATTTGAATATAGTGTGACTACCACTTTATTTGCTTACTGATTCACAAGATTTTATAATGATTCCTCACACTGCCCCACAACTCTGCCTCAGCACAGTGCCATAGAGGAATCACCTCCAGTGGGTGAGATGCTATTTCAAGCTATGCACCCATCTGAGTATTGTCCTCTCAAGTGAGGCAGCTAACAAAGATGCTAGTTCGTGTCATTTTCGTATAGAGAAGAGGGTCATGATGATGGAAACATAGAAGCTGACGGCAGATAAGGGCCACATGACCCATCCAGTCTGCCCTTCTTGTTGCATTGCTTACATTGTAGACCCCTCCAGGTCTATGGTACTTTCTCTGACACCCCCTTACCTATCCCTTATGATTCCTTTGTGCTTATCCTGGGCTTTTTTGAATCCCACCACTGTTTTTGCCCCCACAACCTCCTCTGGAAGACCATTCCAGCATCCACCACCCTTTCTGTGAAGAAATTTGCCCTCACATCTCTCTTAAATCTACTCTCCTCCAGCTTCATATCATGGCCCATTGTTTTAGAGCACCCTTTCCTCTGAAAAATACCTCCCACTTGTACCTTATTCACACCGGTGAGATATTTCAAGGTCTCAATCGTATCCCCCCTCTCCCTCCCCTCCTCCACGGTGTACATGTTTAATTCCTTTAGCCTCTCCTCATAGGACATTTGATGTAGACCCTACACCATCTTGGTAGCCCTCCTTTGGACAGCCTCCATCCTGTTTATGTCCTTCCTGAGATGTGGCCTCCAAAACTGGACACAATGCTCCAAGGAGAGCCAGGGGATACTGGGATGCATAGGAAGGGGCATCACAAGTAGAAAAAGGGATGTGGTTATCCCTCTGTACAGACAATTGGTGAGACCCCATCTGGAGTACTGTGTGCAGTTTTGGAGACCTCATCTATGCAAGGATATAGACAGGATGGAAGCAGTCCAGAGGAGGGCAACTAAAATGGTGCAGAGTCTGCATCAGAAACCATATGAAGAGAAACTGAGAGAGCTTAATATGTATACCCTTGATGAAAGGAGGGACAGGGGGACATGATAGAAATGTTCAAGTACCTCAAAGGAATCAACAAAGTCAAGAGGGTAGCATCTGTTAGAAAAGAGATGTGTAAGAACAAGGGGCACAATTTAAAGATAGAGGGGGATGGCTGAGGGTAATGTGAGGAAATTTTTTCACGGAGAGAGTGGTGGATGCATGGAACCGCCTTCCTGGGGAGGTTGTTGGGTCTAAAACAGTGGGGGAATTCAAATATGCATGGGACAGACATAAGGCAATTGTAGTGGGGGGTGGCAGGAAGTAGGCTGTTGGTTAACTAGAATCTGCAGCTTATCCAGTAGGTAGCGAAATGGGCAGACTGGGTGGGCCAAGTGGTCCTTATCTGCCTTCAAAGTCTATGTTTCTATGTTTCTAGGTGAGATCTTACTAACGACCTATATAGTGGCAACATCACTTTCCTCTTCTTGCTGATAATACCCCTACTTATACATCCCAGCATCCAATTAGCTCTCCTGATCGCCTTGTCACATTGTCTGGCTACCATCAGGTCATCCAATATGATTACCCCCAAGTCTCCCTCCTGCTTAGTTGCTACTAATATCTCTCCCCCCATTTTGTACTGCACCCTCACGTTTCTGTAACCCAAGTGCATTATTTTGCACTTTTTTGCATTAAACCTTAGCTGCCAAACTTCTGACCACTCCTCCAGTCATTTCAAGTCTCATTCCATCCTTTGCACCCCCTCCGGAGTGTCCACCTGGTTGCAGATCTTGGTGTCAGCCGCAAAGAGGCAAACATTCCCATCCAGTTCCTCTGTTATGTTACTAATGAAGACATAAAGAGGACTGGACCCAGTACTGACATCTGTGGTACCCCGCTGGTCAATCCCCCCCCCCAGAGTGAACTCCATTTACCACCACCCTCTGCCTCCTATTCTCTAACCAGTTTCTTACCCAGGTTACCACCTTACTGCCCAGCCCCTTGCTACCCAACTTGCCTACCAGCCTCCTATGTGGAACAGTGTAAATCGCCTTGCTAAAGTCCATGTAGGCCATGCCTACTGCCCCCTCCAATCCAACACCCTAGTTACCAAGTCAAAAAAATCAATCAGGTTTGTTTGGCATGACCTCCCCTCTGCAAAGCCATGTTGCCTTGGGCCCTGCAGTCCATTGGATTTCAGGTGTACCACAATTCTTTCCTCTATTAGTGTTTCCATCAGTTTTCCTACTACAGATATCAGGCTGACAGGTCTGTAATTTCCCACCTCCTCCTTGCTGCCATTTTTGTGTAGTAGGACTATGTCCACCCTTCTCCAGACCTCTTGTGCCACTCCAGTCTCCAGGGAATTATTAAACAAGTATGTCAGGGGTGCAACTTGCACCTCCGTGAGTTCCTTTAACACTCTTGAATGCACCCCGTCTGGCCCCATGGCTTTGTACACCATCAGATTAGCGAGTGCTTTCCTGACCCTCTCTTCAGAAAAGGGACTGGTGTCCATTTCCCTCTACCCCAGTCTCTTGGTGCTTATTTGTGGTCCCTCCCCTTTCTCCTCAACTGTGAAAACTGAACAGAAATATTTGTTTAAGATGTTTGCATTTTCTTAGTCCTCCTCAGTATAGCCTCCTGCCTCCTTTAGTAACTGTGCAATCCCTCCCCCAGTCTTCCTTTTCTCACTGCATACCAGAAAAATGTCTTGTCCCCCTTTGATACTGTCTGGGCTATTCTTTCCTCAGCTTGCACTTTTGCACTCCTTACTGCCTTGCCTGCCTCCCTCCATTTCCCCCAGATACACTTCTCTGTTCTCCTCTCCTGTCTCTAGGTTTCCTTATACTTTCTGAATGCCACTGTTTTTGCCTTTACCTTTTCTGCCACTTCCCTTGAGAACCATGATGATCTCCTCCTCCTCCTCTTCCTGCTTTTGCTTATTTGCCTGATGTACAGATTTGTAGCCTTTACTGTGCCCTTTTTTATTCTGGACCATTTCTCTCCACCCCCCCCTCCGGTGACAAATGAAAAAAACTCACGGTTTTACTAGGATTACATAGTTGAAATCGTAGCATTAGGAAACCCCGATGCTTATGGTTGATCACATGACCCTTCATTGGGGAGGGGGGGGGAGCCAGAGATACATTTCAGTCTTTTATGCCTGAAGTTTCAGGTTACACTGAGAACAACTGGTGGTTAAGTACATATTACTAGCAATAACAGGTACCTTCTGATCCACTTCCTGGTTACTATCTCAGTTTTACAACGTGCCAGATGTAATAACAGATGTAACACCCCAAAGTTTAAAAACAATGAATAAAGCACATTCATTGGTGGGGATGTGTGGTTTGAGCAGAGAGGAGTGTGAGGTTAGAACAGCTGTTTTGAGTAAGGGGGGGAGGGAAACAAAACATAGCATAGACACTGCAGCTGTCTATGTGTCCAAAGATGCAGTGCCAGGGAGAACTGCTTAGTGTTGTCATCAGAAAAGAACAGTCCAAATTATGTTGTATGGCTTATGCATGGCATGACCACCAACATGCATCATTTGATACTACAGGTTCTAGGGAAAGCGAAAAGGATACAGTCCAACAATTAGGTGCACCCAAGAAAGAGGCATGAAGGTGGAAAGCTGGAAATGTTACGTTCTGAATCCAAATGAGAGAAAGTCACAGTCGCAGCTAAATAGGTCATGCTAGGCAAAATAACAAGCACACATGCTATACATTTAAGGACTCAAGGAGGAATAGTGTACCTATTTGATAGCATGCTAAAGGTTCGCCATTTATACATTCGTGTTTTTCTTACATAACAACGAAGTCTGAGATGCAGTCTCATAGTATTTAAACTATTTAATGCAGCAAAGTAAGTTAAATTAAATCACCCAGGATATAAAAAGAAAAAAGGTGACAAATTATAAAGCTCTGGAACTTCCAAAACCAGAACACCAAGTCTTGAATGTATCTTCTGTGCCACTGACACACCTTCCATATCAAGTATTCAGCAGAAGTTTAAATTTTGTGCCCACACCAGTGATAAACTAATTTAAGATTTATATTGATGTACAAAGTTTTTTTCATAAACTAAAACTTAAAAAGTTCTATACTAATACTACCAGAATGGGGTATCACACAAATTAATCACTTGTAAATGAAAGCACAGATACAGACTTGTCACCAATTGTCACCAATACAATTAAATAACATAGAAGCAGAAGTGGAAGCAACACTGGATTTGGATTTGGACGTTTTCTTGATTTGATAAATGAGAATGAATTATCATTACAAGTTTCATCACCAGCTTCAGGTGCAAAAGACTGAAATGTACCTCTGATACTCACCACCAGATGAAGAGTCATGCGATTGACCCAAAGCAAGGGTGGTTCCTAATGCTACACTTCTGAGTATGTAAGCCTTATAATACCATTAGTCTTTTGCATTTTCAGTTGTTTTGGGGACATTCGTCTTTGATGCAATAGTGAGCTGCCCTCCTGTGTTTCTACTGCTATGGGTGAGTAGCTGCCATGGGTAGTGTAGCGGAGCCTGTGGGGTTGGTGGTCATCATCCTATGCTCTGGGATTTTCCTTGAGTTTTTCATCTATGTCCCTTAGGGTCAGCAACATGTGCCATGGCACAGGTGGATGGCGTGAAAACTCCGGACATACTCAGTACCTGTGCCCGACCCTTTGAGATGCAGCTGCTGATGCTTTGACACACGGCCTCTGCTGGGTACCAGGCAAACAACAGCATGCACTGTGCCTCTCTCTGAAGGAGGTAAGCTGTCTGCTAACACTCAATTCTCCTTCACCTCAGATGGCTCCCAACAACCCTGGTCCATTCCTGAACCAAGGTTGCCAGTGTGGTGGGTGGTGTGGCACCCAGTGTCTCAGCTCAATTCACCACTGGGCCAACTCATCACTTTCTTTTCTAACATGCCCTTCCAGCTACCACACTAGTAGTTCACAGTATCTCCCAATCCAAATAGTATGGAACATCACCAACTGGTGCACCAGTATCACCCACTGGTATACAGCATCATCCCATGGGTGCATAACATTACCCAATGGTACACAGTATCAACCACTGGTACAACAGTATCACCCACTAGTGCACAGCATCACCCACTAGTACAGCAGTATCACCCATTAGTATACAGCATCACCCACTGGTACAGCAGTATCACCCACTAGTGCAGAGCATCACTCCCTGGTATAGCAGTATCACCCACTAGTGCACAGCATCACCCACTAGTACAGCAGTATCACCTACTAGTGCACAGCATCACCCACTGGTACAGCAGTATCACTGACTTGTGCACAGCATCACCCACTGGTACAGCAGTATCACCCACTAGTGCACAGCATCACTCACTGGTACAGCAGTATCACCCACTAGTGTACAGCATGACCCATTGGTGCATCAGCATCACCCACTAGTACAGCAGTATCATATGAAGAGAGACTGAGAGAGCTTAATATGTATACCCTTGATGAAAGGAGGGACATGATAGAAACGTTCAAGTACCTCAAGGGAATCAACAAAGTCCAGGAGGGTAGCATCTTTCAGAAAAAGAGATGTGTAAGAATAAGGGGACACAATTTAAAGATAGAGGGGGAACGGCTCAGGGGTAATGTGAGGAAATCTTTTTTCACGGAGAGAGTGGTGGATGCATGGAACTGCCTTCCTGGGGAGGTTGTTGGGGCTAAAACAGTGGGAAAATTCAAATATGCATGGGACAGACACAAGGCAATTGTAGTGGGGGGTGGCAGGAAGTAGGCTGTTGGTTAACTAGAATCTGCAGCTTATCCAGTAGGTAGGGAAATGGGCAGACTGGGTGGGCCAAGTGGTCCTTATCTGCCATCAAAGTCTATGTTTCTATGTTTCTATGTTACTAGTGCACAGCATCACCCACTGGTACAGCAGTATCGCCTACTAGTGCACAACATCACCCACTGGTACAGCAGCATCACCCAGTAGTGCATAAAATCACACACTGGTACATCAGTATCACCCACTAGTGCACAGCATCACCCACTGGTACAGCAGTATCACCCACTAGTGCACAGCATCACCCATTGGTACGTCAGCATCACCTACTAGTGCACAGCATCACCCACTGGTACAGCAGTATCACTGACTAATGCACAGCATTACCCACTGGTACAGCACTATCACCTACTAGTGCACAGGATGACCCACTGGTACAGTAGTATCAGCGATTAGTGCACAGCATCACCCACTGGTATAGCAGTATCACCGACTAGTGCACAGCATTACCCACTGGTACACAGCATTTTCTAAAATTGTAATTCTACAACATATATCTGGGAGGACTGAATACAGGGGAGTTCAGGTGATTTGCTCAAGGTCAATACCTTGAATGGCATTTGAATCTGTGCTCTCCTGTTTCACAGTTCAGCAGTCTAAACAATAGGCCACACTGCTTTCACTGTCACCCTAAATAATTATTTATTTCAAGCATTTTACCACGAAAGACATTCTAAGCTTGTATCAGTTTGTTTCCAGATGTGTCCAGGGAAGTGGGGAAGGCGAGTGTATAATTCAATTACAAAATACAATGTTTACAAAATTGAATAATATTGAACTAAATTCAACAAAATGAGCAATTCACAGGGAATGCTTTGAGCAGCAGTTCTGAAATGCAATAAACGGCAGAAGAAAAGCAATAAGAACAATTTGCAGTGTGCAACAGTACACTACTAGGAAGGGGCAGGGGGAGTGACTGATAATAATACTAATAATCATAATCATAATTGATCTCCAAGAAGTCATGACTAATTTGACTATGATTTCATCAATAATAATGTACGCCCTGGAGACAAGAGGGGAGGGGGGAACATGATTGAAATGAACAAAAGTATCCATGGGATTAACAAGGTCATTTACAATGAATTGTTCACCATTAGTACAAATAAAAACACAAGGGGGAATCCATTAAAGCTGGCTATTGTAGGTTCAGGTGGGATGTCTGCAAGTTCCTTTTCACAGAGGGAGTGGTGGACAAGTAGGACAGACTATCAGAGGAGGCAGTCTGTGTCAAAACAGTGAGTGGATTCAAACACGGTGGGACAGGAACAAGGGCATGATAAGGACAGAAGTCAGCAGGGAGTGAAATGGGGAGGGGAAAAAGGGAGGAGGATGGGCACTAGGCCATTCCACAATCAATAGGCAGGGATGGGCAGACTGGATGGACCAGTAGGTCTGTTTCTGCCATCATGTTCTATGTTCCTATGTTTCTGTTGAGTGGGGGTGGGGAACGGTTCCATTAAAGACTTGACAGCAGTTTCTAAAGTCTGAAACCATGACTGTGACAACAGTCTCAACATTTTAAAAAGTTTTTTTTCGAATTTTCTCATGTTCATTTTGCTATTGCTTTGTTAAGCACCCTGAGCCCTGTGAAAGGGAGCCACATAAATAAAAGTACCTTGCCATGGACAAAACTGGATATGGTGACATTAGAGTGTGTTTTAATTTTGCCTTTGGGCTGGCAGACAGAATTATTCTGTATCCAGCCCTGGATAGTACATACCACTTAGAATAAGGTTGGGGTAGAAGACACCCAAAGCCACTTGATTTGCTGACTGCTCATCATCAATTGCTGCTGAGATCACCAGCCCGAACGAAATGCCAGTGATACCTTGAAGAAGCGTGAGCAGCACTACTAGCACCAAGGGACCATCATTTGGAATCTAGAGTGGCAATAAAAATGGCACAATTAGAAACTGGACAAGTTTTTGTCTTCTCCATCAGATTAATAAGGACCATTTTTCATCACAGTTGGAGTTCAGGGTTCTGGAGTCAGAGGTAGTCACAGGTATCTAGGAATTAGCCAGTGTCAACACCACAAAACAACTAAAAGGGGCCCTTAATGTATTTACACTTTCATGTGTGTTGTCTGTATCCAATTTTTATACATATCACTTGTTTCTGTACTTTATTTATATATTGTTAATGGCCTCATCTGTTTCCTTCGTCCTCTTCCCTCTCTTCCCCTTATCCCCTTCTTGTCATGACAACATCATTTCTGATCGTATTCCAGTCTTTTTTTCCTCCTTCTGTCCCAACCTTTCCTTCTGTTCCTTTCCTCCTTTGATTTGACAGGTCTGCTGGACTGATTTTTATTACTACCTCCTCCTCTCCAATCCGCTCCATCCCCCTCTCTTGTTGCCCCCCACACCCTCCCTGTTTACTCTGCTACTGATACATCTGCCCCCTTGCTCTTTTGCTTTCATAACCCTTGTCCTCCTGTTACTCTATATCCAGCTTGTAAATTGAACCAAATGGTTGCTAGTGCATTGCTTCATTGTATAATGTTATACTGTATGTTCTGCTTATTTGTTGTTTTTCTTTTTGATGTATTCTGTTTCTGCACTTGTACTTTGTTTTGCATCCTTTCCTGTAACTGTGTTTTTTGGATGTGGAGCCTTTGTAAAGGAGTCTTTGACTCAAAGGTTGTAATTCCTAGAGTTTAATAAATAAATAAATAGATATATATGGGATGTTTGTTTTTAACTTATATCCTTCTGTCCCCGTCACTCTTTTTCCTGTTTTGTCTTGCTTCTGCCCCCAACTCTTTCTCCCCCCTTCATTTTGATTTCTCTCTCTCTCAAGCCCCCTTCTACTGGGGTGAAGGTATACATGCACAGGTTACAGCACTGTTTTTGACATTTATTTATCTGTTCTATGTCAGTGTACTGTTTTTAAATGGGACTTTGATACTTCTTAATTCTTAAGTGCCCACACCTGTCACTAAGGCAATGAAATGACCATGTGATCAACTGAGTATGCCTTGCTTTTGTGCAATTCAACTACTGTATGTCGTAATCTGCGCACTTCTTGAAAAAGAGCCAGTGTGGCTTGAAACGTAGAAGACTGCTGTTGTGGGGTGCAGCTAGTGTGGTATGCTGTTTCACACTTTTTTTTTACCTCAAATAAAAGTTGAAGCAAATGGGACAAGTCTTCAGATGCCTTTTGTGAACTGTGGTGTTGAGACTGGCTAATTCCTAAATACCTGTGGCTCTTTCCACGCTGTGGATCTACCTGGTATCTCCTTGTAATCTCCATTTACCAAGCAGAGGTAGTCCTAAACATTTAAAGATCTACCAACACTTTAAGGAAAACACTGAAATACATCATAGTTGCACAAAATGGGAAGAATTTTCAAGTGGGAGAATGCTGACACGTGGGGCAATTTTTAACCTGTCAGAGTCCTCTTGTTTGCACCCAAATTCAAGCACTCTATTGTTAAAGAGGCTCAAGTTTTGCAACAGTTCCTTTGATTTACAGCTGTTTACATCAGAAAAGTTATTCATGCATTATTTTATTCACACAGATATCACCATGTTTGTAACAATTGTGCAAAACTGTGGCACAAGTTTGAACACTGTTAGACCACCTTTTAGGCTGTCTATGTTTAGCAGCATTGACACACAGAGAATACTGGATAGGCAACCATGCACAACCAGCCTGTGCTATCACAGAAGTGCTCTGCTTACATCAGACCTCGAGAACAAAGCTTGCAAGGTCCAATGCAATCAGAAGCCTGAGGTGGCAGCCCAGATTGGTTGGGCATGGGCTTGCCCAAGTAGTATTTTGTATCAAGGGTGTAGGCAGGCATACTCACTGTACACATTTGTGTACAGTTTTGCTGTGTCAAATCATATACCTTTTTGTTAACCTCATCATT
Organism: Neoceratodus forsteri; assembly: GCA_016271365.2. Lineage (NCBI taxonomy): Eukaryota > Metazoa > Chordata > Ceratodontiformes > Ceratodontidae > Neoceratodus > Neoceratodus forsteri. The sequence goes on from CM057450.1 coordinate 1,510,923,448, forward strand.
CTAATCAGTACAATTTAAATTGGTGTAGGCCACTGAGTTTTGAGGCCGCAGAGTCTCTGTTTACAAACTTCTGTTGTTTAGGGATAGATATATGTATAACCTGTTTAGAGATTAGTTGAGTCATCTAACAACCATCTAATTGGTTTGTTATGGGAGGGGGCAGCATTTAGAGAGGTTGTGTACATTCTCTTTAATGGGAGAGCAGCAGTTGGAGAGTGTGTGTTCAAAATGGAAATTTCTGGCTACACCCCTGTTTTGCATAGAGTATAGTGTTTTTGTTTAGTTTTTATTTATTTATTTTTTAAGTGAAAGTGTTTTCACAGTGTTCTGCAGCAGCAGGGAATGTGCCAGTGGTTTAAGTTCAGAGCTTGAACTGATTGGTGTGTGCATGGCAGCACTGTGAAAAACGCCAGCAGTCTTGAGGATTTCTAACCAGCTGGAACATTGTTGTACCACAAAATGGCACAGATGTGTTCCATGACCTTTGAACTGTGGTACAACAAGGTTTCAGCTGGCATGGTAATCCATGCAGAGCAAACACTCACTATGCACTTTTGGGGTTATGTGTAATATGGGTAAGAATGGGGGAGGTTGGATCAGTAAGTATGCAGATGACACCAAACTGGCCAGGGTGGTGTCTGACCCAGAAGGGGCAAGGGGTCTGCAAGGAGACCTGGATGGCATTTGTGAATAGGCATCATCCATGGGCATGACTTTTAATATAGACAAGTGCTGTGTCATTCACCTGGGATGTCAAAACAGCATGCCAGACTGTTATATAAATGGAAGTATACTCCACAAATCTGAGGAAGAAAGAGATTTGGGAATTCTGATTGACCACAAACTAACATATCACTCACTTGTAAATAAACAGATTGTAAAAGCTAAACGTGTGTTATGGAACATAAAGAGAAACTTTAGGAGTCAAAATGGGGAGGTGATTATGGCCCTGTATAGAGCATATGTTAGACCAGTGCTGGATTATGGAGCCCCGGTGTGGGGCCCAATATATAAAGGTGCTGTGGCCAACATAGAAAGTGTTCAAAGACAAGCAACAAAATTATATATATATATATATATATATATATATATATATATATAATTAAACATATGCCCTATGGTGGGTGATTAAATCAGTTAAAACTCATGTCACTGGAGACTAGAAGAGTTAGGGGAGATTTGCTCCTATGCTTCAATATAATGAGGGATGATTATATTCTGAACTAACTAAATTTCCAATTTAAAAATGATGGTAAAGGAATCAGAGGTCACCCACTCCAGCTCAGCCACACAAAATACAACACAAATAGAAGGATGGCCTTTTATACAGAAAGGGTGGTGGCTCCCTGGAACAGGCTACCAGAGAAAATTATATGTTTGGAAACAAAGACTCAATTTAAAAATTGCCTGGCTAAATACATAATGGAAAGAGGAAATGTCTCATAGTATGGGTCACCAGAAGGGAGCAGTTTATGGGCTATCCTTTGGCCCTCTGTGCTCCCAGATAACGTTGTATGAACCTTTGTAGAGAATAATGCACTTGAGTGGTTGCCAGGACAACATGGTAAACCTTGAGAGCACAACCATGAGAGGTGATTTTCAGCGGGGTTATCACCCGAATTCCCAAGCATTATATTTTAAAGTGTATGGGGGAAGAGACACAAGCTACACCAATGTGTTACCCTATTACCTGCAGAGAAGTATTTGAATTGAGGAATAAATGGAACAGATTTAAAAAAAAAAGTCCAAAGCGATGTGATTGGTCTAAGGAGGTCACGTTGAAAGCCGTGGCACAGTACTGTGGGTAACATCGCAGCGTCGTCCTCTGTGAGTAGACATCCAAAGATGCTGGACAGATGCATGGGCTTCAGGTAACTTCAGTAAGAACAATGAAGTGGAGAAAATGAAACAAGAAATGTTTTACTAGCCTTTGTGTGGCTTTCCCAGGAGACATTATTCAGTAGCCAAAATGCAGGACTCCTGAAAGAGGCGCATGCGTAGAGATGCCAAGTTTCTTCAGGTATTACTGTGACGTAGTCAAGAGAGGTTAACAACCTCTTGACATCACAACGATACCATAACAGCATTATAAATGGTTTGATTTGGTAATAAAGGCTCCCCTTACATTATATTACATGTGTGTGAAAATGTAGCACAATTGTGATGGATTTCTTTGAAAACCCTGCCTTACAGCTTTATGTCACATATGTTTTTCTCTAGCTCTCTTCCATTCATTGCAGCAGACAGAGCAAGAATAACCCACATTCCTACTAGGTAGAGTTCCACATTTCCAGTCTTTCAGTTTTTCTGTCCTTTGGTTTAAATTCAGGGACAAGCCAGCTTATAATTCAAGATAATTCAATACAAGTAATGGAAGGACCATCTTGCTGGGCCAGATTTCCTTTTCTGTGCTTATGTGTGATTGCATGTTTCATAAAACTTCAGTTGCGTCAGATAAATGGACCAGCACATGTTGGGTTAGTACAATTCATGAGTGAGATAACAGCGCCACAATGGTGTACATTAATCATATTCTCCAGCACCAACATGATCGTGGACTTTGCCTGGCCCCTAAGGAACTCCTCTTGAAACTACATCCTGCCCAAGCTAGTGGGGGTGGGGCAGTGGCAAACCATAGAGCACCAGGAAGGGTCAGGATGAGGCTGAGGGATGATGGAAGTAGTATGGTGAGCCCCAGTACCAGAACTCAGAAGGTTGGATGGGAGTCATAGAAAAAAATAAAACTTCATGGTGTTTATAGTCAACAGAAAAGCAGATTATTTATATCCAGGACATTAATGTAGCAGAATAATACTGCGATGGTAAACATTAACTACAAAAAACATGTTAATACAAATTACATTTTTAACATATGTACTATCCACCGATTAGACCCACATAATCAACAAGTTGTAAAAAAAGGAAAAGAATAACCTCTTAACTATAGAAGGAGTAAGTTTTCTGTAAATATTGGCCAATCTGGAGGATAAAGAGATATTACAGAAAATCAGGGAAAAAGGCAAGCATGCTGTACAAGGAAGCTGAGCGGGGAAAGAATGGAAACATAAAAGACTATAGTGGAGGTGCAAGAGGATGGTGAGGGAAGGAAAAGCCCAGACAGAGTTATCTATAGCCCTCAATAAAGGGAACCCCAAATAGATTTTTTATGTGGGAAGATGTGTAAGGTACAGGGGAGAGGAGAGGGGCCTTGGATGAAGAACAGAGGACTGGGGACAGTGGAAAATAGCAATGTAATTACTGATGAGTTAAACCCAGACTTCTAATAGTTTGTAACAATAAGAAGAATTGGAATGGGAGTGTAGATCAGATGGAAAAGGGGAATTATATTTTAGTTATGGAGAGTATAACAATAGAGCAGAAAAGCAAGCCACTGTCTTAAAGAACTTAATGTAGAAAAGTCACCAGGGTGAGAGGATACACACCTGAGGATATTGAAGGAATTGGCTATTGAAACAACTTTACCATTAACTACAATAGTCATTTCACTGATCAGGTCTGTAGAGCTGCTGGAAGGTCAGAGAAGTATACAGACTCAGTTCACTGGAATGGTAGGAGAGATGAACCAGGGAGCTTCAGACTAGTAAGCCTGACATCAACTGTGTGTAAAATGTTAGAAAAGGTAATGGTCAACTCCATGGCGCCAGGCAATAGGGGTTTGCCTGGCACGCTGGTGATCCAGATTCACGTCCCGAGCCTGGGGAGGCAGGCAGGGAGGATCCAGAGCGTTCCTTGGATGCTCTCCTCCTGGGGAAGGGATCCAGAATGAGTCACTCTCTGGCAGCTCCTGGTGGCTAGCACCATGCAATGCATCGTGGGTGACCACACGATGCCTGTGCGGGGCAGCCAGGATGCTGCTGCATGCATCCAATGTGTGGGGAGGGAGAAAACCAAGAAAATGGCCACCTTGCTGCCGGATGATGGTGGCCCTATCCTCTGACACCACAATGGCTGGGATAGCCCCCATGCTGTGCTCCTCGCTGCCCTGGTGCAGATGCAAGATGGTGCCTGTGGGCACTGTAATATCCCCTCCCCGGTAGCCCCCAGTGGGGTAGGGCCCCCCTTTTAAAGGGATATGGTGGGACAACCAGGGCAGCACGATGAGGAGGCAGTGATGGTAGGATCAGAGGATCGGGGTGGAAGTGAGGAGACTAGCCGACCGAAGTAGAGGTCAGTTTTAATGGCCGCTGGCAGGAGAGGTAAATAAATAATGCAAAAGAACAAAAAAAAAAGAAATGGTAACTGTAGCCTTTCAAGGAGACTGGGTGAAATGAAGATAATCAGCATGGGATGATGGAGGGTAGATCCTGTCAGACAAACCTATGATTATTTTTATATTTGCTTGCGAGCATCTGCAATGCAAACATACTGGGCTCCACGGATAGTGTAGGGATGGGGAGTTATTTGCTGTAGCAGTCAATGCAGATGAGCCTGCAGTAGGTGTGTAAGTCAACATCCAATGCTGGCAAGGCTGCTACTGACGTGGCTTTGCTGGCTAATGGGCAGACACTTCTCACATATGAAAGGTTGCATCTGCACCTATCACAGTGTAGTTGCATCCTTCCATATCACCATCATCAGCCAGGGAAACAGTGTCCTATCTCCATCCCAGTTCAGCTTCTCAATAGGAACAGCAGCAAGTACTCAGTTACACTGCCGCTATCCATCTCACTTGACCAAGCTTGTCAGTAACATCGGTAGTGGGTGCTCAATCCCATCATTGGTTTCCACCGTCTCACCTGACACAGCTTTCCAATAATGTAGAACAGGTGGTCAGTTGCCTAATGCCACCACCAGTAGCCCCCACTCTCACCCGACCCAGCTTTCAAATATGACTGGCAGTGAATTCTCAACATACCACCAATACCCCCCTTCCCACCTGACCCAGCTTGTATACAGTACTGGTGATTGGTGCACAACTCAGTGCCAGTAGCCATCAACCCAGCAGACCCAGCTTTCAAATATTATCAGTGGCATCTGCTTAACCCTGCCATTGCTAGCCCCTTTCCCACCTGACCCAGATTGTAAATAGTACTGGTGGTGGGTGCTCAACTCTACCACCAATTGCCCACCTCCTGCCAGACTCAGCAAAATCACCCCAGCACACTCTGACACTAGGATGCCCTACCTCCAGTGCTGGCTAACCCCCCGAACAAGATGCAGTACCAGAGTGACCATCCCCAGTGCTGTCAACCAATACATTGACACTGGGGTGGCCAATTCCCAGTGTCAGACCCTACAATAAAGAAAACCATCTGTTGTTATCCTCATTGTTGTTTTTGTAAACCTGAAAAAAGAAAACAGTCCATGATATGTACAGCCCCCCCACCCTAACTCCCTTCCCTCAGCACCCCACCACCTCACACAGACACCCACACCCCTCACTCACCCATCTGGTCCACTGGCAAACATCCTGCTGCTAACAACACCAATTGAAAACTGACTAAAAACAAGGTAAATCTAGTTAACGGCTTTGTAATGCATTTTGAACTTTTACTCATAACTTCATTTTTTCAAACTTTTTGCTCCAAATTTTGAAGATAGCTTTTTATATCCCATCTCATTAATCAGAGATGTGTAATTTTTCAACCCACCTCTGAAATGTGTTTTCATAGTCACTCTGTGAAATCACATTTCAGATGAGACTGATAAATTCCCACCCATTTTTATCATAAGGTGGGGTCATAAAAAAAGTTGAAATTTGGGGTCAAAATGTCAAGTGCAGGTGTTAGAGAGATGCATAATAGGAATGGCAGTGAAGTACTGAAGTAATGCCAACCCCCACCACCACCCTGCAGAGACTAACAGGCATTGGGAGGGTGCTTTAACACTCATGCCATTCCACCTCACCCCCCCCTGCAGACACCGGCCGGTGTCGCAGTGTGCCTTGAGGTCTTTGGCCCTTATGCTTACCCCATTCCATAAGGAAATAAGCTGAGATGGGTGCAGTATTGGAGAATGGGGTGAACATTAGGCCTGAAGACCCCATGGCACACCTCAGTGCCTGTCAGTGGCTGCAGGGTGGGGGTGGAATGGGGTGAGCATTACAGCCGACTACCCCAAGTTACCTCCCCAATGCCTGTCAGTCTGTACAGGGTGGGTGTTAATGTTGGAAACCCTAATGCCCTGGGCGTTTGTTGGTATTTTTGCTCCAGATTTTCAACATGGGCTTTTTGGGACCCCCACCTCATGAACAGTGGCAGTATCATTTCGTTACTCAATCCCAAAAGGTGATTTCGCAGAGCGAGTGTGCCATTCAGTGCCACAGGTGTGAAAACTCATTTCAGGCAGGATGTAAAAAATGTCAGCTGTACTTTTCATGAGGAGGTGTGAAGAAATGGCAATGTTGAAAATCTGGAGTGAAAATATGAAAAAGTGTAGAAGTTATGAATTAATAGTAGAAACTGTGCAGCGCACACTGCAGTGCAGTCATGTTTTGGAATATTTTCACCAAATTTTCAACATGGCCTTTTTGGGACCTCCCCTCATGAACAGTGGCACTGGGATTTCATTAATCTATCCCGAAAGTTGATTTCACACAGCCACAGTGCCATTCTGCGCCACAGGTGCAAAAACACATTTCGGGTAGGATGAAAAAAATGACAGCTGTACTGTTTATAAGGGTGTGTGAAAGAATGGCAATTTTGGAAATCTGAAGTGAAAATATTAAAAACTAATGAAGTTACGAGCGTGCGTAGCAACTGAGCAATGGACGCTCGTAATACAGTCATTTTTGGGAGTTTTTTCACTAAATTTGCAATAAGGGCTTTTTGGGACCCCACCTCATGAACAGTGGCATTGTTCTTTCATTAATTGGTCCCAAAAGGTGATTTCATGCAGTGACTGCAAAATTACCTTTCAGGACTGAGAAACAAAATGACAGTGACAGTGTTCATGAGGAGGGGTCCCAAGAACCCCATGTTGAAAATGTGGGACCAAAACTCCAAAAAGTGTCTGAGATATCAACCTAAGTTAAAGCCCCCCTTTGATTGCCATTGTAGGGCTCACCATGAATTTTTTTCAGTTTGTGGTCAGCTTTTGAAGAGTGCAGATGTGTTCCCGGTCCACAGAAGATCGCTGCTCCCGACCTCCAGAGGTAAGTATTGGTGAGGGGAGGTGGGGTGAGCAGAGGGAGGGTCTGAGTTGGGGAAGGGAGGCTGGTGGGAATGATGAGGGACTGTTTTCTTTTTTTTTCAGGTAAAAAAAAAAAAGACCTCTTGGGACTGTTTTCTTTTTTACAGGTAAAACATTAATAACACGGATTTCAGCACATTGGGGTGGGCTCCCAGTGTGCCAGAGTACTGGGGGTGATCAATGCTGACCCAGGGATTGGGCACCCCAAGGTCGGCTGAGAATATAGGGATGTGAGGGGGGGTGGCGCATCTGACACTGGGAGTGGGCATCCCAGTGTCGGAAACATCAGAGGTAGTTTTTTGCCACACTGAGGTAGACTCCCAGTGTGCCACATTAAATGGGGAGGGGGATACATGCTGACACAGGGATTGAGCACCCCGATGTTGGCAGGTGGGGGGATCTGCTAGCGCAATCGTGCTTAAAGTGAAAGTGTCTTCGGGCACTGTATATTTCTAGCCCGTATGGAGTTTAGACTGTGGCCTACTCTGCATGGGTTGGAGAAGATGAGCAAAAGGAGTCAGCAAGAAGGGGGAGGCAGGGGAGGAAAGTGCATCCTCCCACCTTCCAGGAAGGGACCGGTGGGGTGGCGAGGTGAGGCAGAGATGTCAGCCAGGCTGATCGGGATGCAAACAGCTGTTTGCTGTGCAGTGACCTGCAGATAAAAGGAAAAAGCTGCCACATGATTGGTGCGGCTTTTTCTTTTCAAGTGCAGACCACTTCAGGCAAAACAGCGTCATGATCAGCCTGGCTGATGATTGGTGTGATACTGTTGAGCCCCTTGCAGAGCACTCTGCATTGGATAGACAGCATCACACCCCTCAAAAGTCACTTATGCCAAGAAGTTTGATGCAGATGCTCAAAATTAAAAATCAGGGAAACCATTTTATAATTGCAATAAATCATTTCAGGGTGTGCGTAATTAAGGAATAACAGCAATTCTCAGGTGCATAAAGCCCTCAGCTTCACCTCAGACTTCACTTTCCGAGGTGTGCAATTATCCTACAATAACACACACTGTCATGCTTTATTGTTTAAATAGTATGAAGCAAACATGTTCGGCATTGACAAATGCTTGTTCAGGAAGGTATCAACAGAAATGGGCAGGGTGAAGTCTGTGGTTGTGATATACTTGATTCACTTGGTTTGTAGGAGCACAAAAAAGGCCATATAGCCCATACCATGGCTCCTTCTAAGACATAATGTAATATTTTAAGCTTCCACCATTGGTGATATACTTGTCAAGTTGTTTTTTAAACTCAGTTTTGTTTTTACTTGATATTATATTTATTGGCAGTCTATTCCACAAGTTAGCTGAATGTAATGTATAAAAATATTTTCATTTGTTTGTTTTAAATCTATGTATATTGATTTGCAATGGGTGACCTCTTATGACTAGGGCGTCATCTTTATATATGCTGTTTAGTTCATTCATCATTAATGGATCATTCATGATTTCAAAATAAAGCAACATGTCCCCTTGTTGTCTTCTCTGTTCTAGGCTATGTAGTCCTAGCGTTGCTAGTCTCTCTTCATACAACATGTTTTTTATACCTGAAATGGATTTAGTACTGTATATCTGCACTGAACACTTTCTAACTTTTTGATATCTGTTTTTGTGTACGGGCACCATATAACTGGCTACCGTGTTCCAGAATTGGTCTTACATATGACTGATAAAGCGGGAGAAGAACCTTTTGATTTCAACTTTTTATGTTTCTCTTGATTACTCTAATGGTATGGTTAGCCATACCTCTCAACCTTTCTTCAGCAAAATGTGTGACAAGATGTGTGACAAATGAGTAAAATGTGGGACATATCATCAAACACGGCTCTGCAAGCTCAGAACACTGTGGCTATCAGTGCACTAGTGTTCATAATGTTTGCTGATAATTGAACACAGTAGATCATTATGAATTTCTGCTTTAAAACCTCAGTGAGAAATGTGGACTATCACTACCTCGATGTGGGACAAAGGATTTCTGAGGGTTAAAATGAGTGACGTACCTCGTAATGTGTGACAGTTGAGAGGTATGTGGGTTACCTTTAGAGATGACTGATGTGTATTGTTCTCTAAATGTAAATTTTTTATTGAGAATGATTCCCAGATCTTTCTCTGATGTTTTATTTGGAAGCGTGTTTCTATTTAAAGTATATGTATGATGCTTATTATTTCTTCCCATGTTACTAACACAGCATTTGTCGGTGCTTAACTTCATTCTCCATTTTTCTGTCCTTGACGCAATGTTATTAATATCTTGTTGTAATAGTTCTATTTCGGGAATCTGATTTGCATGGACCACAGAGTTTAGTATCATCAGCATATTTAATGATATTATTATTGATGTTTTTATCTAGATCTGCCATGAATATTTGAAAAATGATTGGTTCGATGACAGAACCCTGAGGTACACTGCTTGTTACTTGTCCCTCAGTTGACAAGTGACCTCTAATGGATACTGCCTGAAGTCTATTTTTAACCAATTTTCTACCCAGTTGATAATGTGTATGTCAATATTATATTTATGTCATTTTTGACTTATGGCCTACTGACTTACTTGTATTTTAATAAGGCATTTGGCAAGGTAGCACATGACCAAGCTAACAGAAGAACTGGAGCATGCATGTGCACTGATGCATATAAAGAAATGGCAACATACAGTACATGGTTGTCTGGGAGGCTGAAGAGGATGTGCGTAGGAAGAAATGTCTGGATGAATTGCAGTGGAACATGGGGTACCAAAGAGGTGATACTAGGAGCTACTTAATTGAACATATATGTTGGTGACTAGATGACTAGGAAGCTGGGTACCACCGTTTTCTTATTGCACAAACATATGATGAATTGTTAACATAGAGAAGGAGGCAAGGGAATTTCAGGTTGATCTTTATACATTAAACAGATGGGCTGATACTGTAGGTGGCAAATGAAATTCGACGCCAGCAAATGTATTTGTTATGGTGCTAGCAGTATAGCCTAGAGGTTAGAGTAATGAGCTATGAATGAGTTTGGTACATCCAGCAGACCTGTGTTTGCTTCCCACAACGTCCACTTGCATTCTTTGTGACTCTGAACAAGTCACTTAACCTTCCCAGTGCTCCTCGGTCACCCATGAAAACAGGCCTTGTGCCTAATGGGCCTTACCCAGTTATCAAAGAATAAAATAAATTTATAGTTATGCACTTCAGTTATAGCAATCAGGGAAGACAGTGCAAGTTGGGAAATCAAACACTGGAAGCAGCAAATAGTGAAAGAGACCTGGAAGTGATTGTAGCCAAGGAACTAAAGAACATGAAGCAGTGTTTAAAGGACTGTAGGGCAGAAAGTGCAGTTTTGGGGAATCACTGCTGGAGTTTTGTGAGTAGACCAATGGAAGTTATACTGCCCACTGTATCAGATATGTGAGGAGGCACCACTGAACTCTGTTTTGGACACCATACTACAGAAGCGAGCTGGTTACATTAGAGAAAGTGCAAACACGGCAACAAAAATTATTAATGGATTGGAAGGGATGGAATGCCAGGAAAGACTAGTGGACTGGACTTGTTTTTATTGGAATAGAGGAAACTGGGGGGTGTACTATGATAACAGTTTTATAATTATTGGTTATTCTGTCTTCAAACTTGATTGCCTACATTATCCAATATATGCACTTACACAATTTCATTTAGTAGATACCTGCTCTTTAAAGCTACCAGTCGACTATATTCCATCAGATGTGTGATGTTATGAAAAGGCCTGTGTACTACATTGTAAATCTTGCTTTAATACAACTTGAGGTTTAGTGTGCCCTATCTGTATCTTCCTATTGTGATAAACAGAGATGCCAAGGTGCAATGGTGATGAAAGGTAAACTGGGTGACTGTTGTGTAATGATTAAGAGATTGGTGTCAGTCACCATAGGTGTGTGCAGTGCCCAGTTTGTATGCAAGTGACTGTTAATGCAGAGGTTACCAAGACCCCACACACCCACAGGAAAGGCAGCTCATCACCCACTACCCCAAAAATCAGAGACTGAAGTAAAGATGGGTTTTCTCCATTCCCTATGACTGTATCATCTTACTCCCCCCTCCCCAGAAAAATTTGCTATTAAGCAATGGGTGTTCAAAAACATGAAAACCTAAGGATATTTAAAGGAACACTACTTTTATTTTTTTTATGCTTTTTTAAACTTGTGTTATATTTAATATAGTATTTTGATACAAATTTATTCATTTGGTTTTTGGTACCCAGGTAGGTACACTAGACAACCAAGTGCCTATTTTCAGATACGACACTGGAGTTTACATTACATAAGAGAACAACAATAATTTTAGTACAATACAAGTATGTACAAGCAATATACAACAATAATGTCAGGGGGGAATGCAATCATAGAAGGTTAACACAAAACACTAAATTCCCCCAGCACTACTACTCTGTTGTTTGCAAGGGAAGAACCTAGAGTTCACAGCACTGTTTTTAATGCATCAGACTCTTTGCAATGTCACTGTGGAGGATGACTTTGAAATTACCAATAGCTGGCTCAGGTAGTGAGGTCACATTTGGGAAACAGGAAACTGCATAGATGAGGAGGGTCCTATAGAACATACTAGCCAAGTTTCACTATCAAAGATCCTTGAGCCAGTCATATAATGACTCCACTGATGTCCATGGTAAGAGATGAAATTGTTCTTACCCTGATTTCCAGTTATAATATGAAAAGTGAGGGAACCAGGTGAGTCTAGTGTGCTGCAGGAGTTAATCCATGAAACCAAAAGCTTCTTTCTGGTTTCTAGTGCCATGATTCACAGACAGGACCATTGAAAGAGCGGTGGTGGAGTTCTTCTATACATATCCCACAGCCTTAACTGTGAAATAATGTATCATTTTGCTGCCCCTCTTCCCATGAACCCCTCCTGTGTAGGCTTCCTTTCCCCTATTCACTTCCCCTCTACATTGGTAGCATTTATTCCTACTCCAAAGCGGTTCACCCATGCCAGTGCAACAACAAAAAGGGTGAAGGACATTAGGGAGCAAGCAAAATGAGGATAGCTATCATCATGCCCAGCCATTGTGCTGCCCAACCCCAGTTGTGCTGATTGCCCCAGGGCAAGTTCCCTGCACCCCCCACTGTGGGTGGGTTCACCCCCTGCAACCACCAAAACTATAATATAATCACCCCTACATCAGAAGTGTATGGGGCAAGTGGCATAACACCCGTACAGTCCCGTCCATGCCAAGCTGTGAAATCCAGTTCACCAGTATGACAGGTGAACTGGTTGCGGTACCCACATTATGGATCCCTAATGAGAGTGCCCCTCTAATGGTATATGCTCCAAAGCTAAGCCTGACTCCTATTCTGCCACCTTCTCTACCATTTTCTATTTCTCAGCTTCAGGTGAGCTCTTGGTTATCTTAATATAACTAACCGCTCTCTCCCTCAGTAAAAAACAGCATTCACCAGATTGGGTTCCTCAGTCACACAGCTCATTACCAATTCTACCCGTCTCAACCCTCACTCCGCAGATCACTCCTTATTGACTGGGTCCTGCCCTCACACCCTACTACATTTTTTCCAACCGAATGCTTTCAATGATCATCACATGGTCTACAGTATTGCATCTGTAAGATCTGCTGTGCTAAATCCCTGCTGAAGTTTGTCTGTTCTAGGTCACTCATGTCTCTGGAGTTCCTTTCCCTGCTAGAGGATCATTGTGTCACTGACTGACCAGCACTCATGTTATCCACTAATATACTGTAGCTGTGGCTCTAATCTTTTTCATGTCCAAATGCATTGTACTATGGAACAAATAAACGTGCCCTATTAGGAGGCCATATCTCTGTGGGTCTCACCTTCCCTGGATTTCATCAGCAGTCATTGATCTGCACAAAGCTTTATGAATCTGGCTGGCTTCTCCACAAATCCTTGGGCTCTCCTAAGGCCTTGGTGAGATACATACAACTACAAAATGCTAGCACTAAGGCCAGCTGCCTGGGAGGGAAAATCAATTAACTTCACCAACAACTTTCAGAACAAGCTAATATCCTCTAATAGGTTTTTCAGGTTATTAACTGTCATCTGACCCCCCTTATCTCGTCTGCCTCCACCCATCCTCAAACTAACAAATTCAGCTACTGTATCTCTGATTCAACTAAGTTTTCTAACACCTTTAATAATTTCTTCACCTCCTAGGCTGTCAACCTACTTCCTCCCCCTTTCTCCCCTCTTCCCTTCCTACCTGCCCAGTCTCTCCCCAGATGACCCCTGCTCTCCCACCCTCCACTCTAGCATATTTTTACTTCCCCAGTCTCCATTGAGACCACCCCCACCACCTTATTCTCTCTTAATCCTTCTGAGGTGTACATCTCTGATGGGCTAGATGCTAATATCCTTCATCCCTCTCGCTACCATTTTCAATTTTTTTTTTCAATTTGGGTCCATCCCCTAGTCCTGAAAGCAGTCTAAAGTCCTTCCCCCTCCACAAAGGTGGTGACTATTCCTCCCCAGTTAATTACATGGAAACATAGAAGCTGTCAGCAGAAAAGGATCTCCTGGTCCACCTAGTCTACAGTATGGTTCCTACCTACTGTGCTGCCTTAGACCCTAATTGATCTCTGGCCTCACCCCCCCAGCCCTGTTACTAAGGTCCCTCTTTGTCTATCCCATGCATGTTTGAAACCTGTTAACCATTTTGGTACCCACCACCTCTGTTGGGAGTCTGTTCCAGACATCCACCACCCCTTCTGTAAAGAAGTATTTCTTCACATCCCCTCTAAGTCTTATCCTCTTCAGCTTCATAACATGCCCCCTTGTCCTTGAGCATCTCATTCTTTGCAAAATGCCACCCTCCTATACCTTACTGATACCTTTGAGGTATTTGAATGTTTCCATCATGTCTCCTCTTTCCTCCTTTCTTCTATAGAGTACATATTTAACTCCCTAGATCTTTCCTAGTAGGGCTTCTGATACAGGCCATGTACCATTTTGGTTGCCCTTCTCTGTACTGCCTCCACCTGATCTGTGTCTTTCCTGAGATGGGGCCTCCAGAACTGGACACAGTACTCCAGGTGAGGCCTCACCATTGATCTATACAGGGGTAACACTACCTCCCTCTTTCTGCTGGTGATATCCCTCCCTATCCACCCCAGCATTCTACTAGCCTTTCCCACTGCCTTATCAACATAAATTACCAGCCTGTCTCTGTCCTCCCTACCTTGGCTAAGGTGCAAAAAATTATTCTCTCTCAGTTATCCACCAACACTGATCCCTCTGCTTTCCTCACTCCTTTGTAGTCTAGCTTCAGAAAACACCATTCCACCATCTCCTCCCTAGTCTAGATCACGGACTTCTTTCTGAAACGCATTGACCAGGACCTGTTCACCCGAGCCCTTTTATAGACATATCTTGGATAAGTTAAGTGGTGCTGACCTATTTGACTTGGCAGTTGAGTGGTTCAGGCACTACTTCTTGGACACTCTTCAATCAGTCCAGGTTGGTGATGCCCTATCCACTATCCCTGCTCATCAAGTCCAGTGTCCTTCAGGGCTCTTTCCTTGGACCAGTCCTTACTTCCATCTTCTTAAATGATCTCCCTTCTACTTTTTTTCTCCTCATGCATTCACATGTAGGAAGATGACATGGTTCTGTTTGCTTCTGGTGCTTCAGTCCCTGAGCTGGAATTGCCACTTATGCATGACTTTAACAATATCCAACATGTTCAGCTCAAACCAGCTCTCACTAAATGCCAAAAAGACTGTCTCCATTACCACTGGAACAAGGCAGAAACTAGCAAGGCTCCAACATATCATTGTCTTCAAGACTCTGGAAGGCAAACTGCTTGGAGAGGTACCCACTTTAAGTACACAGGGGTCTGGCTGGACCAGAACCTCAGCTTTTTTTCACACAGATTGATGCCCTGCATAAAAAACTCACCCTCCTAACCTCAGTGTGCAGTACTGCAACAAAGTCTGCCTTTCTCTCCCAGCAGCTGCAAGATCATCCTCAAGATGATCTTGTCAGTGTTTGACTAAGTGGATGTAGTCTACAGCACTGTCCCAAAGTCTACACTTGCCAGACTGGATCCCTTTTTTTATGTTCACTGTACCCACATGCACAGCAAACATTTTGTTACCAGAGTGGCTTTTGAGGCGTGCGACAATGTTAATTCAACGCAGAGTGTTCTGCAAGGGGCTCAACAGTGTCACACCAACCATCAGACAGGCAGATCATGACAGTGTTCCAGCTTGCTGGGGGGAAACTTTGTGTAGTTTAAAGGGAGAGAGCCAACCCAATCATAGGCCAGCTCTAAATGCTCTAAATCTCTCTGGACCGCAGACACATCTTCACTCTTCAAAGCAGGACCGTGAACTGAGGAAACCAGGTATGTGGTTCAAATGTATTTCAATGGGGTTTTGAACTTGCTGCCATAACTTGGTCATTTTTGAATATTTTTGCCCCAAGTTTTTAACCATGCCTTTTTGGGGACCCCAGGTCATGAACAATGGCAATGAAATTAGGCAAATCTATCCTGAAAGGTGATTTTGTGGTCACTACGAAAAATCCCCTTTCGGGCAGGAGTTGAAAATGTTCTCTACCCCTGTTCATGAGGTGGGGTCATAAGAAGGTTATGTTGAAAATTTGGGGTAAAAATGTTACAGAAACAACAAAGTTATGAGCCTACACTTAAATTTCCAAATGCAGGCTTGTAACTTTGGTCATTTTCAATATTTTGACTCCACATTTTTAACATAGCCATTTCTTTACAGTGCCTTCATGGTGACAATCATTTTTCAAATCCTGGCCAAAATGTGTTTTCGCACCTGTGGCGTGTGTGATGAAAATCCCTCACTAGGGACTTCAAGTTCACTGCCACCACAGTGGGTTTTTACCAATAGGACCCAGGGAAGCCTGTTTCTTACCTCCTCCTCCTCCTCCTTCGCAGAAGGTCAAGAAGGTCAACACAATAAATGTGGATAGAGTGCCCCTTCAGAGACAAACTGCAAACAGAGTCCAGCAGAAATAGTAGAGTTACCCTTTTAAATAAAACAAGCAGTCACTAATTCTATAAAAATATGGTTATTTACTAAAAGACTACAAGTATTTGCAACACTGTGTATTTACAGGAAAAGAAAGGGGTTGCACATTTAATAAGAAGCAGAAAATAAAACAAGTTGAACAGACAGTTTGTGTACAGCAGAATTCTGAGCTATTCTCACCTAAAATCCTTCACCTGCCCTAGCTACAGAATTGCGCTGTCCCTTACTGTGCTATTTTACCATTCAGCTAGTCTTTGTATGGCAGGGTCCCTGGTCTTCAGATGTTCCAAGTCCAAGAGGAAGAGTTTTCTTACAGCACCTCAATTTATTTCTTGCTCACTGCGGGAAGGGGTCTCATTCCCTTTGAGTGACAGTTCCGTGCTGTCCCAGCCCTATTTGAGTGCGTGTGTGTGTGTGTGTGTGTGTGTGTGTGTGTGTTTGTTCACTCTTCAGCACCTCCTTGATAACATTATGACATGCACCTGCTGGGTCCTTTGTCCAACAGGGGAACATCTCCAGGAAGGACTTCCTTCTGGGGCTATTGCTTTATTGCCTCCTCCCTAGCCTTCCTGTTAGCTTTCCATGAGAACATCAGTCCCTCCACTCTGGCTGACATAAGCTGTCATATACTACTTGATAGTGTGATCTGTTAGCCATCTTGGACCTAAAGCAGATGCAGATTCAGAAAAGAATAAATGAATTAAAAGAATACATGGCTCTGGTCCCCTTTCCTGTCACAGCATGAAATCACCTTTTGGACAGGATTTGAACATTTTCTCCACCCTTATTCATGAGGTGGGCTCATAAGAAGGCTATGTGGGGGTCATAAGAAGGTTATATTGAAAATTTGGTGTACAGATATGAGAAAACAACAAAGCTATGAGCCTACACTGCAGTTTTGTTCATTGCACGCTTGTAACTATGGTAATTATCAATATTTTCACTCCAACGTTTCAGCATAGCCAGTTTTTCATACTACCTCATGAATGTGACTGCTGTCATTTCTCAGATCTTACCCAAAATGTGTTTAACACTTGTAATGCAAAATCAGTGTTTCAGCCATTGTTTTATGAATGACATCCGTCATGCTCAGAAGGAGTGTTCATAAAAAGATTATGTTAAAAATGTGGGGTAAAAATGTGAAAAACCAACTATGTTATGACGAAACAATTCGTTGCACATTTACTCATAACTTTATTTTTTTGCAGATTTTGGCCCCTAATGTTCAACATATCTCTCGTGTCACCCCACCTCCTGAACATGACAGGTGTCATTTTTCAAATTCCCTCTGAAACTTGCTTCCACAGTTGCTCAGCGAATTCACCTTTCGGGTGAGATTTTAAAAATTCCACCTGTCTTGATCATAACATCAGGTCATAAAGAGACTGTTGGACATTTGGGGTCAAAATGTGGGAGCCCACTTAAAAGTAGATATTTGCCTCTCAGCTGGTCTGTCCTGTGTAATTATAACCTAACAATGTGTCAAAGCAGGACACCACTGAAAATGAGATATTGCATCTCATCTGCTCTATCCTAGATAAATATATAGTAAAAATGTGTACAAGCAAGACCCGGTACAACAGCAATACCAGCGGCGAACATTTGGCATTGACATCTTCACATCATCTCTAGTGATCCATCTCTTACTCATCCCTGCTCTCTCTCTATGCAAATCAGTCTCTCCACTCTCTAGAGGACTTGCTGTCTCACACTGCTCTGCCTTTCTGGACAAATACTGGCTTGACACTGTTCCCACTTACCTCTCCTTTCCCTTTAAAAAGCAAGTGCTTAGTAAGGATGCATCTCTAAAAGAATGAAGGTATAGGGCCTTTAGATGCCCTGGTAATCCTTTCTTTTCTGTTTGTTTTTTACTTACCTTTTCATCATTTTATTTTTATTTTGCCAACTTCTAGTGAAAAATATTTCTGTGGAATTCTTGTATTATGAAGTCAGAAAATCTTTACTGGCAAGGCTTTCAGTATATTGCAGTGGGAACCTGCAAATCTGTTTTCATATTTTTGTAGAGAATCAAAGCTTTCTACCACAAAATACTGTAGATTTAACATAAACAAGTGATTTTTCACAACCCGTAATCTTTTGTTATGATTTAACAGGTGTTTTTTTCTTCCTAATCAGATTTTTCTTGTGAAGAAGGAAAGAGAAGACAATCACTGTTTTAAAAAAACTATAAAAACATAAAGATGGACCACAATGGTACTAACAGATAAAAGACAACGTGTACTGCTGAAAGAAGTATCTATTTCTTTTGGAAAAAAGAGAAAAAATATCTTTAGTTTCTGAAACACATTGGAAGTCTAAGTAGTTGGCAGTTTCTGACATCGCAATACCAGAATTCTATTAAATTCCTTTTACCAGCAGTGTGTAAAACAAAGACGAAAATCCACCTTTTTTACTGCACTAACATATATTTTATTATTAATGTAGAAAGTAATTATTAATACATCAAAACATGATAAATAAAACAGTCATTTGTCTGCTTATTGGAAGTGAATTCATGCTTTTTAATGCTGCTGTTCTTTCCTACTACTCCCTCCAGTCATCCAATACTCACTTCTTTCTTGTCCCTTACTGAACATCTGTAGCAGGAAGGGAAACAAGCAAGAACACTCACCAGTAATAACACTGTGCAGTTAAGCAGCAACTGAAAAACTAACAGACTGGCACCAGATGCAGTTGCATGTACCTTTATTAGTGTGAAAATAATCTCTCAAAAGTGCATATAATAAAGGAGTTCTGTTGGTTTAGTGCCCTGTTTTCCTGCTGCAGCTAATTACTGTGCGTGTGCCTTGACCTAACACTGCAGTTTACAGGGGTTCTGTTGGTTGAGGCCCCATCCACACTACGCCGCTCAGGCCCGGTAACGGATGCAAACTGTTACAGCCGGGTAGCGGAGCAGTGTGTCCACACTGCAGCGGTGTCTGTTATGGGACTGGCACCACCGGTTCACACTGCGGAAGCCGGGCGACCTTTACGGCGGCATCCGATCCCACAATGCAGCTTGCCCTGCACTAGGGGACCAGTACCACGCATCCACACTACGGCCTGTAATGTTACTGAGGTGTAACCGGTTTCATAACTGTTGTTGAAACCACCTCATATGTGATTTCAACAACAGTTACGAAAACGCCTTCTGTAACATTACAGGTGTAAACGCAAACCATTGTGGTAATGGTTTGGGCCCCCTGTAACGTTACAGAGGCATAGTGTGGACAGGGCCTGAGTGTCCTGTTTTGCTGCTGCTAATTACTGTGAGTGTGCTTTGTCCTACCAATGCAGTTTACTGGAGTGCTGTTGGTTTAGTGTCTTGTTTTGCTGCTGCTAATTACTGTGAGTGTGCCTTGTCCTAACACTGTAGTTTACAGGGATTCTGTTGCTATAGTGTCCTGTTTTGCTGTTGCTGCTAATTACTGTGAGTGTGCCTTGTCCTATCACTGCAGTTTGCAGGGGTTCCATTAGTTTAATGTCCTGTTTTGCTGCTGCTGCTGCTAATTACTGTAAGTGTGCCTTGTCCTAACATTGCAGTTTACAGGAGTTTTAGTGTCCTGTTTTGCTGCTGCTGCTAATTACTGAGTGTGCCCTATTCTAACACTGCAGTTTACAGGGGTTCTGTTGGTTTAGTGTCCTGTTTTGCTGCTGCTAATTATTGTGAGTGTGCATTGTCCTAACACTGCAATTTACAGGGCTTCTGTTGGTCTAATGTCTTGTTTTGCTTCGGCTACTGCTAATTACTGTAAGTATGCCTTGTCCGAACAGTATAGTTTACAGGGGTTCTGTCGGTTTAGCGTCCTGTTTTGCTGCTGCTGCCACTAGTTAGTGTGATTGTACCTTCTCCTAACACTGCAGTTTAGAAGGGTTCTGTTGGTTTAGTGTCCCGTTTTGCTGCTGCTGCTAATTACTGTAAGTATGTCTTGTCCGAACAGTGTAGTTTACAGGGGTTCTGTTGGTTTAGTGTCCTGTTTTGCTACTGTTGCTAATTACTGTGAGTGTGCCTTGTCCTAACACTGCAGTTGACAGGGGTTGTGTTGGTTTAATGTCCTGTCTTGTTGCTGCTGCTATTTACTGTGAGTGTGCCTTGTCTTATCACTGCAGTTTACAGGGGTTCTGTTGGTTTAGTGTCCTGTTTTGCTGTTGCTACTGCTAATTAATGTAAGTGTGCCTTGTCCTAACACTGTAGTTTAAAGGAGTTCCGTTGGTTTAGTGTCCTGCTTTGCTACTGTTGTTAATTACTGTGAGTGTGCCTTGTCCTAACACTGCAGTTGACAGGGGTTGTGTTGGTTTAATGTCCTGTCTTGTTGCTGCTGCTATTTACTGCGAGTGTGCCTTGTCTTATCACTGCAGTTTACAGGGGTTCTGTAGGTTTAGTGTCCTGCTTTGCTACTGTTGTTAATTACTGTGAGTGTGCCTTGTCCTAACACCGCAATTTACAGGGGTTCTGTTGGTTTAGTGTCCTGTTTTGCAGCTGCTGCTAATTTCTGTGAGTGTGCCTTGTCCTAACATTACAGTTTACCGGGGTTCTGTTGGTTTAATGTCCTGTTTTGCTGCTGTTGCTGGTAATTACGGTTCGTTTGCCTTCTCCTAACACTGCAGTTTACAGACGTTCTGTTGGTTTGGTGTCCTGTTTTGCTGCTGCTGCTGCTGCTAATTACTGTGAGTGTGCCTTGTCCTAACACTGCAGTTTACAGGGGTTCTGTTGGTTTAGTGTCCTGTTTTGCTGCTGCTAATTATTGTGAGTGTGCATTGTCCTAAGACTGCAGTTTATAGAGGTTCTGTTGGTTTAATGTCCTGTTTCGCTGCTGCTGCTGGTAATTACTGTGAGTGTGCCTTGTCCTAACACTGCAGTTTACAGGTGTTCTGTTGGTTTAGTGTCCTGTTTTGCTGCTGTTGCTAATTACTGTGAGTGTGCCTTGTCCTAACAGGTTTACCCATAGTGCTTTGACAATGCTAGCACCGAAATCTCCTACAGCGATGGCTGCAGTGCCGACTGTCTGCATTGCAGCCACGAGGATGTCAACGCACACAATAGGGGGCTGAACCCCCAACCCCCTCTTGTGGGGTGCTCTGCCCCACACACACCCCGGTCTGTAGGATTCTAACTCCGAATTGGAGTTGGACCCAGGGGGACACACACCCAGCAGGGCAGTCCCGATTGGCACACAGACCACCACAGCGATGGGTGGGTTTTGCTTGATTTCTGTCGCTGTGGTGGTCTTTGTTGTGCCGGAGTCACTCCGGCAATGGTATATGGTCCTAACACTGCAGTTTACAGGGGTTCTGTTGATTTAGTGTCCTGCTTTGCTGCTGCTGCTAATTACTGTGAGTGTCTCTTTTCCTAACACTGCAATATACAGGGTTCTGTTTGTTTATTGTCCTAATTTGCTGCTGCTGCTAATTACTTTGAGTGTGCCTTGTCCTTGCATCATAGTCTACAGGAGTTATGCTGGTTTAGGGCCAGATAGTCAAAAAGGTTGCACATGGCACAACAGTGTTGCACCATACGCAAGCCACTGATGTGCCCTGGTGTGATATTCAAATGGGAATTGCGCCTGGCACAAATCCTGATGCACTGGAGCGCATCAGTAATGTATGCAGGCACAGGTAGGGGGGCGTGCTCATGCATACTCTGCACAGCCCAATATTCAGCCTGGGATGTGCCGAGCCATGCATGCACAACCCCTACCTGCGCCGCACAAAGTTGAGCAAAAAAAAAAAGAGAGCAACGGCTGGCCACCCACAGGTGAGCTGCCGTATTGCAGGGCACAACATGGCAGCTGCCACCTGTGGGTGGCAACCCGATCTCCTGCTGCACCTCTGTGGTGGCACCCCCCATGCCCAATCATGAGCACTGTTGTGGAAAAATAGACTCTGATATCTCTGGTGGTCCAGTGGACCACTGCCTGCCTGATTGCGAGCTGACGCAAAAAGAAGAAGATTCGAATCCTATATCCCTGGTGGTCCACTGGACCGCTGCCTGCCCGATCGTAGGCTGAAGTAAAAAGAAGAAGATTTGAATCCTAAATCCCTGGTGGTCCAGTGGTCCACTGCCTGCCCAATCGCGGGCTTAAGTAAAAAGAAGAAGATTCCCATATCCCTGGTGGGCCAGTGGACCCCCTCCCCACCCGCCCACTGCTCCGACCGCCCCGCTCCCCCCAGTCAGTGGCGGGCAGCAGCACCACACCCGCCTACCGCTCCGCCGCCAGCCGACTAACATCATAGGTAGGGCTGTACGTCCATTGGTCCACAGCGTGAGCCAATGGGCGTGCAGCCCATACCATACTACACATTCCAGATATGTGAATGGATCCATTCAAAAGTTGACATGCAAATGGGGCCATAACGTATCAGTTTATGCATCTAAGCATCTTGCATACTATCCAGTTCATACGTACCATAATCACTGACTTGCTCATGTCTATGCCAAGCACCTAAGCACGAATCATTTCATACTACTAGTACCTTGCAAGCATTATCCTACTTACTGGCCTGGCCTCTGTATCCAAGCACAACCTTCAGCATCCAGCTACAGTATGTAACATAAGCACTGAGCTCTGAACCACAGTTAACACTGCAGTTTACAGGACTTGTGTTGGCTTAATGTCCTGTTTTGCTGCTGCTGCTAATTTCTGTGAGTGTGCCTTGTCCTATCACTGCAGTTTAGAGGGGTTCTGTTGGTTTGGCATCCTGGTTTGCAGCTGCTGCTAATTACTGTGAATGTGCCTTGTCCTAAAACTGCAGTTTACCGGGGTTCTGTTGGTTTAGTGTTCTGTTTTGCTCTACTCCTAATTACTGTGAGTGTGCCTTGTTCTATCACTGCAGTTTACAGGGGTTCTGTTGGTTTAGTGTTCTGTTTTGCTGCTGCTCCTAATTACTGTGAGTGTGCCTTGTCCAAACACTGCAGTTTTCAGGGGTTCTGTTGGTTTAGTGTCCTGTTTTGCTGCTGTTGCTAATTAGTGTGAGCGTGCCTTGTCTGAACACTGTTGTTTACAGGGGTTCTATAGGTTTAGAGTCCTGTTTTGCTGCTGCTAATTACTGGGAGTGTGCCTTGTCCTAACACTGCAGTTTACAAGGGTTCTGGTAGTTTAATGTCCTGTTTTGCTGTGGCTGCTGATTACTGTGCGTATCCCATTTCCTAACACTGCAGTTTACAGGGGTTCGGTTGGTTTAGTGTCCTGTTTTGCTGCTACTGCTGCTAATTACTGTGAGTGTGCCTTGTCCTAACACTGCAGTTTACAGGGGTTCTGTTGGCTTAGTGTCCTGTTTTGCTGCTGCTGCTAATTACTGAGAGTGTGCCTTGTCCGAACACTGTAGTTTTCCAGTGGTTCTGTAAGTTTAGTGTCCTGTTTTGCTGCTGCTGTCACTGATTAGTGTGAGCCTGCCCTGCCCTAACACTGCAGTTTACATGGGTTCTGTTGGTTTAGTGTCCTGCTTTGCTGCTTTTGCTAATTACTGTACTGTGAGTGTGCCTTGTCCTAACACTGCAGTTTACAGGGGTTCTGTTGGTTTAGTGTGCTGTTTTACTGCTGCTCCTAATTGCTGTGATTGTACCTTGTCCTAACACTGCAGTTTACAGGATTTCTGTTACATAGAAACATAGACTTTGATGGCAGATAAGGACCTCTTGGCCCATCTAGTCTACCCATTTCCCTACCTACAGGATAGGCCGCAGATCCTAGTTAACCAACAGCCTATTTCTTCCTACCCCCAACAAGAATTGCCTTATGTCTGTCCCATGCATTCTTGAATTCTCCCACGGTTTTAGACCCCACGACCTCCTCAGGAAGTTTGTTCCAGGCATCCACTACCCTCTCTGTGAAATAATACTTCCTCATATTGCCCCTGAACCGCCCCCCCATCTTTAAATTGTGTCCCCTTGTTCTTGCACGTCTCTTTTTCTGAAAGATGCTACTCTCTTGGACTTTGTTGATTCCACTGAGGTACTTAAAAGTTTCTATCATGTCCCCCCTCTCCCTTCTTTCCTCAAGGGTATACATATTAAGCTCCTTCAGTCTCTCCTCATACGGCTTCTCTTGCAGACCCTGCACCATTTAGTTACCCTCTTCTGGACTGCCTCTATCCTGTCTATGTCCTTGCGGAGATGGGGTCTCCAGAACTGGACACAGTACTCAGATGGGGTCTCACCAACTGTCTGTACAGAGGGATAACAACTTCCTGTTTTCTGCTGCTGATGCCTCTCCCCATGCATCCCAGTATACCCCCAGCCTTCCCTACTGCCTTCTCACATTGCTTGCTAACCTTAAGGTCATCTGATATGATTACCCCCAGGTCCCTTTCCTTTTTTGTTGTTGTTACTACCTCTCCCCCATTGTGTATTCTTCCCCTGGGTTCTTGTTTCCCAGGTGCATTATTTGCACTTCTTTGCATTGAATCCTAGCTGCCATACTTCTAACCATTCCTCCAACCTTGCCAAGTCCCTTCTCATCCTTTACCGCCTCCTTGTGAATCAACCCTGTTGCAGATCTTTGTGTAATCTGCAAAGAGGCATACTTTTCCTTCCAGTCCCTCTGCAATGTCACTTATGAAGACATTAAAAAGGACTGGACCCAATACTGAACCCTGTGGTACCCCACTAGTAACCTCTTTCTTCAGAGTGGACTCCATTTACAATTACCTTCTGTGTCCTGTTGTCCAGCCAATGTTTTACCAGGCTACCGCCCTGGGACCCACTCCCAGGCTGGTTAATTTGACTATTAATCTTTGTGTGGGACTGTGTCAAATGCCTTGCTGAAGTCTAGGTAGGCCATGTCCACAGCCCTCTCTGGTCCACTACTTTGGTCACCCAGTCAAAGAAATCTATTAGATTCATCTGACATGACCTTCAGCTAGAACCCATGCTGCCTGGGTCCTGTGCCCCACTGGCCTCAAGGTACTCAACTATTCTTTCCTTCAGAAGTGACTCCATCACTTTCCCTACCACAGAGGTCAGACTGACAGGTCTGTAGTTTCCTGCCTCTGTCTTGGTCCCACTTTTGTGAAGGGAATCACATCCACCTTCCTCCAGTCCTCGGGTGCACCACACCATCCTCCATGATTTATTAAAAGAGTAGCCAGTGGTTTCACTAGTTCCTCCTTAATTCTTTTAGAATTCTGGGGTGAATTCCATCAGGCCCCATTGCCTTGTCCACCTTCAGTTTTAGGAGTTCTTGCAGAACCCTTTCTTCTGTGAAAGGACTGGGATCAACCCCCTTATGAAGAGTGCTTCTGTTAATTGGATTAGGCTCTTCCGCCTCCTCTTTTGTGAATACTGAGCAGAAATATTCATTCAGTATTCCTGCTTTTTCACTGTCCCCCTCTGCCCACCCACCATTCATTCTATTCAGCCTCACTATCCCTCCCTTTGTCTTTCTTCGCTCGCTGATGTACCTATAAAAGGTTTTATTCCCCTTCTTAACAAGGTTGGCTATCTTTTCCTCAGTTTGGGCCTTTGCTATTCTGACTTCCCTCCCTGCTTCCTTCTGCCTTAACTGGTACAGGTATCTATCCTGCTTCTTCTGTGTTTCCTTATACTTCCGGAATGCTGTCTTTTTCTTCCTGACTTTCACAGCCACCTCTTTTGAGAACCATAGTGGCTTTTTCTTTCATTTTGATTTTATTTGCTTCACACAAAGGCTTGTTGCCTCTGTGATGGCAGTTTTGATGATTCCCCATTGTTGCTCCACACCTCCTTCTAGCCTGTTTGCTAGTGCTTTTCTGAGTTTAATATAATGTCTTGCTGCTGCTGCTGTTAATTCCTGTGAGTGTGCCTTGTCCTAACACTGCAGTGTATAGGTGTTCTGTTGGTTTAGTGTCCTGTTTTGCTACTGCTGCTAACTACTGTGAGTGTACCTTGTCCTAACACTGCAGTTTACAGGGGTTCTGTTGGTTTAGTATCATGTCTTGCTGCTGCTGCTGTTAATTACTGTGATTGTGCCTTGTCCTAACACTGCAGTGTATAGGTGTTCTGTTGGTTTATGTCCTGTTTTGCTGCTGTTGCTTTTAATTACTGTGCGTGTGCCATCTCCTAACACTGCAGTTTACAGGGGTTCTGTTGGTTTAGTGTCCTGTTTTGCTGTTGCTGCTGCTGCTGTTATTTACTGTGATTGTGCCTTGTCCCAACACTGCAGTTTACAGGGGTTCTGTTGGTTTGGTGTCCTGTTTTGCTGCTGCTGTTAATTACTGTGAGTGTGCCTTCTCCTAACACTGCAGTTTACAGGGGTTCTGTTAGTTTAATATCATGTCTTGCTGCTGCTGCTGTTAATTACTGTGATTGTGCCTTGTCCTAACACTGCAGTGTATAGGTGTTCTGTTGGTTTAATGTCCTGTTTTGCTACTGTTGCTTTTAATTACTGTGTGTGTGCCATCTCCTAACACTGCAGTTTACAGGGATTCTGTTGGTTTAGTGTTCTGTTTTGCTGCTGGTGCTAATTATTGTGAGTGTGCCATGTTCTAACAATGCTTGTAAAATGGGACAAACACTATCAGCTCTCTGATTGGCTGAGAGCTATAACGGGGGGTACATTAGGTTACGATAGAAGCCTGCTTGGAAAGACGTGCCAATTCGAGATGCCCCATTACCTAAAAATATCTTTGGGCACCCCGAGTTGGCATCTGTCGAGCTGCCAATTTTTGCCCTTGCTAACTGACAGAGATGTATTGCATCACCTTCCCCCACCTGCCGTGCCAGTCTAGAGATTCAAAAGTATTAAAAAAAATGTCTTACTTGAATCCTCTGTCCCTCTCTCTCCCCTTGCAATGTTTTTTGTCTCGCTCTAACTCCCATGGCTTTCACCCTCGGTCGCTCATTTTCTGAGTCTCCACTTCCTGGTTATGTGATGCAGGGTCACAGAAGGTTACGTGACAAACACGAACAGCCTTCCAACCCGGGCTACTGACCGGGGAGGAAAGAAAAGCTTACAGGAACGAAAACTGCCTAGGCTGGTGGGGGTAAGAAGAAGTAGGCTGCTGGTTAACTAGGATCTGTAGCTTATCCAGTAGGTAGGGAAATGGGCAGACTGGGTGGACCAAGCGGTCCTTATCTGCCGTCAAATTCTATGTTTCTATGTTTCTATGTTTCTATATTCTTCAAAGTAAGCACAAAAACCCATGGCAACCAACAAAATTATTAAAGTTTACAACGAACTCCATCTGTTGATGTGGTACTGGAAGGGGGAGACGATAACTAGAAGGGAATGGCTGGGGGGGTTGCAACAGCAGATGGAACAGAACAAAATTTGAGGGACTATTTCATCAAAAATATGTATTTTTTTTTACTCTTTATGTTTATTTACAAACTAATTTCTTCTTTTTTCTTACTACTTAATTAAAATTTACAATGATGCCCAATTTCTAAGCACAATAATGCCCTCCAGGGTGGGCGGTATGAGCAATACTGGACCGGCCAAGGGCTATAAGGTCCTCTGCCTGCAGTGTCGGGCCTCATTACGCCACTGGCTGGTCCGGTATTGCCCAATACCGCCCACCCTGTTGGGCATTATTGCTTGCAGGTTACAGGGGTTCTGTTGGTCTAGTGTTCTGTTTTGCTGCTGCTGCTGCTAATTACTGTGAGTGAGCCATGTCCTAACACTGCAGGTTACAGGGGTTCTGTTGGTTTAATGTCCTGTTTTGCTGCTGCTGCAAATTACTATAAGTGAGCCTTGTCCTAACACTGCAGTTTACAGGGGTTCTGTTTGTTTAATGTCATGTTTAGCTGCTGCTGCTGCTAATTGCTGTGAGTGTGCCTTGTCCAAACACTGCAGTTTACAGGGGTTGTGTTGGTTTGGTGTCCCATTTTGCTGTTGCTGCTAATTACTGTGTGTGTGCCTTGTCCTAACACTGCAGTTTACAGGAGTTCTGTTGGTTTAGTGTCCTGTTTTGCTGCTGCTCCTAATTACTGTGTGTGTGCCTTCTCTTAACACTGCAGTTTACAGGGGTTCTGTTGGTTTAGGGTCCTGTTTTGCCACTCTTGCTGCTAATTACTTAGAGTGTGCCTTGTCCTAACACTGCAGTTTAAAAAGGTTGTGTTAGTTTAGTTTCCTATTTTGCTACTGTTGCTAATTACTGTGAGTGTGCCTTGTCCTAACTCTGCAATTTACAGGGGTTGTGTTAGTTTACTGTCCTGTTTGCTGCTGCTAATTACTGTGAGTGTTCCTTGTCCTATCACTGCAGTTTATATGGGTTCTGTAGGTTTAGTGTCCTGTTTTTCTGCTGTTGCTAATTACTGTGAGTGTGTCTTGTCCTAAATTAAGGGCTATGCCCATAGTTAAGTGGGGGAAGAGCTCCTCCCCCACATCGTATTTAATCCTGCAAGCAGTGCTCGGCCCTGCTTAGAGCGAGTCGCACTCCCCTCCATCCTCCCCTGACACCTCCTCCTTCTCCGGCACTCTTATCCCACCAGGGTGGGTCTCATAATACTGAACTAAGCATCCTTCCTACGGTGGAATACAGAGAAAGGCCCAAACTATCAAATAATAACAAGTGACTCATCAGTTTATGCATCTAAGCATCTTGCATACTATCCAGCTCATACGTACCATAATCACTGACTTGCTCATGTCTATGACAAGTACCTAAGCACGAATCATTTCATACTACTAGTACCTTGCAAGCATTATCCTACTTACTGGCCTGGCCTCTGTATCCAAGCACAACCTTCAGCATCCAGCTACAGTATGTAACATAAGCTCTGAGCTCTGAACCACAGTTAACACTGCAGTTTATAGGGCTTGTGTTGGCTTAATGTCCTGTTTTGCATCTGCTGCTAATTCCTGTGAGTGTGCCTTGTCCTATCACTGCAGTTTACAGGGGTTCTGTTGGTTTAGTGTACTGTTTTGCTGCTGCTCCTAATTACTCTGAGTGTGTCTTGTTGTATCACTGCAGTTTACAGGGGTTCTGTTGGATTGGTGTCCTGTTTTGCTACTGTTGTTAATTACTCTGAGTGTGCCCTGTCCAAACACTGCAGTTTTCAGGGGTTCTGTTGGTTTAGTGTCCTGTTTTGCTGCTGTTGCGAATTACTGTGAGTGTGCCCTGTCCAAACACTGCAGTTTTCAGGGGTTCTGTTGGTTTAGTATCCTGTTTTACTGCTGTTTCTAATTACTGTAAGTGTGCCTTTTCCCAACACTGCAGTTTACAGGGGTTATCTTGGTTTAGTGTCCTGTTTTGCTGCTGTTCTAATTAGTGTGAGTGTGCCTTGTCTGAACACTGTTGCTTACAGGGGTTCTATAGGTTTGGTGTCCTGTTTTGCTGCTGCTGTTAATTACTGTGAGTGTGCCTTGTTCTAACACTGCAGTTTACAGGGGTTCAGTTTGTTTAGTGCCCTGTTTTGCTGCTGCTGCTGCTAATTACTGTGAGTGTGCCTTGTCCTAACACTGCAGTTTACAGGGGTTCTGTTGGATTTAGTGTCCTGTTTTGCTGCTGCTGCCATTAATTAGTGTGAGCCTGCCTTGTCCTAACACTACAGTTTACAGAGGTTGTGTTGGTTTAATGTCCTGTTTTTCTGCTGCTGCTAATTACTGTGAGTATGCCTCATCCTATCACTCCAGTTCACAGGGGTTCTATTGGTTTGGTGTCCTGTTTTGCTGCTGCTGCTGGTTACTGTGAGTGTGCCTTGTCCTAACACTGCAGTTTACAGGGGTTCTATAGGTTTAGTGTGCTGTTTTACTGCTGCTCCTAATTACTGTGAGTGTACCTTGTCCTAACACTGCAGTTTACAGGGGTTGTGTTGGTTTAGTGTCCTGTTTTGCAGCTGCTGCTAATTACTGTGAGTGTGCATTGTCCTAACACTGTAGTTTAAAGGAGTTCTGTTGGTTTAGTGTGCTGTCTTGCTGCTGCTCATAATTACTGTGAGTGTGCCTTGTCCTAACACTGCAGTTTACAGCGGTTCTTCTGGTTTAGTGTGCTGTTTTGCTGCTGCTCCTAACCACTGTGAGTGTGCCTTATGCTAACACTGCAGTTTACAGTGGTTCTGTTTTGCTGCTGCTGTTAATTACTGTGAGTGTGCCTTGCCTGAACACTGCAGTTTATAGAGGTTCTACTGTTTTAGTGTCCTGTTTTGCTGCTGCTAATTACTTTGCATACGCCTTGTCCTAACACTGTAACCTATGGTGGTTCTGTTGGTTTAATGTCCTGTTTTACTGTTGCTGCTAATTACTGTGAGTGTGCCTTGTCCGAACACTGCAGTTTACAGGGGTTCTGTTGGTTTGATGTCCTGTTTTGCTGCTGCTGTTAATTACTGTGAGTGTGCCTTGTCCTAACACTGCTTTTTACAGAGGTTCTGTTGGTTTAGTGTTCTGTTTTGCTACTGTTGCTAATTACTGTGAGTGTGCCTTGTCTTAACACTGCAGTTTACAGGGGTTGTGTTAGTTTACTTTCGTGTTCGCTGCTGCTGCTAATTACTGTGATTGTGCCTTATCCTACACTGCAGTTTACAGGGGTTGTGTTGGTTTAGTGTCCTGTTTTGCTGCTGCTGTTAATTCCTGTGAGTGTGCCTTGTCCTAACACTGCAGTTTACAGGGGTTGTATTGGTTTAGTGTCCTGTTTTGCTACTGTTGCTAATTACTGTGCATGTGCCTTGTCTTAACACTGCAGTTTACAGGGGTTGTGTTGGTTTAATGTCCTGTTTTGCTGCTGCTGCTGCTAATTCCTGTGAGTGTGCCTTGTCTTAACACTGCAGTTTACAGGGGTTCTGTAGGTTTAATAGAATGTCTTGCTGCTGCTGCTAATTACTGTGATTCTGCCTTGTCCTAACATTGTAGTTTGGAGGTGTTCTGTTTTGGTTTAATGTCCTGTTTTGCTGCTGTTGCTGCTAATTACTGTGAGTGTGCCTTGTCCTAACACTGTAGTGTACAGGGTGCTGTTGGTTTAGTGTCCTGTTTTGCTGCTGCTGCTGCTATTTACTATGAGTGTGCCTTGTCCTATCACTGCAGTTTACATTGGTTGTATTGGTTTGGTGTCCTGTTTTGCCATTGCTGCTAAGTACTGTGAGTGTGCTTTGTCCTAACATTGCAGTTTATAAGGGTTCTGTTGTTTTAGTGTGCTGTTTTGCTGCTGCTTCTTATTATTGTGAGTGTGCCTTGTCCGAACTGTACAGTTTACAGGGGTTCTGTTAGTTTAATATCATGTATTGCTGCTGCGGCTGTTAATTATTGTGATTGTGCATTGTCCTAACACTGCCGTTTACTGGTGTTCTGTTGGTTTAATGTCCTGTGTTGCTGCTAATTACTGTGCATGTGTGTTCTAACATGGCAGTTTATAGCGGTTTTGTTTGTTTATTGTCGTATTTTGCTGCTGCTGCTAATTACTGTAAGCGCACTTTGTCCTAGCACTGCAGTTTTAGGCGTTCTGTTGATTTAATGTCCGGTTTTACTGCTGCTAGTTACTGTGAGAGGGCCTTGTCTTAACACTGCAGTTTACAGAGGTTGTGTTGGTTTAATGTCCTGTTTTCCTGCTGCTGCTAATTACTGTGAGTATGCCTCGTCCTATCACTCCAGTTCACAGGGGTTCTGTTGGTTTGGTGTCCTGTTTTGCTGCTGCTGCTGGTTACTGTGAGTGTGCCTTGTCCTAACACTGCAGTTTACAGGGGTTCTATAGGTTTAGTGTGCTGTTTTACTGCTGCTCCTAATTACTGTGAGTGTACCTTGTCCTAACACTGCAGTTTACAGGGGTTGTGTTGGTTTAGTGTCCTGTTTTGCAGCTGCTGCTAATTACTGTGAGTGTGCATTGTCCTAACACTGTAGTTTAAAGGAGTTCTGTTGGTTTAGTGTGCTGTCTTGCTGCTGCTCATAATTACTGTGGTGTGCCTTGTCCTAACACTGCAGTTTACAGCGGTTCTTCTGGTTTAGTGTGCTGTTTTGCTGCTGCTCCTAACCACTGTGAGTGTGCCTTATGCTAACACTGCAGTTTACAGTGGTTCTGTTTTGCTGCTGCTGTTAATTACTGTGAGTGTGCCTTGCCTGAACACTGCAGTTTATAGAGGTTCTACTGTTTTAGTGTCCTGTTTTGCTGCTGCTAATTACTTTGCATACGCCTTGTCCTAACACTGTAACCTATGGTGGTTCTGTTGGTTTAATGTCCTGTTTTGCTGTTGCTGCTAATTACTGTGACTGTGCCTTGTCCGAACACTGCAGTTTACAGGGGTTCTGTTGGTTTGATGTCCTGTTTTGCTGCTGC
Source organism: Neoceratodus forsteri (assembly GCA_016271365.2). Taxonomy (NCBI): domain Eukaryota; kingdom Metazoa; phylum Chordata; order Ceratodontiformes; family Ceratodontidae; genus Neoceratodus; species Neoceratodus forsteri. The sequence goes on from CM057450.1 coordinate 1,510,955,795, forward strand.
TGTTAATTACTGTGAGTGTGCCTTGTCCTAACACTGCTTTTTACAGAGGTTCTGTTGGTTTAGTGTTCTGTTTTGCTACTGTTGCTAATTACTGTGAGTGTGCCTTGTCTTAACACTGCAGTTTACAGGGGTTGTGTTAGTTTACTTTCGTGTTCGCTGCTGCTGCTAATTACTGTGCATGTGCCTTGTCTTAACACTGCAGTTTACAGGGGTTGTGTTGGTTTAATGTCCTGTTTTGCTGCTGCTGCTGCTAATTCCTGTGAGTGTGCCTTGTCTTAACACTGCAGTTTACAGGGGTTCTGTAGGTTTAATAGAATGTCTTGCTGCTGCTGCTAATTACTGTGATTCTGCCTTGTCCTAACATTGTAGTTTGGAGGTGTTCTGTTTTGGTTTAATGTCCTGTTTTGCTGCTGTTGCTGCTAATTACTGTGAGTGTGCCTTGTCCTAACACTGTAGTGTACAGGGGTGCTGTTGGTTTAGTGTCCTGTTTTGCTGCTGCTGCTGCTATTTACTATGAGTGTGCCTTGTCCTATCACTGCAGTTTACATTGGTTGTATTGGTTTGGTGTCCTGTTTTGCCATTGCTGCTAAGTACTGTGAGTATGCTTTGTCCTAACATTGCAGTTTATAAGGGTTCTGTTGTTTTAGTGTGCTGTTTTGCTGCTGCTTCTTATTATTGTGAGTGTGCCTTGTCCGAACTGTACAGTTTACAGGGGTTCTGTTAGTTTAATATTGTGTATTGCTGCTGCGGCTGTTAATTATTGTGATTGTGCATTGTCCTAACACTGCCATTTACTGGTATTCTGTTGGTTTAATGTCCTGTTTTGCTGCTGTTGCTGCTAATTACTTTGCATGTATGTTCTAACACGGCAGTTTATAGCGGTTTTGTTTGTTTATTGTCATGTTTTGCTGCTGCTGCTAATTACTGTAAGCGCGCCTTGTCCTAGCACTGCAGTTTCAGGCATTGTGTTGATTTAGTGTCCTGTTTTACTGCTGCTAGTTACTGTGAGTGTGCCTTGTCTTAACACTGCAGTTTACAGAAGTTCTGTTAGTTTAATGTCTTGTTTTGCTGCTGCTGCTAATTACTGTGAGTGTCCCTTTTCCTAACACTGCAATATACAGGGGTTCTGCTGGTTTAGTGTCCTGTTTTGCTGCTGCTACTGCTAATTACTGTAAGTGTGCCTTGTCTGAACACTGTAGTTTACAGGGGGTTCTGTATGTTTAGTGTCCTGTTTTGCTGCTGCTATCACTAATTAGTGTGAGTGTGCCTAATCCTAACACTGCAGTTTACAGGGGTTCTGTTGGTTTAGTGTCCTGTTTTGCTGCTGCTACTGCTAATTACTGTAAGTGTGCCTTGTCTGAACACTGTAGTTTACAGGGGGTTCTGTATGTTTAGTGTCCTGTTTTGCTGCTGCTATCACTAATTAGTGTGAGTGTGCCTAATCCTAACACTGCAGTTTACAGGGGTTCTGTTGGTTTAGTGTCCTGTTTTGCTGCTTTTGCTAATTACTGTACTGTGAGTGTGCCTTGTCCTAAGACTGCAGTTTACATGGGTTGTGTTGGTTTAATGTCCTGTTTTGCTGCTGCTGCTATTTACTGTGAGTATGCCTCATCCTATCACTCCAGTTCACAGGGGTTCTGTTGGTTTAGTGTGCTGTTTTACTGCTGCTCCTAATTACTGTGACTGTACCTTGTCCTAACACTGCAGTTTACAGGAGTTCTGTTAGTTTAATATCATGTCTTGCTCCTGCTGCTGCTAATTACTGTGATTGTGCCTTGTCCTAACACTGTAGTTTACAGGGGTTGTGTTGGTATGGTGTCCCATTTGGCTGCTGCAGCTGCTGCTTCTCCTAATTAATCTGAGTGTGCCTTGTCCTAACACTGCAGTTTACAGGGGTTCTTCTGGTTTAGTGTGCTGTTTTGCTGCTGCTCCTAACTACTGTGAGTATGCCTTGTGCTAACACTGCAGTTTACAGTGGTTCTATTTTGCTGCTGCTGTTAATTACTGTGAGTGTGCCTTGTCTGAACACTGCAGTTTATAGAAGTTCTACTGTTTTAGTGTCCTGTTTTGCTGCTGCTAATTACTTTGCATGCGCCTTGTCCTAACACTGTAACCTATGGTGGTTCTGTTGGTTTAGTGTCCTGTTTTGCTGCTGCTGCTAATTACTGTGAGTGTGCCTTGTCCGAACACTGCAGTTTGCAGGGGTTCTGTTGGTTTGATGTCCTGTTTTGCTGCTGCTGTTAATTACTGTGAGTGTGCCTTGTCCTAACACTGCTTTTTACAGAGGTTCTGTTGGTTTAGTGTCTTGTTTTGCTACTGTTGCTAATTACTGTGAGTGTGCCTTGTCCTAACACTGCTTTTTACAGAGGTTCTATTGGTTTAGTGTCTTGTTTTGCTGCTGCTGCTAATTACTGTGATTGTGCCTTGTCCTACACTGCAGTTTACAGGGGTTGTGTTGGTTTAGTGTCCTGTTTTGCTGCTGCTGTTAATTACTGTGAGTGTGCCTTGTCCTAACACTGTTTTTTACAATGGTTCTGTTGGTTTAATGTGCTTTTTACGTTCGCTTGCGTGCATGCGCAAGGAACATATTGGGAGAGTAGCACACTTGGAGGTGTGCCTCTCCCACCCAATGCACTGCTCAGTTGAGCAGGCGTGGCAGTCCTGCACCAATGGGTGCAGCAGCTCAGTATGACAGTGGTGGTCTTCACTTCAAAGAAAAACACCGCTGCCATACTGAGCACTGCCCTCTTGCGTCATGTGCTACTCCTCCCCGCACGTCCGTCACACGCCTCCCCAAAGCTTTGCATACCACGCTTGGGAGTCTACCCCAGCATGGCAAATATTTGTTTGCCGACGGGGTGCCTAATCCCCGTCGGCTCCGCGAAGCCCCAAAGCCAGCGCTGCGCCACACTGGGAGCCCACCCCAGCGTGGCAAACCATTGTTTGGATTGCCGGCGGGGTGCCCAATCCCCGTCCGCCCCGCCCCCGCATAGCTTGCCGGACGAGGTTGCCCAATCCCGTTGGCCCTTGGCCCCCACACACATCTTTCTGCCATGCTGGGAGCCCACCCCAGTGTGGCAAACGCCCTCAGAGACTTTTTTTTCTTTTAACCTGTAAAACAAAATGGTCTCAGTGCGCATCTCCAGCCCCTCCCACAACCCGCACTCACCCACTGCACACCTAGTTTCCCACCCCCACCCCATACTTACCTCCGGACTCGCAGCGACGATCTTCGTGGACCGGGAACACATCTGCACTCTTCAAAGCCGACTCGCGAACTGAGGAAATGCCGTAAGCTCTATAATGGGCTAGATAGGGGGTTTCAACTTTATTGCATATCTCAGTCATTTTTGGAATTTTTGCACCAAATTTTCAAATATGGGGTTTTTGGTTCCCTGTCATGGCATTAATCGGGCCCGAAGGGTGATTTTGCAGGCACTGCTTGGTCTCTTGCGCGGAAATCATCCTTTGGCCTCAGATAGATGCCATGACAGTGACATCATTCATGAGAAGGGGTCCCAAAAACCCTATGTTGAGAATTTGGTGCAAAATTTCCAAAAAATGACTGTTTTACGAGTGTGCGTTGCACAGTTCCTATGCAGGCTCATAAGTTCGTGAATTTTCAATATTTTCACTCCAGATTTTCAAAATTGCCATTTTATTATACCTTCTTATGAGTTGTACAGCTGTCATTTTTCACATCTCACCCAAAACCTGTTTCTGCCCATGGAGCGCACAATGGCGCAGTCGGTGTGTGAAATCAATGTATGGAACACATTAAGAAAATCACAGTGACACTGTTCATGAGCACAGGTCTTAAAATGGCTATTTTGAAAATTTGGTGAAAAAATTCCTAAAAATGACTGTTTTACGAGCGTGTGTTGCAGTTCCTACGCAAGCTCGTACGTTTGCGAATTTTCAATATTTGCACTCCAGATTTTCAACATTGCCATTTTACCACACCTCCTCATGAGCAGTACAGCTGTCATTTTTCACATCCTGCCCAAAATGTGTTTCTGCCCATGTAGCGTGCAATGGCGCAGTCGGTGTGCGAACTGAATGTATGGGACAAATTAAGAAAATCACAGTGACACTAATCATGAGCAGAGGTCTTAAAATGGCTGTGCTGAAAATTTTGTGAAAAAATTCCTAAAAATGACTGTTTTATGAGTCTGCGTTGCGCAGTTCCTACGCATGCTCATAAGTTTGCGAATTTTCAATATTTTCACTCCAGATTTTCAACATTGGCATTTTACCACACCTCCTTATGAGCAGTACAGCTGTCATTTTTCACATCCTGCCCAAAATGTCTTGCCCCCCATGTACTGCACAATGGCGCAGTCCGTGTGCGAAATCAATGTATGGGACACAGTAAGAAAATCACAGTGACACTGTTCATTAGCACAGGTTTTAAAATGGCAATGTTGAAAATTTGGTGAAACAATTCCTAAAAATGACTGTTTTACGAGCGTGCGTTGCACAGTTCCCATGCACGCTTGTAGGTTTGCCAATTTTCAATATTTTCACTCCAGATTTTCAACATTGGCATTTTACCACGCTTCCTTATGAGCAGTACAGCTGTCATTTTTCACATCCTGCCCAAAACGTGTTTCCGCATATGTAGCGCACAATGGGGGTAACAAACAGGTCATGCTGACAATTTATTGTGCAAATACCAGGAATCGCACAGGGCATTAGGGTAAAGCACCATACATGCCAAACACCACTGCAAATACCTGCAAGCGAACGTTCGGCATTGACAAATGCTTGTTTACTGCTGCTGCTGCTGCTAATTCCTGTGTGTGTGGCTTGTCCTAACACTGCAGTTTACAGGGGTTGTATTGGTTTAGTGTCCTGTTTTGCTACTGTTGCTAATTACTGTGCATGTGCCTTGTCTTAACACTGCAGTTTACAGGGGTTGTGTTGGTTTAATGTCCTGTTTTGCTGCTGCTGCTAATTCCTGTGAGTGTGCCTTGTCCTAACACTGCAGTTTACAGGGGTTCTGTAGGTTTAATAGAATGTCTTGCTGCTAATTACTGTGATTCTGTCTTGTCCTAACATTGTAGTTTAGAGGTGTTCTGTTTTGGTTTAATGTCCTGTTTTGCTGCTGTTGCTGCTAATTACTGTGAGTGTGCCTTGTCCTAACACTGCAGTTTACAGGGGTTCTGTTGGTCTAGTGTTCTCTTTTGCTGCTGCTGCTAATTACTGTGAGTGAGCCTTGTCCTAACATTGCAGGTTAAAATGGGTTCTGTTGGTTTAATGTACTGTTTTGCTGCTGCTGCTAGTTACTGTGAGTGTGCCTTGTCCGAACACTGTAGTTTACAGGGGTTCTGTAGGTTTAGTGTCCTGTTTTGATGCTGCTGCTGTTATTTACTATGATTGTGCCTTGTCCTAACATTGCAGTTTACAGGGGTTCTGTTGGTTTGGTGCCTGTTTTGCTGCTTCTGCTAATTACTGTGAGTGTGCCTTGTCCTAACACTGCAGTTTATAGAGGTTCTACTGGTTTAGTGTCCTGTTTTGCTTCTGTTAATTACTTTGCATGTGCCTTGTCCTAACACTGTAGCCTATGGTGGTTCTGCTGGTTTAGTGTCCTGTTTTGCTGTTGCTGCTGCTGCTGCTGCTAATTACTGTGATTGCGCCTTGTCCTTTCACTGCAGTTTACAGGGGTTGTGTTGATTTGGTGTCCTGTTTTTCTGCTGCTGTTAATTACTATGAGTGTGTCTTGTCCTAACACTGCTTTTTACAGCAGTTCTGTTGGTTTAGTGTCCTGTTTTGCTACTGTTGCTAATTACTGTAAGTGTGCCTTGTCCTATCACTGCAGTTTACAGGGGTTCTGTTGATTCAGTGTCCTGTTTTTCTGCTGTTGCTTATTTCTGTGAGTGTCTTGTCCTAACATTGCAGTTTACAGGGGTTCTGTTGGTTTAATGTCCTGTTTTGCTGCTGCTGCTAATTACTGTGAGTGTGCCTTGTTCTATCAATGCAGTTTATAGGGGTTCTGCTGGTTTAGTGTGCTGTTTTGCTGCTGTTCCTAATTACTGTGTGTGTGTGCTTTCTCTTAACACTTCAGTTTACAGGGGTTGTATTGGTTCAGTGTCCTGTTTTGCTGCTGCTGCTAATTACTGTAAGTGTGCCTCGTATATGCAGATGATGCAGTACTCTACAGGACCTCCAAGGTCCTGAGCTCTTTGAACAATGCACTGACTAATGACCTGCAACTCCTCGAGGATTGGCTGGTTAACAATAAACTTGTGCTGAATAGCAAAAAAACTATCACCATACTATTTGGCCCTTCAAGCCTAGAGCAAGACAGAACCTCAATTCTAATTCCACACCTCTCTAATAGCACAAGGACTGAGGTCGTAGACACAATAAAGTACTTATGCATTACATTAGACCAGAACTGCACTTACAAGATGCACATCGAAGTTCTGACCAAGACACTGAACCAGAAACTGGGGCTACTGTACTGCCTAAGCCCTTTCCTCACTCAGGACTCCCGGCTAAGGATTGCAACTGGAACCCTACTGCCCACCCTACTGTATGGGTCACCAGTGCTACTCACAGTAAAAGGTGGGGAAATGCAAGAACTTACTACCCTTTATCACAGGGTGTGCTGGTTCACCATGGGAGCTCAGCCAAGGGATCACCACTGCCAGGTGCTCCAAGCCCTGTCCTGGCTAATATTGAAAGGGCGTCTTGAGTTCCCATCCTTATGCTTAGCCTACAAGCTAAGGTCAGACAATGCACCAGCAAGCCTTGCAAAAACACTATCTGCTAAACATAACAGCAGGTCCCTTGGATCCTCTAGCCATCAGCTTCTCACTCTGCCTAGAGTTTGGTCTTCCTAGAGACAGAGGTCGTTTTCGGCCAGCATCCCGCCCCTCTAGAATGCTCTTCCAAAAAATATATAAACGTAATTCTCTTGTGGGTTTTAAAAAGGGACTTAAGGCTCATTTGCTAGAGCTTAACCAGTGCACTTGCAATTGTTGAAAATTGAATCCTCTCCTGCCACCTGTCTTTCCCTACTGCCGTTTTGTCTGTAACCACAAATGTCACCTAGTTATCAACCTACGTTGAGGGCTGTAAGTGAGGATTGAAATCTTGAAAATTGCCTATGTGTTCAATTGAATTTGTATAATAAGTTTTGCTATATTTGATGTACACCAATCCAGTGACGGCACTTTGGGGTTTAAAACATGGGTCTAATTGGACCCACTGGTGTAAAATATGTGGGTCTAAAGAGGAACCTTCTGGGTCAAAACATAATCAGTGGCATATTTTAAACAGTTCACGTTCCCTTCCTTTAGATATTCTTATAGAGTAGGTGCATCAATTTGGACCAACTGGCAAATGAAAGAGGGGTCAGTTTTGGAAATAATGCAACTTTCGCCCCTTTTGTGCATGGTAGCGCTGTCACCGCACCAATCTATGCTCTCTATAGTACTGTCTGTTGAATTCTGTGCTAACTTACGTAATGTCAACCCGTATTTGTATTGTAACTTCATGGAATATTTTTACCTGTGTTTAATCCGGGGTCACCCCTGTAAAAGGGACTATCGTGGTCTCAGTGGGTTTACCTGGTTACTGAAATTTAAATAAATAAATAAATAAGAGACTCACTTCTCTGCGCAGGAACACCAAAAGTTGCTGAAGTTTCACTTTGCTAATGTAGTGGCAGCCACTTATAAGGGGGGGGGCAGGTGCAGAGGGGTGGTGGTGCTCCTTCCCTCCTGGCTGCACTTTGACCTACAAGATATCCTAGTGGATAATGAGGGATGCTATGCCATGGCAAAATGCAGGCTAGACAAACACCAGATTACAGTGGTCTCAGTGTATTTTATCCCAGGGTCCCCTTACACACAGTACCATTCTTTTTTCATGAAATTGCCACAGTGGGGGAAGGGGCAAATTATCTGCAGGAGGGATTTGAACCTAACATTTAATCCTAAATTAGATTCCACATCCCAAATTCCAAGGAAGGAGCATAGAGTAGCCAGGCAGGTGTTTAAACTGTTGAAAGAGCTAGGATGTGCAGATACTTGGCATCATTTACACAGTCCCCAGAAAAATTACAGTTTTTACTCTGCTGCACATTCCATGTACTCCAGAACTGATTATATCTTAACCTCACAGGAATCGCTGGAAAGGGTAACCGATGCTTAGATGGGGGATATCACTATTTCTGATCATACCCTGAATTTTGTCAAAGTGCACCTAGGTCTGTTTAAGAAGTGTACTTTCTGGAGATTAAATAGTTCCCTGCTGAGGGACCCAGAAGTTGTGACACAGATCAAAGATTCTGTTAGGGTGGCCCTGTCAGATAATTATACCCCTGAGGTCTCCCCGTCCATTCTATGGGACACCCTCAAAGCTCTATTGAGGGGTCATTTTATAGAAATCTCCACCCAGAAAAAATGACAGAGGGAAGCTAAAAGAGAAGATTTTTGTGCACAGTTATGGTCGCTTGAGGATCAGCAAAAACAGAAGATAGATAAAAGACAGGCTAAGGATCTAGTAAAATTAAAAAAACAATTAAATGAGTTATTAGATTACTACGTAGAACAAAAGTTTCTGTATTTGCACCAAAGATACTATGACAGGGGTCCTAGGGCCCTCCAGCTACTGGCCGGTTGGCTAAGGATATATAAAGCCAAAGCTACAATCACCTCTATCAGAGCGCCTGGAACAGCTCACCCATGCAGAACAACTATGGAGATTTCACAGTCCTTCCAGACCTATTATGCAAACCTATACGCCAAGGGGTGCTCTCCCTCAGAGGTGGAAATAGAAACCTTTCTGGAGACACTACACCTCCCTACACTTGCAGAATCACACCAGCACTCCCTGATGAACCCAGTCACCGATGCAGAGATTCAGTGTCACATTGGTAAATATAAGGCCGGGAAGTGTCCAGGTTCAGATGGGTTGACTGGAGAGTTTTATAAAATCTTTAAAGCAGAAGTGACCCACATTTTACACAGAGTTTTTTCTTTTGTCATGAGTGATGAAGATAATATACCCCCCCCCGATCTCAAGCTATAAGTTCGGTTATACCAAAGCTGGGTAAAGACCCCACCAGTTGTGCCTCTTACAGGCCCATTTCCATCTTAAATATAGACAATAAAATCTTAACATCCATCTGTGCTGCACGTTTCCAACAAATGATTCTGGCACTAATCTAGTTAGATCAGGCAGGGTTCATCCCAGGCTGACAGGCACAAGATAATGTCAGAAGAACAATCTATCTCATACATCCTATCCGGCAGTAGAAGACCCCGGCCTTGCTGCTGAGCCTTGATGCAGAGAAGGCTTTTGATAAAGTCTTGTGGATCTTCCTGAGATGGGTCCTTATCTGGTTTGGCTTCCCCACATGCTTTGCCTCTTTTATTTTTAAACTATATCACAAGTCCTTGGGTTATGTTAGAGCAAATGGACATATTTCGGAAGTCTTCCACCTATCATGTGGAACCCATCAAGGATGCCCATTATCACCCTTACATTTTGCCCTATATATACAGCCCCTTGCCCAAAGCATACATCAACAACAAGACATCAAGGGTATCTGCCTTGACACTGTTGAACACAAATTGTCACTATACGTGAACAATGTCCTCATTTACCTTGGGGACCCAGACACTTCCCTGCCAACCGTCTTTAATCAATTGCAAATTTTTTCTAAAATCTCAGGCTATACTTTGAATGCACAGAAAACAGAGGTACTGATTTCCAATTACACACCGCCTGATTGATTCTACACTACATACCCGATGAAATTGGACCTAACTTCTATTAAATATTTGGGTATCAGGATACCCATTGACCCCACACAACTTTTGTAGTAAACTACACCCCTTTGATTCAGCAAATTAAGACAGATATGTATAGATGGCATCTCCTACTGCTGTCTCTTTATCAAAGAGTACAAGCTATAAAAATGAACGCCCTGCCCTGCATCCTATATCTTTTCCAGTGTGTCCCCTGTTTAGTCTCGAAAGCAGATCTCTGCTGTTCTCCTTTGCATGGCACTACAGAAGGCCAAGAATACATCAACAGCTCTTAGTATTACCCAAGACTCACGTGGGACTTGCCCTACCTTATTTGCCATATTACTGGGGGGCAGCGCAGCTGAGGCTGGCTTTGTTGTGGGGCAATCCTCACTATGAGGTACACTGGAAGAGAATGGACAATAACAGAGTGGTCCCTATCCCACTAACTGCCATATTGTTTTTACACACAATTGACTCGAAAGTGAGGAAATCCCTTCCCCATGAGGTTCAGCCCATTTTGGAAGGTTGGTGTAGGAATACCTCCTCAAAAAGAATGAGATTACACTTCTGGAAATATCAGTGGTGGGCCTATAACCCTCAGTTTCCCCCCTCAGACTTAGATCCTTAGTTTAAGGCCCAAATTGCATGAGTCTTCCTGACCCCTTGACAGCTATTACTAAATCAAAACATTATCACTTTTGAAGAGGCCAAACAAAGGTTTAGATGGAAGGAAGCTGACAGGCTTCGGTACTTCTAGATGCAGGATTATATTTATAAATGCCAAAGAATCTGGAGTTCTCAATCCCAGGAGCAGGGAGAAGATTCCCCTTTTCTTAAAATCTGGACTTCCGGGGGACGGGACAGGGCCATTTTAATATCATATCAAACCCTATTAATGTCTCAAACATCCCAGACAGAAATCTTGAAGGGGAGATGACAGAGAGATTTGGGCATCACCATATCAGATAAACAATGGTGGCAGATCTGGAGGAGGACATGGGGAACATCCTTTTTTCCACATGGTGGGAGTACATATGGAAAGTGAGGGCTTGATTTTTTTTAGTCCCTTTATTTCTCTCCAGGTGGGTTCCAGATACCTTGCCACGCTCTTGGAGAGAGTGTGGAACAGAACAGGCCTCTCATGCACACATTTTTATACAGTGTCCGAATGTGGTACCATTTTGGGACACAATAGTATCACACTTGCAGGCCCTTTTTTGGTTTGAAGAGCCGCTGTTTTTGGAATATCTTCTGGGGTACACCCTCGTAGGCCTTAGAGGTAAAGATGCCCTCTATCTGTAGGACATAATGATTGCAACATTCTGCAAGGTTATTACAAGGGGATGGTTGAAGGAGGAGAGTCCATAAATAGGGGAGTGGAAACAAATTATAGGTGATATTCAAACCATGGAAAAGCTAACATTTGACCTCCAACAAAGACGTTTTCATCCTGCGTTGGACTCGATGGGAACTATAACATGATAGAATAGATTAAAACAAACCATTAAATGCTAAATTTGAAACACCATAAAATATTGAACTCCCTCTTCCCCCCACGGAGCCCCCCCAGTATAATTTAAGCCCTGGAAAAAATCTGGTACATTTTTGGGAAACATTAATAAATTGAATCCTGCATTGTAGTTAAATCTCATTATCTCTTTTTAATGTATTTAAAGATGGGATTTCAAAAGATATCTACCTCATTTTAGACTCAGTTTTTTCAGTTATTGATTTGTGTTAGATTGTATTAACTGATGTGAGCCCTCTATGTTAAGTACATCAATATGGATTTCGAACCCACCCTTGGACCTAGATTTGAAGCACAAACAATATAATTGAAATAACTTAGTTCCAAACACCCTCTGGCCTAAAACTGTTATGTTTCCAATTTATTTTTTCTTACTCTGTATTTATTGTACTTGTCTGATTAATATTTGATTGTTGATTTTACTATATTGAGATGCTTGGTTGGGTTGTACTGAATACTGACTTTATGCTACTGAATTCAGTGAAATTTCAGTAAACATGAGTATAAAAAACCAAAAAACAAAATACAGGATACAAGTGCAAATAACTGGCATTCTTAGGACCAATAACTAGTGAGTAAGTGCTGGTTGGGGGGGGGGGGGGTAACAGGTTTCCCAGGCAGTTATGAGAGTAGAAGAGATAGGTGATGGTTAAGCAACTAGGAGGAGCCAGCAGAGGACAGGGTAGCCCCGCTACAGGAGCAGGGCACAGAGCATAAAAGAGCCTTATGAAGGTCCTGCTTGAAATCATGTGGGAAGGGGGAGTTTCTGAGGCTCAGAGAAAGGAAGTTCCATAATTTTGGAGCCCAGACCGAGAACGCATTTTCACCCATTTTAGCTTTTCATCTTGGCTGGAAAAATAGGGATTTACCGGCTGATCTCAGGGTATAGACAGAGGTCACAGGTTTGAGCAGTAAAGCCAATTTGGCAAGTGTCTGAGAAGATATTATAGTCAAGGCCCCTAGAATTCTGCAGCTGCAGAGATTTGCATGAGGCTTACAATCTACACTTAGAACTTCTTTGATTGCATAAAAGTCACTCTTCTTGGTGATTTTTTATTAATATTTCTGTTTATACATAGAATCTGGTTCCCTTCCCCTCTTTTTATATCCAAACCCCCCCATATGTTCAGAAAGTGATGTTGTCATTGCTATAACATCATGCATTAGCTAATGAAATGGCTGCATTCTGCAACAGAAATGAACAGTCACTTATCTACCCAGCTCCCACTGCCAGAGACGGTGGCACAGCACATAATTCATGGTGATATTTGCTCAACCTGCACTACAGCCTAATACTATTTTCAGTCTTACATTGTTGCACTAGGGCCAACTTAAACAAAACCTTGTCAATAGCACAGACCTGTTAAGTCCATACCTCACTTTGTACAAACCTATTTGTGCTTTTAAGGTATAGAGACGCTATCTGAAATGAATAACTGGTAAAATGAATTTAACTGTCTAAATGTTTAAGAAAAATAAAGTAATTATGCCCAGAAAAGTGAAGTATAATAATGTATAGACCTGTTGAAAGAATAGACCTGTTAAATAAATAATTGCACTGTATGCATTTTTGCCAGGGTCATTGATTATATATTGTCATTGGTTGATAGAATCACCTAAAAGTTATTGAGAAATGTTGTGTGCAGGAACAGCTGTTGGGCCAGAGGGTAGCATGCTGTGTTTCCATGCCGGCAATTCAGGTTCAGAGATTAGCTCTGGGAGCTGGCTGGGCAGCACAAGGACTGGTGGAACACATCACTGCTCTGGGCCTGGGAAGGTATGGTGCAGTGTTCTGTCACATGGTGGACACTGTATGATGGGCCAGAGAGCTGTATCTCACAATTGTTTCACATGCATGTCATGGCCTGATGGTGTTACGCAGTTTGTCAGGGAAAGCAGGTTGACATGAAAAATGAGTTTTGCAATAACTCCTCTATTCCATTTCCAATGGGACCTGTATGAATGAGGATGCAAGTTCATGGAAATAAAATATATATATATATATATATACATACACACACCTACATATATATATATATATATATATATATACACACACACACACACACACAAACACAGTATCTCTGTCTCTCACACCACACACACACACGCATATTTGTATGTATGTTACAGATTGCATATAAATATATAAATGATACACAGTGGGAACCTCATGAGGGGTGTAGAAAGTACATACAAATATATAAGTGACAGACAGTGGAAACATCATTAGTGGGATAGATAGCATGCATATAGAAATACCTTATTTGTCACATAAGATCCCCTCTGCGTATGTCATTTATGCAACAGGCTAGGACCTTAAGGGAGAGACATTTGTTTTGCTTTGTTAGGCATAACATTATTTTCATAAATCTGTTACTTTTTGAACTAGTGTTACTGTGCTTTCCACCACCCTGAATGCTATAACCACTGCTATGAAAGTAAAGTCAGGATGACAAGCTGACACTGTGATGGGGTAGTTTGTTAGTGCCGCAGAACTTCCGCAGAAATTACAAACCACCACTGCAGAAGTTCTGTGGCAAATGGTAGTCTTGCCGCAGAACTTGGTCCCACTGTGCCACAGAAAAGTAGGGGCCCTGATTATAGTCTTTATAAAACAGGAGGAGGTAAACTGACAGCAAGCTGAGGTGGTAAGCCAACCCAGACTGCAATATAATAAGCATCAGTGAGTAAGCTTAGGCAGTGTCAGAGCAAATCATAGAAACATAGATTTTGATGGCAGATAAGGACCGCTTGGCCCACCTAGTCTCCCATTTCCCTATCTATTGGGTAAGCTGCAGATCCTAGTTAAACAATAGCCTACTTCTTCCTACCCCCTACCAGAATTGCCATATGTCTGTCCCATGCATTCTTGAAATCTTCCACTGTTTTTGACCCCACAATCTCCTCAGGAAGGCCGTTCCATGCGTCCACCACCCTCTCTTTGCCTCTACATTGCTTCTGAGCCATCCCCCCTCTATCTTCAAATTTTGTCCCCTTGTTCTTGCACATCTCTTTTTCTGAAAGATGCTACCCTCTTGGACTTTGTTAATTCCCTTGAGGTACTTGAAAGTTTCTATCATGTCCCCCTCTCCCTTCTTTCCTCAAGGGTATACATATTAAGCTCCTTTAGTATCTCCTCACATGGCTTCTCTTGCAGACCCTGCACCATTTTAGTTGCCCTCCTCTGGACTGCCTCCATCCTGTCTACATCCTTGCAGAGATGGTGTCTCCAGAACTGCATGCATTACTCCAGATGGGGTCTCACCAACTGTCTGTACAGAGGGATAACAACTTCCTGTTTTCTATTGGTGATGCCTCTCCCTATACATCCCAGTATACCCCCAGCCATCCTCACTGCCTTCTCACATTGCTTGCTTACCTTTAGGTCATCTGATATGACTACCTCCAAGTCCCTTTCCATTTTTGTTATTGTTAATACCCACCCATTGTGTACTCTTCCCCTGGCTTTTTGTTCCCCAGGTGCATTGCTTTGCACTTCTTTGCATTGAATCTAAGCTGCCATAGTTTTGATCACTCCTTCAACCTTGCCAAGTCCCTTCTTATCCCCCCCCCCTTGTGTATCAACCCTGTTGAAGATCTTTCTGTCATCTGCAAAGAGGCATACTTTTCCTTCTAGTCCCTCTGCAATGTCACTTATAAAGACATTAAAAAGGACTGGACCCAGTACTGAACCCTGCAGTACCCCACTAGTAACCCTCTTTCTTCAGAGTGGACTCCGTTTACTATTACCCTCTGTGTCCTGTTGTCCAGCCAATTTTTAACCCAGGCTACCACCCTGGGACCCACTCTCAGGCTGGCTAATTTGTTTATTAATCTTTTGTGTGGGACTGTGTCAAATGCTTTGCTAAAGTCTAGGTAGGCCATGTCCACAGCCTCTCCGTGGGCTACTACTTTGGTCACCCAGTCAAAGAAATCTATTAGATTCATCTGACATGACCTTCCCACTGTGAATCCTTGCTGCCCAGGTGGCCTCTAGGTACTCAACAATTCTTTCTTTCAGAAGTGATTCCATTATTTTCCCTACCACTGAGGTCAAGCTAACAGGTTTGTAGTTTCCTGTCTCTGCTTTGCTCCCACTTTTGTGAAGGGGAATCACATCCGCACTCCTCCAGTCCTTAGGTACCACACCATCCTCCCATGATTTGTTAAGAAGGGTAGTCAGTGGTGTCACTAGTTCTCCCCTTAGTCCTTTTTAGAATTCTGGGGTGAATCCCTTCCGGTCCCATTGCTTCGTCCACCTTCAGTTTTAGGAGTTCTTTCAGAACCCTTTCTTCTGTGAAAGGACTGGTATCAACCTCCCTATCCAGAGTGATTCTATTGATTGGATTAGGTACCTCCCTCCAATTTTCTTTTGTGAGTACCAAGCAGAAGTATTCATTTGGTATCCCTGCTTTTTCAGTGTCCCTCTCTGCCCACCCATCCTCCCCTTTATCAAGCCTCACTATCCATCCTTTGGTCTTTCTTTACTCCCTAATGTACCTATAAAATGTTTTATCCCCCTTCTTTACCGAGTTGGCTATCTTTTCCTCAGTTTGGGACTTTGCAATTCTGACTGCCTTCCCCACTTCCTTCTACTGTAACTGGTACAGTTCTCTGTCCTGCTCCTTCTGTGTTTCCTTATACTTCCTGAATGCTATCTTTTTCTCCCTAACCATCCCCACCACCTCTTTTGAGAACCATGGTGTTTTTTCCTTTCATTTTGATTTGTTTATTTGCCTCATACAAAGGCTTGTTGCCTCTGTGATGGCAGTTTTGATGTTTACCCTTTGTTCCTCCACCACTCCTTCTTGCCTGGTTGCTAGTGCTTTTCTGAGGCACTCTCCCATTTTGACAAAGCCAGCCATCCTAAAGTCCGGTACCCTCACTTTTGTACGGCTTCACTCTGTGGCTGTGTTTATCATGAACCACACTTTTGGGTGGTCACTATTTCCCAGATGGCTACCCACTTCTAGATCTGAGATCCTCTCTTTGTCCCCATTTGAGAGTACCAGGTCTAAGATTGCTCCCTCTCGAGTGGGTTCCAACACTAGCTGTCTGAGGCATGCCCCCTGTAGAGCATTGAGAATGACCCTGCTCTTGGATGTAGCTACAGCAAAGGTGCTCCAGTTAACATCTGGCATATTCAGGTCCCCAATCAACAATATCTCCCCTTTTTTCTGCCATCCTACGGATACCTTCTATCATTTTCTTGTCCATTTCCTCCTCTTGAGATGGGGGTCTGTATACAACCCCCGTACGGATTGTGGTGCCATTTCTGGTCTCTAGGGTGACCCACAGTGCCTCCTCTCCTCCCTGTTTACCCTTTAGATCCATTGCTTTGATCCCTTCCCTTACTAAGAGAGCTACTCCTCCTCCTCTTCTACCCTCCCTGTCCCTCCTGTAGATTGTGTACCCTGGTAAGTTGACATCCCAGTCATGGTTCTCTGTGTACCATGTTTTGGTGACTGCCATGATATCCAGGCATCCCTCTTCCATCAAGGCCACCAGTTCAGGGAGCTTGTTACCTAGACTATGGGCACTTATACTCATTAACCTCCAATTTTTGATGGTCTTACCCCTTTTTGCCCTATCCCTGTCCTTACTGCCATTGCCTTTTCCTCCATTTACCCCTGCTCTTCTCCTTATCAACTTCTCTATCTTGGTATTTACCTCACTAACTACCCTGATTTTTTTTGGGGGGGGCTAGGACTTCCCTGCTACTTTTCAGTGCCTCCCCCTTGGCTAGTTTAAATGCTTGCCAAAGAAGCATTCAAACCTATCACTTAGGATCCTGGTTCCCTTCCTGGACAGATGCAGACCATTGAGCCAGTATAGGCCTGCATTCTTCCAGGTGGACCTCCAGCCCCCAATGAAGCCCAAACCCTGAGCTCTGCACCACTTTTTCAACCATTGATTGAATCCCATGGTGTGGAGCACCCTAGCCTCACCCATGCCATAGACAGGCAGCATCTCCAAGAAGGTTACCATGTGTGCTACTTGTCTAAGGCCCCTCCCCAACTCCACAAACTTTTCCTGCACGCCTCTGATCCATTTTCCAGCCACGTCATCTATCCCTAGGTGGACAATGACATCCCGTTCCCTCCCCTTGCAGCTGCTCCCATGATTCTGAGGATTCACTCCCTGTCCCTCCAAGCCATGGCACCAGGCAGGCACCTTACCTCCCTCTCCCCCATCCCCCAGTCCTACCCTCCTAACAATGGAATCCTCCACCAGGAGTTGTTTCCTTCCCCTGTGGGGTCCTATGCCCCCCTCCTGTGGGTCTCCTTTGTGAAGGTTCCCAGCATCCTTCTTGGTCTCCACTGCAGGTACTTCCATAGAGGAACAACTCTGTGCCAGAATAACGTATGAATTGTGGAGAGGTACAACTGGAGCGATGCACCACTGTTCCTCTACCCTCATACTCCCTGAGCCCATTGTGATCCAACCATTCCTCTTTCTTGATAACCTCTGAGACAGTGGCAGCAGCCCTGGTGGTCCCTGAGTTGGAGAGGAGGTCCTCCGAATCCTGACCAGCGCAGCCTGGAGATGAGCAACCTCCTCCCTCAGCCCAGAGAGGTGCCTGCAGATGGGACAACAACGCATCCTCCAGAACATCTCCTGGAAAAGTGCCACTCCACAGCCACTGCACTGTACCACTCCCATCATGTCTTATTTGTGGTCCCTCAACTGTTGTTTTGTATGCTTACTCTTTCCTCTCGCTGTTTATTTATTTATTTTTTATTTATTTTATTATTTATTTTTTTCCGTACTTTCCTACTGCCTCTGTGCCCTTAAAGCTTCTGCTCTTCCTGTTCTGGGACAGGAAGTTCCTGTATTCCTCAGTAGTCTCCTTCTTACTTGCTCCGAGTCAGACCTCCAGCAATTGGGGGGGGTGGAGAGCTACTTTTTTCCTTCTAGGATGGTGAGTCTTTTGTGCCTCTGTGATCACTCCCTTCCTGCTCCCAAACAGGAAGTTCCTGTTGTCAGTCAAATCCTATGCCTATAAAAGTGGAACTGGCTAAGGGTGGGGCTATATATATATACACCAGACT
The DNA here is from genome assembly GCA_016271365.2 of Neoceratodus forsteri. Classification (NCBI taxonomy): domain Eukaryota; kingdom Metazoa; phylum Chordata; order Ceratodontiformes; family Ceratodontidae; genus Neoceratodus; species Neoceratodus forsteri. Next base: position 1,510,974,145 of record CM057450.1, read on the forward strand.
ACAGAAGGGCTTTGATGATGTCCAACTCTGGTTTCACTCTAATCAACTGTTTCTCAACACCAAGAAAATAGTCTCCCTAACCTTTGGCATGAAGCAGAGACTTTCTCAGCTCCCCTCCAGTCCCTCCTTCCACACCCTGAATGGGCCTTGTCTGGAGGCCTGCTCCTCCTTTAGATGTCCCGGGATCTGACTAGACCAGCATCTCGACTTTTCTGTACATGTCAAAGCTATCCATAGAAAGCTACATCCCAGGCTGGGTGCCCTATATCATAACTGGGGTTGCATCCCACTGCCAGTTCGCTGATCAACTGTACAGAAAATGATTTTCTCTATCTTTGACTATGGTGATGTAGTCTATAGTGCCACTCCTAAGTCCACCAGAGCCAGACTGGACTCTCTCTTCCACTCTTTCTGTCACTACACCCTTGACTATCCTCACTCCACCCATCACTGTGCCTTCTACTGGTCTATGGACCTCCCCTCCCTCCAGAATCGGTGACAGTCCCACTGCGTAAGTTTCATGGCAAAATTTTGGTCCCAGACCTTCCAGCCCTACCTTGGCACAGTCCTGTCAGCCCAGGTGCCTCCAGTGTATGCACTCAGGAACTTAGACTCTCGCCTACTGTTTGTTCCACTTATGTCCACTGCTGCTGGTCAGGCGGCATTCTCATCTTGGATGCCCAAACTCTGGAATTCCTTTCCAGAGGCTATTCAGCACTCTACCTCCTCTCAACACCTCAACTCCCTCCTTAAAACATACTTCACCACCACCTTCACATGCACCTGACCATTTCTCAGAACTAGGGCTTAGTTGTCCATGTAGCCAGTGATTACCAATTTACTATGGTCACCACTTCTTCACAATGCATTTGATCCAACTACTATTGCACTATGCATTGTCTGTAATTGTCCAACTATTTTATTGCACTATGTAATGTAAGACCTGTTTTGTATTTTTAGAAATGTCTCTATGATGCACCTTAGTTGTATATCCTCACCCCTCTCACCCAGGACGCATCTGGAATTGAGCAGTAGTCTGCTCAGTATGCCTTCCTGGTAAAACTTTTAAATAAATAAATAAAATAAATATAGTCCCAGTAGAGTAGTAAAGTTCTAACAGCACCTCCTTCCTCTTGCTGTTCTCTGCCAAAAGCTGTCTAGGGCAGTTTTAAATCCAAACACCTGGCTTTCTGCTGCCTAAGCCACTCCCCCTAATTCACAGTTCACTTCTTCACCTAGCTAACTGCATAGATAACAGTTCCCTTCACCCAACTCAGACAAACACACTAACTCTTGTTTTTTTTTTTTTTGTTTTCACCCTAAATTGAAGGTTCCAGTAGTAGAGTTCTAGTTCTTAAGTCCCATTAAAGTAGTACAGTTCTAACAGCACCCCCTTCCTCTTACGGTTCTCTGACAAAAGCTATCTAGTGCAGTTTTAAATCCAATCCAAATCCAAAATTGATTCAGCATTTGCTGTGGAGTAGAGCATTCCTTTGGTGAGAGGAGGTCTGAGGTGTACTGTCACCTTCATACTGACTGGCAATTTAACTGCGCTACACTCTAAAGGCAGAGGAGGTATTGGGATAGGTGTAGCCTCCTCTCTGTTGCACGTCCTTGTTTACCACAGGGCTGCGTGGGATACTGGAGGTCTTTCCACTCCTCCAGGATAGCACTACATTGTGTTTTTTTAACTGTTTTGGCACCTAATTTGGCCCCAGGTGCAGTAGCATATGCCACAAGACCCCTCATATGATAGAGGCTTGTTCTTGCTAACAACAATACTATTTTGAAAACGTACTTTGTAAATGCCGAACCAGAAGTAGGCAGCAAGCACTTCTGGTTTCGGTTCTGTTTTAAAACCCCAGTGCAGCGAGCGGAGTGATTGATACAGCATTTGCTGTGGAGTAGAGCATTCCTCTGGTGAGAGAAGGTCGGAGGTCTACTGTCACCTTCATACTGACTGGCAATTTAACTACATTACACTCCAAAGGCAGAGGAAGTATTGGGGTAGGTGTACCCTCCTCTCTGTCGCACGTCCTTGTTTACCACAGGTCTGTGTGGGATACTGGAGGTCTTTCCATTCCTCCAGGATAGCACTACATTGTATTTTTTTAACTGTTTTGGCACCTAATTTGGCCCCAGGTGCAGTAGCATATGCCACAAGACTCCTCGTATGATAGGGGCTTGTTGTTGCTAACACCAAACTTGAAGTAGGCGGCAAGCACTCCCGGTTTTGGTTCTGTTTTAAAACCCCAGTGCAGTAAGTGGGGCAAGCATGCACGGGGCCGCGTGTGGCGAAGCACATAGAGACACACCCGTCCTGTGCATCAGCTGTGTCTGCTGGGGAAGCTGGGGTACTGGGACCACTTAACGAGCTGCAAGGTACCTTACTATCAACCTGCCGAGTAAGTACAACCTACTAAGCACTCCCTGTAATTAGTTATTCTTTCAAGAGTAGGGCTGTGAGAAAATGGAGGGACCTATAAATACTTGTAGTCATTGTCAAATGTTCTGTTTTGGGGACCAGATTGCAGAATATATCTGTGACAAGTGTTTATTAGTCACTACACTGCAGGAGGAAATATCTAGACTTCTAAATAGGGAGGAGGTAAATGCTGAAATTGTGACCCTTGAGAACTTTATAGATCACATGACTGATCAGCTGGAACCCAAAACTTCTCCCTAATATCTGGGTATTACAAAGACAACCAAAGAAGACACGTATGAGATAAATGATGACATGGAAGCCTGGGACACTGTTTCTAAAAACTCCATGAAGCGAAGGGAGAAATTTATAATAGTGCCCCGATTTTGTTGTATAATAAATACAAAATACTAGCTAAACCCTATCCCAGATCAGTAAATGAGGAAGAATCCATTCCACAGGAGATATCCACCGGGATAGAAACTACAGCTCTCCCAGAAATCCCAAAGGGTACTAAATCTAAAAAGAGGGCATCCTCCAACAAGCACCATAATAATTATGGAAATTTCTTATGTGTAGCAACAGAAGACACAAATTCCACATGTCCAGAACTTACTCAGTGTACAACACCTTAGTTAAATTCTGCACCTAACCCCCCGTCCCCATCCCCCAGACAAGTAATAGTGCTGGCAGATTCTGTCACTAAGCACATAGATAGAATTATTTGCAACCAGGATAAAGCAAATCGAACTAGCTCCAGTTTTAAAGGGGAAAGGGTTACAGATATCACTGCTATGGTTAATGGCATACTGAAAGACACTGGACAAAATCCTCTGGTCATAATCCATGCAGGTACTAACGATATTGATTTCACCCAACCCGATCAACTTAAACAGGACTACATAGCACTAAACAACCTGCTGGTAGAGAGTGGATGTTCCATTTGCTTGTCCAAAATCCTACCTGTACCTAGAGCTAGTGCTTCTAAAGCCCAGAGAATTAAACTAATAAATGAATGGCTCAGAAAATGGTGCCGCAAACAATCAATTCCTTGCATCACCCACTGGGAGGATATACATGACAGAGGTTCCCTATTTTGCTGGGATGGTCTGCACCTCAGCAGGAGGGGCTGCACACTCCTTGGCAGACGCATTGAGGCATGTATTAGAAAACATTTAAACTAACAAATAAGGGGGAGAATGGGAATGTACCCAAGTCTCTCACACCATTTACTACTATACATGATATGACTCACTGTAAAATTCTTGCACTAAAACAAGATCCCTAAATCTTGTTAAAATGGCAGAACTAGAAACAAGATGTACAGACCTTGGTATTGGCATAATAACTGTTATCGAAACTTGGTGGGATTCCAACTCTTCCTGGGTTGGGGAGATTCCAGGATATAAACTCTATCATAAAGACAGGATAGATAGAGTAGGAGGCGGGGTTTGTATATATGTCAGTCAGGAAATTCCTTCATATGAAATTCAGCATCAAACCACCACTGAGAGCATATGGGCTAATATCTAATTAAGAGGGAAAGCACAAATTACAATAGGGAATTATCGACCTCTGTCTGCTGATTTGGATTACATCTCTCAGCTCCTGCATGTCATTTCAAATTTTGCTTAAAATGGTGATGTTATTATCCTGGGCGGCTGTAATATGCCAAACATGAATTGAGATACACTAACAGGCACTAATTTACATGAAAAAAAGCCTGGTTTCAACCCTTTGACCAGCTTATATATCAGCCTACAAGGGGGAACAACATTCTTGATCTCCTTATCACTAATATAGAGAATAAAAAATCTAACCTAGAAATGATGGATCCACTGGGAAACATTGATCATAACTCCATCTTTTTAACATAGCATATAAGCAGAAACCCTAGGTAAATCACTTGCTATATAAAAATTATGATAAGGCAAATTTCAAAGAAATCAGAACTTCCTTGTCCAGGAAACATTGGGAAAGTACCCTATGCAATCTTACAGTAGAGGAAGACTGAACCCTATTTAAAACAACTATTTTTAAACTTGAGGAGACATACATAAACAAGCATTTGTCAATGCCGAACGTTTGCTTGCAGGTATTTGCAGTGGTGTTTGGCATGTATGGTGCTTTACCCTAATGCCCTGTGTGATTGCTGGTATTTGCACAATAAATTGTCAGCATAACCTTTTTGTTACCCCCATTGTGCGCTACATAGGCGGAAACACGTTTTGGGCAGGATGTGAAAAATGACAGCTGTACTGCTCATAAGGAGGTGTGGTAAAATGGCAATGTTGAAAATCTGGAGTGAAAATATTGAAAATTCGCAAACTTACAAGCGTGTGTAGGAACTGCACAACGCACGCTCGTAAAACAGTTATTTTTAGGAATTTGTTCACCAAATTTTCAACATAGCCATTTTAAGATCTCTGCTCATGAACAGTGACACTGTGATTTTCTTAATGTGTCCCATACACTGAGTTCACACAGCGACTGTGCCATTGTGCGCTACATGGGCGGAAACACGTTTTGGGCAAGATGTGAAAAATGACAGCTGCAGTGCTCATAAGGAGGTGTGGTAAAATGGCAATGTTGAAAATGTTGAGTGAAAATTTTGAAAATTCACAAACTTACAAGCATGCATAGGAACTGTACAATGAACACTCGTAAAACAGTCATTTCTAGGAATTTTGTCACCAAATTTTCAACATAGCCATTTTAAGACCTCTGCTCATGATCAGTGTCACTGTGATGTTCTTAATGTGTCCCATACATTGATTTCGCACACCGACTGCGCCATTGTGCGCTACATGGGTGGAAACACGTTTTGGGCAGGATGTGAAAAATGACAGCTGTATTGCTCATGAGGAGGTGTGGTAAAATGGCAATGTTGAAAATCTGGAGTGGAAATATTGAAAATTCGCAAACCTACGAGCGTACGTGGGAACTGTGCAACGCACGCTTGTAAAACAGTCATTTTTAGGAATTTTTCCACCAAATTTTCAACATTGCCATTTTAAAACCTCTGCTAATGAACAGTGTCACTGTGATTTTCTTACTGTGTCCCATACATTGATTTTGCACACCGACTGCGCCATTGTGCACTACATGGGCAGAAAGACATTTTGGGCAGGATGGGAAAAATGACAGCTGTACTGCTCATAAGGAGGTGTGGTAAAATGGCAATGTTGAAAATCTGGAGTGAAAATATTGGAAATTCGCAAACTTACGAGCATGCGTAGGAACTGCGCAACGCAGACTCGTAAAACAGTCATTTTTAGGAATTTTTTCACCAAATTTTCAGCACAGCCATTTTAAGACCTCTGCTCATGAACAGTGTCACTGTGATTTTCTTACTGTGTCCCATACATTGATTTCACACACCGACTGTGCCACTATACGCTACATGGGTGGAAACACGTTTTGGGTGAGATGTGAAAAATGACAGCTGTACAACTCATAAGAAGGTGTGATAAAATGGCAATGTTGAAAATCTGGAGTGAAAATATTGAAAATTCTCAAACCTACGAGCCTGCGTAGGAACTGCGCAACGCACGCTCATAAAACAGTCATTGTTTTGGAATTTTTGCACCAAATTTTCAACATGGGGTTTTTGGGACCCCTTCTCATGAATGATGTCACTGTCATGGAGTTATTTGAGCCCGAAGGGTGATTTCACGCAGTGACTGCACAGTGCCTGCGAAATCACCCTTCGGGCCCGAATAATGCCATGATAGTGACATCATTCATAGAAGGGTCCCAAAACCCCACGCTGAAAATTTGCAAAAATTCCAAAAATGACTGAGATATGCAATAAGTTGAAACCCCTATGTAGCCCATTATACAGCTTACCGCATTTCAGTTCGCGGTCGCCTTGAAGAGTGCAGACGGTTCCCGGTCCACATCAAGATCGTCGCTACCGAGTCCGGAGGTAAGTATGGGGTGAGGGGTGGGAGGCTAAGCGCAGTGGTGGGTGCGGGTTGTGGAGGGGGGGGACTGGGAGACGCGCCATGGACCGCTTTTATTTTACAGGTTTTAAAACAAAAACGCATGACGTGACGCTTGCCATGCTGGGCTGGGCCCCAGCATGGCAGAAGATGGCTGAGAGGGCGAGGAGCTGACGGGGATTGGGCACCTCGGCCGGCAAAACAAAGGAACGCTTGCCACACTGGGGGCCTCAGCGTGGCAGCAGGATGACTTGGGGGGGCTGGAGCCGACGGGGATTGGGCACCCCATCGCAACAACATTTGCCACACTGGGGTGGATCCCAGCATGGCACCAAAGCTTTGGGGGTGGTGGATGCGTAAGTGGGGAGCGATGTGATGCGAGGGGATGGTATGACGCAGGCTCAGTATGGCAGCGGTGCTTTCCTTGAAGCAGAGGAACACCACTGTCATAGAGCTCCTGCACCCATTGTGTAGGACTGCCATGCCTGCTCAGGGAGCAGTGCATTGATGGGAGAGGCACACCTCCAAAGTGCTACTTTCTGTAACGCTCCCTTGAAAGATACAGTAAGCGAATAAAATGAAAATACAGTTAAAAGGTTAAGATTGCAATCTGGTTAAATAAATCAATTATGACTCAAATCCAGAATAAAAAAAAACTGTACAAAAAACTTAAATCTAATAGTTTAAGGGATAAAATAGGGATTTACACCAAATATAAAACAGCAGTATCAACATTGAAACACATGATTAAAAAATAATAAAAGTAACCTAGAATTTAGGCTGGCACATTTGAAAGATTGTCACAAATTCTCATTCTCTTATTTAAATAACAAAAAGGGAAATCAGAGGTTTATTGGCCCAATAACCATTAACGAGGACACCCTGATCTCGGAAGGTGATATAGCCAACCATTTTAATTACTATTTTTGGTCTGTATTTTCAAAAAAGGACTCCTATATTGCTGCTTACTTCCCTGGTATTACTTCACCTAATACATACTGTACGTTATTTCATCAGAGGATGTAGTATCCATCTTAAAAACTCTGAAAAATCTACAAGTCCATGCCCAGATGAAATCAATGCTATACTCTTAATTAAAACAGCAGAAGAAATAGCCCTCCCCTATCAGTGATCTTTAACAAGTCTCTTAATGAAAATAAAATCCCCTCTGACTGGTTTCAAGTGACTGTCACACCAATATTTAAAAAGGACAATAGATATAATGCCCAAAACTACCACCCAATTAGTTTAACTTCCATCATATGTAAACTAATGGAGAGAATTATTAAATCCTATCTAGAAAAAGAATCAGAAGCATCAAATATTCTCTACCAAACCCAGCATCGATTTAGGCCAGGCTATTCATGTACAATGAACCTTACTGCTTTCTATAACCATATAAGCCAGAAACTAGACAACAACATCCTTATGGATGTCATCCTTCTAAACTTCAGCCGTGCTTTCGATAAAGCCTCCCATGGTAAACTAATCGACAAATTAGCCTCACTAGGGTTTTTAAAATACCTAATCAACTTGGTCAAAAGTTGGTTTACGAACAGGTCATAGATGATGAATATTAATGGCTCTCTGTCCAATATAGAACTAGTCACTAGCGGAGTTCCCCAGGGCTCGATACTGGGACCTACTCTGTTCAGTATATTCATTGGTGACATGCAGATAAAATCAAACAATGTGCTGTTAAAATTTGCTGACGATACCAAATTAGGGGGGTAGGGTGGACACTCCTATGAACATCTGAGCACTAATTTCAGATGTAAAATCTATTGAACTTTGGGCAGAGGCCAACAATATGTTCTTCAACATTGATAAATGAGTGGTCTTACATTCTGGGTAAAAGAATCCTGAACACACTTACCACCTTAATAAAACCCCCTTTAAAGAATCATACAACAAGAGAGACTTAGCGTCTTAGTGAATAACAAACTTTCCTCTTCTGACCACTGTACAAAAGTCACCCGTATGGCTAATGGACTTCTTAAAAAGATCCAACACACCTTTGTTACTAGGACTGAACAATGCTTAATTCGACTATACAGATCATATATTAGACCATATGTGGACTACGATTCTCGCTTTAGGAACCCATATCTTAAAGGTGATATAGCACGCCTTGAACAAATACAGAGATGTGCAACAAAAATGGTTCCGTGTCTGGCTTCTTTGGACTATCCCCGCAGACTTCAGGAAACAGGCCTTCACCCACTTCATACTGGAAGAAGTAGGGGTGATATCCTATTTTTATACAAACTTGAAAAATCACCAGAGCTTGTGCGCCAGTGTGGGATTACTTATTCTTACAGGCGCATTGTCCTCAGACATCACAAACAGCTTGAAGTTAAGAAAGCTAATATAAACAAAAGGGATAATTTTTTCACAATTCATTCTTCAAAGATTTGGAATCCTCTGCCACAGGAATTGGTCAACATCGATAACTTCAACTCATTTAAAAATAGTCTTGGTATTTGGTTAAAAGAAAATCCACCCCTAAACTGATGGTCCACAATGTGGGGGACAATCTTGATGGGCATCAATCTGCTTTTGTCCTATCTAACCTAGTAAACACCTGGCTTCTCCTGCCTAAGCCACTCCCCCTAATTCACAGTTCCCTTGTTCGCCTAGCTAACTGCACAGATAACAGTTCCCTTCACCCAGCTCAGACAAACACACTAACTCTTGTTTTTTTTTTGTTTGTTTTTACCCTAAATTGAAGGTCCCAGTAGAAGAGTTCTAGTTCTTAAGTCCCAGTAAAGTAGTAAAGTTCTAACAGCACCTCCTTCCTCTTGCTGTTCTCTGCCAAAAGCTATCTAGGGCAGTTTTAAATCCAAACACCTGGCTTCCTGCTGCCTAAATTGACAAATATTATTATAGCAGATATCCCACTTTTGGAAGAGCCCACCTGTAGTAGCCGGAAAGGCTATAAACCCATATGCCAGTTTGAGTCTCAGTATCCCTTGTGCAATGGCCAACCTCACACAGATGTTAGGCCATGTCTGACCTTATAAGCCAGTCTCAATTGTATGTTAAAGGATCTGATGACTGAAGCTAGATGTAGGTCAAAGTCCAGGGCAGGGTGAAAGGTAACTCCTAAGTATATAAGGGAGGTAACTGAGTTGAGGGGAACACCATCTAGTACTCTGATACATACAGTTTGGGTGCAGGATCGAATTTTTGAACCAGAGCTGAAGGGCATAGTCATGGTTTTATTTTTATTGAGGACAAGCTTGTTCAGCAGTAGCCAGCTCTGAAGGTATTAAAAGTATGACTGAGGTTCTGGTTGATGTCCAAGAGGTTAGGAGAGGAATAGTAAAGAACCAGGTCATCAGCATATAGTAGGGCTGAGCAGGGTCCAGTTGGCAGTGGGAGGTCATTTATGGAGATTATGAACAGGAGAGGGCCAAGAATCAAACCTTGTGGTGCACCGACCCAAGTGGGTGCAAGGGAGGACTTTGCACCTCCAATCTGGACAAATTGCTGATGTTCCAAAAAATAATTCTGGAACCAGGCAGTAGCAGAGGAGGAGAAGCCAAGGGAAGACAACTTAGATAGGAGTAGAGGGTGGTCAACTAAATCGAAGGTTTTCGTAAGATCAACAAAAGTATCTCCAGTGAGAGAGTCATTGTCCATAGCAAGTCTGACGTCAGTAGTAAACTGTATGGGTGCAGTGGATGTACTGTGTCCACGTCAATGGTCACTTCTTTGGTGGCTGAAGGCACTCAGTGATGCCTTTTTCTGCACAACACACCTTATCCCACCACAATGCACACCCTATCATATCTTACAGCTTAAACATATTTATACGAACACAGGCTCTTTGCCCTTCAGACTGCAATTGTTCTGCTTGCATTTCCTGCTTTTTTTGGTAATCCTGTTTATGATATCAGAATCATGTCCATGGCAACAGGTTGTGGTGTCTCCAGTGGGGGATCATGACTTCACAGCAGCAGGTATAAGCAATGTGAACAGAGGGAGTCTAGAGGAAAATACATCCTGTTAGTTGGCAATAAAGAATGAAGTGCCTGAAGATCAAATTTTGAGGGCAAGTTGTGTAGTCTGCTGATGCCAGCTTGGACTTTTCTGCTGGAAAATGCAATCATTAAAACTATTTTACCATCATGTGCATTTGTGTGCACACCTGTATAGTTTTCCTTGGGAACGCTAATGGGAAAACAATGGGCTGATGGAAGAAATCATTAGTTGCACCTTCAGCAGATACGGCAAGCTGCAGTTTTTTCTACCTACTTTTTGGAGCTTGGAAGCCACTGCTGTTGAACCCCTTGAATCGACTACAGATTGCAGCTTCTTTGTCTAGGATACATATCTGAAAATCACATATCATGAGAAGTCGCTACAGTTATAATTACTGAAGGAGGTTTACTGACCTTAAAGACAAGGAAGATGAAGAGTAGTGTTGCAGTTATCTGGATCACCATAGTGAAGAGGTGGGACAACAAGTGAGCCAGCATTATTTCCAGAGAGCTGACACCTGCAATATGAAGTGACAGAGAAGCCTTATATCAAAAAATACAAATGTTTGTGATAACTGTGATACAGAATTTTTATTTTGAGTAAAGCTGAAGCTACTCAGAAGACACTCTCTGACCAAAACAGACTTTTTTGTTCGGTAAAAGAAACCAGTTACATTAAATATGTCATATTTTTGTACATCTTTCATAAATTGTATGTACTTGTCCAACCTTTTTGCATTCACGGTGACAGATGCAACACTCCCTACCCAAACATGACTGCTGTGATGGGTTGCTCGTCAACTCAGTTTATGCTAGTCTGAGCTAATTTTTAGCTTTTTTTAATACTATAACTACAGTTAGTTAGTTGTAGCAACCAGTATTTTACAGGTATACAAGGCAATTAAAGTAAGGTAGAGCAGGATTAGCATTTTTATTTTTAGGTAGAGAGGTTTAAGTCTGAGTTGGTGTACTCCACAACTTTTCCTAGTATTGTTATCTGCACAGTATGTGGCTGGGTTTGCAGTTGGGTTAATAAATTTCTTGCCCAACAAACCTTTGCTGGAAAACTTTCGTTGGGTATTTAAGCAATAATCCATGACAGGGTGTGGGTTGTTGCAGGATTTACCCATGTCTGGCATGGTGAGTCATGAGGTTGCAGGCCGAGTGAGGAAAACCACACCAGAAGTGGGTAAATCCCATATTATACAGTGGCTTGTAAATTAAAGCAATCTGATTGGCTAGTTGGCACCTCCAAGCCATGGTAAATCCTAGCATTGCCAATAGAAAGAGGTACCAGTCAGCCACATCTCAATAAGACAGCAAATAAATTAAGAAATCATTACAAGCCGCCATCTTGATTTCCTCGTTAAACGATGGTATACCAACTGCCCCAGTAGCTGTGCAACCACAACAATAAGTGAAAGAATAACTCAGTCATAAACTTAACAACAAATTCCCCCCTCAACAGCATTGTGGCCACATACCCAGAAGCTGTACACAAAACCATGATCTCGGACGCCCCGCTCTGGCCCAGTCGCAGCGCTGAAGACATCCTGCTCTCTACCTGAATCAGCCTGACAGCTACTCACAACGCCTTCCCAAAGCTGGGGTAGATAAATTACAAAAAAAAAAAAACAGAAGCCTTGCATTTTCTCTGTGTTTGAGCACCAATGGGCAACAGTTAATTTTCACACTCCACTGTCTCCCTCGGGATACAAAAACTTAAAAAAAAAAAAACGAAGCCTCGCAGTCTCTCTCATAGGGCAGTATTCTAGTAAGCAAAGGGGAACTGTTTTTTTCGGCGCAACAATAAAATCAATAAAAACAGTAGTCAAAATAATAAAAAATTATTTTTATTTTATTTTAACTCACAGTAAGTAAAGGGGTACATTGTATAATTGCAATTATCCACTCCAGGGTGTGGGTGATGCAGGGGTTTACCAACATCAGGCATAGTTTGGTCACTCGGCCAGAGGCCTTGTGACTGAACTACGTCAGGCATGGGTAAACTCAGCGTCACCCACACCCTGAAGTGGTTTATTGCTTAAATAACCCACACCCTGGAGTGGCTTATTGTGATTATACAATAGAACCATCAAATCATTCAATAATTTGTTAGAAAATATTTAAAATGCATACTTAGTTCTGTGTTTTTTTATAAATCTAATTAAAATATCCTTCCACAATATCTGAAATAGTCCCCCCTCCAAAAGAACAAGGATTTGGGAAGTATGTCTCTACGGCTACAGCATGACATCTGCTGTTGTGCTAGGCAATTGAGAGGCAAAGGGCATATTTTTTTTCTACTTTTAATATTGTGGCTGGGCTGCAACAGTGATTTGTTTGTGGGTGAGTGGACTGTGAAGTTGGATGTACAAGGTTGTGAATGTGTCTGCAAGACAAAGAAAAGTACAAGAGGATGTGCTGGCATTTCTTGGGCAGCAACTTGATTGTAAGTTCTAAAAGGATTAAGATTGGATTCGGCTGATGGTTGTATTTTTAGCTTTTTTTAACTTTGATATGTGAGTGGATGGATGAGCCAAATAGTGAGCAGGAGAGCTGATGGCAGGTGCTGTAAAGGTGACAGTTTCTGCGACCGCTGTACAAGGTTTTTCCCCCACAATTCATTACATTTTAGCTGGTATGGTTGTTATTTTGTTTTAGACAGGGGGTGCGGCAGTTTAGAAATTTCAGGCCGGTATATTGACTCAATTTGTTCTCAATCCAAGATTGATATGTGTGGATGGGAGGCACTGAGTACCACATGAACAGATTTTGTGTGACAGGATCAACATAGAAGTGGTTTTATCTGCGACTGCAGTTTCCATGATTGTAGCCATTTCAGGTTTTGTATTGCTTGAATGGGAGGGGGGCTCTTAAGTGACTGGATTTTGTCAGTGCGAATGGATTTCAATTTGTTTTCTGTAGCGCTCCACATTGTCAATGGGGAATCATAACAACTGGGTATCGTGCACCCCTACTAGGGGAATGGTACAGCCCAAGCTTTAGAATGTTGGGCACTTGAGGATTCCATCAGTGGCAACTCCCCAGTTAAGCTGTGCGATTCAAAGGGCACAGAGCTACTTTAATCTTCTCTTAAGATTTTCAAGACTTCAAGACTTCTTTGAGGCTGCAATTCTGCCTTGCAGGTTGGGGCTGCCCATTTCAGGGAGCACCCCTAAATCAAAATAGTGCCTGTTAAGCTGCAGCATTCCAATTGAATAACCTACCTTTTTCTCATTCCCTGTGTGGATTGGGGGCCACGTCTGCCTTGTTAGGGTGTCTTAATGATCTCCATTTAAAAAAAAGGTGCCACAGGTAGGTACAAATACATTTTTTTGCCCTGGGAGTTTAGGGTGTCCTTGGGGTCCCTTGGCTCTGGAGTAGGTTCTCTCCCCCCCGTCGGTTCTGTGTTTTTAGCTATTGTGTGAAATCTGGGTACCTCAGAGTTTTTTTTTTGGTGTTTTTTTCTCCACACACCTCCATTTTTCCATTTGCACAGCTGCCATTAGACTGGGCTTGCGCTTCTACTTCAGGTCAGTTTCCTGCCTCTGTTTGAAGCTCGTGCCCGCAGTTGCATAATACTGTTGCATCATGCTATTGTACTTGCACAATACTGCTGCATTGCGCTATTGCACTTGCATAATACTGTTGCATCACACTATTACACTTGCGTGATTATTGGTGCGCGCACACCTGCACAAGCATGATAACATCCTGCGAGCATCCACTAGTGAGTGCACATGTCTATTTAGTGCTTTTTGGTGTGCTAATCACAGTATATAGTTCAGTGAAGAGTTTTTAACCTCCTCAGAAGGACATTAGCCCAGGTCCTGATATTAGGGCTAATTATTATATTTTACCTCAGTAATTGTTATTTGGCACCCAGTTATAGGAAGCAATGTAGTGTAGTGGATAAGTCTCTGGACTGTGATACTGGTGACCTGGGTTTGAATCCTACTGCCACCAATGAATATGGTTAAAAACAAATTCTCTCTCTCTCTGGCATCATGACTACTGGAGACAATTAATCAGGAAATGATGTAAGACCTGCAAAACAAAGGTGATGAGGCTCTTCCCATTGGGTTCCTTTTGCCTTCAATGTGTTGCTCAGCACCCCCCAGCCAGTCCTCCAGCTTTGGGAGGGGGACCACCTGTTTTTTTCACTTGGCTATGGCAGCAGAATTTCAAGGAAAATCGTTTTGTGGCTCCTGAATGAGTTTGAGCCCCAGCGTCCCACAGGACATCTCATCAGACAAACTTGACCCCAGTCAGGCCCCTCAGGTTGAGAGGGGCCCTTCCAGGCATGTCCAGGCATGGTGCAGTATGCTTGGGCTGCGTTAACAAATGTGCAGGCAGACCCCGACCTTCCCTTTTTAGGCCAGTATGAAAATTATGGGGATCTTGGGGAACTCGCTCCTGGCCTTAAAATAAAAAAAAAATTCATTAGATGAGAAGGACCTTCCCTTCCTTATGTAGAGTAGGAAGAAGAAAGAGAGTGGTAGGAGTTCAAGCCAGGGATTCCTTTCTTCCCTGGTTAATAATAAGTCCTTGTTTTTTTTTTTATATATAGATTTTTTGTTTTTACCCCTATTGTTTCCTTGCCCCATGCCCCAGGTGTCCGTGTGTGTGTGGAGGCACACGCATGTCACATCTTGAGGTGCCCTCCCGATACACTGCCACTCCCTCCCACCTATGCTACCCATCAAGCCTCCACCTCCAAGCCTCCCGGTGTGAGCAGAACTATGGGGGAGGGGTGACAACCATCCTGGAAGAGGAAAGCTACCTTTTGGTTACTCAGTCCTGCTCCCCTCCCATGCCTGCTCTCCGATGACCCAAGGTAATTTCCGAACCTATGTTGCTACTGCTATGCAAGGTAAGGCGTCCAGCACCTCAGCCCTCAGTGCCACTGGGCTGGCCCATAAGTCCTTGTTTTTATGGATAGCGAAGGCATATAGTTCCTTACAACTCAGGAAGTACAGTCCGTGGAGATGGTGGATGTCAATCCATCTCTGTCTGCATCTTGTAGGCTACTACATGACCAAGATTATTGAGTAACACTGGGCAGATGTGGATCACAAAAAATATATTCCCAACTTAAGTTATGGATCTTCTGTTTTTTAAGGAAAAGATTGCAAGTGAGAAGCTCCTCCGCTGAAAGACAAGGCCATTTGTATTTCTGTGAAAAGACACCACCCTGCCTGACGAAGGCTCTCTGGCCCTAGTAGATTTTCATGGCAAGTGGGTGGACTCTACATGTAGGAAGGGTTTCGCCTCCATCAGCATAAAACATTTGTATGTCCTATGCTTCCTTTATTGTTGCCAGAGCCTTAAACATATAGATCACTACTATGACCAGTTTCATTCTGCCTGACTGAAGGTGTGGATTTTTGCAACTGATGGCCACGGCCACCACCCTCTAGGTGGTTACCCATTGGAAAATTATGCATATCAGCCCGCCCGGCCTATTTCATTGCTTTTTGGCCATGAGGGCTATGTAGTTTAGTCTCTGAATCACCAATCAAGCTTCATAGGCTAAGCTCTTACCCTCCCCTTCATTGAGGCTTATGGTTCGATTCCAAACCTGGATACTATTTTAAAGGATATGCGGTAAGAAGAGCTATCTCCAGTGTCAAACAAGAGCGTAAGAATACCGTAACCCAAGGGGTCAAGGTAATGGCTGACACCGACAGTTACTAGGGGGGTCCTCCCTTCTGAATTTTGGCTCCAGAGAATACAGGAGCCTACTCCGCTAACAAGATTGCAGTATTAGAGGAGCCCTAGCCAGGCACTTTGCAGGAGGCCCAGTACCAAAAGCCTGGTGCCTCACAAGAAGGCACACTGGCCCATCCCTGACTCCTTTTTTCTTTGGTGGATTTTGACTAAGAGCTTAGCATCAAGCTAGCAGCTTGCATGACAGCCTTACTGCTGTTGTACTTCCCCATGACTGTTCGCTGGAAGTATCTTGTGTCCTTGGATTATTCTGAACTGTGGGCTGCCAAAGCAGAGGTTTCCCAACATACAATCTCTATGTTGGCTTTTTGATGGACTAAACACATCTTGCTGGAACTGCACATGCCTCACCTGGTGGCAGCAGATGTAGCATAATAAACCCTAAACTGTTTATATATTTGTAAATAACTGTATTGTGTCCTGTGCAGGACCCCATCTCTTTCCCCTTCTTTGTTAGTTTTTAGAATATATTTGTTTTGCCTGTGTGAGTTGGGTGAGTGATTGTTAGAGCTGGTAACTGTATGTAATGTGTGAATCGAGGACTGTGCAGTCTGGGGTGGGAGAGGGTGACTGGGTGAAGTTTTAAGACTGTCTGGTGGGGGTGGGTGGTTTTTGGTTAAAGTTAAAAGTTTTATGGTCAGGCAAAATGTGTTTTGGTGGAATCCTGGGAGGCATGTCTACTCCCCATACTATCTTCGACAGTTCCACTGCTTTGTAGGTGGCTTTGTTGGTTTGCCAGCGATGGAATGTAATTGCTGTTTGGCCCTGGGAATCCTCTGGAGGTGGGACAAGGGCCAAAGCTTGGAGATAGGGAGTGACATCAGGAAAAGTTTGATTGAGGTAATGAGGTCTCGTATATGCCCAAGAAAATGTTGGAGTAGGGAGAGGAGTGCTTCCTGCCTGACTCCAATACCTAGGGTAGCACTAGAAATGAACAGTCAGGAGACAGACTGGTTGACTTTGCCCCTCCCCTTTGGGTCATGCTTTGTAATGCAAGGTCATGGAGGAATAAAACCATGGTAACAGAGGGTTTCAATGTGGACTCCTCAGTTGACCTTGTTTGAATCAGAGACCTGGCTGGGTGGTGACTCTGGTCCTGTGCTGGGGGTGTCTATCCCAGATTGGTATTCTGTGTTATATTGCCAAGGTGGAAGCTCAGAGGAAGAAGGGTGGCCATCTGTTTTAGATCCACTTTGCAACTTACGGCATGCCCCATTGGGAGTGACTAGGTTGTTTGAACACATCTCTGTTAGGGGTGGTCCAGGTTTAGGTTGTTGGGTCATCCTCATGTACTGACCTTTGGGACACAGGAGTGATTTTCTGCAGGAACTGACAGACTTCATTGCTGAAAAGGTGCTGAAATCCCAGAGACTGTTAATTCTCAGGGATTTTAAAACATGGGTCGATGACAAAACCTTGTCTTTTGGTCAACAGTTCCTCCAGCAGATGGTACAGCTGGGCTTAACACAGGTTTCTGTCGCTGAGACCCACAAGCATAGTTATGACTTGGATCTGGTCTTCTCATTGGGTATTGACACAAGTGAAGTCAAGGCTGACCAGATCATTTTGTTAGATCATAATGCCATGGCATTTCTCTGTAGTGCTTTTTATTTTGTTCCCCACTGTGGAGATGGTTCATCACTGACATAATTAAAATCTGGAGCCTTGCAAACTCTTGGTGGTTCTGGACCTCTTGGATATGATATCAGCTTGTGTGAATGGGTTGAAGGGGCTGTGGAGAGTTATAATGCATTTCTTACAGCCACCCTTGGCTCCATAGCTCTTTATCATGTTCATCCCTCAATTTTCCTGTCATAGCTCCCCATGGTACTGTGACGAGCTGAGGTGGTTGAAGATGAAGTGAAAGAGGCTAGAGTGTTCTTGGTGGAGGTCCTGTTTGGCGGAGGACAGATTGGCACTGAAAATGCATTACATTGAGTATCAGCAGGCGATCACCCTGAAAAAGGCAGATTTCCTGGGAAGGGTGATTGCTGTGGGGAAGAACCAACCAGCTCAACATTTTCGCCGCACTGTGAACAGGTTGATTACAACCCCCCCCCCAATACAGTCCAGGAAAGTTTTTACTGCTGAGAACTGCAATGAGTTTAATCTTTTTTTTTCTCTTCAAGGTGTCCTCTATTTGAACTGGGATCTCCTCAAGTTGCCTGTCATGGGCCAGCAGTACTAGCCCTGGGCGAAGGTGATTGGTCATCCTGCATGGATCTTTGCCCAGTCTTGGATGACAAGGTACCTCAGGTGATTTCAGGACTACGTACCACTTACAATTAACTGGACCCAGGTCCCACCCTGCTACTTACTGGTTGGGGGGGGTTGGGATCCGATTATTTCAGAAATTGTCTAGTTATCTCTGAGGGAGGGTTTTCCTTGCCACATTAAAAAGAGTGATGATGAGGCCCTCCTAAATAAACCATCTTTGGATCTTGGCATTCTTCTGAATTACAGGCCTGCCTCAAATGTTCCTTTTTTGGTGGAAGGTAATTGAAAAGGTGGGGATGAGGCAACTGGAGGCTCACCTGGAAAGATAATAACATTTATGAGCCTCTCCAGTTGAGATTTCAGCCTTGTCACAGCACTGAAACAGCACTTGGCAAGGTGTTCAGTGATTGCTTTATTGCAAGAGGTAGAGGACATCATTCCATTCTTGTCCTTGACCTCTCATCAGCATTTGACATGGTTGACCATGGGGTCTTTTGGATCACCTGAGGGGCTATGTGGGTTTCAGTGGTACTGCTTTGTGCTGGTTTGACTACTACTTGTCTGGAAGAATGCAGCAGGTAGTCTTGAGTAATTTCATCTCTGGGATGGCTGCATTGGACTGTGGTGTACCTCTTGGCTTGATGCTGGCCCCTGTGTTGTTGCTGTATATATGTTGCCCATGGGTGAGCTCATCAGACAGAATGGTTTGGAATTTCATTGCTACAGAGATGATATCTAATTATACCTGTCTTGTGTGCCCAATGGGGTAAATGTTGACTTGGTGCTGTGTCGTTGTCCAAAAGATATCAATCGCTGGATGGCCTCCAACTCAATAAGTCTCAACCTATATAAGACTGAGATGATGGCTATTAAATTGGGCCACTGAAGATCGGCTGTGACAGGGAGCAACACCTGTTGCCACAGTTAATGGTGTTACCCTTGGAGCTGTGAATGTGGTTAGGAAAACTGCCGGGTCACTATGGGCTCCAAGCTTACATTAGTTAAGCAGGTTGTAGCAGTTTTCCATAGTGGCATTCTCTAGCTTCAAAACATCGCCCAGATCAAAGATGTTCTAATGCACAGTGACCTGGTGATGATAGTCCATGCCTTCGTCACATCAAGGTTAGATTACTTTAACACACTTACTTAGGGTTATCTGGGAGTCTGATGCACCACCTGCAGATGATTCAGAATGTTGTAGCATGTTTGATCTCCAGGGCATCCCACAGAGATCATATTACTGTGGTGCTGCTTGAACTGCACTAGCTGCCTATCTGGTGGCATGTCAGCTTCGAGAGATGCCTGTTGGTATGCACAACCCTACATAGTCTGGGTCCTGACTATCTAAAGTATCTTCTGACTCCACTTACCTCTGTCTAACCCCTCTGCTCCACTGATGCTGTCCTGCTGTCTCTCCCATGGTCCAGGACAGGTCTCCCCTGATGACTACGCTAATAAACTGGAATGTGTTACCTGTTCATATCCATTCTGCCAGCACAGTGGGGACCTCTAAAGGGGCCCTGAAATACCATCCCTCCAGACTTGCCTTTTGCCTGATAATTTATAAATTAATTAATTTATTATCAAAACTCCTTTCCAAAATTAGTGGCTAGCTGGAATTTGCTGTATTCATGGAGAAATCCTCCTTATTTAGTGTAACATGTTTGTTGTAGTTATATATTATGTTTTCTATTTGATGTATTTGCTCTGTATGATGCCCTGAGCCCCAGGGAAAGGACACCTAAGAAATATAATTGCCTTGTCTTGCCCTGCCTTGTATCTTCCGACGTTTGTATTCGCCCCAGGCATGGCTAAAAACTGGTTGTGGCTCTGCCCACTTCCTTACTAAATGTAAAAAATAATTGATTGGTCCAAGTTATTGGCTGTTGGGTCAGCCAGGTAGTTTGATGGAAATGTGCTCCACTACCACATGGGGGACCTGGGTTAGGAGGGACCTTGAGCCTCCCGCTCACTGTGCTGGAGATGGGTGCATCACCTAGGTGATGGGCTTCCACTTTTGGGAGGGAGGGACAACTAAAGCTTGTCATTCTGCAGCACCCCCTGCCACAGTGCAATGAATGGGACTTTGGTCTCCATACTATGTTGCTTACATCCCTACCAGCCAAACTGGGGTTTCCAATCCATGCTATGTACTCTGAGGAGGGGGACAACAGGGTAGGAACGTGGTGCTGAAGCAACAGCATGTCTTGCATTGTCTCTGTTGCTCAGAGTTTTTTACAATTGGCTTTCTGTTGGTGATTTTATCCCATACTAGAAAAAAAAATGTTTACTGCAAGTTAAGTTATGTGGAGAGTGCATTATATTCACAAGGCTATCTGGAAGCACAGATAGTGCTCTGTCTGCTCCGTATCTGCACATATGTGGCACCATTCAAGCTTTATTTTGAAACAGTGTGGACAGATATACACACAACACTATTTGCAGAATTCTATATCTACATGTGCTGCGTTTTACTAACCAGATAATGCTGCTAATGGTACTGTTTCCTAGCTCTGCTGCAGCTCATTTTATGAAATAAATAATCGATTTTTGTAGGAACTGTTTTGGAAAAAATACATTAAATAATATTTATTTTAATTTCCAGAGTACTGACCTACAGTCAACTCAGACAGCTCCACCACAGCAATCAATTCAGCGTATCTGATGAACCCCTGTGCTGGTGAAACTACTATCAGAGCACTGTCAGAAGGCCAGTTTTTATTAACTGAGAAATTAGGAAATTGTTTTTCTCTGACTCATGTAGGTCTGAATCCTTGGTGGTTAAAAAGGCCTGGGGTGGGATTACAGAGTTATTTAATATTCTTTATAAGGCTTGAACTAATATTTCTTTTCACCTTTTCCTTTGGAAGAGAAGGCTACGGGTTTAAATATGTCCCATACCAGGGACCTGGGTTTATTTACAGTATCTATGGCTGGCTCTGTACTGTAATTTTAAAAGAGGAATACACTGGTTTGTTAGAAGAGCCATGTGTCAGAGGAGAAGTTAAACTGAGAATTATGTCTGTCCATTTCCCAGTGTTCATCCAGATAGACATTAAAGGGAATGTTTACCCAGAGCAAGCAATTTAGTACATAAGACTCTTACAACCCAATGTAGTCCTAGGTAAGGACTTGAGTACCTAGTACTCCAACATACTTTTTTTTAACATTCTATAATCCCCGTTACCCCGAAGCACCATGCAATCTTTGCCTAGATCTGTTGCTTAATTGATAGGCTTATCCTTAGTGATGCTGTCCATGCTCACCACATGTGACAGCATGAACACATAGAATCCCCAGACCTCATGGCTGATACCAGTACACACAGTGTGTACCTGTAATGTTAGGTTTCCCCATCGCATAGGGGGACTCAAAGGGTCTCCTGTCCAGGTCTGCTGCCAGTCACATCAGTTGTTGTTAAAGACATGTAGTGAATTTTACTCCCGCTGATACCAGTAGATTGAGCAGTCATCGCCATGCACGATGGCTCTAAGTGCATTCTACAGTGCTCTCTATTTGCTGGCCTCAGATACTACAACTAATAGGGGTAAAATAGAAACATTACCTAAATCTGGCATATTACCATGAGCATGTACCATAAGCGCGTGTGTCAGTCAAGAGTACATACACACACTCATGGTACTCTGTTTCTCACCCCAAAAGTAGCTGATCGAGTTCCTGTTTTAGAGTTAGACACTACTCTATCACTCTGTGTAGGTGTCTGCCAGCATAAAGTGCTGGATTTGAGTAATATTTATATTTGACCCCTACAGTATTAGCTGTAGTATCTAAGAGTGGCACACAGAGAGCAGTGTGCATGCTCACCTTAGAGCCATCATGCATGGTGCTGTTGGCTCAACCTACTGGTATCAGCGGGAGTAAAATTAACTAAATGCCTTTAACAATGATGGATTTGACTGGCAAAGGACCTGGAGATCAGGCCATATAATTCCCGGTATGTGCTGGGGAAACTTAATGTTATTGGTGCACACTAGTATCAGCTATGGGGTCTGGGGCTTATGTGTGTTCATGCTGTCACATGTGGTGAGTCATGGACATCATCAGGAAGGCAAGCTTGTAAATTACATGACAGACCTAGGCAAAGATTGCGTGGTGCTTTGGGGTACATGGGGAATTTATGCTGGAGTACTAGGTGCTCAAGCCCTTACTCACCCAGGGCTAGATTGGGTGGTAAGGGTCTTATGTACTAAATTGCTTACTCTGGGTACACATTCCCTTTACTGTCTCATGGCACTCTTTGAAAAGAGAAGAGAGGAAACAATGGAGGTAATATGATGGAGATATTCAGACTTGGTGGGGGCCTAAGAAGCCTGAGCAAAATGGCCACCTGAGCTAATAGCGCTGCACATTGAGATTGCAAATGTTAAAACACAGCATTACTTTATTGAATTTTGTCAGAGACACTGGTTTACCAGGATTGAGAAAGGGCAAATTCCATTTTGCACATTGTAAAAAACAGTATTGTCACCGGCGTCTGATAAGCCAAAATCCGGTTTTACCGGTGTTTGGTTTTGTGTGCTTTATTTAACAATTTTTAACTTTGCTAACATGCATTTTAGCAATTTTGACCTCCACTATTGCACATCCTTCCATCCTTGTACCAATTTAAAGTTATTTTGGGTAGAAGATGTGATGGCAGCAGCAGCACTACAGCCCTCATTCCTAAAGTGTGATGGAAGCAGCACTACGGCCCCCATCCCTCAGGAGCGGTGGTGGCACCAACAGCACTGTGGCCCCCATCCCTCTGATGTGATGGAAGCAGTAACAGCACTATGGCCCCCCTCCCTCAGGTGTGATGGAAGCAGCAGCACTGGGGCCCCCATCCCTTAGGTGTGATGGCAGCAGTACTACGTTCCCCATTCCTCAGGTGTGATGGCAGTATCAGCACTATGGCCCCCATACCTCAGGTGTGATGGCAGCAGTACTACATTCCCTATCCCTCAGTGTGATAGCAGTATCAGAACTATGGGCCTCATCCCTCAGGTGGGACGGCAGCAGGACTACATTTCTCATCCACCAATGGTGATGGCAGAAGCACTATGGCCCCGGCCCCTCAGGTGTGATGGCAGTAGCAACAATGCAGTCCACATCCCTCAGGGGTGATGGCAGTAGTGACAGCACTATGATCCCCTTTCTTTAACACCCACACCCCACATGCACAAGTTACAAATTACTTGGTCTCTTTGCTTGTTAGAACTCAGATGTGAATTAGCCTGAACCACCACCACTAAGATGGACCACCTTTGTTTTTTTCCTATCTATCATTTAACTGCCTCAATTGGATTTCTGCCTGTGATACCACTGACCAGGGTTTTAGAACAGACCTGGGCATTCATGGGCTGGCCGGGGGGGTGAAGGCTTGAGTGTCCAACGACCACTTACCTTCTCCTGGGAGGGAGGGTGGGTTCACAGCTCAGCATTTGCTGGACCCTGGTGGAGGCCAGAAGCACAGCAACACATTGGCCCTCACTGCGGGAGGGAGCATGATGGACATCGGCTTGTGCCTTGACATCATGTGGCCTGTCATGCTCCCAAGAAAATGGGAAAACACCTGCTGGCCAACCGGAGGATGGCTGCTGGTCCCTCCATAAGCCCGAGCCCCAGACACATGTGTCTGTTCTGATCCCTGTCATGCCCGTGATACACAGGAAGCTCTTTGGGGTGATTCTCCTCCCCTGCTAACCTCCCACAGGGGTAGGGGCCCACCCGATGAAGTGTTAATTTGAGTTACCTGGTAGCACGGCAATAAGGGGCAGTGGATGGTGGTCAGGACTCAGCAGCGGTGGTAGAGGGCCTTGGCAGGCCTGAAGGAATGGATGGCCAGGGGGTAGGAGGAGCAAAAAAAAATGCCTTAATTTGTTTCTTTGATATAAAGTGTCTTCACTTAAAAAATCCACGAGTGACTAGTGGAGGACCTTCAAATGGGAAAATCATGCATCTCCCAAACATGTGAATGCTTCTTTTTTCACTTGGTCTCCATGAAAAGGGTGCATCTCAGTTTTCATGTCTGAGCTCAGATGTGAATTGAGCACCACTCTGCCCACCAGCATCATACAGCCCCTGGGGTCTTACCTTCTGTGTGTCACTGAATGTGCTTTCAAATCCACTGGCCAAACATAAATATACTTAAACACTTAACACTTGCTTTTTATTGAAGCAGTCTATCAGAAAACTTTTTGTTGTCACAGAGACTGAAACAGCAGGTGGGAGAAAAGGTGCAAATGATCCCATTCACCTAAATGGGGTGCTAAATGTGAAGTCTTTTTGTAAATAGTAAGGCAGTTTCTTCCTTGTGAACATACTTTCATTCAGACTAGTTTTTATTCAGACAAGTGAGGATTTTGGATGGCCCTACTGATTATAAACTTGAATAAGCTAGTTAGTAACAGTAATCATGTGCTTAGCAACCCACAATCTAGATGCTCACATCCAAAGAATACAATAAAAACCTGCCTAAAGTCTAAAAACAAGCTTATAAAAATATAAAATGTATCTGAACATTTATCTTTACCTATACAAATCATTGCAACACGAGTAAAACTCAGGTAAATTACATGGTACCCTGACTACAGTATGATGTAGTAAACATATTGGTACTTTTTCTTTTAATTCTTTGTAAACTGGGTAAGGACCACTAGGCAGAACTGCCTGTTTTCAGGGGTGATCCAGGAGCACTGGGGAGATCAAGTGACTTGCTCAGAGTCACACAGTATGCAAGCGGAGGTTATGGGAATCAAACCCAAGTCTGCTGGATGTACCCAGTTCAATCATTGTTTGTTACTCTAACCACTAGGCTGTACTGCCAGCCATAATAACACCCATATATAATGTTATAATATATAATTTCAATAATAGTGCATAGTACCTATGGTGCAAATTATGAACATTAAACACTTTCCAACATTTTACTGAAAATGAATTATTTGCCACTCCATCTGCTTATTTTTTTCTTACACCAAAGTGGGTGAATAGTTGACAGAGCACTGTAAATAACTTTTGATCAGGCTTCATTATTCTACATCCAGAAACAGATAACATTTGTTTATTCTGGATTTATTTAATATTGATTTTCTGTGGCTCACTAAATATAATCTATTCAGCACTGTATGATGCAGATGTTTTTACATTTTGGAAGAACCGCAACAAATCTTATCCATTTAGGATTCATGTTAGGAACATAGGTTTTTCTTCATATTTAAAACATATTCAAGTGTCAGTGTATTCATTTAGTAGTTTATGCTAACTAATATATGTTGCAGAAAACAGTAAAAGATTTATTGTGAAGCACTCAGGGGTCTATAGTAGAACTCCTGCAATTTCCCAGCAAGTTTTGCAAAAAAAGCTCTGCAATTTCAGGTTACTTTTCCCGCAGTTTTCCAGTGACCCTGCCCATGTGTGTTGATACTTGTGTGTTTTTTTTTGTATCATCCAGTGTAATACAAATAGTAAAAGATGTTTTGTCACATACTAAATAAAAACTGTGGTTTCAGGAAGTAAAGCAGTCCTCAGCTGATGGAGAGGTTAGTGGGAAGCATAGGTGGTTAAACTGAGTGGCTGGTTACAACAAAACAGTGCGGGTGTTTTCCTTACTCATTCTATATGCAGTAAAAGCAGAAGGAATGTGAAGCACAGCAGCATTCATTTTAATTTGCTGAAATCTGGGCTGGCCTGCCGGTGCTGCGATAGCGCTACAGCTTGCAATGCCAGCGACCCAGGGTCGGAAGCGAACTCGGGATGCTGGAGGTCTGGCCAGGGGGTAGGATCAAGCACCTGGGGGGCTGCTCTCCTCCTTCTCCGGGGAGGTGGGGCTGCAGATCCCACTGCTTTACTGCCACCTGGGTAACCATGAGTGGTGGTGCAATGGGGCTACAGAGCGATTGGGAGGGGAGAACGCTAGCCGGGATCTGGAGCAGTGGCATGTCTCTCTGTGCCCTACCTCCATGGATCCCCCTCGAGTGCTGGTGCCCTCAGGGACAGAGAACAGAAAACCAGTAACAATCACCCCACATTGGCCACTGGTAGAAGGGACCCATCTGCCCCAGACTTCATAATCAGGCTCCATGAGGGACCCACTGGGCTGTCTGACACACACTGAGGGACTCTGGAGGGGTGACCTGGGGTCCCTTCCTTTATCACCTGGGGAGCACAACCCAGGTAGGGTGAGGGCAGGCCACTAGGAGCTCCTGAGCATTACCTGGGGTGAAGCTAGGAGATACCCAGCCTAGGGATCTCTGAAAAGTGGAGACTTGATGCTGTGAGAAGGGGGCATAGAAAGCGAAAATTAAAAATTAAAAAAGATGCTGAAATCTTAGGGATTCTGTGCAGTGAAATGCAATTTCCGTGAGGCGCTGGTACAAGAATTCAAAATCTGAAAACCAAGCAGAATTCTATGATTTTTACCGGTGTTACCGTTAAAAACAGAAAACCAGGGTCATTGAATTTTGTTAACTAGGTAAGCCCACTGAGACAGAAAGGGGCAACCAGGAATTAAATACCATAAGAGCATAGAGAAAGCAACGTTCAATCAATCAGTCAATCAATCAATTTGATTTGTTAACCAGGTAAGTACACTAGACCAGAGGTCTTTTTAAAGGCATAACCCGGGTGTTTTTAGAAACACAACTTATCTATAAATGAATTACAAAATGCCTGTACATCCACAATCATAATTTAGATCAATATTGCACAAGATTCGAGTTGAAAAAACAGGCATTTGTCAGCACTGCACAAACAATACATTTCCATAAAACTGTACACACAATCAATAACATTTACATGAAAACTACATACATTTACATTGGGATGTGAGTGACAAATAGCCTTAACAGTTTTTGTCTAAAAACTTGGGAGGATGGAACTATTCTGATCTCCTTTGGTAACTCATTCCATTTTTTCACTGCATAATAAGAACTGGAATTACATACAAGCCAGCACAGAATTACATGTGGATCTTCGACATGGGTGAGAAACATTTGAGATTGTATAATGATATGAGAACTGGAAAAAATACAAGAACATGTTGTCTAGGTAAGGAAAATAGTGTACATATGTTAAGAGGTTCAAATCAGTGAGTGCAGGTACATTGGCTGCCTTCTAGTATATGAGTCTTTAGCCCTTTCTTAAAGCCTCCAAGTGAGGAACAGTTTTGTAACTCCAGTGGGAAGGTGTTCCAAAGGTATGGGGTGTAGGTGGCCAAAGACCTCTTATCCAAGCCTGACTTAGACCTGGGCACCTCAAGTAGAGTGCAGGTAGAAGATTATAACACTGAACTAAGGGGTTTGGGAACAAGAAAACCATGCAGGCTAGGAGGGGTGTAGATTTTGACCATTTTGAAAACCAGGCAGAGAAGGAAGCAAATTATTCTCCTCTCCAGAGATGGCCATTGTAGCACTGAGAGTACATCGCAGTGATGTTCCCTGGGTAGGACACAAGAGGCAAATCAGGTGATTTATTGTACAGGATTTTGGGTCTACTTATTTTAGAGCTTCTAAGGGTATTGTGGCACCTTAGAATTGGACAGGAAGCAGAGTGACGTTTGCAGTTGCTAGTCTTGCTTCATTAGTGAGATAGATTCTGAAATGGTTTAAAAGACCGTTTTCCGGGTGTAGAGATTTAGTGATATTGTCTGTGTGAGTTCTAAAAGAGAATTTCTGATCCAAATACACACCAAGGTACCTCGTGGACTCAACAAATTCTATTTGTTATCCTGAGGAGATAGTCATCTTTAACAAGTCCTACCTTTCCGTCCCAGGAGTCTAGAGCGAAATAGTACCACTTTCATTTTTCTTTAACATTTAGCACCAACTGATAAGCAAGAAATGATTCTTCTAACTTCCTGAAGTCATTGGCAACCTGACTACTCATTTGACTGGGGTCATTTAAGCTTCTGTACAAGACAGCATCATCAGCGTACAAGTGTAGTTTAACCCCACTGCAGTTGCCTGGCATGTCATTAACAAACAGGGAGAAAAGCAGGGGACCCAGTATGGAGCCTTGGGGGACACCATCAGTAATGGGGTCTTTGCAAGTGATAGGACACCCTTCCACGTCACCTGCTTTTTCCTGCCTGTCAAATAGTGTTTAAACCAGTAGCAGGGAAGACTACCAAGACATATCTGCTCCTAATTATCTAACAGGAGTCTATGGTTAACTAAATCAAAGGCTTTGGTAAGGTCTCTAAAAAAACTGCACCAGTCATAAGCCCAGTATCCATAGCACCTACTCTGTAGTATATCAGTAGACAGCCATTCCAGGGCTGTATCAGTACCATTGTGCTTCCTAAGCATTTGTTGCTTGTCTGTCAGTAAGTAATGTTGCTCAAAGTACTTTTGGAATTGGTTATAAACCAATGTCTCCTGTACTTTTACTAGGAAGCTTAGTAGTGAGATGGGGTGATTGTTCCCAACTGGTTCTTTGGGGCTGCCTTTATATATGGGTGCCAGCAGGGCCACTTTCCACCTCTCTGGTATAGCCCCCTCCATAAAGAACGTGTTAAACAGCAATTTAAGAGGGGAAGCAATGACTGGGACAGATAACTTTTAAAAATATAGATTCAAGCTTGTCAAAGCCTGATGAGGTATTTGTTTTTAATCACCCCAACTGGGTTAATAGCTCCTTCTGCATGATTAAATGGAAGTGAAATTTGGGGGATGACCCCCTGATTTCCACTTGATCTGGTGATGGGGTGGGGGGAAGCCTAGAGGTCAAAGGTTTAAACCTGTCCAGATCAGTAAAAAAGCTGTTGAAGGCATTGGCAGTAGCCAAAGGATCGCTGAGTAGTTGGCCATCAGCAACAATATCATGCTCAGGTGGACCAGAATGACTCTTTAGAAGAAAATGTATCTGTACTTAAAAGTTTATAGGATCAATTTTTTTTTGTACATTTCTAATGTATTTTCTTTTAGAAATTTTGAGATTCATTTTGCAGGCGTTTCTTAATTTCCCATATCTGAGCCAATCAGCTGTAAGAACAGTGGATTTATAATGCCATATTTCTTGTTCCACAGCTCACATTCCATCCATTTAAAGCAGTAACCCTTTACTCTGAACTGCTTTGAGGGGCATGTTTGTTTAGCACAGAGAGAAAGGTATTGATGATGAACTCAAGAGCAGACTCAACACTGGGGAGACCTCTTATACTTTCCCAATAGATTTCTGAGTGGCTGTTCACAAAGAAAATGTTATCAAATTTGAAATTATCTCATGCCAGGATGACTCTAGGTGGGGGGTTCTGAAAACAATTCTTCTAAACGCAGAAAATTGGAGAGTGATCACTGAAGGTGTCAGTAAATACCTCTTTGGCTCTGATTCTGTCAAGTTTTTTAATTAGAACCCAAGGAGAGTATGGCTGACTGATTTGTTATTCATCCTGGTAGGTTCCCTAATATGTGAAAAGAGAGCATTTGATAAGCATCATCTGACTTATTTATTTATTTAAATTTTGGTAACAGGGTGAGCCCACTGGAACCAGAAGTCCCTTTTTCAGGGGCGACCCAGAATTAATTACAAACAGTATATCCATACAAATGCAAGGTACAGTTACAGCACAAGTTACAGGCATGCTACACAGGCTCCATTACAGAGACATCCTGGAAAACGAATTGCAAACAAAATTCAGACATCCAACATATACAGTAACAGTATTAGCTACAGTTAGCACATCCAGTCACCATTCAGACAAGGTTATAAATAATATACATTACAAGGTATTAAAGTACATTTATATATCAATATCTACAGTCACAATACAAAGTGCAGATGGTGTCATATGGATGTAACCCACATCAGAAAATGTGGTCATAGTAACATAGTAGTTGATGGCAGATAAGGGCTGCTAGACCCAACTAGTTTGCTCATTACATAGAAAAGCAAAACGATCATTAAAGATGGATGGCAAAGAGTTCAGTCCACCTTCAGTGGTAGCAGGAACATTGGCATCTTTTGAGCAGGAGAGTTTTAAGGCCTTTTTTAAAACCCCCAAATGAAAAGCAGTTATGCAATTCAATACGGAGTGAGTTCCAGTGGGAAGGTGTAGAGTAAGCAAAAGATCGCTTACCAGCATGTGCGTTTACCCTGGGGACTTCAAGCAAGATGTGCTTGAAAGACCAAAGTAAACACCTTTCAGGTTTGGGGACTAGAATGCAGACAAGCTTTGGGGAGGGGTACAGACTTTAGTGAGTTTCTTTGTGAGGCAAAGCAGGGGGTACTGCAACCTCCCCTCCAGAGAGGGCCATTTAAGAGAGGGGAGGACTTCACAGTGATGTTTTTGAGGGGAAGCACCGGATGCAAAATGACTGATCCTGTTGTATAGGACCTGAAGACTGTTGCACTGTGAGATCCTGAGGAACTGATACAATGGGGCACCGTACAACAATATGGGAAGCAGGACACTGCTTGTAATTGCAAGCCTTATCTCCAGGATAAATATATTCCCTAGTTGATATAGCAGACCAATTTTTGATGCAGTACTTTGGTAATATGATCAACTTGGGGCTTGAGAGAGAATTCTTGGTCCAGATAGGCCCCAAGGTACACTAGGTTGTCTACCACCTCTATACATGTGCCAGAGGAGGTGGATAGTAAGAACAGGTGCCGTCTGTCAGTACCAATATGTTTTTGGCCAAAGAGGACTGCTTTTGTTTTTCTGCCATTCAAGATGAGCCTGTTATCCTGGAGCCATTTTTCTAAGGTGCAAAAATAAGAGGCGAGTTGGTCATTGATTACATTTACATTGAGGAAGCATCTATACAGGACTGCATTGTCTGCATAGAGTAGTATGTTTCCCACCACAGGTTTTTGGTAGCTCATTAATAAATATGAAGAATAGCAAAGGCCCCAGGATAGATCTCTGGGGAACCCTGTCTGTGATAGGCCTCAGATCAGAATGGGCACCCTTCCATTTAACCTCTTGAATCCTGTAAGACAGGTAGTGTGAGAACCAGTGACTTGTTAATTAATCAAAGCCAAGGCATTTCAGCTTATAGATGAGGAGTCTATGATCAACCAAGTCAAAGGCTTTTGTAATGTCAATAAAGACAGCTCCCATAAGCACAAGACTTCTTTTGGTGTCAATGAGTAGATAAAAATCCAGTGAGCAGAATGGGTAATTCACACAAGGAGTGGACGTCTGTGGTGCAGACAAAGGCATGCACCGGGGGGTACATATATCTTTATGTTCTTTGCAAAAAACTGCATTAATGCACCAGTTAGTGTTCAGATTAAAGCAGCAAAAGTAGGGAAATGTGGCATAAAGTTCCCAACCCTAACTCCCCACTCCCCCCAAGCAGCAAAAGGAAAAAACATTAGGAGTGTGGGTCTCCTGAGTCTTGCTGAATCAGTGGTGGGATCTTCCTTGGGATTGTCAACCATGATGCTCTCCCATGAGAAAACAAGGTCAAATGTGAGCTCTTTTCTTCAGGCAGGGCCCACTGGGTCCTGTGTGAAGAAAGCTACAACAGATGTTGGCAAGACATACTTCTATACCTTTGAAGAGTGCATCACTATCAGGCACTGGCTTGGAGCTGTACCTTGTGCTTCAGACCGGAGGCTACAGGCTGGGGGGGAGGGTTGAGTATTAGCCCCACCACTGATTCACCAAGATTTAGGAGACCCAGAATCCTAATGTTTTTATCCTTTTGCTAACTGGGGGTTGGGGAGTTAAGGTTGGAAACTCTAATGCCACATTTCCCTCTTTTGTTGCTTTAATCTGAATCCTAACTGGTGCATTAATGTTGTTTTTTGCAAAGGATTTCCTTTCTTTTTGAAATAGTGGAATTGAATCCTTTCTGTGTGAACACATCCATCTCAATGCAGAAGTGATGCAGACATTCAGGTCTCACCAAATGTGGAGCCCATCAGGCTGCAGATGTGCAGGATCCTATGGTCCCGCACTTTCATGCAGCTACAGATGCAGATATGCAGGGTCCTCTGAGCCATGTACCAACTGAGGAGTCCATATAGGCATGGAAGCACAGGGCCTTTTGAGTTTTTCACCTCTGTGTTGCTACAGATGCAGACACACAGGAATCTGTTTTTGGGTGTGGATGGGCCCTGTGATTCTGTGTGGCTACAGATGCACCTTTTCAATCATATCTCAAGTATGTTTCCACAATAGTTCATGAGATACAGTTATAAAAAGCATATGTTAACAATTTGGTTTGGAAATCTTCAAAAACAGCACAGTTTATCAGGAAAACTCTTCATTCCTTCAATATAAAGAGATTCTTCTTTCATAAGCCAGCAATCTTGTTTCATGAGGGTCACAAAAGAAGGATGTTGTCTCATGAGACAAGATGTTGAATTTAATTGTTTTTCGTTCTTGTTTCTTGAGCCTATTTCTGTTTGGTGAGGCTCATGAAAGAAGAATATAGTCTCATGAAATAAGATTCTTGGCTCATGAAACAAGAATGTGGACTTAGTTTTTTTTTCAGTCTTGTTTTGTCAGCAGGCATTTTGTTTCGTGAGTCACAAAACAACTCACAAAAGAAGACAGCCATCTCATGAAACAAGATTTGGGACTTAGTTGTTTCTTCAGTCTTGTTTCATGAGCCTGCCTTCTTCTTTCATGAGTGACTAGACAACTCATGAAACAAGAAGGTCTACTCATGAAAGAAGACTGAAAAATAAGACTAAACTCCAAATCTTGTTTCACGAGTTGTTTCATGAGTCATTAAACAAGAGGCCTGCTGACAAAACAAGATTAAAAAAAAAAAAACCTATGTCCACATTCTTTTTTCATGAGCTAAGAATCTTGTTTCATGAGCTGTATTCTTCTTTCATGAGCCTCACAAAACATGAAAATCGGCTCATGAAACAAGCCTTGCTAAGTATTTTTAGGCTGTCCCAAAATCATATTCAAAAAAACAAGTGTGGAATCGAGCTAAATGGGTCCTGTTTACCTAGATCCATGTGTAGCTTTCTTCCAGGGCATCATTTTTATGGGTTTTCAAAAACAAATTTTCACCAACCCAACAAAAGGCACCATTCTAGGGCAAGTCCTTTCCACCCTGAAAATTTCAGAAAAAGTTCCAAACTGTCTGGGCTATGGGTGACAGCAAAACAAACAAACAAAAAACAAAACAACTCCTGATTTTTCCACTTTTTGTACGATCTTGTTCTCGGAGTCCATACATCCAATTGGAATGAAGCTTGCCAAATCAAGAGACCTTGCCCTCCCACACTGCACATGCAAAATTTCATGCAGTTCTGTAACTGTTGAACAGAGGTCAGGTGAAAAGTTAGGGGTTTAACATTAAACACCTTACTCAACCCTAACTATAGTGGTGCTATTGTGCCCCCATAATGAACTAGACAGGATATCACAAGTTTTTGTTGTTTCCTGTTCCATGTTAACAATAGGGAATAACTTGCTAGCACATACATAGATACATAGATACATAGACAGTGTCGGCAGATAAGGGCCTATGGCCCACCCAGTCTGCCCATTTAAGTTTGCAAGTTCAGTTTATGTTTTCCAGGAAGTCTGTTGCCCCTTACCCCTGACCTCCAGAATTCCTTTATGTCTATCCCATGCATTCTTAAATCTCGTGATTGTTTCAGCCCCCACCACTTCCTCTGGCAGGGTGTTCCACTTGTCCACCACCTGCTCTGTGAAGAAATTCATCCTCACGCTTCTCTGAATCGCCCTCCTCCAACTTCATCCCATGCCCTCTAGTCCCGGAACATCTTTTCGCTTAAAAATAGTGCATTCCTGCACCCTGTTCCTCCCTGTAAGATACTTGTATGTCTCTATCATATCCCCTCTCTCCCTCCTCTCCTCCAGGGAGTACATGTTCAGTCCCTTCAACCTGTCCTCATAGGACTTGTGATGCAATCCATGCACCATCTTTGTTGCCCTCCTCTGAACCTTCTCTACTCTGTCCATGTCCCTACGTAGGTAAGGTCTCCAGAACTGCACAGTGTACTCCAGGTGCGGCCTCACTAGTGTCTTGTATAGTGGAATTATGACCTCCTTTTCCTGCTGGTGATGCCCCTGTCTATGCATCCCAGCATCCTATTTGCTTTACCTGCTGCCTTGTCACACTGTTTCCCTGCCTTGAGGTCATCAGAGATGATAACTCCAAGATCCCTTTCCTGCTTGGTGCATGCTATATCCTCACCCCCCAACTGATATATTGTGCCAGGGTTTTCCTCATAGAACAATGCATAATACATAGAACATAGCACAATGGAAACAACACATAATGGTCCCTTTAGTTTTATATATATTCAATCTCTATGGGGACAACCCTGGACATGGCCCCCCCATTTAGCGCCTGATGTCCAGTGTTCCCAGTTCACTAATATGGGGCTACAGATTGCTGCACTCACTACAGTGTCAGTGACTGCAATTAGAAGTTGACAACACCGTTGGCTCTGTGGCGCCAAGTGAAGGAGTTTGCTTGGCACGCTGGCAACCCAGGTTCGTTCCCCAAGCCCTGGTGCCAGGAGCAGAGGCTGGCAGGGAGGGAGTATACAAGATCCATTGGCACTTCCCTCCTGAGGGGGTTCTGCCTCGACACCTCTGGGTGAATTGAATGCATGCTGGTGGGGATGTGTGGCCTCGACATGCCCCCTGCACCACCATGCCCAAGGATGCCACCACCATAGGCCAAGAATGTGGTGTGAGGAGAGTAGAAAATCAGTAATATTGGTGCATTGGCTGGTCGGATGATGGCCACCTAGACCCTTGCAGCCATGGAGCTTCCAGACCACCAATACTGCCTCAGCAGCACCCAGGGCCAACCAAGCAGACCAGTATGGTTAATTCTCTCCATAGGAAGAGGACCTGCCCGATGCAAGGGATACACTTGGCATCTTTTTTAACAGAATGTGACAAGCTATAGAGGGTAGGTAGCTATGCAGACTGATCCTCTTGCTTTGTGTGGCAATGTCTGTGGTGTGAGCAGGATAAATGATTTATCTTTTAAAATTAATCTGAAAATCAAAAGAGGTTTAAATTGAAGAGGTGTTATTGAAAAGTAAGCTTTTTTGAAATGAGAGACTGACACCATTATTATAGCTTAAAATGCATGTAAATGCACCATTTACAGTGCATTTTTAAAAAGAAATTCACTGGGGAATATGCCCCCCCAGACTTCCCTAGCACTGAAGACTCTATCCATTATGCTATTGGCCCCTCTTGGTTATGGACACCGCACACATCTCTGAATGAAGACCCCACTAAGAGAAAGCCTACTATGTGAATGACATAACAGCTACAAAGGTGGGAGCCGGTACTTCAGGCTAGACACCAGAGCACTCACAGGAAGAAACAATCACTGGGTGTTAAGATTCAGTACTTCGTCATCATCACTGTAGCAGCTCTTAGAGACAAACTTAATGGAATTAACACTGGATTGTGGTGATGAAATCAGCTGTGGAGTAAGTAAAAACAGAACTGGCTAACATTAAATAACAAGCAGATACAGCGCTGGGAGCATCCTCCACGAATTCCCTGGAAAATTAACATTTGGTTTGCCCTACTGGCGAACCTGGCCCAAGTGTCATATGTTCAGGTCACTGGTCTCCCAGTGATGGTGAAGGGAGACCATCTGAAACTGTTCATAGTTGACTGACTCAAGGAGTATTTATCTGAGTAGATGGAGGAGCCAGTGTTTGTATTACAGAAGGCATATATGGTTACACCACATGGTCAAACACGACTCTTTAATCAGCCGTGAGCAATTATGTTAGTTTCTAATGGGCTTGGGACTCAAAATCAACAACTGCTTTATGTAATACAAAATCACACACGCCCCCACAATGCAAAGCATCATGGGCTGCATATGCAAAACACAACAGAATATTATGCTGGTTCAACTTTAAGCAGAAATGCATGGTGCCGAAAGGCCTCTCACACAGTTTGCAAAGGATGCCAACAGAAGGCTACTTTATGTCTATTGGAGAAGACCACGGTTGCAGAATTTACTGTATATGTTTCTGCAAGTTTGACTTTTCCCTGACAGCAATACCGCAGGGCAAAGAATAAATAAATCTTGACGATGTTCAGAAAAATCTTAAGTTAGCCATGGTATTGTTTTTCCAGATAAACTGAGTGCTATACATGCTAGAAAAGTCTACTTGTTTACTGAGCCAGTGAATGCTGGCCACTTGGCTAATCAGATCATGGAGACAGTTGGATGTCAGTGCAGACCAAAGGAATCAAATGCACCAAAGAAGGATACTTTGACCTCTTTTTTTTGGACTCTACAATGTGTCTGCTTTTAATAAACGTTGATTGTTTCCTTTTTCTTTTGTTATTTGATAGGAGCTACCATGAACTATAAATACAATATTTCTTCTCTTTCCTTTCATGGACGGTGGGATGGACACAAGCTACATAACTGGTAGGATACCTTAGGTAGTTAGCCCTGTTTTGGACAAATAACCAGGACTTCAAAATATGTTTGTGTATCCTATTGCCTATACTTTCTCTTTTAGGAACATAGAAGTTTGCAGGACCATAGTTTTCAATGCTGCCAGTAAATGAAACATATTTCATAGCTGTAGTAATAAAGCATGACGCCTTATGTTGCTGTTGAAGACAATGAACTTGTTGGATGATAACCAGATGCTGAAACAATAAAACCACCTCAGTCCATTTTCTTTCCAAAATTATGCCAATTTATTTACAATATAAGAGGCATTATGCACAGACCTGAGTAAATGAGAGCTGCATCTTACGCTGTTGTGTGTGTGTGTGTGTGTGTATATATATATATATATATATAGAAGGCAAATTCTCACCATGTGAAGATTGCGAGCAGTTGAAAAACAGTCGTTGATCCCTATTTCTCTTGCATTGGGGTGCGCATTGGGATCGTCAGCCATAACTCTCACCCCATGACATGAGTAAAGCAGCAGAAGCATAGGAGAATGGTAAGAGTTAGACCCACAATCCCAATACACACCCCAATGCCGGTGGGGGTATGGGGGTCCAAGGGGGCTTCAACCCAACAGCGTAATTTCTCACTTTTGTCGCTGTGGAACAACCCTAACTAATGCATTAAATGGAGTTTTTGCCTCAAATTTCCTTTATTTTTGAGAATGATAATGAGAAATAGTGAATGTAATGCAGCGCCCACGCTCCGGGCCCCACGCCCGCGCCTCCGCCACATGATGTCTTGTGGCATACTAACAGGGACAGCAACGCAAACAGAAATGCTAACAGTGGCGCATATGGTAACACAAGTGCGAATGAGAACAGAAAGAGTAACATATGGTGGTGTAGACAGGAACGGTCTGCCACGTGATGTGTTGTCACATAGTAACATGGTGCCTGCAAACAGAAATGTCAATGGCATGGTGACGTAAGTGAAACAGAAAGATAAACAGTACTGTAGACAGAAATGGAAAAAATAACAAAAACGCAAGCGCAAATGAAAACGCAAAGGATAACGCACATGGTGGCGCAGACGTCAACGGTAAGTGAAACGGGTACGGAACCGCAAGCGGAAAGGGCAACAGTAACAGTAATGTAAGTGCACAGGCTGGTTTTCTCCAAAACCTGCATAGAGAAAGACAGTGAGTACAAATAATGTATGCATAATAATGAGTATCGGAGCAGAAAATGAGAACTTGGAATACTAAATACGTTATATCTCAGGAACCGTATGACATAGAAAAAAAATTAAAAGTTGTATGATTTATAACTGTCCTGGCTAATTTTGTACTTAGCCCCCACTAAGTGTTTTTCCAACGAAAAGTCTGTATCTCGCACCGTTTCCAAGATATGGGCCCTGAAAGGTGCGGCGAACGCTGTAATGTTATCCTATGGGGAAAAAAGAGAAGTTCGGAGTGCCATAACTTTGCCTCCCTGTAATATTTTTTCACCAAACCACTGAAAGGCACATCTGTGGGCTGTTGGCTGTCTTCCCGCCAAATTTCAGGAAAAAGACCAAACCGTTATTTTGCAACAGGATCCAAAGGATTTCTGTAAAGCGTGGGGCGCCGTAATGTTATCCTATGGGAAAAAATGTCAACTTTGGAGTGCTGTAACTTTGCCGCCATGTAATATTTTTCCAAAACAACACTGAAAGGCACATCTGTCAGATGTCATCTGCGTTCCCTCCAAATTTCAGCCCAAAATTCCCAACCGTTCTTTTGCAGCGGAGTGCCAAAGAATTACTGTTATTTTGGGCATAGTGTCGCAATTTGCGAAAGCTTTCGCAAAAATTTGTGACACTTTCGTGAGTGCGACACTACTTTTTCCAGAAATTTGAAAAACACATTTCTGGGGTGTTTTACCCCAAAATAAAGACATGGCTAGCATCCTCAGGGCCCGACTAGGTGAATACAAAAAGAATTAGGGTGCTAGAGGGTCTCAATTTTAAATGCCAAGCATTTTTCTGATCATTAACTGAAAACAAGATGGCAGATTTGCGACAGTAACAGGGCCATTTGTGAAAGTAAAAATGCATTTGCGACACCGTCGAACTTTTTGTTAACTTTTTCCCATTGACTTATAATGGGAAACTGTTTTGAATACCTTTGAACCGCTTAATATTTTTCACGAAATCTTCGAAGGCACATCGGGACCCCACCTGCATGTTCCCTGAAGATTTTGGGGCCAGTCACGCAAACCGGGCATGACCCGTAATGCCAATCATAGAATTCCAGAAAGCCAAAACGCTGCGACAGATCATGCTTAATAACTCTGCAACCGTATATCTAATCAGTAAAAACTTGGCATATCCCAAGGCCTATGGGTCTTGATCATACATTCCAAATTTCAGGCAAATCCATCAAACGGTTGCAAAGTTATTAAGGTGCAAAATTTTGGGTTTAACATGGAAATGGCTCCTCAACCCTAACTATGGTAGCACTACCGTGCTACCATATAATATATATATATACATATATATACACACACACATACATATATACACACACATATAAATTGGAATGGAATTAAGACCTAAATAAAGCATTTTATAAAGTTCACAACAGAGACAGCAAAGGGTAGCATTAACAATATATTTGGCTGAGGCACACATATCAGAGCTTGCCATCCTAATGAAGCACCATATCGGTGTGAAACTGCAGTAGTTTAGGTCATGCATATGCTGCCTCTTGTACTGTGAATAAATTAATATATCATTTCTTAAAGAAATGTGGCTGAGGATGTTTGTTTCAATGTTTGGTTGCTAGTCCTTGGATTGTGCTGGAACAGGAATTATTCCCTTGGCTAAAGGTAGCTTAGGAAGAAAGCCCACAAGAAAGAGAGATGTGCTGCTGGAGGAGGAGGGGAGCCAGTAGTGGATCCAGAATTTTATAATGGGGGGTGCCGTGATGGTGTGCATACTTGGTAAGCAACTTTTTATCATTTTTTACAATTTTTATACTATCCTTTTCATGATATTTTTGACTGAAATTATAAACATAACCTATAGTTTTGAATATATATTTTCTTACAATCAATATATTAGACTTCTTCAGCAAAGTGAAATGCAGCAGCAGCAAGCAAGTTATAATGGGGGTGCACCTTCACCCTTTAAAACCCCCTAGATCTGCTACTGAGGGGAGCATGGTGGGGCAATGAAAGGAATGAATCCTGGACTAGCCACGAGGAGCGGCCTTTAAAGGTCTGATGTGGGAGTGGTTTGTTGCTCTACTCATTGAACTACAGGCACAGCCTTGCAATTCAATGTGCTTACGCAACTTGGT
Source organism: Neoceratodus forsteri (assembly GCA_016271365.2). Lineage (NCBI taxonomy): Eukaryota > Metazoa > Chordata > Ceratodontiformes > Ceratodontidae > Neoceratodus > Neoceratodus forsteri. Next base: position 1,511,014,137 of record CM057450.1, read on the forward strand.
ATGATGTATGTTTGGTGTGACTTAGATACACTGTGGCTGTTTGCTTCTCTATCCATGGGATATACCACCCTGTAGGGGTACGACGGTGAGGAACCCAAGTGGAGGGTTCCAACCCATAGGTGCCGTGGGAATGATTCCCTTGGCTAAAGGTAACTTAGGAAGAAGCCCAGAAAGAATACCCAAAAGGGTGTTGCGCATCGAAGGAGGTGAGAAGACAGAAAGATCAAGGATGGAAATGGAGGTCGACAGACATAAATGGGAAGGACAGGAGAGGTATGAGAGATGACGAGGATGATGAACGAAATTACAACAGACAAGATGCAGAACACCAGGACTTCCTAAGGAGAGAGGGAACAGCCGGGGCCACCATCCAACTCTATCCAACAGCGGAACCTAACAACAGAACCTATGAAAGCACTAACTCTGTCTAATATTATGACCATTGGCATGGAGGACAGCAAAAACCCATTTGAGGAGGAAACCTCTGGGGATCCAAGGCCTAGGTCACCTTTCTTCCAGGCTAAGGGACATTTTAGTTAGTGATGGTTCAGCTACTGCAATTTGGAGATGAGATCAAGGGAAGAGGAAAAGATTCCAATTTGGAAGAAGCTCTTGCCCTGTCCTTCTGTCAGGAAAGCTTTTGAGGGTTGCAGGTGACATCTGTGCAACTAGATGCCCAAAAGCAAAGAAGGAGAGAAACGACTGCCAAGGCACTCAACTGGCCTACACAAGCCTATGAAACAGACCAGGTGCACCAGAGGTGGTCAGATGGAGAATGGCGTAGAGGGTGCCTCCGAACCTGCTCAAGCAGCCAAACAGGCCCTGATGATGAGAGCCCCACCTCTCACAGCTTGAAGTAATAAATTCTACATCCAGAGGTGTCACTGAAATGAGGAACAACTGTAGATCCTCCTGGAGTGAAGACTTTCCCACTATGGGCCAGGGAGAAGGATCCCGCTCTGAGCTTCCCATGCTCAAGATGTGCAGAGTGAGACCATCAGCTACAGGCTAGCCCTGAGGCATGGTGCAATGGACATGGAAGCATGTCTCCATGTTGAGAACTGATTGAGCCGAGGTAGCATGAGACCTAGATGAGGGGTATGCTTGGATAGTCAATGTGAATGAGTAGACCTACAGAGAGGTCAGATTGAGTGAAGGAGACCCCACCTTGTGTCCTGAGGAGGCAGGTTGCAGTAGCAACCATGGGAGTGCATGCCAGCTGGGTCCATTGAGAAACCAAATTAGGAGAGGATTGAACTGCATGAAGGTAGGAACAAGAATGGCTGGGTGAAGCCAGCAGCCAATGGGTGAGTAAAAAGTACCAGGAGTAGTGAGGTTGGAGCTATGAAGTCAGAATGGACGAGTGGAGGTTTGAGATGAATATACGAGGTATGCTGATGGAGAGAAGCCTGAAGCTGGCATAGACTGCAGAATGGAATGAATGGTATGAAGGGGAGAGATGAAGATGGCCAGGCAAAGCCCACAGCCTACGATGAGTTGAGAAGTTGATATACAAGTTGAGTGGTCTAGAACATAGGACTAGAGTAAGAGGAGGATGCGAATGGGTATAGCAATTGCAGGATAGGGAAACACTCCCAAAAGAAAGCACAGGATGAGGGGGGAGAAGAGGCGAGGGTCAAGGGAGCGGTGGAAGGAGGTAGTGCAGTAGCCAGGAAGGCTGGGATGTGCAGAGGTAATGGAAGAATTGCAGGCAGCAGCGAATGGAAAGAGCCGACTCGAGCTGTAGGAGGCTGGTATTGTGAAGGTAGGGAAGACGGGGATATGAGTATGAGCGGGAGATGGTAGAAAGCAGACTGCCTGGAGCCACAGTGCCCACCACGACTCAGCAGTCCCCTGCCTTGGAGAAAGACAGAGGGCCATGAACTAGGCACCAGGACACCAAGAAGCAAAATAAATTGCAGGAGAAAGGAAATTAAGGTAACGCTGGCAGCAGACCAAACTGAAGGGAGCTGTCATATTGAAAGACATATGTGTGAATGAGGGAGAAAACAACAGGCATGGGGCCTGAACGAATGCAGAGGAAGCCGAAAGAGGTAGGAAGGAGGACCAGCAGGAGAGATGGCAATGGCCGAGTAAAGCCCGCAGCTCATGGGGAGGTACGAGGATGAGGAACAAAGCCAGGTATGAAGGGAGAAAGGGCTGCAAAGTCGGTACAGGAAGAATGTGGTTATAGAACAAATGGACTGGAAAACAGAAAAGTGGGAATGCCAGAGGGTCACTATGTGCAAGTGCACAGGTAGAGCAACAGGGTGCATTGAGCGGTAGCAGGAGAACTAGTAGCCATGAAAAAAGGAGAAAAAAATAGAGGAATTCATGGGTGGAAGGCATCATGGAGCCAAGAGGGCTATTTGGCTACCCAGAGCCATGCCACCACACCAACAAGGCAGCAGGAGAGCAGACAGCTGAGCAAAACCCAAAGCAAAGAAATGAGATAGGGCAAGCAGTGCACTGACAGAAAGGACCAGGAGACAGGCGGCATACAGGAGGACCACAGTCAACCGAGGGATGCCGGCACAGAGATGGACAAGGAAATAGGATCAGCTGAAAATAGAGGAGGCTGCACAGCAACCAGATGGCAGCCCTCATGGCATGCCACAGACTGGTGGGGTTGCAAAATGCAGGCCGCAAGGCAAGCAGCTCACACAGGAGTGTGGGCGCGGTAGAAATACAAAGAGGGTGGTTCAGCAGGAAACAAAAAGCAGGGAAGACAAGCAGGAGACCCTAGGAAAAGGAGAAAAGGAATGGGGGGGTGAGCAAGTACAAGGTAGAGAGGGCCCAGAGAAGACAGCAATGGGGAGAGAATAGCAACGAGGGGAAAGGAAACTGTGGTAGAAGGGTGGAGGAGGCTGCAGTATGCAGCCACAGCAGCAGGAGGGAGAGGGAATGAGAGGCAAAGGAGTGGAGACACAAATGCAAAATGAGGGGAAGAAACAGAGAGGCAGGGACAACGAAAGTAGCTACAGAATGAGCAGCAGAAGTGGAGAAAACACAGAACAGGAGATAGGGAGTGGCTGGAGGCGCAGGCGAACAGGACACTGCCCAGAGCAAGCGAGGGCGACGCCTCCAGTTGCAATGAAAGAAATGAATCCTGGACTAGCCAGGAGGAGCAGCCTTTAAAGGCCTGATGGGTAAGTGGTTTGTTGCTCCACCCACTGAACTACAGGTATAGCCTTGCAATTACATATTTTCTTTTTCTTTGAGGTTTTCATGTCCCTGATACTCATTTGACATTCAGCTTCAGCATATGTGTATCTTGCTGGAGTGGGGTCTCCTCATGCAGGGACTCCTTTGGTTGCATGGCCACAGACTGTAGAACCTTCCTGGGGGTGGAAGTCTAACAAGGCTGAAGGAGAAGTCAGACATTCACACCAGCTTTGCAGCGGTGTTTCACCAGTTCATCTGTATGCTTAGCATTCAATAATATCGCATCATGCTAGGAGGCATGGTCACCTAAGACCTTGGAACCCTAATCTTCACAAGGGTTTTTTCCCTCACCTGCCTCAGGTGCTGAAGGTTATAAAATATTTATTTAGTTTGTTAGTTAATTTCTATTTCCACCAGTTGATTTGGGATCTTAGATGATGATTAACTGATACCTTTATTAATTTGGCTTGCTCAGCACCGTGGCCTTCCTTCTTTTCTTAGTGGAAGTCAATGTTCTGACCACCTTTTTTTTTTCTGCACTTTTCTGGCTCCCATGGCTTCAGAGGAGGCCTTATACCTCCTCCTACTCTGTCCGCCAGGCATCCCTCTAGGCAGCCCCTGCCCTGCCTTCATCTTGCTTGGGGGCTGGGGGTGTATGGATTTTTTCCACTTTTTTCTCCCTCGTCCTTGAGGACGTTGGCATAGAGAACATACGTCCAGACAGACGATGTGCAGATGCATGCCATTGCCAAGTGCCCACAGTGTCCTCCTCTCCCCAGCTCCGAAGAGCCGCCATTGCCCCTGAAAGCCCATGCTTCCACCAGCCCAGGGAGTGTCAGATGCTCAGGGCACCCCCAGTAACCTACCCCAGGAGGAGGAAAGCATCCGTTATGATGCTCAATCCTCCCTCCATCCCCCCAGCAACCTGAGTCCATTCCCGAACCCGGGTTGCCGGCATAGCGCGAGGTGTGGCATCCAGCACTTCCACCCTCAGTGCCACCGGGCTCGCTATCTGACCAACTTATTTATGTCTTTGGCTCTGACTTTTGGGCTCTTTCATAAGGTACCTACCTTTAGCCAAGGGAACCCATGGTCCTGTGGCACCTCTAGGGGTGGAATTCTGTTCAAGATGATTCCTGTGCCATCAATGTAGGTGGGTGGTTGTCATTTCAACTCAGTGGTCAGGATAGTTGACAGGATGGGGTGAGGTGGGTGGTTTGTGATTTGGCATGGATGAGGGGGCAGGATTTATTTCCAATTTGTACAGCAGCTTTATGATCAAAGTAAACTTCACAGTGGTCTTGGAGAGGAGAAAGGAGTTTAGGTGTTAGATGGTGGGTTGAGGTGGTTATCTAATGTAACAGGAGTCAGGTGGTCATTAACAAGGTAGGAGAGGTGAGGAGATGGTGATTTGCATAGAGATTTTAAAGCAGTCTATAAACAGGCAAAATCTCAGATTCCAGACTGGATATCAGAATTCAGAATCTGAATTTGATGTGTAACACCTAGGTGGTGCTATCCCAAGGGCTACTACCCCAGCCTGCTTGGCTAGTAGCAGGTTAAGGGGCCTGAGCTCTGAAACAGGTGCCTCCACCTGGAGGTCACGGTTGGTAGTGGTCAAGCTAATCTGGGCACAGCCCTCCAGGACACTGTAACCCCCCTCTTTCCTTACTAGTGGCAGAGACAATACACAATAATCACTTTCACAATACCCCTGATACACCACACAAGTACCCACACTGTTTGCACTTACCACCAGGGTTTTCCTTTGGCTTGGCCTTGGGGACCCCCTGTAAAACAAGGTTATACACGCAAATAACAGCAGTACAGTACTCTTGCACAAACTGGAACCACAGTCAGGGTAAATGCAAAAAAAGAGTTGGATCTGATTTATTTAAGGGACTTGAACAAGGGAGGGGCGTAATCAGGTTAATTTGCTTAAAGGCTGTATCAATCAAACAGCTATGCATGCAGTTCAGGGTCCATAAACAGTCACACACCCTAGGTACCCAGATGGAGAATGGTGGGCTAGCCAGGAACGTTGCAGCTGGTTGGGGCCCTGTGATGGAAGAAAAACAACATGCACAACACACACTATTTGTAATCCAGAGCCAAAGGGCTCAGTTTGTGAAAAGAAAACAACAAGACAAACAGATGACACACTTTTAGATTAGGCTGTTGTTCCAGGGAGCTACCCTGATGATTACTCACGATACCCAAATAAAAAATTAAAAAAATGTCTTCCCTTGTATAGCTTAGACTTAAAGAAACAATGTCTTAACTGGACCTTGCTCTGCTAGGTTGTATCGTTATCATGAAATGTCTTTTGTAAATTAAGAATGCACTTTGTTTAATTATTGTCAATGATACCTCTTATGTAATATCATCATGTCTATGTAAGTGTCTCAGGACCTCCTTGTGAATGAGCTTGCTCAATGGAGTTTTCCTGCAATAAACTTGAATGTGAACTTGAGCCCAAGACTGGACACAGGCTGGACGAAAATCGAGACAGCAGGTGGTTAATCTGGAGTGCCAGGAGAAGCAGGGCCCACACGAATCACCGAGGCTTCGTTCCTGTTCAAGCGTGGAGCAGGGGGCTGATCCCCAGGAAGGTTTCTCATCGACGGCTTCTCTGTGCAGTGGGTAGTCTGGCTGGGCCAGTATGGCAAGACCCAGGCCAAATGGAGACAAATTCGGATGCAGTCCGTTTTGGGCTGGATACAGCTTCCAGCAAGCAGAACACATTTCACACAGTGGGGAATCAAATCACGACCCACTAGCAGCTCACAGCACATTTACATGTACAGAAATGTTACTGTACCAGGCAAACCGCTCTCCGGTCACATTCGCAAAGTCTCTGCACACACCCGGACCTCAGAGGTGGCTGGAAGTCAAGACAGGCCAATTGCATTCAGTAAATATTCGGTCTTCCTCAGGTTAAAGCCTGGTCACGGTCCAGTGGCTTAAACAGTCCTCACAACTCAGATTCAGTCTGAATAAACTCTGTTTTCCCTCATAGAGACAGCAGGCAGACAGGCAGTCCAAAACTCGGCCCTTTCACAGTTCTCCCATGCAAATCTCTGCAGAACTACTGGCCAAATCACGAGCTGTTCTCATCTCATTTCCCAGCTCAGAACTGAAACTAGCTGCAGCAGCCTTGGAAATTCCTCAAGATCCAAAAGGTTCAGTTGGCTGATCCTCTTGTCAGTCACAACAAAGGCTCCCCCTTCGGGTGCAAAAAGGCGCAAAAAGCCCAAAACTACAATTCCTACAGATTTTGACTCCAGAAAGCTCCTGTAGTCCGGCTCCATTTTAGGTCCCACCAGAACTGATTGGTCCAATTCGCAGTCCAGGACCAAGATAGTGGAAACAAAACAGTCCTTGCTGCAAAGAAGGCAAGTTAGATAAACTACATTATCATTATCACTCCAAATGATTTTCAGCAAATAGTTACATCTTTCAACAGAGCTCCCTCTCAGATTATTTATGACTGCAATCCAGGCAGCTCTTAAACAGACAATGCATAGAGGCCATACAGGCACTCTCTGGCAATCACATTTAAACTGCTAAAATGCAGGACACCAGCCTGGCAGTGAGCATTTAGGCAAGCTCAAGGAAAACTTTTTGGGAACCCCCATTTGTAGGGGGGTTACAGATGTATAATCCTAATAATTAGGATTGATCTGAAAATCCTAATCCCTAAATTTGGACTGGAATCTGAGATTTCCATTTATAAAATGGGTATCTGAGCAATCCTAATTGTACTGCTCCTTTACAGATCACTGATTTGATCTTACCTTAACTATAGTATACAGTTCTGATCTCCATATAAGCCCCCCTCCCAAGTTGGGAGCTTACCTGGGGCTGGAATGGACACTGTCATTTGTTCTATGGGCTTGTTTAGTGCCCTTCTCACCGTGACCAGCACATCACCACCTGTCTTCGCTTAATTGACCCCTAGACTGCCTTCAGAGTTGGGGAGTCCACAGCAAAGAGGTTGTTTAGTTTCAAGCAGCTGTCAAAGCTGCACAGGGTGCTAAACAACTAAATTAGTACATCCCGTCCCAGTGAAACTAACATCGATTTGAACACTAGTTCAGCTCTGCAAATACAAATAAATGAATACATCCTATCCCTAGAAACTGTCATCTATTTGGACCTTAGTACTGTAAAACAGCTCTGAATTGCAAGTTGGCTTAGCGCTTGTATGCATGCTTTTCCCCTGAAACTGACAGCTACTGAGAGCCAGGGGTTTGGCATAATGAATAATGCATGAGATGCTAGCCACTGATATTTAATCCTTGGATTTCTGCACAAGGGAGAGAAATGTGCCAATAGAACAGATTTGTCTGAAACAAAAATTTCTGAGGGGAAGAGAGCAGTGGGTGAATAAGTCTCATTTGCTTTTCCTGTCTGACTAAAACGTTTGTCCAAAATCAGATTTGAGACTTGAGATTTGAAAGGGGACTGATGCAGCTAGAGTGCCAAACTTGGCTCTAGCACTAAATTAGAGCAGGGCTTGCTTTGAAAACTGCTCTGCTTCTGGGAAGGTGGTGAACCACTAATTCTGCTGCTGTTAGGATTTTATCCTGACAGGATATTGAACCAGCTGAGGTCCCGAGAGACTGTCCGCCTTTGGGGTGAGTGAATGCAAGTCCACATGTTGGGTGGCTAGGATCATTGCATAGAACAATTGGAGCCCTCTATACTGTACGAGATTATTTAATTGATGACACTAGAAAGATTATAGCCATGGCTTGTTTAATGCCAATATTGGACCATGGAAGTCTGATTTGGGGAAATGCTTCAGACAGAATTAAGAAACAGAGAATCACCTTATACAATTCAGTATGTAGATTTGCACTTTGTGCCAAATCCCATGGAACACCACTGCAGCCTGTACAATAGTCTGGGGTGGTTATCCTTGGAAAACAGGGACATTCTACAGATGTCCTGTTTTGATTATAAAACAATCCACTGTTCAGAATTCCATCCTATGCATAATTTTTATCAGCAGAGAGAAGAAACAAGAACCTTGCGGTCTCAAAATTCAATTTCTTCAGTAGTCTTTGTTTGTAGAACTACTAAATATCAAAAATCTTGTAAGCAAAGTACGTTAAAAATTTGGAATGATCTGCCTGTTGAATTGCAACAAGCTACACGTTTTTGTCAGTTCAAATCTTCCATGAAGAGAATGCTTTATTCCAGGCCTGTTTGTATTTGCACATGATTTTGTATTGTTGTCATTTTTGTCAGCCTCTTGTTGTTAGTTTTTATGTACTCTTTTTTTATCTAATGTATAACTGGATTGTAATGGTACCTCTTGGCTATTGTATTAGCCATTTCGGTTTTATATATTGATGTTCTTGTGAGTCTTTTGACCCTCACCGGGTCAAGCCTACAAAAGGGCCTTATGGCCCAGTTGCTTTTTTACCCGGTTATCAAATAAAAATGAAAAAAAAAAAAATTAAATTGTCATCCGGAGCATTATGGCCCTCATCTGTCACCACTAGAAGGACGTTGGGTCTGCCGCACCTGTAACCAGCTTACAGAACAGAGCTCCGATTATCCAAAGTCATCATGGGCTGCACCTCTGCCACTGGCAGTGTATTGGGACGGGTTTACGATGACGTTTCGACAACAAATTTTCGACCCAACAGTACAGCGACGGCTTTATTTTAACCACAAATTGCAGTCGCCATAAAACATACTAACATACTATTTGCCAGCAGATTAGGCCTTACGGTCTATCGAGTCTGCTTGAACCTAGATCCTTAGTTGGATGCCGAGACCCTCCCATCCCTTGTTCTCCAGAAACCCCTATCATCCATCCCCACCCCCCCCCCGGGACAGGCCATCATCTGATACATCCACTTTTTGTGTCTGTCCCACCCTCTCTTGAAGCCCTCCACTGTGGATCTCTGAACCAGCTCACCAGGCAGTGCATTCCAAGGGTCCACCACCCTCTCAGTGTAAAACCTCCTCCTTTTCCCTCACCCTTCCACCTTCCAACTTCAAACCATGCCTCTGGTGATACCTCCCTGCTTTAGTCTAAAGATCCTCCATGTTTACCCTATTTATTCCCTTGAGGTACTTGAAGACCTCAATCATGTCCCCCCTGTCTCTCCTCTCCTCCAATGAAAACAGGCAGAGCTCCTCAAGTCTGTCCTCATAAGTCAAATCCCCTAGCCCTCATATCATCTTTGTTGCCCTCCTCTGTACCCTCTCCAGGAGCTGTATGTCCCTCTTCAAGTGTGGTCTCCAGTACTGTACACAGTACTCAAGGTGTGGTCTAACCAGTCCATTGTACAGTGGCAGAATCACTTCCTTGCTCCTAGAGGTGATCCCCATTACGATGCATCCCAACATCCTGTTTGCCTTGCTAGCTGCTCTCCTGCACTGCTCAGAGTTATTCATACATGTATCCACCATGACCCCTAGGTCTTTTTCCCCTATTGAGGCCTCCAGCGCCTCCCCTCCCAGGGTGTACCTGTGTTTAGGGTTTCCCCGACCAAGATGTAACACCTTGCACTTGGTAATATTGAAATTTAATTTTAATGTGTGAGCCCAGCTTTCCAGGGTGTCCAGGTCCCCTTGCAGGGCCACCCTCCCCTCTTCTCCCTCAACTACTGCTCCCATCTTGGAGTCATCCACGAAGAGACTCATTTCACACCCTATACCCTCCCTGATGTCCGATATGTATGCATTAAACAGGATCGGACCCAGGACCGAGCCCTGTGGTACCCCACTATCAACCTCTCTAGGGTTCGAGAGCTCCCCACAGACCACTACTCTCTGAGTGCGTCCAGCTAGCCAGTTTTCAATCCATCTGACCATCAAAGGGCCTACTCCTAACCCCATCAGTTTCTCCACCAGACCATTGTGGGGGACAGAGTCAAACGCCTTGCTGAAGTCCAAGAATAATACATCCACAGGTTTACCCCTGTCCAGTTCTGATGTTACCCATTCATAGAACTCCACAAGGTTGGTTTGACATGATCTACCTGGCACAAACCCATGTTGCTGACTATCCAGACCTCCCACCTTCTCCAAGTACACCCCCAATCGTTCCTTTAGTATACTCTCCATTAATTTTCCCACCACCGAGGTCAAACTGATGGGTCTATAGTTACCTGGTATTTCCCTCGACCCCCCTTTATGGATTGGTACCACATGTGCCTCTCGCCAATCCCTAGGTACCTTCCCTGTCTCAAGTGACCTGCTGAAAAGCTCCGCCAGGGGTGCAGCCAGTATGTCCGCCAATTCCCATAGTACTCTCGGATGAATGCCATCCGGCCCAGGAGATTTGTTTTTCTTTAGGGCCTTGAGGGCTAACCACACCCTTTTGGTGGAGATAGCATCATCCGTCCCTTCCCCCTTACTGGTCTTTTTATCCAGCCATTCAGTAAACTGTTTTTTAAAGTAACCTTTTGAGAAAGAGTCTTTAGCTTGAAATGCATTAAACAACTGGCAGCCATATGGGGAACTGGCTTGTAGGTAAGGTGGATTCAAGCTCCTTTAAAATGTATTGTTTACCTTGAATGTGTGATACCCTGGGCTGAGGAACTGGAACTATACCATTGTTTTGCATGGTCTTAAAGATATTTGAGCAACTTCTACAAGGTATGCTGATTGAATCCTCTACAAGTTCACAGAGTGTCCATTTGAACAAAGTTTTTGGGTTAGGTTGGTGCTGACCCACCCACATAAAAAACTGACTTCTACGTATTAAGCCTTGCACAGCTGTTATTAGAGTGCAGCATGAACTCTCTTTGCCTACAGTTAACTGGTGTGCCAGAGGGGAGAGAGGTGCTGAGATGTGCCTTATGGTGGGGGAGAATGCAAACTGCTGTCTTTTTTATTTTTACCTTTGCTTCCCTTGTCCCCTACCTTGTTCTCTAACCCAAAAGAAACCCATTGGTTATTTATGTCCAACTGCTGATGCATTTTGCCAATATTGTCTTGGGCCTAGATATTCAAAGAGGTTGCACCTGGCACAACTGACTTGCACCAACGCAACCCCAGAAATGTGCTTCAGGGCAATATTCAAAGGTGGGAATTGTGCAGCGTAATTCCCCATGCGCCGGGGCGCAAAGATACTGTATGCGGCACATCTCCAGGGGGGCACATCTCCAGGGGGGTGTGCCCATGTATATGCGCCACAACCCGATATTCAGCCTGGGATGTGCGGTGCACATGCTGGCACAACCCAGAGATGGGCCGCATACCGGGGCACAAAGTTGAGCCAGTAGAAAAAGGTTTAATTGCTAGCCACCCACAGGCGGGCCACTGTAGTGCAGGGCGTAACATAGCGGCCACCAGCCATGGGTGGCTCCCCCGCAGAACACCATCCTCAAGCACCCACAAAACTCTGTGGTGGTCCAGTGATGCCCCCCTCCTTCCCCATAGTCCCAATTGCCATACATAATAATGTAACGCTGCCCTGGTAGTCAAGTGGTACCCCCTTCCCCACCGGACTCCCCGACTGCTGTCAAATAAGTGAAATAAATATCCCTGGTGGTCCAGTGGTTCCTCCCTCCCTGCCCATAACCCTGAGCACCTGAAATATACTAATATTATGTCCCTGGTAGTCTTGTGGTCCCCCTGCCCTTCCCGTAGCTCCGATCGCCCATAATAAATTAAACTTATTTCCTTGGTAGTCTAGTGGCACCCCCTGCCCCCTCCCATAGATCCGATCGCCCATCATACATGTACATTATTTCCCTGGTGGTCCAGTGGCATCCCCCACTCCCCCATCCACACAAGAACCCCAGCCCATTCAGCTCCCCCCCATCAGTGGCGGGCAGCAGCAAACCCACCCGCAACCCTCCGCAGCTGCCCGCCGAATGACAGCTTACAGTATCAGCTGCAAGCTCATTGGTCCACATTGTGGACCAATGGGCTTGCAGTCCATACTGTAATAATCATTCATAAATATGTGAATGAAGTCATTCATTCGCATATTTGTGAATGACTATTACAGTATGCACTTCAAGCCCATTGGTGTCACTGGACCACCAGGGAAATATTGTACATGTATGATGGGCAATTTGAGCTATGGGAGGGGTGGGGTGGACCACTAGACTACCAGGGACATAATATTAGTTTATTGTGGGGGATCGGGGTTATGGGTAGGGAAGGGGGAACCCCTGGACCACCAGGGATATTTATTTCACTTTTCTGACTGTGATCGGGGAGTCACATAGAAACATAGACTTTGACGGCAGATAAGGACTGCTTGGCCCATCTAGTCTGCCCATTTCCCTACCTACAGGATAGGCCGTAGATCCTAGTTAACCAACAGCCTATTTCTTTCTACCCCCCACAAGAATCGCCTTATGTCTGTCCCATGCATTCTTGAATTCTCCCACAGTTTTAGACCCCACAACCTCCTCAGGAAGGCTGTTCCATGCATTCACTACCCTCTCTGTGAAATAATACTTCCTCACATTGCCCCTGAACTGCCCTCCTTCTATCTTTAAATTGTGTCCCTTGTTCTTGCAAGTCTCTTTTTCTGAAAGATGCTACCCTCTTGGACTTTGTTGATTCCACTGAGGTACTTAAAAGTTTCTATCATGTCCCCTCTCCCTTCTTTCCTCAAGGTATACATATTAAGCTCCTTTAGTCTCTCCTCATCACGGCTTCTTGCAGACCCTGCACCATTTTAGTTGCCCTCCTCTGGACTACCTCTATCCTGTCTATGTCCTTATGGAGATGTGATCTCCAGAACTGGACACAGTACTCCAGATGGGGTCTCACCAACTGTCTGTACAGAGGATAACAACTTCCTGTTTTCTGCTGCTGATGCCTCCCTATACATCCCAGTATACCCCAGCCCTCCCTACTGCCTTCTCACATTGCTTGCTAACCTTAAGGTCATCTGATATGATTACCCCAGGTCCTTTCTTTTTGTTGTTGTTACTACCTCCCCACCCATTGTGTATTCTTCCCTGGTTCTTGTTTCCAGGTGCATTATTTGCACTTCTTTGCATTGAATCCTAGCTGCCATACTTGACCATTCCTCCAACCTTGCCAAGTCCCTTTCATCCTTTCCATGCCTCCTTGTGTATCAACCCTGTTGCAGATCTTTGTGTCATCTGCAAAAGGCATACTTTTCCTTCCAGTCCCTCTGCAATGTCACTGATGAAGACATTAAAAGGACTGGACCCAATACTGAACCTCATGGTACCCCACTAGTAACCTCTCTTTCTTCAGAGCGGACTCCATTACAATTACGTTCTGTGTCCTGTTGTGCAGCCAATGTTTTACCAGGCTACCACCCTGGACCCACTCCAGGCTGGTTAATTTGACTATTAATCTTTTGTGTGGACTGTGTTAAATGCCTTGCTAAAGTCTAGGTAGGCCATGTCCACAGCCCCTCCCTGGTCTACTACTTTGGTCACCCAGTCAAAGAAATCTATTAGATCTGCCTGACATGACCTTCCCGCTGGAATCCATGCTGCCTTGGGTCCTGTGCTCCACTGGCCTCTAGGTACTCAACTATTCTTTCCTTCAGAAGTGACTCCATCACCTTCCCTACCACAGAGGTCAGACTGACAGGTCTGTAGTTTCCTGCCTCTGTCTTGGTCCCACTTTTGTGAAGGGGAATCACATCCGCCTTCCTCCAGTCCTCGGGTACCACACCATCCTCCCATGATTTATTAAAAAGAGTAGCCAGTGGTTTCACTAGTTCCTCCCTTAATTCTTTTAGAATTCTGGGGTGAATTCCATCAGGACCCATTGCTTTGTCCACCTTCAGTTTTAGGAGTTCTTGCAGAACCCTTTCTTCTGTGAAAGGACTGGATCACCCCCTATCAAGAGTGCTTCTGTTAATTGGATTAGGCACGCCCTCCTCTTTTGTGAATACTGAGCAGAAATATTCATTCAGTATCCCTGCTTTTTCACTGTCCCATCTGCCCACCCACCGCTCATTCTATTCAGCCTCACTATCCCTCCTTTGTCTTTCTACGCCGCTGATGTACCTATAAAAGGTTTTATCCCCTTCTTAACTGAGTTGGCTATCTTTTCCTCAGTTTGGGCCTTTGCTATTCTGACTTCCTCCTGCTTCCTTCTGCCTTAACTGGTACAGCTCTCTGTCCTGCTCCTTCTGTGTTTCCTATACTTCGGAATGCTATCTTTCTTCCTGACTTTCACAGCCACCTCTTTTGAGAACCATAGTGGCTTTTTCTTTCATTTTGATTTGTTTATTTGCTTCACACAAAGGCTTGTTGCCTCTGTGATGGCAGTTTTGATGATTCCCCATTGTTGCTCCACACCTCCTTCTAGCCTGTTTGCTAGTGCTTTTCTGAGGCACTCTCCCATCTTGCCAAAGTCAGCCTCCTAAAGTCCAGTACCCTCACTTTTGTATGGCTTGACTCTGTAGCTGAGTTTAATGTGAACCACACTGTTTGATGGTCACTTGTCCCCAGATGGCAACCCACTTCAGATCTGAGATCCTCTCACTGCCCCCGTTTGAGAGTATGAGGTCTAAGATTTCTCCCTCACGAGTGGGTTCTGAAACTAGCTGTCTAATGCCTGCCACCTGTAGGGCATCAAGAATGGCATTGCTCTTGGATGTAGCTGCAGCAAATGTGCTCCAGTTAACATCTGGCATATTCAGGTCTCCCATCAATAGTATCTCCCCTTTCTCTGCCATGCTAAGAATGCCTTCTATCATATCCTTGTCCATTCCCTCCCCCTGACATGGGGGTCTGTACACAACCCCTGTGCGGATTGTGGTGCTCTTTCCAGTCTCCAAGGTGACCCACAGTGCCTCCTCTCCTCCCTGTTTACTCTTTTGTTCAGTTGCTTTTATCCCTTCCTTTACATAGAGAGCTACTCCTCCCCCTCTTCTCCCCTGCCTGTCTCTCCTGTAGGTTATGTACCCTGGTATATTAACATCCCAGTCATGGTTCTCTGTGTACCATGTTTCTGTGACTGCTACGATATCCAGGCATCCCTCTTCCATCAAGGCCACCAGCTCAGGGAGCTTGTTGCCCAGACTATGGGCATTGGTACTCATTACCCTCCATTTCCTGATGGCCTTACCCTTTTGCCCCATCCCTGCCCTTCTTGCCTTTGTCACTTTCTCCGTTTACCCCTGCCCTTCTCCCCATCGACACCTCTATGTTGGTGTTTCAGCACTTACTACCGTGATTATTTGGGGGCTAGGATTTCCTGCTACTTTCCAGTGCCTCCCTTGGCTAGTTTAAAAGCTTGCCAATGAAGCATTTAAACCTATCACCTAGGATCCTGGTTCCCTCCCGGACAGATGCAGCCCATCATGCCAGTATAGGCTTGCATCACTCCAGGTGGACCCCAGTCCCCAATGAAGCTAAATCCCTGAGCTCCACACAGTTTTTCAACCACTGATTGAATCCCATGGTGCGGAACACCCTAGCTCTCCTATGCCATAGATGGGCAGCACCTCCGAGAAGGTTACCGTAGCGTGCTACTTGGACTACGGCCCTCCCAATTCCACAAACTCTTCCTGCACTTCTCTAATCCCTTTCCTAGCCAGGTCATTTGTCCCTAGGTGGACAATGACATCCAGCTCCCTCCCTGTGCAGCTGCTCCGCAATCCTGAGGATCTCCCTGTCCCTCCAGCCAAGCGCCAGGCAGGCACCTACCTCCTCTCCCTTCCTCCCACAGTTCTACCTTTCCTAACAATGGAGTCCCCACCAGGAGTTGTTTCTTCCCTGCAGGGTCCCTGCCACCTCCTGTGGTCACCTTGTGGAGGTTCCCAGCATCCTCCTTGGTCTCAACTGCGGGTGCTCCATAGAGGAACCACACTTTGCCAGAATGGCATAGGAATTGTGAAAGGTACAACTGGAGGGATGCGCCTGTTCCACCACCTCACCCTCCTGAGCCCACTGTGGTCCAACCGCCCTCTTTCTTGGCAACCTCTGAGGCAACGGCAGTGGCACTGGTGGTCCCTGGATGGAAGAGGAGGTCCCACAAATCCTGGTCAACTCAGCCTGGAGATGAGCAACCTCCTCCTCAGCCCAGAGAGGTGCCTGCAGATGGGACAACACCGATCCTCCAGAACATCTCCCGAAGACTGCTGCTCCACAGCCACTGCACTGCACCACTCCAATCATGTCTTATTTCTGGCCCTTAACTGTTTTCAATCCTTACTCTTTCCTCTGTTTTTTTTTCTCTCCTTACTTTCTGCCTGTGTGCCCTTTAAGCTCCTGATTGTCCTGTTCTGAGACAAGAATATCCTGTTTTCTCAGTGGACCACTTTATTGCTCAGAGGCAGACCTCCAGCAGCTAGAGAGGGCCGGAGAGCTACTCCTGCCCTTCTAGGATGGTGGGTCTTTGGTGGTTCTGTGATTACTCACTTCCTGCTCCCAAACAGGAAGTTCCTGTTGTCAGTCAAATCCTGTGCCTATAAAAATAGAACTAGCTTTGGGTGGGGGGGGGGTGGAGGGGAGGGAAGGAGGGCAATATAGTCCCAGCAGAGAAGTCCAGTCACACAGCAGTCCTTTCTCCTGGGAGGGGTACCACTGGACTACCAGGGATAATATTGGCTCACTTTTGGCAATCGGAGGGTAAGGATGGGGAGAGGGGAACCACTGGAACTCCAGGGATCATTACATGATTAATATGATGGCGGTCGGTACTATGGGAGGGGAGAGGGGTACCACTAGACTACCAGGGAAACGTTACAGTATTATCTACAGTGATTGGGGCTACAGGGAGGGAGGGAGGGAGAGGGAGCCGGTAGACAACCAGGTAGGGTTGTCACAGTATGAAATCTTGACGACATGATAACCACGATGTGTGACACCGTGGTTATTGTAATACTGCGATATAGTGCATTCCAATGGGAAAACCTAAAATATTCAAAAATAATGCAATTTTAACCAAATTTTACATATAAAAGCAGTTAAAATAGAGTAAAATGACACATTATAAATTTAATGAGAGAAAATAAAGATAATGAGTAAACCATATTCAAGAGAAATATATTTCTTATTGACTAAGTCAGATTTATCCTGATCTGATGATGGAAATGGAGCTTCAAGCACTAAAAGTAGATTTATACTAAAAAAAATCATTTAATTGCAGTCTGAAAAGTGAGTGACATACTGTTATAAATAAAGCATTTTATTATACTCTTAGCTTACAGCACAAAATGCTACCAATACCAAAAGTACTGTACAAAAATAGCACAGCGAGCATGAGTAGTAAGTTGTTTGATTTACATGTTTGTTATGTTAAATTGTCAATAACTTAAAGATGAGAGTTGATGAATACGAAAGGAATGACCAGTCACTCCACGCCACTTCACTGAAGTAGTGTGCTACTAGCTTTAGAAGCAGGCACAGCAAGAGCACTACTTAGAATTAGAACAGTTCTGATAGGAAAATCAAGGCTCACTGTCTGGCTATGACTAGACTGAGTGTCCCTTCTCCATCCTCACCTCACAGCCTGGGGCTCCCTCCAAGACCAAGTCCCCCCAGTCCCCTCAAGGTAAGTTAGTAAAAGTAATAGTAAGTAGTTCAAATAAATTTGGAGAGATCTGTGTTCATATTTACTTTCTCAATGTAGTACCCTACCACCACAACCACAACACAACTCCTGCCTGCACTCATCACTCACTGTGTCCAAGACTCCGAGTTCAAGCCAAGCCAACAGCCAGAGCCAATCAGCAGAGCTAAGCTAACTGTGAGAGCATTTAAAGGAATTAGCCTATGTATCCCAAATGCCATGGTGGCTGCCTGGCTGCTTTTTTCCTTTTTTAATATACTAGGTATTTAGCTACAGTAGCCTCCAGCTGATGCAGTGAGCCAATGTGAATTGCTTGCTTGACTTTCTTAGGTTGTGTCAGTCATGCTATAATACTGTGACTCAAGTCAAGTTGTATGACTGTGACATGAGTCAAGTCTGAGAGTAAAGGAATCAGCTTATATATCCTCAGTGGCAGGCACTCACTGGCTGCTTTTTTAAGGTAGGTAATAGGTATTTAACTACAGTAGCCTCCAGCTGAGGCAGTGAGCCAATGTGAGTTGCTTGCTTTGGTTGAGTGAGTCGTGCTATTGTGAGTCAAGTCATGTGACTGTGACATGAGTGCAGTCTGGCATTAAAGGAATCCGCTTATATATTCTCAATGCCTTGGCAGTGGCAGGCACTCACTGGCTGCTTTTTTTCCTTTTTTAAGGTAGGCAATAGGTATTTAACTACGGTAGCCTCCAGTTGAGGCAGTGAGCCAATGTGAGTTGCTTGTTTGACTTGCTATGGTTGAGTGAGTCGTGCTATTGTGAGTCGAGTCTTGTGACTGTGACATGAGTGCAGTCTGGCATTAAAGGAATCCGCTTATATATATTCAATGCTATGGCAGTGGCAGGCACTCATTTCTCTGATTTTTTGTTTTGTTGTTTTTTAAGCTACTAGCTATTTAAGTAATTAATAAATTTATGAATTTAAATTACTTTTTCCATTGGGTTTTGTTTTAGATAGCCCCACCCCAAAATGTCTCAAGTCATCTTGCTACCAGCTCAGACTCGTGACTCGTGAGTCAAGTCTCGTGATATGATGAGCAACTCAGGAGGACTGGAGTCCTGCATAGCATTAAAGGAATTAGCCTATATATCCTCAGCACCATGTTTGGTGGCTGCTGAGTCAAGTGACTATAATTGTTAAGCTAGCAGCTAGGCTAAGGGTAATTATGCAATTAAAGTAATTTTTCTTATTGGTTTTGTGTTAGGTAGCCAGCTCCCAGCCACAGTCAGCCAAGAGCTCAGCTGAGCCAGCCAACCAAAGTTTTGTGACACAGATGACATGAGTCAGTCAGAGAGGACTCATCAGGAGTCAGGAGTAGGACTCACTCCATCCTAGGGACCACTCTAGTGGGGGCATCAGGTGAGCAGACAGAGGGAGAGACATGAAGTGGTCCACAGTGGAACTGGACTGGAGGGACTCAGGGTGCATCACGCAGACAGATGAGACAAGACAGAAACTTCACTAAATGTGCTAGGTCAGCTGAATAGCCAATGCTAAGTATAAAATATCACAAATCACATTAGGAGGACTGGGAGGGAGGACTCGGACTCGGAGTCAGGAAGCAACAGCAGCAAATGTCAGAAAGAATTTGGATTAGCGAGCAGAGTGCACTTTGGATATGGCATGTGTTGGCGGGCGTCAAATTCGTTATCCACACTGCAGGTGTGCTGGGCAGCAGTGACTTTGTGCTGCAGAATCAGATAGAGGAAGGGGTGGGGAACAACTGGGGATGAAAACTGAAGGAACACACAGACTACTAGTACCAATTCTTATCACTGAAACTGAAAAACACGGAGTGTAAGTGTAATGCAAAACTGCAATTTGCAAATGCAAATGGCACTGGCATCATGGCAATTTTTGTGTTATTTCAATCAATCAATCAATCAAACTTTATTTAACCAGGCAATTACATCATTGAGCAAGCTCATTTTCAAGATGGTCCTGGACACATAGGACAAAAACATTTTCAGTGCGACGACATAACATATTGCAACACAGATCATTACAGAATGTAGAAGAATATACTGTAAGTAAACTTACAAAGTCAATTTCAAACCTACACATGTACATACATAGTCATTTTAACATGTACCAGTCGGGATCAGTATGGCACATAGGGAGGATAGGATGAAGGCAATGAAGGGTAAGGTAACTGGGAAGACAATGCTCAAGGCAGAGAGAAGAGAGCAGCCTACTATGTGGAAGGTTCTCATTGAGAATTGATTTGGGGAAGGAGGAAGGAGGAAGCTCAGGAAGGGGGGTAGTTATTTTAGTTAGGAGGCCAGCCAACAGGGGTATAGGAAGGCCAGGATATATCTAGGGGCAAGGGGTTTAACATATTGGGAAGGTAGGGCTTACCTGAAGCAGTCACACGCCGTTTTCAGACACCTATATAGCAGCTGTCTGAAAATGTGGGGGCTAGGCAGCAGGGAGAGTTTAGGAGCTTTTTGCATGTTATTCCAGAGCAGTGGTAGAAAGAAGCTAATGGCCATTGAGCCAAGACAAGTCCTCGACCTTGGAGTTTTAAGTAGGACAAGGCAGGAATTCCTTAGGCCGTAGATACCTTTAGAATGCTCAAACAAGTCGCAGATATAGGGTGGAAGTTTGTTGGTCATAGCCCAGAAAAACCACATGAGGGCATTTCTTTGCCTCTGCAGCGGGAGGGACGGCCAGTCTAGTGCTTGGTATAACAAGCAGTGGTGGATCTGCACAGGCAGACCAAGTACAAATCTCAAGGCGCAGTGATAGAGTGTATCTAACTTTTGTAGCACATGCTGAGGGGAGTGACTATAGAGGAAGTCGGCCTAGTCAATCAAGGGAAGAAAGGTTGTTTGAACCAGCCTCTTTCTAGTGTCCAAAGTGAGTAGGTGTCTTATGTGGTAGAATAGTTTGAGGCGCTGTCTTAGCTTTTTTGTTAGTTCACTTAAATGTGCACTGAAGTTGAGTTTATTATCCATCCAGACTCCCAGATATTTGAATTTGTCCACTATTTCTAATGGTTCACCAAGGAGAGTAATAATCTGAGGGAGCCAGATGTCCCCATGTTGAGGAAGGAAGGTGGGGAGATAGTCATGGCTTTGGTTTTTTTGGCATTTAGCAAGAGCTTCAGATTCAGCAGGTTATGATGGAAGATGGTAAAGTCCTGCTGTAGCTCCATGAGAGCAAGATCCAGGAAAGGGTTGGTTGTGTAGAGGACTGTGTCGTCCGCAAAGAGATGGACAGTTCCCACCTGTAAGCCAAAGTCAATGCTGTTTATATAAAGTATGAAGAGGACTGGACCCAGGATAGAGCCTTGTGGGACACCTCGGGGCAGTATTTTTAGGGGGGAAGAGTTCACCTTGGGCTTTTATTTGCTGACTGTGGTTTGTAAGGTAGCAGTAGAACCACTTTAATGCAGCAGGGTCTAGACCAAGGCTACCCAGTGAATCAAGTAGTGTGGAGTGATCAACCGTGTCGAAGGCTTTACTGAGGTCAAGGACGAGAGCATAGATATGATGTTTATTGTCCAGGGCTTTTAGTCAGTCATTTGACACTTTGGCTAGAGCTGACACTGTGCTATATTTGGGTCTAAAACCCAATTGGACTGGGTTAAGGATATTTTCCTAGTCCAAAAACTTCCTTAGCAGCAGGTTGACAACTTTTTCAAGTAACTTGGATAAAACAGGAAGCAGCGAGATTGGCCTATAATTCAAATCCGTTGGGTCGCCTGATTTGAACAAAGGGATGATGTGTGCGGTTTGCCAGCTAGGTGGCAGATCCCCCTGGATTAGAGAGATATTGAATAGGTGGCCAATTAGTGCTGTCAGATAGTAATAACAGGTTTAAGGCAGAAGGGTTCTAGAGAATTGGCCACAGCACTTTTTCAGTATCTAACGAGAGGAAAAGGTCCTCCACCTGCTTGTAGGATACCGGCTGGAACTTGAAGAGGGGACGGCCCGTATCGTGGGTGGAAGCTGGGGTTGATATTATGCTGGCCGCACCTGTCATACACAGTTTATTAACAGGCGAGTCATCGAACATGAGGCCAGCCTTCGTGAAGTGGTTATTAAGTTGATCAAGAATCTCGGACCTGTCTATAAAGGAGAAGGAGTTGTTTGCCACAATTTTGGCTGGGAGTGGGGTTGCAGGAGAGTGTTCTTCTACCTCTCTCAAGATCTGCCAAAATTTAGCTGAGCAGTTTATGTTTGCCTCAAGGGCGGACTGGAAGAACTGCAATTTTTCCCATCCTGACCAGTTTAGTACAGGCATTCCTGGCAACCCTGAAGAAGAGCCAGTCAGAGTCAGATTGCGATTTCCTTGCCCTTTTCCAAAGAGTGTCTCTTTTCTCCAGGGCCTTTAATGCTGGGCTGAACCAGCCAGGACCACGTTTCCTAGTTCTGAGTTTTCTTAAGGGAGCATGCTTGTTAATAACCCTTACTAACAGCTCAGGCATCATTCCAATTAAGGTTAAAGATCCCCCATTATGATGCATTCTGTGTTAGCTTTTTCCAGAAGAGAATGAAGTTGCGGCATTATGCACAGACCAGCTGCTGGCGGACTGTAACAAGCAGCTAACAGTAGGGCTACTCCAAGTGAGATGGTGATTTTTAAGGTGAGACATTCAAATTCTTTGGGCATCGATGTCTGGTCAATAACAGCAGTTAGGAATTTATCTTTAGTATATATGGCGGCACCGCCACTTCTGGATAGTCTGTCACATCTGAACAGGTTGTAGCCAGGGATGTTAACCATTTTGTCAGTCACGTTACTCTTCAGCCAGGTTTCTGAGAACATTGCAACATCGGGTGCAGAGTGCAGCAGCCAGGCTTTTACCTGGTCGAATTTATTTCCAAGGCTGCATATATTCATATGTAAGAAGCTTAGACCATTTAGCTGTGGGATCTCCCCAGGAGCAGCTAACTGCTGGGGGGTGGGGGGTTAATTCCACGTTGCCTGCTCAAAGTGATAGCAGTATTAATAGTTTCCTGATGAATCGTACCAGAAATCTCGGCTAGGCTTTGTTGGACTGTTTTGGCTGGTCACTGCCCAGGGCAGCAATACCAGTGTTGATGGGGTGAGAGCAAATAATAGTACCCTAATGGAGAGAGTAAAAGGGGTATACTTTGTGTGGGCTAGGCAATGAGGGGTGTTGGACGATGTGATTGAATAGGGGCTAGTACCTTTGGGGGGAGTAATCTTATTAGCAAACTCCATCAGTCTTGGTTCCATGGCTAACATGGTGTTTGGGCAAGGTGCGTCTTTCATGAGGTCCCTCTTTGTCTCCACAGCCATAAGGAAGATGCAGCCAAAGAGCAAAATGTAGGCAGAGGATGCCATTTCTGGGGTGCTCTGACTCAGTAGCCTATGACACCTAAAAAACATTTTGGTGAGGCTGACAGTATTACTGGGGCCTCCCATGCTTTAATAGTTATGGGTTGCAGCAAATTAGTTGACAGGGCTAGGTGGAGAAATAAACTGGTTAGTAATTTACAAGTAAAAGTTAATGTTGTAGGTGTACAATAGAGGAGAAATGGGAGGAAGGCTTTGGAGAAGGGATGGAGAGAGAGTGTGGCTTGATGAAGGGTGTCTTGCAGAGATGATGCCTGTAAAGGGGGGGGCTGGAGAAGCATGTGCAGGGGAGGGGCTTATCTATTTAGTACTGTTGTGAGGGAGGAGGGCTATTTAATAGCAGTTGGAGCTGGGGCGGGTGGGTGGAAAAAAAAAAAGTACTCCTGAGGGAGTTTGCAGAGCGAGCTGAAATAAATAGAACAAGTGCCAAGGACAGAGTTCTGAGCATGGCCAATCCACGGGGCACTGCGAGGAGACTCGGCCAATGGGAGTTCCCTTCTCTGGCCAAAAAAATACCAGGGAGTGGCAGGCAATTTGAATTCCTGGTCTGCATACCTGGCTTGCTGGAATAGGGCAAGGGCATCTTGGGCAGCTTCCCGGGTGCCTCTGAAGGTCTTCTCCGCTGGTTGGGTGGAATGCAGATGTGAGAGCGCCCACAGAGATCTGAACTCTGGCTTGCTGGAGCAGGGCAAGGGCACCTCAGGCAACTTCCCGGGCACCTCTGGAGGTCTGTCCCACCGGTTGGGCATGTTCTCAGTGTGTATCTCATTCTCTGACTAAACTTGACAGTTTTATGCCTCTGACAGACTGACAGGACTGTCTACTCTCTAGAGTTCAGACTTACAATGAATGAACATGAACACGCATGACCACTCAAGACAGAGCACCAGCAGCACAACAGTTAACATAGTAACGTGAATGAATGATCACTGTGGTCTCATCTGTCACTCACTGGCCCCGCCGATGAGGTGGCTGACCAGTCTACAGTCTGAGTCTGTACACACAGTGACAACCAACCACAGACAGTTTGTTAAAACGGTTACCCATAAAGATAAGAAAACTTAACATGATGATCATTATGTGACATGACAGATGACATGTTACACAGTGTTTCTGTTAACAAAATAGCGTAACAGATTTTGATGCTGGGCCTGGTTACTGCTGCTGATCCCTCCCTCACCCCCATTCCATGCCCATTGCTCAAGCCCAATCAACAAACGTATTTAGGTTGGTGGAAACTTCATACCTTTGCCCCCGTGCTTAAATAACAAACTCAGAGTCTGAGTGGTTTTGGGAAGGGGGTGCAGTATTGGGGTCCGGCACCAACACTACAGCAACCTGGTGCTGTTGTTGCTGTAGCGTCTGGCGCTGTGGAATTGTTGCGGAGGGGGATGTAACCCTCAACAAACATGTTTTGTTGTTCAACTTTTCTGGAGGGATGTCACTCATTTTTAAACCAGTACATCATTTTCTGCTTCTGTTCCAAACAAACAGCAGACGAGAGGACAATAATAATGCACATTGTGCATTTACAATGTGGCTTATTGTGCAAGCAGTGTGCTGCACTTCGTGTGTAATGCGCAGTCAGTGTGCACTGTGTGAGTAACTGTGTGAGTAATATAGTTGCACTCACACAGCACACTGACTTTTGTGTGCTGTTGCGCATGGTCTGTTCTCGCCATTTGCCATTAAAGAAGCAGTTATTACTTATATATCACTGGTGGCTTAATACTCACTTGGCTTCTGTGTGCCTTATGTGGCACTCTGTGTGACACACACAAATTACATGATGACTAAAAAAAACTGTGTCCTGAAACTGATCATTGAAAATTAAAAAAATGGAAGGAAGAAGTCAAAAGACTGACTTAAATTTTATTGAAGGTCTCTCAACCGACATCATCAGTCTACTTATGGACTGGACACATGAGGACACCTAAACATAACCTTACTAATCTGTACAGCACTGCAGCAGACAGTAGACGTCGCATCCACAAAACAATTTTTGCACGAAAAAGAAGCCTCCTCAAACTCTTGCATCAGGAAGAATTAGCGTGTAA
Source organism: Neoceratodus forsteri (assembly GCA_016271365.2). NCBI lineage: Eukaryota > Metazoa > Chordata > Ceratodontiformes > Ceratodontidae > Neoceratodus > Neoceratodus forsteri. The sequence continues at coordinate 1,511,039,195 of CM057450.1, forward strand.
GGGACAGTTGTCCCTGAAAATGGAAAAAAATTAGTTGAAAGGTCTCAATACCACGATATACCATGAATCACGGTTATCATGGTATCAGAAATTGTCCATGGTATCAATACCGTGACTTCTGACACAGTGGTATACTGTGACACTGTCATACGGTGACAATCCTACTACCAGGGACATAATTTTATTTTATTATGAGCGATCGGGGTTATGGGCAGGAAGGGGGGAATCACTAGACTACCAGGTTTATTACTTGCCATATTTTGGGTGATCGGGGAATCGGGTAGGGATGGGGGACCCACTGTACCATCAGGGAGTTTATGTATCATACTACTGGCGATCAGTGGCACGGGATGGACTGGGGACACTACGGTGGTCCCTGGTACAGGGACCGCATGCTATGCAGGGCACCATGTGCATTTCGCTGGCATGTATTATGGCCCCATTTGCATACTGCTGGCTGAATACCAGGAATTTACACACAGTGTAACTCTGTTGCACTGGCGCAGTTCCCATTCCTGGTATTCAGCCCCGTCTGGGGGGGATGCAGCAGCGTATCGTATTTGTGCAGTGCGGATTACCTGATATATTCAGAGGAGATTCACCATGGCTCATCTCTTTTGAATAAATCCCTGAGTTGCACCAGCTCAACTCAGCTGCACTGTGCCACCACATACACCATTGCCAGTGGCAATTCTGAATATTGGGGCTTTGTTGTTTATTTATATCCTTAGAATGATATGTGGGGAGGGGACAGTGTTATTGTGTTTCCTGTCATAGAGGGTGGGGTTTGTATTGTTTTCCCATGGGGAAACACCCCAGCAGTACTCTGTTATAAGGATCCCTATAGACAGAGGTACCATGCCACTTTCCAAGCCCAAGCCCATTTCTAACTCCGAACCCAGGTGCCATTCACCTGAAGGCATAGACTTTGCCCTTTACTATCTCCAGGCTTAGTCAGCACATCTCGCAGGTTGGGGTGGTTACAAATTTGGATGCACTGCTGGATTTTCTGGAATATTTCTGCAACACCTCCCCCTGTAGTAGTAATATAGTAGCATATTTATTTCTTAGGCACCCAATCCCACAGGCTCTGGATGCCTTAACATATCAATAAATACACATAATAACAGCAGCATAATAAATCCAATAAATACACATAGTAACAGCAGCATAACATGTCAATAAATACACATAATAACAGCAGCAAAACATATCAATAAATACACATAATAACAGCAGCATAATAAATCCAATAACTAGTACCATTTACATGAGAACAAGTTAGGAAACAGTAGGTGGCAGAAACAGAGTTTGACACCCCCCACCCCCGTTTTCAACTTCATGATGTATTTAACTCATAGATACATAAACACCGCTATAAATAAGGGGCCTATGGCCCACCCAGTATGCCCATTTGAGCTTGTAAGTTCCCTTTATGATTTTTTTGAAGTCTGTTGCCCCTTACCACTGACCTCCAGAATTCCCTTATGTCTATCCATGCATTCTTAAATCCCGTGATTGTTTCAGCCCCCACCACTTCCTCTGGCAGGGTGTTCCACTTGTCCACTACCCTTTCTGTGAAGAAATTCTTCTTCATGTTTCCTCTGAATCATCCTCCCTCCAACTTCTTTCCATGCCCTCTAGTTCTGGAACATCTTTTTCGCTAGAAAATAGTGCATTTCTGCACCCCATTCCTCCCTGTAAGGTACTTGTATGTCTCTATCGTGGTATTAAAAAAAAAAGCCATTTTGGTGCGTGGGATCCCTGAAAGAACCCCTATGGGCCATCTCAAAAATGTCATAGGCAACATAAAAGGTTTGGGAAATGTGACTGTTCATGGGAGAGTTTACAATTCAACTTGACAGATATTACGTGCTCTGATGGAGTGCCGAGATGATGTTGATCCCCTAACCAGCTCACCACTGATGGAGACCCCATCCCGTGGTTCATAATGACCCATGCAAAAATGGACCCTCCCCTGAGGGCCTTAATAAGCAAAGTAAATTTGAACGGAAATTGCAATCCTTTTTAGCAACTGAGGGAAAGAATGTTCAAGATGTGAGAACATTCTTCAAGGAAAATTAACCAGCACAGGCAATATCACCCAATGGACTCTGGGTTGGGGGACAGGACTGGACCCCCTATTTGGTCACACTCTACGAACAGTACAAGAGACTGCATACTTTTTCTGGGGAGGATGACTACGAAAGTTGAATGAGCAATGCCACACAGAGAAAGCATGGAAGTTTTCAGATGATGAGAAATGCAAAAAAAATGTGGAGAGCTTGAACGGTATGGCTTTGGACATCAACCATTCCCTATATACCAGCCAGCCGAACTTCACTATAAGTGACCACCTTGCCATCCTTAAGAGTACATCTGGAGCAGCAGAGCAGAGGGAGGACATAATTTATCAACTGAGAACCACCACACAAAAAGAAGAAGAAAAGTTGTTTCATTACATAATCTGAGTGTAGACTGTGATTCGAACAGCTGTGGAAGCCGGGGAAGTTACACCACTCAGTCTGCACAGATGATGCTGGACCAGATTTTGTGAGGAGCTGTGTATTCACACTGGACACTGATATGTCTCACAAGGAACACAGAGCAGATCCTCTGAACTTCCGACAGCTACTGGGTGAAGTAAGGGAAGAAGACACAAAAGAAACCATTGCCAATTCACTACATGTACCCGCAGGGTGACCCACACCTCTGCAGTCACAAGTTGACAGCTGCTGAAAGCAGAGTGACACCTCAGACATGGCTACTCAGCTGAAGGAACTCACAGTGTGTGTGAATGCCTTAAGATTGTGCAGGGGCTGGCACATCAGCGCAGTGGTTGGATTTCCGCTTGTGACACCGGCGGCTCGGGTTTGGGAATGGACCTGGGTGCCAGAGGGCCAGCCAGGGGGAGGAGCTTGTAAGACTGCTCACCTTCTCCTGGGGGGAGGGCAGGGATGCAGTTCAGTGCCTGCTGACTTCTGGCAGAGGATGGGAGCACAGCAGTGTGCTCGGCTCCATTGACTGAGGGGCATGGTGGACATCAGTGTGCACCTAGAGGTCAGTGGCACGCCATGCCCCAGGGAGAAAACAGGGAGGAAAAGCAGCTCCTGGGCCAGTCAGATGATGGCTGCCAGCCTTTGCCACCATGGAAGCCTCAAGCCAGCCATACCCACCTTAGCAGCACCCAGGGTCCATCAAAGAGTGCGCTGGCAGCCCCCACCAGTGCTTTCCCCCCTCGGAGGAGAGGGACCCATCCAGAGAAGGGTTACGCCAGGTTACTCTGGGATGGATGTGATATGAGGTGGAGACTGGGGGGTAGAGTGCTGGTGGGGGGGCTTAGGAGGCCTGAAGGAGTGGTTGACCCAGGGGCAGAGGGAGCAAAAAACAAAAAAGATGGTGCAGGCACCTCATACACAAGCCAACTCCTTGACACCTGGTCGTGGATGCCCACTGAACCCTTCATCTATCCAAAGGGTCAGGCCTCAACTCTCAACACTGCTCAGAGATGGACTGTGCTGCTTTCACTATGGATAACATGGACATTTCACATCAGGATGTGGTAAGTCCAAGAACCAGCAGCTCATAGACAAGAAATCGAAAAGGCAACAACGGTCACAGGGAAACAGCAGCTGAGTCAGTAAGGGAGCAACCTGGGGATCCAAGAGTGAACATGTCCATAAGATGGACAAAGCCCACTACCTCTATTCAACACAGGTTACTATCTGGATTGATGGGTCCCACCCCAACCATACAGATATCCATTGAGGGACACCCATGTGAAGCCATATTGGAGAACAGATTGCGGGTCACCATTATCTACTGATCCTTTTACTGGATGTACCTGAAACACCTGTCCTTGCAATCTCTAGAAGAAACATAAAAACATAGAAACATAGACTTTGACGGCAGATAAGGACCACTTGGCCCATCTAGTCTGCCCATTTCCCTACCCATTGGATAAGCTGCCGATCCTGGTTAACCAACAGTCTACTTCTTCCTATCCTCCACCACAATTGCCTTATGTCTGTCAGATGAATTCTTGAATTCCCCCACTGTTTTTGACCCCACAACCTCCTCAGAAAGGCCGTTCCATGCATCCACCACCCTCTCTGTAAAAAATACTTCCTCACATTGCCCCTGAGCTGTCCCCCCTCTATCTTCAAATTGTGTCCCCTTGTTCTTGCACATCTCTTTTTCTGAAAGATGCTACCCTCTTGGACTTTGTTGATTCCACTGAGGTACTTGAAAGTTTCAATCATGTCCCCACTCTCCTTCTTTTCCTCAAGTGTATACATATTAAGCTCCTTTAGTATTTCTTCGTATTGCTTCTTTTGCAGACCCTGCACCATTTTAGTTGCCTTCCTTTGGACTGCATCCATCCTGTCTTTGTCCTTGCAGAGATGGGGTCTCCAGAACTGCATGCAGTACTCCAGATGGGGTGTCACCAACTGTCTGTACAGAGGGATAACAACGTACTGTTTTCTACTGGTGACGCCTCTCCCTATGCATCCCAGTATACCCCAGCCCTCCTACTGCTTCCCAGCACTTGCCTAACCTTAAGGTCATCTGATATGATTACCCCTTTCCTTTTTTGTTGTTTTTACTACCTCCCCCCATAGTGTACTCTTCCCCTGGGTTTTTGTTTCCCAGGGCATTACTTTGCACCTCTTTGCATTGAATCTAAGCTGCCATACTTTTGACCATTCCTCCAACCTTGCCAAGTCCCTTCTCATCCTTTCCAGAAGGACTTTCTGTCTGGGGTTTAAGCAGTACTAACTACCCCTACAATGGATAAATTGCTGTGCAAATTGAATTCCCAGAGTCTTTTGCTGGAATCGCTCAATGGATCAATACATTGGCTCTCACTTATCCTGATGCCCAGATATTGGCCAAGACACCAGTGCTAATTGGAACCAATGCCAGTATGTTTGGATGCCTGGCCCACTTATACCTGCAGATGGCAGGAGAGGAAAATTAACAGATGTTGCCAATTTACCTACTGGGTCAATATGTAGCATGCTCCGCAGCACACGACATGACCACGAAGTAGGAACAGTGTGGTATGTAAGAGTGAGAGGGTGCAAAACCACTCAAGGATATATGCACGGTAGTGCACTCTCTCACTCTTCCCAGTGCAGGATAAGAATCCTGCTGGGACAGGGTCTGCTGAGCAGCTGCCATGGCTCAATGGGATGAGCCACCGGCAACAAGGAGGCCGACGGTGCATCTGGGACCGGGGTTTGATTCAGGTCCAGATGCATCAGAGCGTATTTTTTAGCACTTTGTGTAATATTTACTGGCACCCCAGGTTAGATAGTTTAGTTGAGGGAGTTCAGGGCACAGCCCCCATAACGGGGTGGGGGCAGCCTCCCATAAAAACAAGAATTGTGCCATTTGCAGTATATCGCGCTGTATTGGCAGCGCAGTATATTACTACGACATAATGTCTTGTGGCATTATGACTCTGTGCTGCCAATTTATGCCACTCTACACATTGTTCAACTGGATAAAGAAGCCAATGCCTGCAACATCCCTGAGGGAATTGGTGGAGTCATAAAGAAATAAGGAAAAGAGCCTTTGATCATGCACCCTGGGAATGAGCACCAGTAGAAGGAGCTGTGGACTACCACAAATCCTTGTTGGACCAGATCATCATTGTAGAGTCCCTGAAAAGAGGCTTGCCGAGTGTTCTGATGGTTCAACGAGGAGTACTACTTGGTACTGATGTAATGGTTAAGAGGATCAACATAAAGTTAAAGAGCAAAACACATAAGGATTTGAAAGTGCATTCTGGTACAGTACTAGCCAACCTGTACACTGCTGAGGTGGTAGTGGCCTCATCCCATCTGGACAGGACACCTCAATTGGACAGAGAGATTTTCCATTTTAGTTCATCTCCCATTCTCCCCAACTGGAAGAAATGATTGCAACAGGAACTGGCTGACCAGTCAGGTGCCTTCTCATGCCATGAGTTGGACGTGGGATGTGCCAAGGGGGAAGAACACTGTATACCACTACATGATGACCACTCCTTCAGAAAAGGGTCAAGAAAACTGGCACCTGCTGACACTGAAGATGTCAGATGACAACCTGCAAGAACTCATAGTGGCAGGTATCATAAAGGAGTCTTGAGCCCCTATGCTTCATCTATAGTGGTGTCTCAATAGAGGACTGAAGCCAAAAGACTGTGCATTGAGTATCGCACCCTTAATCAAAGGACTGTGACTGACCAGTACACCATGCTTTGAGTGCAAGATACCCTGGACAGCCTCACAGGGAGTAGATGTGCTGGACCTGCACAGTGGATGATATCAAATGCTGATGGCCGAGGAAGGCAAAGAGAAGACTGCCTTTATCTGTCCTCTTGGTTTTTATCAATTTGAGCACATGCTACAAGGGATATCTGGCACCCCAGCAACTTTGCAGCACCTAATGGAGAAGGTGATGGGGGACATGAATCTCCTAGAGATCTTAGTCTACCTAGATGATTTCATAGGGTTTGGGAGGACACTGAAAGAACATGAAGCTCATCTACTAAAGGTGCTGCACTGGCTCAAGGAACATGTTCTAATGCTTTCTCTGGGCAAGTGTCTGTTCTGTCAGAATGCTGTCAAATATGTTGGGCATATTGTATCAGAGCAAGGACTCACGGGTATCCTCCAATCTGAAAGACCAAAGGTTTGGTGACCAAACAGAAACCACCACTGGAATACTAAAGGACCAATGAACCTTTTGGGAACTGATGGACTGGAAACTGTTGAAACACTTTTCAAGAGATCTTTTGATGCCTTATGGAAGCCCCTGTATTGACTTCTGCTGACTATACGAAGCTGTGTACTCTTCACATTGATGCCAGCATGGAAGGACTGGGAGCTGCACTTTACCAATAGCATGAAAATCGTATGAGACCAGTTGCCTATGCCAGTCGCAGTCTAAGCCCACATGAAAAGAACTATCTAGTCCATAAGTTGGGGTTCCTTGTGCTGAATTGGGCAGTGACTGGTCAATTCCATTAATATTTTTATATAGCCAGGTTTGATATATTGACAGAAAATAACCCACTGGTCTATGTACTAATGACTGCCAAGCATGATGCTACTAGGCATAGATGTATTTCCACTCTATCTGCTTACAACTTTGCTTGCAATCCCATCTGAGATGGAACAACATTGATGCAGACGCCCTGCCCAGATGACCACATCATACTCTGCACACAGAGGGGCCATGGTCCTATGTATCTGAAGATGGAGTGAAAGCAATCTGCCAGCTAATGATGCCTGATGACCGGCCTGCTCCAACCAACCCTAACAGGGAACAGACTTCCTTGGAGTGCATCTTGATGCTGCCCTGGAGCTGTACGCCTGCTTGACAACACTGCAAAATACTTCTTTGCCTCACCTCAGACCTGCAGAGGTATGATGTGAACAGCAGACAGACCTCAGTCTGTGGGACATCATTCTAACCATAGAAAAGGGCTTGGATCCCACTCATGTAAAATTTAATCTTTCTGATGTGCCTCGTCTCCTGAGGGAGTCTGACTAACTTTCTCTAAAGAATGGATTGGTGTATTGAATCACAAAAACACAAATGCTTTTTCCTAAAAAGCAACTGGTTCTTCCCAGCAAATATCGAAAAATGGCTTTGTGATTGATTCATGAGGACATGGAACACCTGGGGATTGATAAAACTTTGGGCCTCGTTCAAGACCAATTAAACTAGTCACACATGGCTACTGAAGTAGAGAGGCAATGTAAGGACTGCAACCAGTGCAACCCCCATGGTAGCATGTCAATACAGTGAGGGAATTACAGTGACTGCAATTTGGGTGACGGCAATTCAGTGAATGCTAAAATGGTGATGGTACATTTTGGCACCTACAGTAAGGGTGACAATTGCTTTCCCCCTTCCCTGAGGTGCTACGACCTCAGAGTTAGTTATATAAGTAAGGGAGTGTGGGGGCAAGGCCCCTCACAGGAAAGCAGTAATGCAATTGTCGCCCTTATTGTAGGTGCTGAAATTTACTGTCACTGTTTTAACGTTCACTGAATTGCCGTTGCCCAAATTACAGTCACCGCAATTCCCTCGCCCTTTTGACATGGAACCTCACCCATAAGACTCCACCCAAGAGGGTGGCTCCACTTGTAAACATCACCAGTACTAGACTGATGGACCTGGTCTGCACTGATTTCCTTTCTCTTGAACCTGACTGGAATGGAATCAGTAACATTCTGGTGGTTATCAACCGTAACACCCACTATGCACAAGCATTCACCACAAAAGACCAGAAGGCAACCACTGTGGCTACAGTTTTGTATGAAAAGTACTTTCTGCATTATGGCTTTCCCAGTCATCTTCATTCTGACCAAGGGAGAGACTTTGAGAGTCATCTCATCAAATAACTTATCAGCATTATGGGCGTCAGGAAGTCCTATACCACTCCCTATCATGATGATGATGATGATAAAAAGTTTATTTTTAAACAGGATACAAATTGTTGGGTTGTAGCCCATTTTCAACAATGTCCTGTGGATTCATACATTCATTACAAATAAATACCATCACTCTTCATACATTCAATACACAAACATATACATCCACAGGGTGACCATCAGCCAGATTTAATAGAACACTGCCTAATATGCTGGAGACACGGAACCCCTACAAAAAAGTCATAATGGAGACAGCAGGTACCTTTATTTGGCCATGCCTACAACTGTACCAAAAATGATGCAGTAGGATTCTGACCCTGCTTCCTAATGTTTGCACAGGAAGTCAGACTTCTAGTAAATTTATATTCCAGGGGAGCTGCTGGTGGCACCACACCATACCCATACATGGACTACATGAAGAGGTTATGTGCACAACTGAAAGAGGCTGACAGTGTGGCCCAAGAAGCAACTGAGATGTCCAACCTATTCCACAAGACCAGATACAACAAAAAAGTCAGAGAGCAAGCTTTCCATCCAGGGGACCAAGTACGTATCTGGAACTTGGGACCCCAGGCAAACATAAGATAGGACCAATGGAAACCAGATCCCTATGTAATTGTAGAGTGCCTTACAAACCTGCCAGTTTATTATCCAAGAATAGAAAGAGGAAATGTTGTAATTAAAGCATTGCATCAAAACCACTTTTTTCCAATTGGTCAACTGTTGTCTGAACCAGTCAACCCAGTATCTCTCTCACCACCAAGGAGGGCTGTCACCAGGAATGAGACCTGGACAAGAAGGAACTGTGTGACTCCACCTAACTGCCTGTTGCCTCCCTGGCAATTCAATCTGATGTGGTCTACAGTAGCTCTGAGGATGAGGAACCCTACAGTTGTCCATTACCACACAAATATCTGCCTACACCATTCCCCAAGGAATTTCACCCTTCAGTACCTGAAGGAAGTAATGTGAGTCATTCCAGACCGCTTAATCCAACAGCATCACCCTTTGTTCTGTCTGAATTTGGGCCCACAGTCATGGACTTTGCTCCCGTCACAGCAGATGGGGTTCCAGTAACAGAACCGCCTCAGTACATTGAAAGACTTGAACCCATCTGGCAGAGGATGCAGAACCCATGAATGATCCTGGTCAAATAATTGCAGAGGAACTTGTGGCACCCCACCATTCTAGAAGAGAAGTCAAACACCCAGTTAAACTCACTTACAATGTCCTTAGTGTCCCCTCTGATCCCCCTGCAAATGTGGTGCATAAAAAAAACATCATTCTGCTACCAAATCTGCTATTGCTGCCCTCCCTGTGTTGCATTCAAGCTATTTTCATAAGGTGCAACTGTTTACCATAGTGAGAAAATGCTAATACCGATGTTTACAGTGTTCTATGAAGTACACTGATATCGTTCAGATAGGAAGCAGGTGTATTAGTTAGAATTGCCTAGATAAGAATCAGGTGTATTAGACTGAGCTGTGTTGTGCTGCAATGTTATGTCTTTCAGGCCTTGATGAGCATGCCACGAAATTCAGTGGGTGGAATATGTAACCACCCCCCCATGTTGGGAGCTTACCCGGGGGTGCACTGGACACTGTCATTTGTGCTGCAGGCTTGTTAAGTGCCCTTCTCACCCAGGCTGGCGCACCATCACCTCTTTTTCTCAGCTGGACCCTAGACTACCTTCAGGCTCAGGGAGCCCACAGCAAGGAGATTGCTCACTTTCAAGTAGTTCTCAAAGCTGTACAAAGTGCAAAACAACTAAATTAGTACATTCTGTACCAGTGAACCTAACATCAGTTTGGAGATTAGTTCAGTTCTGCAAAAAAACCTACATTAGTACATCCTGTCCCTGGAAACTAACATCTGTTTGGAGCTCAGCACTGCAAAACAGTTTTGAATTGCAAGTTGGCTCAGGACTTGTATGCATGGTTTTCCCTGGAACTGACAGCCACTGAGAGCCAGGGGTTTAACATAATGAATAATGCATGAGATGCTAGCCACTGATTTGTAAGCCCTCGATTTCTTCACAAGGGAGGGACGTGCAAATAGAGCAGATTTGTCTGAAACAAAAACTCTGAGGAAAGGAGAGTGTTGGTTAATAGCTCTCACTGGCTATTTCTGTCTGACTAAAATGTTTGTCCAAAACAGACATGAGACCCCTGGAGAAGGGGACTGATGCAGCTAGAGTGCCAAGCCCTGGCTCTAGAATTGAATTAGAGCAGGGCTTGCCTTACAAGCTGTTCTGCATCTAGGAAGGTTGTGAGCCACTAACTTCTGTTGCTGTTAGGATTTTTGTCCTGACAGGGGCTCAAATCAACTGAGGTCCCAAGTGACTGCCCACATATTGGGGTTGGTGAAGGCAATTCCCCTTGTGGGATGAATAGGATCATCATCGTCCAAAGCCTCATAGCCTGTACCTCTCACCACTGGAAGCATGCTGGGTCCACCACACCTGTAACCAGTTTACAGAACAGAGCTCCCATCATCCAAATTCATTATGGCCCACACCCTTCACCACCGGGAGCACATTATGACTGTCACAACTGTATCCAGCCTACAGAAAAGACCATCCAGCCTTCATATGCCTAAGCAGGGGAGACATCCCCACAGAAACAGCACCAGCCCGTCATCTAAAGCTTGTGAGTAGTGAGTTTTACCCACAGAACTTATCATTCCTTTTGTTTTGCTAGTCAGCTATATACTTTCTGGGCATTCCAGTGCAACCTTAGAATCACACCCACAGCTACAGCTTACAGCTAGGAGCAACTATTTTACTGGCCATCCAATTGTGTAATCTGCCAGTCAGCAGATGCAGTCAACAACTGAATTTGCATGGTACTGTACCAGGGTCCAATCATCACAGGCCTGCAATTCTGTATCTGTGTGCATATTTGAACTGTAATTGGGGTTAATTGGTGCACTAGTGGGGGGTGAGGTGCCAAGACACATACAGAGGGGTGAATGCAAACTGCTGTCTTTGTTTATTTGTATCTTTCTTCCCTTGTTCCCTACCTTGTTCTCCAACCCCAAAATAAATCCACTGGTTGTTTATTTGCAACTGCTTACATATTTTCCCATTGTTGCTTTGCTGTTTATTTGCATGCTTAGAGTGATAAGTGGGAAGGGGATTGTGTTAGTGTGTTCCCTGTCACGGAGGGTGGGGTTGCATTTATTTCCTGTGGGGAAACACCACAGAAGCACTCTGTCATAATGATCCCCAGAGGTGGAGGCACCACACCACTTTTCAAGCCCATTTCTAACCCCAAACCCAGGTGCTATTCACCCGAAGGCAAATCAGACTTTGCCCTTTACCATCTCCAAGCTTAGTCAGCACACCTCTTAGGTAGGAGTGGTTATATTCATGTGAGAGGAAAGATTCTGACAGGATTGAGAAAGCATAAAGTACAGCAACAAGGTAGTTGAAGATTTAAAAAAACATGGGCTATAAAGACCAGCTGGTACTGTTCTCCTTGGAACAGAGGAGACTCACTGATACGATTACAGTATTCAAACATCTGAAAGTGGGTAACACCATTGAACTAACTGCAGACTTCCAGGATGTACAAGATTTGGAGAACAAGGATGCACTCAATGTCATTGAAAGAGGATAGATTTGAGGATAATATCAGGAAGAACTACTTCACAGAAGAAGTGGTGGACACTTGGAACACATTTTTAGAATAAGCAGCATCAGCCGATACTATTTCTACTGTCAAGAACAAACTCGATAAGTACCTTGAAGAAACTAGGCCTGTGATTAGTTGAGGAGGACCAAGCTCCCAAAAAGCCCATTCTCAGAGTGATAGCAATACGTATGTTATGCCTTTGACAAGCAAACATAAAAAAGGGAGGCGGGATATTCCTGCTGAGTTGTTGGTGGAAAGAAGTCAATAGGCCAGTGGTTTTCTTCCTGTCCTAAATTTGTGTGTTCAAAGATCCAAAATGCACTATACTACAGTGTTCTATTCCAAGCCATCCCATCAGCAAAGTGGTAATGTTACCATTTGAGACACCATTGACTCGTGTTTGGAAATTAGCTACAGTCATCGCGTGTGAGCCCCCCGGTGGGGGAAGGAGGATTGAGCATCTGAGTGGACACTGTCCTCCTCTGGTGAGGGGGGGGCAGTACTTTCCATTCTGTTGCTGTCGCCAGGGTACCACAGATAGTGATGCAGTCTCAGGGTGAGTGAGATGCTTTCTGATGGCAGCATGAGAATGCATTATGTGTAAGCACTAGGTCTTCCTAGCTCACACAGCGTCCCTGGGGCTGGGAAGGCAAAAGCAGGCAAAATGGAAAACACCCTAGCAGAGGCAGGATGAAGCTGTGGACACACCAACAAGCTCCACACCACTTACTGGGCTTGGGGAACCCTGATGGTCCCTTTGTGGGAGGTAAGCCATGGGGACATGGCAAGATGAGGGTAAGTACACAATGACAATGGGTGATGGGGCTGAGGTGGAACACAGCAGAAGGGTGCAGGCCTAAGCTGTACTGTAGGGGGGCATAAACCAAAAAAAAACAAAAAACATACCAACCTGTAACCCAGCACCGGTCTAGAAGTCCCCCCTTCCTTTCTGTGACAAAGGATAGTGCAGTTAATCCAACAGCCCAGAAAAAGGTAATACTGTAAAAAAAAAGGACATAAAATCAGTTTGTTGCTGATGTTAGCCTCAATCTTTTATGACCAACCCAGTAAATGCTGCCATGTCTCATGGTGATTTTAGCATTGCTGTAGCACAATCCCGTTGGATATGCGTAGTAGTAAAACAATGGAGTTGCATGTATCAGTCTCTTCTCTGTCAACTCAAAGATCAAATTCATGGACTGGCCCAGACAATTTTTCATTAATTTTAACACATAAAATACCCGAGAGAACCCAACTACCCAGGTTAGAAAGCTTCACCTTCATTCTGGTTTTTGTAGTTTTTTTGTTTATATCTGCAGTTCCTCATTTGCCCCACCTGGATAGCTGGGGGTAGCCATAGCAGCAGCCCACTCCTGGGCAGGATGGCAGGAGACAAGTAACTGATGTCACAATGATGCCAATCTCCTGCACTCCATGGTTAGCCACCAAGGGCTGTGAGGATGATGGGCTGCCCATACCCTCCCTTCTCCATAGTAGCTGACCAGGTCTGGAAGATTTTTAAATCAAGTTATATTCTATAAAGCAGAGAACAAAACAACAAACAGTCACATCAGCAAACATTTCTGCAAAAGCCTCCTTCAGTGCATTCATTCAGGAACAGTGACCAAAGGCCAGATTTTCAAATGCCATGGAAACTGAGTCCTACACCGCAGCACTAGTCACGGGATGAAATCTCTGCACCTGCGGAGTTTCATAGTTTCAGCTGTGGGGGATGTTATGCCTGATACCACCAGACATAACTTTTCCTTACAGCTGCACTGAAAAAATGTCCAGAAACTGCTGTAAATGATGAAGACAGTCACAAACTGGCTCCACTTCTGAGAATACTGCAGCTGCAGGAAGAACTGCGCTCTGCAAGTGGAGACCCACTCGTGCCAGTTTTTTTTCCCACAGCTGCAGGATTTTCGAGGGCTTTGAAAATCTAACCTCAAGTCTTTTGTTTCTTTTAACATTCATTTGTTTATGTCACTTTCTTTGTTTTGTCATTTGCAAAATACAATATGACCTAAAGCAGTCGTATAAGTTAAACAATTGTGTTAGCAGTTGGGACAAACCAAGGCATCAATATATTTGATTTTCTCTTTGTTTTATTTAATTCCTGAGACAATATAGAAGCTTTTGAAGTTCTTAACTATTTTGAATCCTTTGCCAGGTCCACCACGATGGATGTAAGCAGGTCAGGGTAGTGCTGTGCTGCTACCCATCAGAAACATGTACTGGCAACACCCTGACAAATCTTCATTATGAATCCAGTGGATGCAGTTAATGTGTGATGTCTTGGGAGAAGATTTTTGAAAGTCGCTGGGGGCTGCTATCTTTATTGTAAATCCACCCAAATTACAAACGCTGTAATTAAACACAGTCTTAAAAATAGCTGACTGAGTTTAAAATACCCAAAATGAAAAATCGAGGATTGTCAGGAGTACATTACTGCTAAAAAATGTAGGATGCATATTTTGATGGCTAACTAGTACTGCTGTTTTAATCTAAAATGTTCTTCACCAGTGTGCGCAGGTTGTGTCTGGTTTATTATGGATTCTGATTGGGTGATGACTCATGCCAACACTTCACTTGGATCACCAGCAGAAAGAAAAGCAAAATAAGGGCAAGTGCAGGACTGGTGAGTCACAGTATCTCTATGACTTTTCTGTTTAATTGGGAACACACCCAGATCCTTTACAACTGATGTCAGTATCTGCTTTCCTGTGAACCCGAACCTACTTGGTTAACTGTCCCCTATGTCAATGGGGCAGGCTGCTCTGAAGTCACTGACTTGGGAGGAGAAAGAGGGGACCCAAGATTACAAAAATATTGATTTTAGATTTGATGGGGTATAGTGTTTTTATTTTAATGAACAGTAGGCTTTTCTTTTACATTTTTTGGGTTATACTGACACCCAGTGGTAAGTTATACCAAAAATGTGTTCATTTAGGTAACCATTTTCATAGAGAGGGGGGACACTCACATTTGTTAGGTTGTTGTTTGATTTCATTGTATATATCAATAAACTTTGCATTTCTTTTGTGAAAGCTTTTTCTTTTTATGTAGCTCTGATCCCAGCTTTGAAATTTATGATTTGCACAGTCCTCTTCTGCTTCATTCGAACGTGACAAGGTCTTGGGGACTTAAAGAGCTAGTATACTGTTTAAAACTAATAAAAGTTTTTAAAAACTGCCAACTATTACATAGAAACATAGACAATGATGGCATAAAAAGACCAGTCTGCTCATGGTTGCCTTTTATATCTGAGGTACTTTCACATTTTCATTTGGTTAATTTGATGTTTTTTTTATCTGATGTTAGTAGGTGTGATGAGTGGAACAGCAATCTGCCTGGCAGCTGACATACATACGTAGTTCTTTTCCTTCCACTACATCCTCAGCATTGTGACCTCACTGGCTGTGACATCACAGCTGCTCAGAAAGAGCCACTCAGTAGCTGCTGGGTCAGTCACCTCTGATGTCATTGTCAGTGAGGTCACAGTGCTGATGACATAGTGAGGAATAGAAATTAAATATGTCAGCTACTAGGCATAGTGCTAGTCCACACATCCAGCACAATACTATCACACAGAAAAGTTTCTAATGGGCAAAAGGAAATAGAAAAATACTTAAGAAATATAAAGTTACAACTGTTATTTCTTAAAATGAGTAACACTTTCCTATCTGCTATTTGGTTCTATTCGCTCTTTAAGTCCAAAGTACAGGCACTGCAATGAGGATGTAGAAAGTCGATTAGAGGGAGGAAGCACCAGAGGGAGCCCCATGCAGAACCCAGTGGGAAGTGTCGGAGGCTGCAAATGCTGGAGCCCTATCCAGGGGACTGTAAAAGCAGCAGAGCTGAGAAGGGAGCAGGCACAGAGAGAAAGCGAAGGAGAGAGAGGCAGTTGGATCATTGGTGCTGCCAGGAACAGTGGCTCTAAAGTCAAAGTAAGTACTAAGGAGTCCCAAGGAAGACTAAGGGGGGGGTAGCAGACACTATAGGAAGCGAGGAAGGAAATGCCTAAGGGCCCTAAGCCAACAGCACAGAACCAGAGAAAGGATCAGGCAAAGGGGCACATGGTTTAAGTCCCTGCTGAACTCCTGGAGATTCAGCAGAGAACAATGCTGGGTCCTTCCCAGTTTACAGGTCCCACATTAGAGATGACCACCGGAGGACACGTAAAATACAGGGAGATAGGGGTCCCAATGAGTAGTCACAAAACTGTACCCTTTAGGTACTCATACATCCAAGACACCCTGAGAAAAGCTGGTTTCTGCAGATTCATAGATACATATAGAAGATGAATAGACATAGAAGACTGCAAGTCCATCGAGTCTGCCTTGAAGCTCCCTGCCTATGAACATACGAATGCGCCAGCAGATAAAGGCCTTATGGTCTGTCTAGTCTGCTTGAGTGTGCAGTTCCCACTGTGATTACAGAGGGATATGCCCCCCTCCCAAAATCCCACTTGACCCCTCTCAAATATCCCCTCTGCCCCTTTCTCCCTCCCTCTACTACCTGAAACTTCCCCCTCACCCTGTCTCAGCCTCTCTTGAAGCAGATACAAACACACAATTTGATTTGCTCTGCCCCTCTATAGATCTCTGTGCCCCCTGTCTCTGTCTTGTTCCAAAAACCCTTTGTAACTGCCCCCATTGTGTTCTAAACCCTGATGTCAACCCAGCATTGACCATCCTATTACTGGGTAGACTGTACCAACAATCCATCTACCTCAAGCTCTGGGAAAAATATTAATGTCCTTTTTTAATTTCCCTCCTTTTCGGCATAAGGTTGTGCCCCCTGGTGGCTATACTGTTCCTCAGCCTAAGCAACTCTGTGTAATCCACCCTATTATACCCCAGTATGTTTAAGTTTTTATTATTTCTCTCTTTCCCTCCTGTCCTCCAAGAGTACATATTGAGGATGTCCAGTCTCTCCTTGTAGAAATAACCCAGTAGCCCTCCACAGGATAGTCTTTAACCTCTCTCTATCCTTCCTATGTAGGTTCTAAAATTGTATACACCCCAGGTGCAACTGAGACAATGACCTGTACAGCAGCAGTGTCCCCTCCCTCGTGCAAATTGTGAAACTTCTGATCTACCACAGCATTCTCCTGTCCTTCCTATACTGCACTGGGATGAGGTTTCAAAGCTATTGTTACTTATCACCCCAGGTCCCATTCGTCTCTCACATGCTCCACCTTGATCCCACTGATGCAATATTCCATCTATGGATTAGGGTTGTCAGAACCCACTGAAGGTCTGGGTTCTAGTTCTGGTCTAAAACTTTACAAATAGTTCTAGGGTTCCAATCTTCTTTGTAACATGGGCAGAAAAGAAGGAGTCAAAACAAGAGAACTGATTGGTGGAAACATGGCACATGATGCAAAAGTAGTGGTGATTAATCCACCAGTAGAGCCCGCTTGTGTAGTATCTAAAGTGTCCAGAGTGCTAATCCACCATTAGAGCCCACTTGTGTAGTACCTAGAGTGTCCAGAGTGTGCAGCACTAAGTCAGAGACAGCGAATGTGTGGAACAATAGAGGTATACTCTTGACACATACCGCAGGTCTCAAGTCTAAAAGCAAAGCATGTCAGTGAGAGAGGAGTGACATTCTGTTATCAGGGAGAGGAGCAGCGACAGAAGGAAACAGACCTTGGCTCTCACAATCTGCACACGGTTCCACAGCAGTAGACCAATATCGATGCCTCTGCAGCACGCACGATATGCAAATCACGTAGCCCGTTAGAGGAAGCGAGCGGATGTCGGCAGTGAGTCGAACTGTTAATGTAATAGCAAAGAAATGTATGCTTCGATGTAATCAATCAATCAATCAATCAATCAAATCTTTATTTATTCAGGCGATCATCATTGAGCAAGGCTCATTTACAAGATGGACCTGATAAGGTCAAGGTTCGAGTTGGTGCACAGCAATTACATCACATACTTATGAGACAGTTATACATACAGAAAAAAGAAAGTGTTATTTATAACACAATAATATACAGAGAATTCACATGTTAAAGCTTGGCAAGAGAAAGTTAAACTAACATCTACAATATGTACAGTACATATATATCACAATGAGGGCCATGACAGTCACTCACATAATGAGTACAAGGATGCTGAAGGAATATTGGGTGCCATATACTGGCGGTGTCTGGCTGGAAGGAATATGCCATATGTGATTGGAATATGGTTTTGTGGGATGACTATTCTATTCTAGCAGTAGCAACTGCATTTCTCTGTGAAGAAGGCTGTACAGTGCTGCTTGAAGGATGTAAATGGAATGATAATGGACAGTTTTAGGGATTTTTGTAGGGTGTTCCATGCTATGGCTAGAGAATAGCTGATTGCTGCCCTCCCTATTTTGATGTTGACTTTGGGAAATTTGAGCAGGATGATATTGTTGCTTCTTAGGGCATAGGAGTGGGAGTGGTCAGGTTGAAGCAGTCCAGGATATATCTTGGGAGTTTTTTTGATTAAGCTCTGTAGATCCATAGAGCTGCATTTCTGCTCCTCCTGACATGAAGGGAAACCCATCCAACTGCATCATAGAGAGAACAATGGTGAGTATTATATGGCAGGTCTGTAATGAACCTTATTGCTCTATGGTATAAGGTATCCAACTTTTGAAGGTAGGGGGGGCAGTGACTATAGAGAAGTCTGCGTAGTCAATGACTGATAGAAAGATGGCCTGGACTAATCTCATCTTTGAATCTCTATTAAGGAAAGGTTTTAATCTGTAGAGGAGGCCAAGCTTTAGCGAAGCTTTTTCAGCAGTTGTTCTAGATGCTGAGTGAAGTCAAGTCTGTTGTCAATCCACACACCTAGGTATTTGAAATTTTCAACATACTCCAGATTTTCTGCAAGTATAGTGCATATCTGGGGAGACTGATTGAAGAGGATGTGTTGGTGGAGTTTTGGGTTGTGAACATCATTGCTTTGGTTTTCTTTGCATTTAGCAGAAGCTTTTCTCGAGAAGCTGATGTTGTAACAGGAGAATTCTGCTTGTAGGATTTCATGAGCAACTTTAGGTGAAGGGTTGCTGACGTACAGTACAGTGTCATCAGCAAAGAGATGTACTGAGGACTTGGTAAGGGTTGAATCAATTTTATTTATATAAATGGCAAAAAGGATAGGACCCAGAATAAAGCCTTGGGGGACTCCTCTTGACAGTGGTCTTAATGAGGAGAGGTCACCTTCAGCTTTTACCTGCTGTGATCTACCGGAGAGGTAGCATCTGAACCACTTAATGGAGGATGGATCTAGGCCAATGGAGTGTAGGGATGAGAGTAGCAGTTCATGGTCCACAGTATTGAATGCTTTGCTCAGGTCCAGGAATACTGCACAGACATTGTTCTTTTTATCCAGTTCGGTTTGCCAATCATTGGTGACCTTGGCTAATGCAGTGATAGTGCTGTGTTTGGCCCTGAAACCAGATTGAGCTGGATTTAATAGATTAGCATTGTCCAGATATTCCCTTAACTGAATACTCACTAATTTCTCCAGCATCTTGGATAACACAGGTAGGATGGAAATGGGCCTGTAGTTATTAATGTAACCCCTAGATGGCGCTATCCCAGGGGCTACTACCCCTGCCTGATTTGCCACTAACAGGTTAAGGGGCCTGGATCCGATGGCGGGTGCCTCCACCCAGAGGTCAGGGTTTGCAATAGTTAAACTAACTTGGTCACAGCCCTCTGGGACACTGCAACCCCCCTTTCTTCCCACTAGTGGCCCACACAATATATCATAATTACCTTCACAGTATACACTTACCCCCAGGACTGGTTCAGGCACTGGGACCTCCTGTAAAATAAGATACAGTGCAACAATCACAGTACAATACTTTAACATAGACAAATACCTCAGGCAGTATAACTTGCTGAAACAAGCAGCTCTGATTTATTTAGGGGATATAACAAGGACGGGGAATCAGGTTAATTAGCTTATCACTTTACTCATCTATTTATGGCTCTGTGCACAGGCCTATCCTACCAGTTACTGTCCCTGGGTACCCAAGCCCTAGTGGCTAGTCCAAACTGTGGCAGCTGGTAGGGGCCCTTTCACACAGAGAAAAAGAAAATTAGTTAAACAGTCAGCAGTACAGTCATTCCATTTGGATTCAATGTGGCAATTCAACAAGGAGCGACCCTGAATTAGTACTCATGACCTCCAAACAAGATAGGGTCCTTCAATGTCAGCAGGGCTACTCTTGAGCTCCACGAGACTCCTCACATTTATATGGCAAACTGCAACAGGCAAAGTCCTTTAATGGCAGCAGGATTCACTTGAGCTACACAAGCCTCCTCACACATTTATATGGTAAAGAAAGTACTATACCAGGCAGGCTGCTTCTCTATCCCGATCGCAATTACTACACAATACCCGGGAGAACACACAGCAGATTCAGTTCCTGACAGACCGAGTGCAATTCAGCAATTTCTCCAGTCTTCTACAGGGTGAGCCTGGTTTCTACTCTTCAGATATCCTTTGATTCTCTTCACAGGGGAGTTCAGTCTAACAAGCAGTTACACAAGCTGCAGACCCGAACTCTGGACCTTACACCGTTTCCCGACTAAAACTGCACAACAAAAGCACAGGGCTCCTTCCTCTTCACTGCCAGAGCTCAACTGAAACTCCAGCAGACAAAACTGGGCACTTCCTTTGAGTTCCTCCCAGTTCTTGGCTGGATTGGCTGTCACTCACAATAGACTGCCCTGTTGGTCCAAAAGGCGCCAAGTCTAAACTACATCTCCCAGAGTCACTGCCCATACAATCCTCTTGTGGCTGGCCAGATTATGAGTCTAAGTTCTGATTCGTCCAAGGCACCATTTAGAGCTACCTTAACCCACACTGATTGGTCCAGTTCAGCAGTTCAAAACTAGAATGGGGAACTAGGCAAACACAGTTCTGACTGCAAAGAAAGCAGGTTAGACAAACTGTAATTTCATTATTACTCTAAATGATTTCTGGCAAACAGTTACATCTTTCAGATAGGTTCCCTTTGCACTCCTAGTGACTGCAAGAATGGAGTGAATTGGCAGCAGCTCGAGTGGTACTCAAGCAGAGAAGCACACAGTCCCCCATATAAACTAATTATGTCTGCAAGCAGACAGCTCTTAAAGAGACAGTACCAGAGGCTCTAAAAACACTCACTGATAAATGGCTTAAACGCCAAACACCATTCAGGCTTGGAGCATTCAAGCAAGCTCCTGGAAGTCTTTTGGAAACCCCCATTTGCAGGGGGGGTTACATTAAGATCCATAGGGTCCCCTGATTTTAGAAGGGGGACCACTTGGGCTGTCTTCCACAGCGTGGGAATAGATCCAGAGTTTAGGGAAAGGTTAAAGAGGTGAGTTAGGGGGACTGCAAGCACATGACACGCAATCTTTAGAAAGAATGGGTCCAGAAGATCTGCTTCTGCACTTTTTTTGGTATATAGATGCCATAATAGATCCTCAACTTGTTTCAACAGTATAGGTTTGAAGCTAAAGGAGGAGTCAACTCTTTGTTCACCAGTATAGTGGGAGCTTAAATGATCCCTTAATAGGTTAGCTGGGGAGGAGTCAAAGGCAAGGCCAGCTGCTGTGAAGTGGTTGTTGAATGCATCCAGGATTTCCAATGTGCCAGTAATGGGGCCATAGTTACTGTGTAAATGGGTTGGAAAGGGGTTGTTAACATCCTGGCCCATCATACCCTTGATGGTGCCCCAAAATCTAGCAGTATTATGGTAGGAGGAGTCGAGCTGGGCCAGGTAGTAGGCAGCCTTTGCATCCCTAACTTTCCTAGTGCATTTATTCCTGGCTTTCCTAAAGATCATCCAGTCCATGATATTCTTAGTTTTTCTTGCTACTTTCCAAAGTTTATCTCTCTCCAGCAGTGCAGCTTTGAGGTCAGCTGAAAACCAGCGACAGGATTTGTTTTTTATTCGGATACTAGAGATTGGGGCACGGGTGTTAAGGGCATTTATTATAATGCTATTTAGCACTTGCTGAGCTTTTTCAACAGAATGTGCAAGATAAAACTTTGCCAGTGTGGACAGTAGGCTAGATCATGCAGATATCCTTCAATATTGATGTTTTTCTTGGATCTCCTCATGAGGAATTTTGCAGGATCTGTTTTAATGCTGTTGGATCTTACCCCTGCGATGGGGGCAGTGGTCACTTATGTCGCATAGAGCACTCCAGCATGTGTGAATAGATGTGGTTTACTCACTAGCATGATGTCAAGTAGAGTACTGTTACTACTATTCCTTGCATTTAGTCTTGTTGGTTCATTAATTAACTGTGTGAGCCCATAGGTGTCATAGAATGATACCAGAGGTGTAGCTGCCTAGGTGAGCCAGTTGAAATTCAGATCCCCTATGATAATGACTTCTTCAGTACAGGACTTGACCAGGTTTCCCAGGTGGGATAAGAGCTTGTGTTCAGCAGAGAGGGGTCTGTAGCATCCAATTAAATGGAAAGCTGCTGTATTGGGGAGAGAGACTTTTAGAGATAGACACTCAAATTCCTTGGGCATAGATGTTGCAGCAGTACAGGATACAACTAAACCAGCTTTTACATATATGGCTAATCCTGCCCTTGTTTGGCGATCAGCTCTGAATAGCTGATAGTTAGGTAGGTTAACTTCCTGTCCATTGTGGTGCTCTTTAGCCATGTCTCAGTTATCACAAGAAAGTCTGCAAGGTTATGGGCAACCCAGGATTGTAGCAATGTAAATTTTTTTCAACAGACTGCACACATTAATATGCAGGAAACTGAGGCCTTAATTGAGGATAGGTCTGATGGTGAGGTGATGCTTTCAAGAGGTCCAGGGTTGATTTCTACATTACCAATACAGAGCAATAGGAAGATCAGTAATTTCATAAGGGCTGCCAGTGATAGGGAGAGGGGTCTGTCTTTGGTCCTTCTTTTTTTATTCCATTGCCACTCTTTGTTTTGGGTGCTCCCTGTGGATTTAAGGTAGTGTGTCAGGATACCAATTAGCAGTTTGATGACTAGGCTTAGTGGGGATCTATATACCCAGTACTGGGGCCTTGGCTGAGACATATATGTGGTGATATGTGTAACTTTATGGTGATTGTACCACTGTAGTCGATGCAGCAAAGGCAAGACATATATGAGGGTATGGGTGTCAGCCACGGGGGATGTTCCAGAGAAACTAGGCGGGTTGACCACTTTAGATTGTATAATAGGGTCATCTTCATTGTGGAACCCTATGGCTGTTAGTGACAGGAGTATCAGTAGCAAGCTCCCCATTCTGAGCGGGATATTGATAGTTGGCAATAGGAGTAAGCGGTTGCTGACTGGTTGGATCAGCAAGCTGGTGTGACTGTCTGTTGGTTTAGAGAAAGTCCTGTGGGTGGGAAAGAGATTTCGGTGGGAAGATGCCTATAAATTAACACACAGGAAGGGGAAGGGTGGGTGGGCAAAAATTTTGCGCCTTTCCGACTGCTCCCTCGCTATTCCTCCGGCCTTGGTTCACAAGTTCGGCTGGGTGCCGGCCGCCCGTGGCGGAAGCGAAAGCCAGCTCAGCTGGTTGCTGTGGGCTGAAAGAAGCAGGCTGGAGAGAGACAGAGGAGGGTGCAGCAATTAATAAAGGCAGTAGCAAGCCTTTTTCTGAGCGTCACTGACCAAATCTGCACTACAAAGGACTGTGGGGGTCCTGTTTCAGCCGCCTGGCCCACCTTACATATTCAGACAAGGAGCTGCAATTACTTTAAAGAGCAGTAAAACAGTAGTTTCCTTACAATACAGTAGTGGATAACAGCACTTTTCCTAATGATTTACACATATAAAACTAGAAGGAGAGTGGCGCCTCAGCATCTGGCCCACTGCTGCTAACAGAGTCCAGCAGAATTCAACAGAATCAACAGCAGTTGCCCTCTATAGATGTCTCACCAGAGTGGAAGCAGCTCTTCTTGGAAACTTGCAGTAGAACACCAGGGGAAGAGTAAAAGACAGAAAGAAAAACAAATTTTCAAGTCCCACACAGATTTCAGCAATGCAAACTGAGCCAGTGTAAGTCAATGGGGCAGGAGAGCCAATCGGCTGCTGTGCCTGGTGGAGCGCTCGCTTACCGATTGGCTGCGCCTTTCCCGACTGCTCCCTCGCTGTTTCTCCTGGCCTTGTGGTTCCCAAGTTCGGCTAGGTGCCGCTGACCGCCTGCTGGCGGAGCGAAGCCCCGGCGCTCAGCTGGTTGCTGTGGGCTGAAGGAAGCAGGCTGGGGAGAGACAGAGGAGGGTGCAGCAATTAATAAAGGCAGTAGCTACTCGCAGCAGGACACAAGTTATAGTACACAGATCTGTCTGTCAGACAATGGCTAGCAGATGGATGCACGTTAGAACCGTTGTTGTACTAAGGGATTGGTACCGTGGGTATTAGGATCTTCCTTTTTATCTATGAAGATCCCCTATAGCATGGGTAGTTCTAAACGTTAACTAGTGCTGGCATTTAAAATTGGTTCGAACTGGGTATATGTTTGGCAAGGGATGAACACTTGAGGTCGGTAGGGTTTCACTGGAGCGGGACTCTCTTTCTTTCAGGGGACACACTGGATAACCGCCTAGGAAGGCCGGGTCAATTGGGATCTTGGGATGTTAAGACGCTGTGAGTGGCATATTGGGGAAGCATGAGTAAAAGAGAAGGAGATGTTTCAACTAACAATGGCATTTGATAGCTTCCTTGTGATGGGATGGTCTAGGATGGGGTGGCATTCCAGTGTGTGTGTAAATAGGGGATGTATATAGTTCGCGCAGCCAGTTTGGGGTTGTGCTCCCGGTTACCCGGGTATGTTTCATGTTTGTATGTCTTTTTGGTGTTTGAAAAGAAATAAACTTTTCTTTAAAAAAAAATAAATAAATAAAGGCAGTAGCAAGCCTTTTTCTGAGCATCACTGACCAAATCTGCACTACAAAGGACTGTGGAGGGGGGGGTCCTGTGGCGCCTCAGCGTCTGGCCCACCTTACATATTCAGACAAGGAGCTGCAATTATGTTTTATGCCAGTAGCACACTAATCATTGAGTAGGCAACCATCCTGAAGCAAGTTGTGTTAGCCACAGGAAAATAACTGTAAGTGTTATAAACGGCATGTTACGATCGCAGCGTCTCCACGTACATTTTCAAGTATTGTCTACCTTTCTGATCGGAAGACACCTGTAACACAAGCTCACCACTCCTGTGTTGAGCCCATGTTACAAGTGCATTAATCACAGACAGAGGAGGGCTATACCCGGGATTAATGCCTGCTGGGTGGTTGGAAGCACTTGGCCTTCGGCCTCATGCACCCAGCCAGGCATTAATCCACCGGTACAGCCCTCCTCTGTCGGTGATTAATGCTTACCTAGAACTCAAACTCATTTGTGTAGAGGACTGGAGAGAAAGAAAAGATACAGATACTAAGAGGAGAAAAAAACCCATAAATAAGAGGCCTGCCCTCTCAGCACAGCAATAACAGTGTTTCGCCTTACATGCAGAAAAAAGCAGCACATTGTGCCTTTCAAAATATAAATGCCATCACAGTTTCATGTGGTTGGCACACCTGCATTTGAATACGTTTTAGGATGTAATTCCCAACAATTCGTTTGATTTCCAAGCTGCCATTTCTTGTTTTTGAAATGTGTGAGCAAAAAATACTTTATTGTTTTTTAGTTATTTGCTTTTTTTTTTTTACTTTTACTGCTGCTGGTTTACTACATAGTGTAGATAATCCAACAATTATTTCAATTAATCTTTCAAAATGCATCTGACTCTCCCCCGTTAACCACCCAATTGCTGCTTGTGACATCACAGTCTGTTGTCATGGTGAGCACTATGATGTCATAACCCAAAGGATTGTGAGGTTAATAGGGGAGAGGCAAATGTTTTCAAGTGTTTTCTACTCAGACTTTTTAGATAGGCTACAACGATGTTCCATAAATCTTGGAAAGGAATATTAAAAATGAAAAAAAATTATTCTCTAGTAAATTGTAACAGCTGAAACATCTTATTTATGAAAGCACACGCTGAAGTGCAGAGTTGCTCATTAATGCTTCGAACCCATGGGTGTTCTAGTTCTAAATTAGAACTCAAACCCCTGGGTTCCAAAAGGGTTTTAACCTTTGTAGATCTAGTTTTGACAACCCTGCTGTGGATTTTTGCCACCAGTGTGCATCACTTTACATTTCGAGGCACTGAACATCTATTGCCAAGTTCTGGAACATTGTTCCAACCTCTCTACATCTCTATGCACACTGCCAATTCCCTCCTCGCCATCTGCCCTCCCATAGAGTTTCATGTTTGTGAACTGACTAATTTTCTGTTGCAAACTATCCACAGTGACACTAATATACATGTTAAAATGACTGGCACAAGGACAGACTCCTGTGGTACCCCACTAGTGACCCTGCTGACATCAAAGAACTATCTTTTCTGGATTAATCTCTGCATCCTGTCAACCAGTTCCCAGCCCACCCGGTTTGTACTTTCTTTAGTCCTAGGCCTGCTACCTTTTTACTAACCTTCTATGTGAGACTGAGTCAAATGCCTTGCTGAGGTCCAGATCCAAGAAGGCAACTGTCAGGATCCTATCCACCCTATGGGTCACCACAGCCCAAGGTGGTCTCCAAACAAGAAATGGGCCCAAGAATAAGAAAGTATAGTGCCACCAGTAAAAAGCAAAGACAAGGAATGCACTGTGTGTGTGTGGAAAGCAAAGTAAGGTGTTAATACAGGGAAATGAATTGTGCACTAGGCCCTTACTCAGGGTCCAAATTATACCTTATGTGTTGAGAGTGACTTGATTGCATCTTCTGATGAATTCCTGAAAAAATGCACCCTCATAGAAACCTAGAATTTGTCAGCAGAATGGGATCACTTGGCTCACCCAGTCTGCCCAGATAGTCTCTGCCAAGTCTGTTTCCACAGACCCTAACTTGTCTCCAGTGACCCTAACTCCTCCCTGCCCATTTCTAAGTATTCCCCTATGTCTATCCCACACATGCTTGAGGCCCCTGTTTTCACCTCTGCCTATTTTGCTGGCAATCTATCCCAGGCATCTACCACTTTTTCAGTGAAGTAGTTCTTCCTCCGATCCCTCCTAAACTCCCTCTCCCCAGCTTCATCACATGTTCTCTGGTTCTTGTGCTTTTCCTCATTTGAAAAAGACTCCCCTCCTGTACCGTTCACCCTGTGAGCTTCATGTAGGTGTCTATTATGTCCCCTCTTGCTCTCCTGTCTTCCAGGGTGTACATGTTGAGATCCCTCAGTGTCTCCTCATAGGGCAGTACTCCAGGTGGGGTCTCAGCAGTGAGTGACATAGTGGCACTACCAGCTCCCTCCTACTGCTGTGGAGGCCTCTCCTTATGCATCACTGCATCCTACTGACTCTACCCACTGCTTTGTCACAGTGCCTGCCACTCTGAGGTCATCAGATATAATAACCCCAATGTCCTTTATCTGCTTGCATAAGAGAGTTGCTACCTTTGGGGCTCAGGATCCCAGCTTTGATTTCAACCACTGTGAGTGTGTCAAAGTACTAAGCACAAAGATGCACACTCATGGAAATGAGTCTAAAATGGCTGTATTGACATATCCAATGCGCGTTTTCACTAGTCATACCACTTTAGAAGTTCCTGTAGTTGTCTTTTACTAGGACATGCAGGAGTTTTAACATTTTCTATTTTACCTCATTCAGAATAATACAGTCCGCCTACTAACAGGAACAGGCATGCTCACTCACTGTGGCGCACACTGAGTAGGCAGTGGCATGTGCATTGTGGGGTGGCTATAAATTAGCAGTAAAAAAACATAGTCCATCCGTTTAAAGATATAGATTGAAAGGATGGACCCAGGCAGACAGAATCTGGTACTCTGGTATGTCTGTTTTTGCTGTTGGGGACTGTTAAACATGCACAGTGTGCATTTAAAGTCATGAGGGTTGCAAGCTATATGTTCATGCTCTAAACAGGTAACAAGGTATGGATGTCATCAAAGGGACCAAATGGTATACATTGTGAGACTGCACTTAGCAAAGATGGTGCAGTTCTTCAGGGTACTGGGGATGTTTAAAAGTGCTTCAAAAAGTATTTAGGGGAACTAGTACCGCCACTCTTTTCCCATATAGGGATAGATCAACTTGTAAGGGTCACATGTTTATAATGTGACCCAGAGTGATACACATTCCCTTTCAAGTAGCAGTGCATGCTATGGTGAAAATTTGGCCTGTTCTTTTTTATTCCATTTACGAGTGCCCATTACAGAACCTCATTTCCCATACAGTGCCTCACTTTCCTGATTCTGAGTCTGCTTTAGCATTTTTTTTCATTTGAAAAAACAAAAGGAGCACTCCTTTTAGAAACATAGAAAAGGACAACAGATAAAGACCCAAGGCCCATTCAATCTGCCCTAAACACCTACCTATACCTTACTGGACACTTGCCAGATAAAGTGATGACATTATGCCCCGTTCCCCCTCCACTCTCCACAACCTGCTCCCTATCCTACCTTAGAGACAACCAGTCTCCTGAATTTATCCTATTCTTCCCTGAAGTGGACAATTGACCCCACCTCCACCACCTCTTATGGTAATTGATTCCACTTTTATACTACCCTCTCAGTGAATAAGTACTCTCTGATATCCCTCTTAAATCTCCCCCACCAGTTTCCAACTGTGACCTGTCGTCACTGTGTTCACATTCTTGGTGGAACAGAACCCCATTGTACCTTGTTCATTCCCCTTAGGAACTTGTAGGTTTTGTTCATTTGATCATATTCCTCCTCCCGCCTGCCTATCAGAGTATACATGTTAAGATCCTTCAGCCACTCCTCCTGGGATCTGCCTCACTGACCCTGGGTCAGTTTGGTGACCCTGCGCTGCGCCACGTCCAGCATGCCATTATCTTTCCTCAGATGTGGACTCCAGAACTGGGCACCGTATTACAGGTGAGACCTTACCAGGAACCTGTTTAAGGGCAATATGACCTCTCTCATCTGACTGTGGAACCCTCTTCTATACATCCGGCATCCTTAATGCCATACTGTATACTTTGTTACAGTGACTGGAAGTTTTGAAGCAATTACTTAAGCAATAAAGTACGACCAGAGGTTATATTAATGTTCTAGTTAATCATCCTCTGGAGGTGTAATGTGTCACGAGGTGCAGCCAAGTGCCATATTGCCCCAAGGGGATGATTAACATAACCCCTGGTTGTACCTTATTGTTATTATAAAAAAAAGTCAATAACTATGTTAAAAGAATATTTTTTTAAATTTATTTAAATTAAGAAAGATTTGAAATTAAATAGTTCATTCACCATCTGTGCTGCAGGTTCTCAACATGCTGACAACATTGAGAGCACGTTCTGGTTTCCATGGTGACCACTGATGTGTGAAAAATTTCAATGTTTGGTCATAGGGTTTACTCTGCAACCAATATGTCTTTTAAACGTGTTACAACTGAAATGCATACCCACAACACTCACCAACAGTTAGGACTGTATTTCACACTGGTATCCATTTAAATGGTGTGTCTTGCTCTCTGTTCTCATGAAAAAGGCATGGCTAGATGGTCGGATGTGGACGTCAACATAGCAGTTCTCAGTAATAGTAGTCAATGCACAATAAGTAAGTACAAAAAAAACTGTTTGATGATGTCTCTCAAAAGTCTTGTACTGCCTACGACCACAGGGACTAGAAACAAACTCATGATAGTGGCTTGTGTTTAGACGGGGGATTGGATGTGGAGTGCACTGACCAGATGTGCCTTCTCTGCTGGAGTGCACTGGTAATGGTAATGCCAGTAGTAGTAAATACACTATAAGTAAGTAAAAAAAACAAACTGTCCGATGATGTACCTCCATAGTGTTGTACCATTTACGACTACAATGGAACTAGTGACAAACTCCTGGTAGTGGCTTGTTTATGCGGGAGATCGGATGTGGAGTGCACGGATCAGACATGCCTTCTCTACTGGAGTGCTTCAGTAACAGTAATGCCAGGTATTCGTCCAGGAAGTTTTACACTGTGGACAGTGTGTTTTAAAAATTAATAGACTGGGGAGAGGGATAAAGAGTGTGACAAGAATTTTTATATTTCTTTGAACTAGCTGACAACATGTTGTTTTACTAATTGTAGTTGGTCTAGTGGTGCGTATAATGGCAGCTATTATTAATTCCAAAAAAAAGGATAAAAAAAAAAATAGCACCTTACTTTCATGAGATCACTACTCCAGTGATCAGGCTGCACAGATACATTAATTATGATAATCCCTAGGTCCCTTTTCTCCCTCATCTTGGCTTCCTGGACCCTCTTATCCAGTAGTCTGTGGCTGGATTTTGTTTGCCATTGTGCATCACCTTGCACTTCTTGGCACTGAGCTTCAATGTCCAGAATTTAGACCACCATTTCAACATCACTAGGTCCTTCCTTTTTTAGCTCAGATATGGCTTGTTATCTTGTACATATTGCTAATATTAAATTAATAAAGTAGTAGAATCACAAGAAAGTTGTTCATCATTATCATCTGTTTTGTTGCTGTTTTTGGGGGACAGCAGAAGATTTTTAACAGAGTAAAAAAATAAATATTACATAAACTATGGAATGTTTGAAGACACTTGAGCTTAGTTCATGATTTTATTTTTTACATTTTTAATAATTTCCAAGAAGCGGTTCCAAATTACATTAAATTCTTTTCACTTTCCTTCCACCATATAGCATCATTTTACCATTATGAATAATCAGAATTAACCATTGTTCAACAGTTGGAGAGTTCTGGTCATTCCGATAAAGTAGAGTCAACTTTCTAGCATTAGCAAGTAGCATGTTTTATTAAAAATGTTGCTTTTCACTGAAATTATAATTTCCACCTCTAACAGTGCCTAATAACTTCATTCCTGGATCATATGGAAATTCCAGAGCTGGCTTGGTGGTGTGGAGGGCGTATGTGCTGGGGACTCACCTCCTGCCCACCAACAATGAGCATGGGGAGCAGGTGAGGTTGTTTGAGCTAGCTGGGGCAAGGAGGATGTAGCATCCACAGACAGCTCTCCTCTTTTTAGAAGAGGGGAAAGCATAAGCCATTGCTTGATAGCTGTCCAGAGGAGGATGGGTGGTACAGTATGCAGCCACATCTCAGAGGGCTGGGGACAGGTGTAAGAGTTTGTTTGGCGTCTTCACATAACATGCCCATGCCAGTGCATGTGCACTACCCTTAGGGAAGGGACAGAAAAGCTAGAAAGTCTGGGGCTGTGCAACAGGGAAGCCCCGCCCACTTGCCTTGGCATGTGCCATCACCTCAGGACTCTGCAAACCAAATTCAGGCTCCAGGAGGTGGAAAGGACAACCCTCCCTCTCCCAAGGGTATAGACAGACATACTCACTGTACACATTTGTGTACAATTTTGTTGAGTGTCTGTCCCAGTCTGTCCCAGCCATGTGCCTTTTTGTTAACATTATCATTCTTTATTTTTTTTTTTTTTATTTAAGTTTATTGGTTTTAACATAAATGTGCCTTGGCATGGTATACATACATATACAGATGAACAAAGTAATAAGTAGCCCATGCCAGGCCTCCCTCCCTTTCCCCCCTTACCCCCTCTCCCTCCCTCTGGCTTGACATCTTCAAACAAAGAATAGTCATACCAGTGCAGTACTTTAGAAGTGAAAATGACCTAATACCTGGGACTGAGAGAAAAGGGATGCTAAACAGGTAGAGCCTCTGAAACAACTCCCTGGTGATAACCGGGAGGTTTATTTTTAGGATCCCCCAGTTTGAAGCAGGTACAAAGTATGGAAGCTTTTCCAGATTCTTTTGTATCAGGGCATAGATTCCCAGAGGCTAACTTTGAGTAGTTCTGTGTGAAGGTTGAATAATAACTCCTTTAGCCATTCAACATATGTGATATTATACCCGTCCATCCAGTGGCGTAGAACCAGTTTTTTCAAAGTTAATGTTGTCATGGCCATATGATATCTCTGTATTCGCACAGGTATCTGAGAAAAATCCCCAATTAGGCATCTCTCAGGGGTAAATAAATCATCAATGCCCAGTAAGGAATCTGCCCTGGTCCTGATCAAGTCCCACAAGCCCCTGATTAAGGAACATTCCCAAAAAATGTGTCTGAGAGTGCCTTCATGCTGCCGGCACCTATTGCATAATGCATCAGGGGTTCCACCCATTTTCTGCAGTTTGACTAGAGTCCAATACATGTTTAAGATCTGATATTGGGTAAGTCTCAATCTGTCTTAGGAGATATAAATGCGGCTGTCCTTCCAGATAGTTTCCCATCTGTCTAGTGTATTGGGGAATTGTTCAGACCAGAATTAAAGTTTCCCACACTGGGCATCTATTAATCTTTCCTGGAATGAGGAATATACCAAAGAAATGCCATGGGGTTTACCAATTATGTTAACCAGGGAATCCCAACCAGTCACCCAGGCCCACTTCCCGATTCAAGCTTGTTGAAAAATGAATTAACAGATGGTGTAACTGGAAGATTTTGAAAATCTGTGTTTTATCCAGATTGAAGTGAGCCGTGATAGAGCCCTAATCCATACAAGACCTCCTGGAAAAAATTACTTAATACTAGAGTCTTCAAGTTGAGGGAGCCACAGCTTGGATATACACCTACCCCCTATTTTAAGATTTGAGTTTCCCACCACTGGCTGCATAGGATCCTTAATGTTCTTGTACTGTAAAAAGGCATGCAATTGTGCATGTATCCTGACAGAAGATAAGATGGGAGAGTTGGCTAGATTGGCAGGCAGAACATTATCATTCTAATGTGTGTATTTGAGTTAGTGTAGGCTTGATTAGGAGATAGATACTGTGTGTGTACAACCAGTTTAGAGATCTGAGGAGTCATCTGACAAAAATCTGATTTGTTTGTAATGAGGCAGCATTTGGAGATGATGTGTACAATTTTTATAAATGGGGGCAGCAGCTGGAGAGTGTGTGTACAAAATGAAAATTTTTGGTTACACCCCGGAGAGTCTCCCAGCCCCCACCATAATACTAATATACTAATTGCCAGCAGATTAGGTCTTACGGTCTATCGAGTCTGCTCGAACCTCACATCCCTAGTTGGGTGACGAGGCCTCCCATTGTGTTCCAGAAACACCTATCATCCATCCCCACCCCCCTGGGCCAGGCCATCATCTGATACATCCACTTTCTGTGTCTGTCCCACCCTCTCTTGAAGCCCTCCACTGTGGATCTCTGAACTAGCTCACCAGCCAGTGCATTCCAAGGGTCCACCACCCTCTCAGTCAAAAACCTCCTCCTCTTTTCCCTCCTCACCCTTCCACCTTCCAACTTCAAATCATGCCCTCTGGTGATACCTCCCTGCTTTAGTCTAAAGATCCTCCATGTTTACCCTATTTATTCCCTTGAGGTACTTGAAGACCTCAATCATGTCCCCACCATCTCTCCTCTCCTCCAATGAAAACAGGCAGAGCTCCTCAAGTCTGTTCTCATACGTCAAATCCCCTAGTCCTCGTATCATCTTAGTTGCCCTCCTCTGTACCCTCTCCAGGAGCTGTTTGTTCCTCTTCAAGTGTGGTCTCCAGTATTGTACACAGTACTCAAGGTGTAGTCTAATCAATCCATTGTACAGCAGCAGAATCACTTCCCTGCTCCTAGAGGTGATCCCCCTTACGATGCATCCCAACATCCTGTTTGCCTTGCTAGCCGCTCTCCTGCACTGCTCAGAGTTATTCATACATGCATCCACCATGACCCCTAGGTCTTTTTCCCCTATTGAGGCCTCCAGCCTCCCTCCCAGGGTGTACCTGTGTTTGGGTTTCCCACTCAAGATGTAACACCTTGCACTTGGTGATACTGAAATTTAATTTCCATGTGTGAGCCTAGCTTTCCAGGGTGTCCAGGTCCCCTTGCAGGCCAACCTCCCTCTTCCCCTCAACTACTGCTCCCATCTTGGGTCATCAGTGAAGAGACTTATTTCACACTATACCTCCTGATATCCGATATATGTATTAAGCAGGATCGGACCCAGGACCGAGTTCTGCGTACCCCACTACCAACCTCTCTCTAGGGTTCGAGAGGTCCCCACCAACCACTACTCTCTGGGTGTGTCCAGCTAGCCAGTTTTCAATCCATCTGACCATCAAAGGGCCTATTCCTAACCCCATCAGTTTCTCCACCGGACCATTGTGAGGGACAGAGTCAAACGCCCTGCTGAAGTCCAAGAATAATACATCCACAGGCTTTCCCCTGTCCACTTCTGATGTTACCCATTCATAGAACTCCACAAGATTGGTTTGACATGATCTACCAGGCACAAACCCATGTTGCCAACTATCCAGACCTCCCACCTCCTCCAAGTACACCCCCCAATCGTTCCTTTAGTATACTCTCCATTAATTTTCCCACCACCGAGGTCAAACTGATGGGTCTATAGTTACCTGGTACTTCCCTTGATCCTCCTTTATGGATTGGTACCACATGTGCCTCTCACCAATCCCTAGGTACACTCCCTGTCTCAAGTGACCTATTGAAGAGCTCCGCCAGGGGTGCAGCCAGTATGTCCGCCAATTCCCATAGTACTCTCGGATGAATGCCATCCGACCCAGGAGAGATTTGTCTTTCTTTAGGGCCTTGAGGGCTAACCACACCCTTTCAGTGGAGATAGCATCATCCGTTCCCTCCACCTTACTGGTCTTTTTATCCTTATCCTGATGTGACACCCCTGGGGTACCTCTCTCTCCCTCTTGCTCCATTTCTGTTGCTCCCCTGATCCCACTCACTGCAGCTTCTATCCCCATCGTGCCTTGCTTTGTAGATATCCCATCCCCCTCCCTAGTGAATACAGAGGCGAAGTACTCGTTTAATACCTCTGCCTGGTCCCTCACCTCTTCCACCCACCCTCCTTCTGATCTCAATCTGCTGAGATGGCCCTTAGTTTTTCTCCACTCCCCAATGTACCGGAAGAACCCCTTTTCCCCTCCATGTATCCCCTGTGCCAGCTGCTGCTGCTCTTTACTGGACTTGGCCCCCCTCACCATCCGGGTGACTTTGCTAGATGCAAGATGGTACATTTCCTTATCCCTATCCCCTCTTGTTGTTTTATATTTTTTGTAGGCTGCCTTCTTTTCTCTGACCACTAGCTGAACCTCACTGGACCACCAGCATGGTTTATGTGACCTTGCTCACTTACGTTTCAACTTAGCGCAGATCCTGACTGCCTCATGAAGTCCCGGTTTTATGACCTCCCATCTCTTTTTCACCTTTGTCATTGATGTAATCCCCTTCAAGTGATCCTTGAGAATATTTTCCATGCCCACAAAGTCTGCCCCCCTGAAGTCCACTGCCAGTGTCCTAGATCTCCCCCCCCTCCCCATGCTTATTTGAAACCAGAAAGTATTGTGTTCACTCCCAGTCAGGGGATCCTCTACAACCAGGTCCCTTACCAGATCCCCATCTGCCAGGACCATGTCCAGGACATGCCCCTCCCTTGTGGACTCCATCACATGCTGTGTTAAGAACAAATCCTGGAAGCCGTCCAGCAGCCTCTGCTCCTTGGCCACCTTAGAGGACATGGTTCCCCAGTTTGTACCTGGCATATTAAGGTCCCCCATCAACACCACTTCTTCCCCTT
Organism: Neoceratodus forsteri; assembly: GCA_016271365.2. Classification (NCBI taxonomy): domain Eukaryota; kingdom Metazoa; phylum Chordata; order Ceratodontiformes; family Ceratodontidae; genus Neoceratodus; species Neoceratodus forsteri. The sequence continues at coordinate 1,511,074,864 of CM057450.1, forward strand.
TTGGTCCACACTGGGCAATGATGTTATCCAGAAAGCCATCCTCCAGAACAACACCCATCCCGGGGGGCCTATATACTACACCCAGCTTGACCTTACCTCCTGCTGGGGTTTGTAAGGCACCCATAAGGCCTCCATTCTCTCTGCCTCTTCTACCTAGCAATTTCTATGTCATCTCTAATGAACATAGCCACTCCACCCTCTGCCCTCCTTTCTATCCTTCCAAGCATAGTGTGCCCCTCACGCTTAGGTCCCAGTCATGGTTTTGTTGACCCATGTTTCCGTGACCACCACCACATCCACCCCAACAGCATGGCCTCGAACTTTGGCAACTTGTTTCCAAGCTTCTGGCATTTACTAACACCACCCCCCACCCTTATCCCCTTTGTCGAACCCCACCCAGGTTCCTTATACTTCCATCCTCCCTCTGCCCTCCTGAAACCTCCACCCCTAGTCTGTTTCCCCTCCCACCCTTGGTTAGTGCCTACTCCCTCATCTGGAGGAGAGGGCTTCTGGTCAGCCCCTCCGTTATCCCCCCCTCACAAGTTTAAACCCCAACTTTCTTGAATGTAGTCGGCCATCCCCGGTTTAAGGACTTCCTTCCCTAATGGGGCAAGATGAAGCCTGTCCTTGGCATACAGTCCCTTATCCTCCCAAACTCCTTTCCAGTTCCCGAACACCCCCAACCCACTCTCCTCACCCCACTTCCTGAGCCAGTCATTAACCTCTGTGATCTTCATTTTTTTCTCCACTGAGACCTTTGGTACTGGCAATATTTCTGAAAAAGAAATGTTGCATCCATTATCCTGACAGACTCTGGCAAGTTCTTGGAACCTTGCTTGGATTTCCAAAACGCTATTTACCTCTAGATCGTTAGTTCCCAAATGCACCAGGAAATCCGGTTTCCCTCCACAATCTCTAACCAGTTCATACACCATGAACTTTGCTCTGTGCACTATCAGCCCAGAGATACTCACTACCTTCACCTGGCTATGGCATCCACCCCTTTCCCCACTGGATACCCCTAATCATCGAGTCTCCCAATAACAGAACCTTAACACCGCCATCATCCTTATGGTTACCTCCACTATACACTCTCAACCCCCCATCCCCCCTTTATTCATGATCTCAATTCCATGGGAGTCTTCCTGCCTTATTAGAGACACCCTTGTCACCCTCCCCTTTCTGTCTCCCTTGTTATTTTGCCCACTTAACTCAGAACCCCCCCTGAATAGTTGTCCCGTTTAACCCTCTCTTATCCGAACCATTTATCCTGGCCCTGATGGTTTCCCCTTCCCCCACACCGCCCGTCCTCTCCCCTTGTAATAGTACCCCTACCTCCAGATGCACTCTGTGGGTCCCCTTTACCTAGGGCCCCATCCTTGGTACAGACCCCCCTGCTGAAGGGGGGCCCCTCCCCCGCCTCCTTGTCCCCCAGTTTCTCTCCAGTCATGCTCTCCTCCCTCATGCCTGCAATATGTTGCATCTCCACCATCTGCTTAACATTTATGTTTCCCGTTCTCCCTCTGGGACTATTTCTATCCTTTCCATAACCAGTCTGTGATGCCCTATGGGTATCCGGCTCCCTCCCCCGGGCCACTGTATCAGTTTCCTCATTTCCACCAACACTTTCCTCCCTCTCTAGGTTGCTTGGCAGCCCAAATTTATTGCAACACTCTATGCCAGCCTCCATCAAGTAACCCGAGTTTCCCCCGACTGCCCCTCTAAACTGCCCCTCTTCCTCCTCCCCTTCCCACAGTCTGCTCTTTTAGGCTTCCCCACAACAGCTCCTCCCTTCTCAATGTCTGCTCTTCTAGGTTTCCCCACAACAGCCCCTCCTGACTCTCCCCCCTCCACTCTCTTTATATTCGGAATGTTTACCCCGTACGCTTTCCCCTTAGCATCAACATCCTTATCTAAGGGTCCTCTGTCTCTAATATCCCCCCTCCTGCTTGCTGTAACATAACATCCTGTAATTTCTGAGCGTTGCGCCAGCCTCTCCTCAGCCCCACCCTTCTGCTGTCCATATCCACACCCCTTATCTTGGACACCTCCCCCAACTCCCCCAGCTTACTCCTTAACCAATATACTTTCAATCTAAATTGGAATGATGACAGCTCTAAGAAATTGAAGGATCTATGCAATGTTAATGGTCTGTTACAAATGGTGATTGCTATAATTAGACCTAACAGAAAAAACCCTGAGCGCAGCACCCTCCTGGACCTTATCCTAGTAAACAAACCTCACACTATCTCGTATACTGGAGTATTCTTCAATGATATAAGCGACCATTGCGCTACTACCTGCATCAGACATCCTTCCCAAATAAAAACGGCCTCCAAATTCAGACTGAAAAGATGCCTGAAAAAGTTCTGCCAGTACACTTTCCTGAAATATCTAAGCAACATTCGTTGGGAGGATTTCTACCTAGCCCCACCTTTAACTGAGGCATTTAACATCTTTCACAGCCTCTTACTGGAGCATAAGACAAACATGCCCCACTAAGACTGATCAAATCAAAAATAAAACTCCTGGCTGGTTCTCTCCCATCCTGAAGAAAGCACTTAGGGATAGGGACTACTGGTGGAAAAAGCTAGGAAATCCCACCTGAGGCTGATTGGTTAGCATTCGCACCACTAGGAATGCTTGTACCAAGCTAATTAGGTCAGAAAGCTAGGTACTCTCCAAAAAGAACTAGAAGACAATAAAAATAACTCTGGCCAAATTTGGAACATCCTCAAAGAAGTCGAAGGTCAGTCCACTGCAACACCCCTTCCAAACAAAATGGTGTCTGATGGTACCACCTATATGGACAAAGCTGATATACTAGAAAAGCTTAATGATCACTTTGCCACTGCAGGGCTTGCCTTTGACACCTCACCTATCAGAAAACTTAGCCCGGCAAAAGACTACACTGTTGGCTTCACAGATAATCACAACCATAACCAACCACTCCCCCCCCCCCCAGCTTCCTCACAATTACGTTCAAGCAAGTGAAGGACCTCCTCCTTTCTCTAGATACAAAAAGAGTGCGGGTGCAGATAATATTGAACCTTATTTCCTAAAACTTGGCCATACATCTGACCGCCTCCATTACACACTTATTCAACACCTCTGATTCAAGGTGAGCTACCTGTCTTGTGGAAACTGCCCACATCCTACCATTATTCAAGACTGGGATCCGAAAGATCTGAACAATTACCGCCTATTTCTATACTATCCGCCTCTCTAAATTACTTGAAAAATTGTCAACATCCAACTTAGAGAACATTTGACTCACAAAGTTACAAACCCGCCCAGTCCGGCTTCAGAGCCAAACACAGTACAGTATCGGCTTTTGCCAAAGTAACTACAGACTGGCAAATGGTCTTGGACTCTAAGAAGCATGTATTTGCCCTCTTCCTGATCTAAGTAAGGCCTTCATACTGTGGATCATACCATCATGCTTACTGCACTGAGTAACATTGGACTTGATAGTTCTGCCATTAAATGGTTCACCAGCCACGCAACCAATAGGTTACAACAAGTCAAAGCTCAGAGAGATCTGTCCCCACAAAAATCCTTGTTACAGGAGTCCCACAAGGCTCCATCCTGGGCCCTATCCTCTTGCAATATACATCAGTAATCTGGACTCGCAGCTGGGTACAGCAAATGTGCACTTATTCGCAGATGATACTGTACTCTATACCACAAATTCATCCTTGGATCTGGCCCATGAGTACTTATAGAAAGACTTTGTCACCCTACAATACAACCTTGTCACTCATAAGCTCCTCCTCAACGCCAAAAAGACTAAAGCAATGATCCTCTCACCAAAGTCTACTTCCGGATGTCCACATATCACACAGATCCAAACACTCTTAGATGAACCCCTTGAAGTAGTTGATACTTTAAATACCTAGGGCTCTGGCTGGATAACAAGCTCAACTTTCTGTGCCACTTAAATGAAACCTCGAAGAAACTAAGACAGCGATTAGGTCTATTCTATCGCATTAAACACCTACTCACGTAGAAGCCAGAATGAGACTAGTACAAACCACATTCCTACCTATACTGGACTCGCTGACTTCCTTTACAGTTATTGCCCATCAACGATGCTAAACAAACTGGACACCTTACCACCGGCTTTAAGATTTATCCTAAATCTACCCAGTGGTACACATCACTGTCATCTATACCAGGTTTTGGGATGGACCTCACTCTCAACTAGGAGAAAAAGGAATGCTCTCCTCTGGTTTTTTAGAGCTTTATCTGATAACCTCCCTGCATACATCTCAAACCTCTTCAAACGGGCTAAAGGTTCCTATGGCCTGAGACGCTTCTCCTTAATCTGCTTCCAGATTCCTAGAGTGAAAACTACCCTTGGCTCGGCAGCAATCAACTTGTCACTTCCATTACTTTGGAACACTATGCAAGACTCGTTAAAATTATCCTCACTTCCAAGCATTTTCACATTCAAAGCTGTATTAACGGATTATCTGAATGAATCGTGCAACTGTTTCAGACGCCTATGACCCCTAAGCCTCAGGTGCCACTCTCAACTCCTACGCTTAAGTATCTCATCCACCCCACATTCCTAACAACAGAAACCTAGGACCTACAAGCCTAGTTCCCTTAATCCAAGATGACCCTGCCTATTCTCTACCTTTACCTATTCTGGCCTCCCTTTGCTGCCTACTCTTCACCCCAATTTCTACCCTATTCTTAATACCGCCTTTATTTTTTATTATTTAGGTATGAGCTCTTATTCAGCGGAGACTATATGGATTGTTGTCTCTTCTCATTTCAGTAAACTTATCATTATGTACCTTTGCATGTTAATTATGTTGACCGGTATGTATAGGCCCATATTGACCGGCACCTTCACAATATTTTTTTTTTTTGCACTGTTGTCCACCGTAATTGTAATCTTATGAAGTGTACTGTATTGTATTTATGCCCAGGACCACCTTGAAAATGAGCTTGCTCAATGGTGTTTATGCCTGGTTAAATAAAGTCATTGATTGATTGATTGATACTTCACTCCTGATACAATATAGCTGTCTACAGAGTGGGCAGACTCCCTCTCTCCAGGCCCAATTGAGAATTATTGCCATCCCACAGCCTGTGCAGCCTACAACCCTTCCGAAGATGCCTGCCATGGTGGAATATGGCCACCCTGTTTGTCCTTCCCTGTTTATAATGGCACACACCCCTTTTCTCAGTCCCTTCCCCTTGGAATACAGTCTCTCTCTATACTGACTGCAGTTATTTACAAACCCAATTTCAACCTCACCAATAAAGTTCCTAAGTCTCACAAACACATACAGTCCAGTGTGTGTCCAGTCCCACTAAGAGCGTGTGTATGCAGACATCAGGTACCGTATGATGTCACAGGCCCACCAGTTCCTGTTGCTTCAAATTTCAGTCACAAACAGAAATGCACAGCCCTTCAATCCCAACCCCCAGTGACTTTTCAGTATTTAAGAAAACCTAACACCAGGCAAACATCACATTTAAATTTCACTCTAATTATCACTGCCAAACAAGTGTTCCCAAGCCCCAATAGTTACAATATCACAGCCCAAGTAACAGTTCTAACTCAAAGTAGTAATTTTTAACACACAGAACTAATTTCAAGTACAAAACTATTCAAATATTACAGTTAAAACAGAAGATAAAACCAAACCTCTGTCCTGAAAAGCCTCCTGCTTCTGTTCCCAAGTGGACAATTGTATACTAATTTTTGAATGTTTCACTCAAATTATTTAACTTTGGACATGCTGTGAACATGTGTAAAAGGGATCCTCTTTAATTTACACACTTCGGACAATCCTCTGAAACTATTGGGTTGAATGTATTTTACTTAGTTGGAGATAGATAAGTATGATGAACTAAATTATACTGTATTTGTTGTAACTTTATATTTCTGGAGATTTGCATGGGAGAATTTATTATTTCGTTCCAATTATTTTCTATATGGTTATTTCCTAAATCTTTTGCCCAACTAACTGAGAATGCTATCCTCATATATGTTTTACTATTTGTTAGAAAGTTGTATATTTTGTCAATTAGTTTTTCTTACGACTTCTCTTTTGTCAATAGACTTTCTAAGTTAGAAGACAGTGGATATATGTCATCATTTAAATTAATAATATAGTGTCTGATCTGCAAAAAAGTTAAGTAATGCCCGGCTGAGATTTTATGCAAATGAAGATGTTTCAAAGGACATCAAGGATCCTTATAAAACTTGATCCCCAACCTTTTTGAAGCCTTTTTTTCTTCTATATGGTAAAATCTGACTTCAATATAGATTTGGAATGGCTTTCTTGTATTGAAGTGGGGTGAAAATTGAGAGAGTATGACTATATTTTTGCTTTGCGCTAGCTTCCCATCACTCCCCTCCCTCCCATCCTGTCTGGATATTTATTTATATACATACATTGAAGCCGGCTAGGATGAAGCGCAGTGTCACAGTTTCTCTAGATGACAAAAGGGATTAACTCCCATTGAAACTGCATTGTTCCCTGCAGTAACTCTACTGCAGAATTCTGCAGAGTTGTGCTTCATCCTGGCAAGCTTCACGGTATGGTGAGTTACATGACTGCTTGCACGAAATACTAAGTCCAGACTTTCCTATTAGCTCCTAATCTCATCTGCCCACTAGGGGAGCATTACTATTGCTAAACCTGTATGCTCTGCATAACTCAGCTGCTTTCCCATGCTGCTGTTGCTTCTCTGAGCTAAGCCCTGACTTTCCCATCAGCTCCAAATCAAATCTTTCATAAGGGTGCCTTAACTTTACTTAAGTGAGAACACCTTGCACTATTTAACTGCTTCCCCCTTGCTGTCTATTTCCTGACCTCATTACTTTAATCAGGCCTCCTCTACCAAACTGCATTATCATGACTAAAACTACACCTTGTCTTGTCCTTACTAGTCTCCCCATCCTCTACTTCCACATCTTCTCCAACCACCTAACCCCTCCTGCTCTGAATGCATTACTTCCCTATCCCACATACTCCTATCTTCATATACGCTGTAACCTCTTCCACTTTCTGCCAAATCTGGTCGCATTTTCCACTACTCCCTAGTGCTTCCCTCATCTCTGTGCCCAGTGCTTATGTTATTTTCCACTTACTAATAACTCTTTATCCTCTCTCTGCTACCCCCCCCCAACTCTGAACTCACTTATATCCTACCCACGGTATAAAAGCTCCAAACTTCACTAACTCATCATAGCCCTCCTCCTCCTCACATCAGGGGATATAAACCACAACCCTGGACCAACTACCTGAACTGTTACTGAGGCACCTAGCAACAACCCCTGCCCTTCCTCCCACAACCTCCCTGTCCTCCCTCATGGTCTTAAGTTTCTCCACCTAAATGTATGCAGCCTCCTACCAAAAACTGATCTACTACAATCACTCATTGTCTTACTCACTCTAGACATCCTCATTCTCTTGGAAACATGTCTCAATAATAAAATACCAGACCCCTCAAGCTCTATACCTGGATAAACCATCTCCCACCAACACCTAATAGGCAGGGGAGGTGGGGTGGCAATGTACATCTCCTCCTTAATACAATTTACTACTATTTTATCCATTTCCCTCCCAGAAGCCTATGAGGCACTCATTATAAGAGTCTCCCCTTCTCTATCCCCATCTTTGTCACTGGTGTCTACTGTTAATCTAGCCTTCCCTCCTTTGTTGCCACTGAACTCATTACCACCATTGTCTCACACACATCCTCAGGTGAACTATTTATCATGGGGGATTTCAACCTAAATTGGCTATCCTCCTCCTCCCTAAGAAAGGCATTTAATGACATTGCCACTCAAAACCTGTCACAGCCCATGCTTGAACCTACCCAGCTGAACCATAAAACCCACAAGCAGTCACTAACAGAGTGGACCCTCACCTCCCACCCTCACAAGGTCATTCAATGTGGTGTTTTACCTGATGCCTTAAGCGATCACCACTTGATCTATATGGTTTGCAAAATCCATAGGCTCAAGGCCCCCCACAAAATCTTGCTAATCTGCTCTTACAAATCCTTGGACTTGGACCCTCTCCTCTATGACCTAGATCACACTGACTGGACCCTAATAGCCTTAGCAAGCACAGTTAAAGAAGCCCTCGCCTACTTCAAAGATAAATTTCTTAATGCCTGGCACCACCATGCCCCTGCCAAATGTACCAGAGTTAAGGGTAACCACCTTCCTTGGGTTACCCCTGAATTGCTGGCCTGCCAATGGACAAACAACTAAGCCTGGAAGTTGCACAAAGTATCCAAACAGCAAAGGGATTTTGAATTATACAGTGCACTAAGGAACACTTGTACAAAAGCCATTCGGTTGGCAAAGGCCGACTACTTCAGATCCACATTCCATACGAACATAAATAACCCCTCCAAATTCTGGAAGGTTGTCTATGCTCTCTTCTTCCCCCTTCTCAACCACCTACCCCAATTATTACCATAAACAACTCATTTATGTCTGACCATGCTTCTGTCACCAAGGAATTTAATTCCTATTTTACCTTGTGTGTCTCTGCTCTCCTGGCTAATCTTCCTCCTCTCTCAATCACCCCATCTCCTACTACTCCTACATGTTAACCCCATCCACCTTTTCATCCCCCATTTTCATTCTTCAGGATCTCCCTGGTTGCCACACTTGATGCACTTCTTGCCCTCAACCCCTCCAAAGGTGGCTCACCTGATGGACTTGACCCAAAGCTCCTTTACCTCTCTGCCTTAGCAATTTCGTCCCCACTGTATGAACTACTAAATCTCTCTTTCTCAACTGCTTCAGTCCCAGCTGCCTGGAAACATGCCATTGTCCTACCCTTACCCAAGGGTGTTGATCCCTCCTCCCCTGGGAACTACCATCCTATATCCCTGCTCCCCACTCTTGCCAAGCTACAGGAGCACTTGGTCCTCTCACAACTCTCCTCCTATCGCTCAGATACCTGCTTCTTCACACCTTTCCAAGCTGGCTTTCAGAAGAATCACTCAACCACAACCTCCCTACTTAGGCTTACTTACTGACTCCATCTTCTCAGGGATGAACAGTGGCCTAATCACCTTTGCAATTTTTGATGACTTAGCCAGGGCTTTCAACACAGTCTTCCACTTCCTCCTTCTTGACAACCTTACTTCAGCTGGCCTAGTAGACTCTGCCACGAGCTGGTTCAGAGCCTACCTTGTGGGTAGGACACAATCAGTTAGGATTGCTGAGTCCATATCCCCTCTACTCCAAATCAATACTAGTGTACCTCAGGGCTCAGTGCTTGGTCTACTACTTTTCTCCATTTTTCTAAATGACCTTCCATCAGTCTGCACCTCATCCACCATCCACATGTATGCTGAGGACACTGTCCTGTTAACCTCTGGCCGCTCTCCTTCTGATGTGGCAGCCAGACTTCAGCATGACTTTGATAAAATCCAGCACTGGCTTGGTTCTCACCAACTCTTTCTCAATGCCAAGAAGACAGTCTCTGTGACCTTTGGCACTAGGCAGAGACACTGTAGGCTCTCCTCTATGCCCTCTTTCCACACCCTTGATGGGACAAATCTAGAGGATACCTCTTCTTTCAGATACCTTGGGGTATGGCCTGACCAACACCTGAACTTTTCTGGACACATTGATGCCATCCTGAAAAAACTGCATCCCAAACTTGGTGCCCTATACAGGAACCATAGTTGTATACCTCTAATGGCTAGGCATGAGCTTGTCCAGAAGATGGTCCTCCAGATTTTTGACTACTGTGATGTAGTCTACAGTGCTGCTCCCAAATCTTCCTTAACCAGGTTGGACACCCTCTTCAACTCCTTCTGCCACTTTGCCCTGGACTCCCCCTCTCACACTCATCACTGTGACCTCTATCACAACCTATCACTTCCATCACTTACTAACAGGCGTCTCTCACACTGTGCTAACTTCATCTCTAAATTCTGGTTTGGTTCACTCCCCTCTTACCTGTCCTCCTCTCTTTCCATCCCCCCCCTTCACTCTTTAAGATCGTACAACTATCGCACTATGGCAGTCCCTCATTGTTCTATCAAGGTAGGACAGATTGCATTCTCACGCCATTTCCCCAAACTCTGGAACTCCCTACCTCACCAAAATCACCACGTTTCCTCCCCTCACTCCTTCTCCTCTTCCCTGCACAACTTCCTTTCTTCAAATTGTATCTACACTTAAGTTCACCCAATCTCCCACCTCTCTCCCGCCTTGTCCATCCTATTTTCCAATTTGCTTACACTATTTGCCTGTCAGCAACCCCCCTCTATAATATTATACTACTCTTCCCCTATCTATAATATTATACTACCCTTCCCCTATCTGACTCAAGCACTCCCTATATGTTTAAATGGTTACATGCTGTATCAGCAGTATGTCTAGCATCACTTACCTGTTTGCATTCAGGCACTTATATTGTACCCCTTATTAGTGATTTCAAGATGTATTTTATGAGCACTTCCTATGCTTATGTTATGCTCTATGTATGTAAAACGTTTCTCCATGGTTACTTCTGTGTTATGTAAACTGTACTGCATTATAGTTGTATTTTGTATTCTCTGTGGCTACTTCTATATAATGTAAAATGTACTGTATTTTTCTTGTATTTTGGCATATGTGCTTGTTTGCCATTAATGCTGTACCCTCTTCCCAGGATGCACCGGGAGACGAGCAACTTGATTGTTCAGTGTACCTTTCCTTGTGAAACATTTCAATAAATAAATAAATAAATAAAAATTAAAAAAAATATTGTATCTCCCTGTTAAAACCTGTCCAAACTTTAATTGTTGTTAAGGAGAATGAGTACACATTTTCTTGTTGTTTTTTTTCCTCAGTAAATGTGAAATTAATATTGCATTTATAAGCTTCCATATTGAACAGTCTTGTTCAAGTTCCATCCATCTTGATAGTTTCAATGTATCTTTATCTTTATTAAACCATATGTATGTAGGCTCTGATATGCTAAGTAATATAGTTATAGATTTTTTTATTTGTAAGCCTTTTTTTCTGTTGGGGCATATATTTTTCCAAGCTAATGCAATGTGTTGTTTTCTTCCACAGAAACAACCTTTGCATTTTCCCATTCCATATAGAATGTCCCGTTAATTTCAATGGGTAGGACATGAATATGAATTAAACTCTTGGTAAGATGTTCATTTTAATAATCTTGGCCCTCGTCATTAAAGTTAAGGGAAGCAAAGACCACCTTTCTAAATCTAATCTAATTTTTGCAAAAATGGTTTACAATTTAAGTAAAATACGTCAGCTGTTTTTATATCTGTATTCCTAAGCATAACTGAGGTACAGTATTAGAGTAGATACACACAGGGACTTCTTACTTACAAGACTATCTTGGATTTAGAAACATTGACTTTGTATCCTGCTCACTTTCTGTATTTAGATATTAACTCTAATAGGGGTTTTAGTAAGATTGTCATGTTCTCAAGAAAGATTAAAACATCATCTGAATATGGAAAGATTATGTGTTTATTATTATTTATCATGATTCCTTTTAGTTCCAATGACTCGCTAATGGCTTGTGCAGTTAGTTCCATTTACAGTGCATACAGTAATGGTGAAAAGGGGCTCACCTGCTGGTACCCCATAAAGATTTATGTTCTCTGAGATGTTTGAATTTGTTTTAATTTTCACTGTTGGTGCATTACATATATAGAGATATATATTTAAATATTTATTTATATTTATACAGTGGGGGTGGAAGCAATATGAGTGGGATAGCTTCAGTTATTTTCACTGGAGTGAAATATCTTACGATGACATCACCAGAGTTAAATAACTTACAAATATACCTACTCTGCTGATGTCATCACTCACTCACTGCAGCCTGCATACCAAATTGAACTTCTCCACAAATCTGCTACTTGCAGGTAACTCAGTTAACACTGCAAAGGACATTCAGCTGTTTCCAATAGTATGTGTAAAACTCCCAGCCCATGACTATGCTACTGTCATTTTCAAGAAAACCTGTATTCTAAATCACAATGCCTCACAGTTTCTGTTTCTCACTGCTTGCTGATACTAACTCAATTAGCACCGCCAAGCACATTCACCTGTTTCTCACAGTGTTTGTAACACTCCCAGCCCATTCCTAAACACTTACACACACTCAGAACACACCCAAATAATGCTCTCAGTATAGCCTAGTGGTTAGAATAATGAGCTTTGAGCAAGCTTACTACATCCATCAAACCAGACCTGGGTTTGATTCTCACAATCTCCACTTCCACACTGTGTGACTCAGACCAAATCACTTAGGTGCCTAATACTTCCAAGCCATCTCTAAAAATGTACCCAAACACTAAAATAAAAAAGACAGAGTACACAGGCAATGGATGTAGAAAAACATAACAACACTTCTGAAGCTCCTACCCCATTGTATAAATAGCACATATGCAGATTTTGGAATATGGAAAATATTGTCACTCCTGCAGAATGAGCTGTGCATTTGCACTCATGAGACTAGAGCTCACTCTGCAGGAGTGAGAATATTTTCCATATTCCACTCCTGCCCATCATGTATCCACTATATATTTATATATATATATATATATATATATATTTATATTTATACCATGGGGGTGAGAGCTTTCTCAATAGGATAACCTGTGTTATTTCCGCACTACAGTGAGGATAAATCCTGATGACATCAGCAGAGTGAGGATATTGACATTTATCCATACTCTGCTGATGTCACCAGAGTGTGGATAAATGCACTGCAGCTTGCATTCTAAAGGAAACTGCTTCAGAAAAAGTTTATCTTTCTCACTAAAGCTGCAACTTACTCAATTACTCTCACATATGTCCCATTGTGTTTCTAACATTGCTAGCCCATTACTGTGCTGATCTCAGCTTCAGAACAACCTGAATTCTAAATGACAGTCTTTTACAAAGCAAGTTCTGTTTCTCAGTGCAACCTGCAGCAGTTTGTCTTTCTCACTGAGCCTCTGACTCACTCAATTAGCTTTGCAAAACACTGCCAGCTGTGTTTCCCACTCCCAGTCCATTCAGAACAAACACACACACACACACACACACACACACACACACACACTGACAGCACACACAAAATGGGCAGGAAACACACAGACTCAGAAAAAATGTTCCTGCAGCTCTCATCCCTGTGGTATAAATTGCACACATGAAGGGCAGATCATGGCATATGGAAAATATTTTCACTCCTGCCTCGTGAGCTGTGTATTTTCATTCGTGACTTCAGCACTCATGAGAATACACAGCTCACTCTGCAGGATTGAGAATATTTTCCATATCCCACTCCTGCCCATCATGTATCCCCTATTTATACAACGGGGGTGAGATCAATAACAGTTTGATAAACTTGGTTATTTCCACTGGAGTGTGATATCTGATGATGCCATCACCTGAGTTAAAATATCTGACAAATATACATACTCTGCTGATGTCACCACTCACTCACTCATTCACTCCAGCCTGCATACTAAATTGAACTTCTTTGCCAATCTGTTTCTCACTACTACTTGAAAGTAACTCAATTAACATTCAAAGAACATTCAGATGTTTTCCACAGTGATGTAAAACTCCCAAACCATTACTACATTTTCAAAAAATCCTGCATTCTAAATAACAGTGCCTCACACTTTCTGTTTCTCACTGTTACTGTACTTGCAAGTAACTCACTTAACATTACAAAGAACATTTAGCTGTTTCCCACAGGGTTTGTAAAACTCCCAGCCTATTACTGTGTTATTTTAAGTTCAAGAAAACCTGCAGTCTAAATCACAGTGCCTCACAGTTGCTGTTCCTCACTGCTTACTGAAACTAATTTAATTAGCATTGCCAAACACATTCGCCTGTTTCTCATATAATGCGTAACACTCCCAGCCCATTCAGAAACACTTAAACATACTCAGAACACAATCAAACATTGCTCTCAGTATAGCTTAGAGGTTAGAGTAATGAGCTTAGTACATCCAGCACACCAGACCTGTGTTTGATTCTCACAACATCCACACTGTGTGACTCTGAACAAGTCACCTCTAAAAAACAATAGTTACCAAAGAACACATAGCAAATAGGAAAACATAACTATACTTTGGAAGCTCTCACTCCCATTGTATAAACAGCACACATAATGGGCAGATTGTGTGCTAGGGATAAGATTGTCACTCCTGCATCACAGGCTCTGGATACTTGCTCATGCATTTGGCACTTGTGAGTATCCAGAGTTACCTGCAGGAGTGACATCATTATCCATATCACACCCTGCCCATTACGTATCCTCTCTCTTCTCTTTATATATATATATATATATATATATATAGAAACATATAATTTTTTTTATGGCAGATAAGGACCCTCTTGCCCACCCAGTCTGCCCATTTCTCTACCTAATGGATAATCTGCAGATCCTAGTTAACCAACAGCCTGCTTCCTTCTACCCCAACCCCAGAATTGCCTTTATGTCTGTCCCATGCATTCTTAAATTCCCCACTGCTTTTGACTCCACAACCTCCTTAGGAAGGCTGTTCCATGCATCCACAACCCTCTCTGTGAAAAAATACTTCCTCACATTACCTCTAAGCTGTCCCCTTCTATCTTCAAATTGTGCCCCCTTGTTCTTGCACATCTCTTTTTCTGAAAGATGCTACCCTCTTGGACTTTGTTGATTCCCTTGGGGTACTCAAAAGTTTCTATCATGTCCCCCCCGTCCCTCCTTTCCTCGAGGGTATACATATTAAGCTGCTTAAACAACTTTCTGTTTCCTACTGGTGATACTTCTTCCTATACATCCCAGTATCTCCCCATCCCTCCTTACTGCCCTCTCACATTGCTTGCCCACCTTTAGGTCATCTGATATGACTACCCCCAGGTCCCTTTCCATTTTTGTTGTTGTTAGTATCTCACCACCCATAGTGTACTCTTCCCCTGGGTTTTTGTTTCCCAGGTGCATTACCTTGCACTTCTTAGCATTGAATCCAAGCTGTCATACATTTGACCATTCCTCCAACCTTGCCAAGTCCTTTCTCATCATTTCCACCCCACCTTGTGTATCAACCCTGTTGCAGAATTATATATACATATACCAAAGCTTACCTTGAGAGAGAGAGAGAGAGAGAGAGAGAGAGATGCAAATATTTAGATTTTTAACAAGAAATAACTTTAGGCTCAAGCAGCCCTATTTGATAAAGTTGTCCAATGGGAGGTTACATGTTAAATTAAAAAGAGAACACATGTCATGATTATTAAGTAAGTACATTTATCCCAGAGTTATGTGACTTTACAATACATTATTCTAACTATATATATATATATATATATATATATATATATATATAATATATTTTATAGGGTTCTCCTGACATATCCCATTATCTGTATAGAGGAAGTTACGGATAACCCTTAAACTTGTAACACTAAAATGCTAGTAGTACCTCTTGCATTCCAGACAGTTTAGCTATCTGAGGCCCCTCCTGTTTTCTGTATCCCAACATCGGGCATTTCTGTCAGCTAGAATGGACAACAGCTTCGCTAGGTGGGAATGGATGGGGATTATAGTCCTGTGGCATCTTTTGAGCGACGGCTCCCCTCGCCCCTTTGAGGACTTGAGGACAGTGTATGGCCTTCTACCACAGGTTTGATTTTGGCATTTGCAGGTGCTTAATTTTATTAGAACTCTCCCTTGGCAGCAGCTGTTGGAGGGTTATCACACCCAGATGGCTGATGCTCTAAGGAGGGCATTGGAGGGCTTGGCCCCATAGCACACATGATATCATATATATATATGTATATATATATATATATATATATATATATATATATATATATCAGAACAAAACTCAGTTTAATGCATCAGTTAGGGGTTGTTCCAGCATAACAAAGTGAAGAAATTAGGTGTTAGGGGTTGAAACCCCCTTGGAACCCCAGCCCCCCAACCAGCATTGGGTGTGCTTTAGTCATCGCCCCTAACTCTCACCCCATCACATGTGAAAAGAAGCAGAGATATAGGAGAATGGGGTGACAGTTAGATCGATGACCCCAATGCGCACCCCAATGCCAGTTGGGGGTGGGCTAGGTCAAGGGTTTTCAACCCTAACACTGAATTTCTACTTTATCACTGTGGAACAACTCTAACTGATGCATTAACTGGAGTTTTTGCCTCTAATTTTTCTTTTTGAGAATGATGACGACAAATAATGAAAGTAATGCAGCGGCGGGAGCGCGGGGCACTTTGGTCCCGGCGCCCCCGCCATGTGATGTCTTGTGACATAGTAACAGGAACAGCAACACAAACAGAAGTGCCAACAGTGGCGCACATGGTAACAGAAACATAAATGGTAAAGGAAACGTTAATAGAAACGCAAGTGCAAAGTGACACCAAAGCGAAGACTGATGCAAACGGACATTGAAGCGCGTATGAAAACAAAACTGGTAATGTGAACAGTGATGGCAGCAATATTTTAAATGGAAATGTTAAGTGGCTCAGCAAAAAGAACACAAAAGGGAACAGAAACGGATACGTGAACGCGAGCACACACGTAAACGCAAACCGTAACACGCACAGCCACGGTACCGCAATAGTAAATGCAAATGGTAAAGTTAACATGAAGAATAATGCCAAAAGAAACATAAACAAAAATGGGAACAGAGGCGCGTACGGAAACGCAAACCGTAACATGCATGGTCACAGAACCGCAATTATTAATGCAAATGGTAACGGTAACAATAACAATAATGCCAAAGGAAAGAGAAATGCAAATGCAAGCGAGTACAGAAATGCAAACTGCTAT
Organism: Neoceratodus forsteri; assembly: GCA_016271365.2. Classification (NCBI taxonomy): domain Eukaryota; kingdom Metazoa; phylum Chordata; order Ceratodontiformes; family Ceratodontidae; genus Neoceratodus; species Neoceratodus forsteri. The sequence continues at coordinate 1,511,091,652 of CM057450.1, forward strand.
GCACATGGTCATGGTACTGCAATTGTAAATGCAAATGGTAACAGTAACAGCAAAAATAACGCCAAAGGAAACAGAAACGAAACAGAAATGCAAGTGCGTATGAAAATGCAAACCATAACGCACGTGGATGGTACCCCAATTGCAAATGAAACTGGTAATGGTAACAGCAACAATAACACCAAACGACACAGAAATGCAAATGCAAGTGAAAATGCAAACCGTAACGCACATGGTGGCATAGACAGTAATGGTGTCACAAACGGTAATGGAAACTCAACTGGAAACGCTAACTGGCACAGTAACGAAAAGGAACACCCTTCTTTTCCCCCAAAAATGCATTGTAAAACACAGTGAAAACAAAGAATGTATACATAACAATGGGCCTCGGAGCAGAAAATGAGGACTTGGAATATTAAATTGCTTATATCTCAGGAACCGTACAACGTAGAAAAAAAAATATAAATGTCATATGAATTATGACTTTCCTGGCTAGTTTTGTACTTAGCCTTGATTAGGGGGCTAAGCATGTTTGTGATGAAAAGTCCATATCTTGCACCGTTTCTGAGATACGGGCCCTGAAAGGTGCAACAGGCGCCGTAATGTTATCCTATGGGAAAAAGCATTAACTTCGGAGTGCCATAACTTTGCCCCCTGTAATATTTTTTCACCAAACCACCAAATGGCACATCTATGGGATGTTGGCTTTCTTCCTTCCAAATTTCAGTGTAAAAGACCAAACCGTTATTTTGCAGCAGGGTGGCAAAGAATTCCTGTCATGCAGTGGATGCCGCAATGTTAGTCTATGGGAAAAAGTGTCAACTTCAGAGTACTGTTGCTTTGCATCCATGCAATATTTTGCCACCAAACCATGAAAAGGCACATCTGTGAGATGTTGGCTGCCTTCCCTCCAATTTTCAGCCCAAAAGACCAAACCGTTCATTTGCAGCAGGGTGGCAAAGAACTGCTGTCATTTTGGCCATAGTCTGGAAAAGTAGTGTTGCAATTTACAAAAGCTTTCGCAAAAATTTGCAACACTTTCATGAGTGCGACACTACTATGTGAAAGTACTTTTTCCAGAAACTTGAAAAACATATTTCTAGGGTGTTTAACCTCAAAATAAAGACATGCCTAGCATCTTCAGGGTCCGACTAGGTAAACACAAAAAGAACTGTGTTGCTAGAGGGTCCCAAATTTAAATACCAGGCATTTTTCTGATCACCAACTGAAAACAAAATGGTGGATTTGGGAAAGTGCAAGGGCCATCTGCGAAAGTAAAAACTGCATTTGCGAAAGTGTTGAACTTTTTGTTAACTTTTCCCATTGACTTATAATGGGAACTTGTTTTTGAATAACTTTTGAACTGTTCAATATTTTTTCACAAAATCTTCAAAAGACACATCGGGGATCCTGGCTGCATGTTCCCTGAAGTTTTTGGACTGGTCGCACAAACCGTGTGACCTGTAGGGACGAGCAAAGATTTCAAAAAAGCATAAACGCGCACATAGATCACACTTAATAACTCTGCTGCTGTATATCAGAACAGTACGGAAGTTGGCAGATCCCAAAATGTATGGTCATGTATTCCAAATTTCAGGCAAATCCGTTGAACAGTTGCAAAGTTATTAAGGTGCAAAATTTTAGGTTTAACATGTAAATGGCTCCTCAACCCTAACTATGGTAGCACTACTCGTTATACCATAATATATATATATATATATATATATATATATATATATATATATATAAGCAATAATACTAGCAGTGGGATTATCGCTGATAAGAGCACGCCCAGGGTGTACTTACGGCACGCAGTATTTTCATACCGAAAGTGCCTTATGCCACTGGGCTGCCTATCAGGGCTTAAACCACACCTCGGAGTGTGTTATTACTTCTTATAAAATGGGGTTTCTATGTAGAAATTAAAACAATAAAAATAGCTGTCAAAATAGGAAAAATAGGGGAAAGTTTTTTTGTTAGAAGAACAAAAATAGTTCTCTGTTTATGTATTGTATTGCCCTGTATAGTACACTGTATTTAGCCTGGTTATTGCTAGCCCCCAAAATACAATTTGTGTTGCCTAGGTCACCACAGATACATAGTTTTAACTGTGGAGTGCTTTAATGTGCATTTTAAAACTGCAGGGCAGTTTAATAGAGAGCGAGCGTGTAGTACACAGTACAGTACAGTAGTGTTCAGTTTGAATTAGATGACGTCTGACTAAAATGATCCTGTGTTTAAAAATTGGAAGGGTGATTTCATAGGGCTCTACTGTGTGCCTCTTAAGCTCCCTACTATACACTGTTTGTAACACAGCGCGTCCGCCCTGTATTTTGAAACCGTGTATTTTGAAACCGTGAAGACGCTTTTTAGGAGTGCTAGTTCACATCAGCTACCGCAGTATTCATGCGAGCACGAGGTTCGGGCTATCAGCTGCTGTAGTGTGAAGTTTGTATTGCAGTATATTTTGTTTACATGGAAGCTAAATGTCTGAAGGGTAGCAGTGACTGTGTGGTTTTGTCAAAATTTGATTTCGATTATGACTGTTGATGGTGGGGAGAAGCCATCAATGAATGTGGTGGGATCGAGGAACGGAACGTAATGGAGGGACTGGAGATGAGCTGCTGCAGGAAGGAAAGCACCAGGACAGGTACAGATTATTTGGGGTCCCAGTAGAGGTGTAATTTGGGGCTTTTTCCGCTGATTTTGTGTCTGGGTAGTGTACTGGTAGGACTGCATTTGTGATGATTTGCCATGAGGAAAAAGTGTTTCGTCTTTATGTCAAGGCCAAGTGAGCTGTGCCAGGCTTTGTTTCTGTTTTCAGCTGGCACAGCTCACTGATCCTGTGCTGTTGTTGGGCTGGGGAATGAAGGGTAGTGCCGGTTGCTACAATACCAGGGATTAAGGACACGGCTAGGGGGGTGAAACAGCCAATCAGTGGCTTCATTTTTTTTGCCCATTTTATAAATATATATATGGCATTGGTGGCATTGAAGGGGGAATCAGTATGCTTAGTTAAGCAGAGATGGGAGGGGGATCTGGGGACTGATATCATGGATTCCATCTAGGACCGCTGTATAAAAGGTTTACTTTCTGCTACTGCTTCTTACTTGTGGAAGAAATTCACATGGAAGTTAGTACTTCATTTATTAGGACCTCTGCCATACAAATTAAGTAAACTCAGGCAAGGAGAGCAGATTGTTGGAAGTGATGTGGGTTCTCACCAGCCACACATGGTCACATTTTCTGGAGTTGTCCTGTTTTGCAGCCTTTTCTTGAGGCCTTGCATACAGCCTTGTTAGAGGTATTTTCAACCCCAATAAAATTTTCAGTGTTTTTTTTCTTGTTTTCTGATTTTCCTGACAGGTTTTGGGATTCTGCCTGCAGGGAATTATTAAATATTTGCTTACTCACTGCCAAAAAATCTATTACTAGAAGGTGGCTTTCTGCAGTCCCCCTGACTATACAGCATTGGCAGGATATAATGATAGAGATCTATCATATGTAAAGGATCACGGCTTTGACCCATCATATCAAAGATAGTTTTAGATTGTTATGGAGATGATGGATCTTATACAGTATGTGATGTGTCACAGGCCTAGTTTTGTCCCTTAAGACTCTGGGGGGGTTGGAATCGTGGTATTATGACCGGAGGTCACTTAGAGGGAGAGGTTACCTGCCTTTGTCCAGTCCCCTCTCTCTTTTACTCTTAAAGATACATTGCCTTTGCCCCTTTTCCCTTTCGCTTCTTCCTCTTTTTAACCCCGTTTTTGGAAATGGACTGCATATGAGATATTAAATAAGGGTAATTGAGTGGTTCTGTGGTCATTTTTTTATCTTACTTATTTTTTATTTATTTTATTTATTGCAAAATCAGAATTACAACCTTTTAGCTAAAAGCTCATTTACAAAGGATCCTCATCGAACAGAGGGTGGGGGAACATCAAGTACATGGACAGTGGAGAAAAACAGAAGCAGCTAGTAGGCATTGTCAGTTACACATCATTAAAAAGGCTAAACAGCATTACAAATGGAAGGAAAGGGAGAGACAGAATACATTGCAAAAGCCACCACTTAATTGCATAATACAGAGGAAAATAGTCCCATAACAGATTAGGTGAATAAAGTGCAGATTCCAACTATGTACAAAGTATGAGAATTCCCAGAATGCAGCTATAGCGCTTAGATAGGTTCCCGGAGGGAACAATTAATGTGACCACCGACAAGTACAGCCATTAAGGGAGAGTAGGCTACAGGCTAGACAGGTGAGGGGGAGAGCACAATGGTGGGTGATAGCTTAAGAGTCAGGGGATTAAGCGGGTGTGGAGGTGGGGGATATGGAGGGTCAGAATGGCTAAGTGGGTGAAGGGGTGGGGTAATGGGGGACCAAGGGGTGGGTAGGTGTGGATTAGAGGGAGATTCTTAGAAGCCACAGGTTGCCACAGCCAAGCCCTATTGCGTCAGGGGGCACCGGAAGGGTTAGAAATGGCCGGGGATTTCTTTACAGCAACATTGTACTGGAGGGGAGATGGACTTCCAAATTTCAGATTTTGAACTGGCCAAGGTGAGTAAGGCTAGCAGTGGCCTGGGGGAGCTCATTTAGCCAGGTGGGGGCCCTTACTGCAAAGGCTCGCCTACTCAAGGCAGTTCTTCTGAAAGGTACTGCTAGGGCATGTCTTGTAACACTTCTTGTGCAGTGCTTAGTCGGGACCAGATGGAATAAGGCTTGTAGGGATGGGGATGCAAGACCTAGAAGGGCCTTCTTCCCTAGAAGGCAGGAGTGGTGCTTGATTCGGTCCATGAGAGGAAGCCATTGTGCCCCAATATAAAGGTTGCACGTGTGTGTAAGGTGATCTGCACCTAAAACAAAGCGGCATGCTTTGTTGAGGGTAGAATAGACCCTGTGTAGGCTGGTTTCAGAGGCTGCACCATATACCACATTACCATAGTCCAGGATGGGTAGAACTGTCCCTCTTACTGCCTGGACCCTAGCCTCAGGTGTGAGGCAGTACTGAAGCCTATATAGGGCCCCTAACTTCCAATTGGCAGCAGTGGTAATATTTCATATATGTTCGTTGAAGAGAGGGACTTGTTGATTGTAATCCCTAGGTACCGGAATGAGGGAACCTGCTCATGGGTGGTGTGGGAGTTGCACAAAATTGAGAAGGGAGTGGTATACCTCCTCTTTTGGCTTCTAGCAGAGAGCATTGACTTGCTTTTTTGCTGTTGAACACTAGCAGGCTATCTTTGAGCCAGTCCTGTAGGAGGTCAAAGTTGTATTGCATGTCCTTACTGAATGCATTTTGGCAAGAACCTCGAGAGAGCACCACCATGTCATCTGCATAGAGCAGTACCTTGGAAGAGGGGCACGCTTCTGGAAGATTGTTCACAAAGAGGCTGAACAGGAGTGGACCCAGGATGGACCCCTGCGGGACCCCCACTGTGACTTCACTGGTCTCGAAGATGTCTCCTGGCTTGATTCTTCTAGCTGCACTATATGTATTTATTTATAACTAATTTTGTGTGCTTTTCAAACTAGGTGGTTATTTAATTTTTCTGAAGATCCTTTGTAATGTGTGAACTAATTTTTTTTTTTTCTACGTATGTATTAATATGTTTGATGTTTGACTGACTGTATGTTTCTCTGTTGTTTAAATGTTCTGGTTGTCTAGAAAATATGTTAAAGAGTTAAATATATAAATATATATATATATATATATAAATATATATATATATATATATATATATATATATGTATATATACACACCTCTAATGACACAAGGTTGAGTTTGAACAGACATGCCATCATTGAGCAGACAGGGCCTCTGGGAGAAAGATCCCAGAAACCCTGTCAAAGACCTTCTCTGTATCCAGTGCGATCATGATTGCTTGATCACATACTTAACATGGAATTAAATTTAATGCTCTTCATATATTATTAACCTCATCGTCTAATGAAGCCTGTTTCGTCTTTATTAATTCCTTTCATAGCTATTTCTAATATTTTTGCAATTGTTTTAGCAAATAATTTATAATCATTATTCAATACTGATATTGGTCTGTATGATTTACATTCGTCTATTAGTTTGTCTGGTTACAATATATTTGTGACTAGGGCTTCTTTGAAGGATGGAGGTGAACTTGCACCATATTTAAATTGCTTAAACAGGGCTTTAAGTATTGGCAGATGTTCTGGCATAGCATTTTTATAGAAATCTGAAGTCATCCCATCTTGGCCTGGGGATTTCACCAATTTTAGATCTTTAATTGCTTCCATAATTTCTTCTTCCTCAGTTCCCCATTCTAAATCATTCTTCTCCTTTGCAGTTATAGTTGCAATATGTACTGTATCCAGATAAGATCAACTTTCTTTTGTACAGCTTGTATGTTTTGGTGTGTAAAGATCAGCATAATATTGTTTGAAAGACTTGATTAACTTCTTTATTTTCTGACACTGCTTCACCTTGATTATTTTTAACTTGGTTTATTGCATTACTGACTTTAATTTGTTGGAACTGAAGGGCTACTAGTTTATCTGCTTTTTAGCCCCTTAAATAATTTTTCATTCTAGCTCTTAAAAACCTATTTAGAGCTTTGTCAGTTATGAGTCTATTACCTTTTCTGTAATTTTTGTTACTTCCCACAGGTCCTTTTCTGCTGTAAATAACTATGATTTTGTTCTGCTATTAATTTTTCTTCCAGTGTTTACTTGCTCTGCTAATACTTTTTCTTCCAGTGTTTACAAATATCTACCCCATAATTTATTTGTATTTTTCATAGCACATGGCAGCTTCTTTTAAATTACATTTTAAGGTTTTCTTGAGAATGTTGTAAGTGATACCTCCACTTTTATTAAATTACATAAATTATTGTAGTTTTTTTTCTGATCAGTGTTAAATAGGTAGTGTATTTCATTAAAGATTAATCTAATTTCCAGGCAAAATCTTCGGAATATGTAATTTCAATCTCTAGGTGGAAAAACAGGGAAGCTTGGTCAGAAATATGTATGTCTCCATACAATATCACTGATGTCTTATGCACTTTTTCATGTGACTTTAAACAAATAGTTCTGGAGTCCGATTTATAAACACTGGGAAAAAATGAATAAGACTCTTGCTCCGGGTTATGAAACCTAAATACTTCAAATAAATTAAAGTCTCTCATCAGATTACTTCAGTTTTGTACTGCTTTTTTTAAAATCCTTAGAGCCCAAGGATCTATCTAATGCAGTTAATGTAATGCTAGGAAATTGAGTTAGACTGAGAAATAGACGGAGGATGAAATTTGTGAAGAAGTCTCTAGGTCCTTCCTTATTCCCCTGGCTCTCTCCACGTTGTCCACCCTGCTCCAGAGCTTCATGTCATCTGCAAGGAGACACATTTTTCCCCAGATTCCTTCCTTGATGTCACCAATGAACATATTGAATAGGAAGGGAACCAGAACCAATCCCTGTGGCACCCCACCCAAAATCCCTGGTCTTCCAATTTGACTCAATTTACCACTACCCTTGACTTTCTTTCAAACAGCCAGCTCCTGCTCAACCTGATGAGCCCTTCCTCAATTTCAAGTTCCTCTGGCATTTTCAGCAGTCTCCTGTGAGACACTAGACTGAAGGCTTTCATGAAGACTAAATATAGCACTTCTACCACCTGTTCTTTGTCCACTGCTCTCGTCACCCAATCAGAGAACACCAACAGGTTGGTCTGGCATGATATACCTGCCACCAGTCCATGCTGCTTGGTGTCCTGCTAGCTGCAACCAGTGGGCAAGAGACCGGAGTTCATGCCTAAACCTTTTTTTAATAGCCGTTGTTCTCCCTACCACTGATGTCCTTCCGAAGATATACACCCTGATCCCAGGGATGTACCCAGTCAGGTCCAGAGCCTCCTTGGTCCCCTCGATCTTGGTAACCCACCAGTTGCCTGCATGACCTGCTGTCCAAGGCAGGGGCTTCAAGGAGAGGGCAGTCCTCCCCTGAGGCAGTCCACAAACACACACACACTTGTGTGGATCAGGATCCAGGGATAGCAGGCACTAGGACCCCGGGGAGCTCCCTAAACTCAGACTAATTTGGATGGCAGTGGGATATTTGTCCCTCTGATTGCCCCCTCCCTCCTCCTCCTCCTCCTCCACTGATGTGAGCCTAGGCAATGGCCTCACATGCTCACAGTTAACCCTGCAATAGGAGCAAGCTCCCTGGAGCAGCTGCACTCACCGCCAACCCTCCCTGGCTGAGGTGCGCTGCCAAGCAGCAGCTGCATTAGCCTTGTCTGCCTCCCAATGTGACGACCTGAACTCACTTCAGAACTCAGGTTGCCTGCACTGCAGCACAACGTGCTGCTGCTGCTGCTGGGCCATCGGGCCATCCTACACCTGTACTTTTAATATGATTAAGGCAATGTTTAATTTGTATGCTCAGCTGTTTTAGTACACCTACTGTCCCAGATGGTCAGGAAGCAGGGTCTGCTACAGACCGGTTCAGTATAGTCACAAGAAAACAATAGTGTCCAAAAAGAACAGGTAGTACTGAGCAAAACCTGGACCTGGCCAAATTAAAAGGCACACTCCTTTAATTATTTCAAATGTAGAAAAAGTGCTGAAGCAGACTCAAATTGGGGAAAAATAGGTATCATGCAAAACAGAAGATAAAAGGCAATCTAAAATAAAATAAAATACAATTAATAAGTACAGGTCAAAATTTTCATTGCTAACATGCATTGCTACTTTAATGTCTTTGATTGATTTTGTTTGCTGTTTTTATAACAGGGTCAAAATTCTAATTTTGCCCCCAAAGTGGTCATAGAGTGTGTGGCAACATCTGAACTAGACTGCAAGGGCATGGATGCTGGTTCGATTCATAACACAGCTACATAAGATACTAGAGATGTAGTAATGTGTTCTAGCCACCACAAAGCAAATGTATTACCTCACATACTATTTACAGGGACACTGTAAACCCCCTTAGGCCTCAAAGTGTCTCTTATTTAAAAAAAACACATTATAAAATGGCAAGAAAAATGCCTGGACTCTGATTGGTCAGTGCTGATCTTCAACAGTGATATTATCATAGCACAACATCACGCCTGTTCAAAAAGCAACTAAAATGTATTTTAAAAATGCATTTTTTCATCTTTTTTTATTTAAAAGAAAGTCATTTTTATAGTGTCTTGTGTGTGCAGTGCAAGCAACATTTTGTGGCAGCTTGCTGGAGTAGCAGATCGTGGAGGTGTGGCAGTGTTGTGTCCAATGGCACCACTGCTTTCTTGGGCTAGTCTCTGTGGCACCAATGAATGAGCACGCTGTCTATAACAGCAGCTGAGAAGTGTGCCACCAACTTGAAAGAATTTCGCCACTGCAATGAGGGACTGCCCCATCATTGCAGGGCATGCCTTGCCTGCTGAAACATTTTAATAAACATGGCTGCCTCTTACAATCCCTAGAAAGCCAATGTCGGGGGTGCCCAATCCCCTTGTCAGCATGCCCCCTCCCTAGTTCATTTGCCAATGGGGGTGCCTAATCCCCCTGTCGGCATGCCCACTCCCAAGTTTGTTTCCTGACGGGGATGTCCAATCCCCATCGGCATAATGTCCCCCAAGGTTTATTTATCTGCTGAGGGGGGTGCCCAATCCCCCTCGGCATCATGCCCCCCCCCGAACACAGAGACGCTTTTTGCTGACGTAAGCCCAACCCCATCGGGTCAACCCCCAATCCCCAAAACACGGAGGTGACACACTGGGAGGCCACCCCATGTACCAAAATGTTCTTGTCACATGCTGAAAGAAAAAAACCTTCCCACGACTTTCTGTTTTTTTGTTTACCCTGTCAAACAGAAAATGGTTCCTCATGGTCACGACGCCCCCCAACCTGCACCCACCCTCTGTGCACCCCACCTTCCTGCACCCCCTCACCCCATACTTACCTCCAGAGCCTGGCATGATGATCTTCGGTGGAATGGGAACATGTCTGCACTCTTCAAAGTCAACTGCGAACTGAAGAAAATTACGGTAAGCTGTATAATGGCATCGATGGGGGGGGTTCAACTTAGGTGGATATCTCAGCCATTTTTGTGACTTTTGGCTCCAAATTTTCAACATGGGGTTCTCGAGACCCCACCTCATGAACTCAGTCACTGTCATTTCCTTATTCAGTCCCAAAAGGTGATTTCATGGTCACTGTAAGGAATCACCTTTCAGGACCAATTAATGAAATAACAGTGCCACTGTTCATGAGGTAGGCTTCCAAAACACCTATGTTGCAAATTTGGTGAAACAATTCCAAAAAATGACTATGTTACGAGTGTGCATTGTGCAGTTTCCACGCACACCCGTAAGTTCGAGAATTTTAATATTTTCACTTCAGATTTTCAACACTACCTTTTTTTTTCACATCTCCTTATGAACAGTACATCTTCACATTCTGCCTGCAATGTGTTTTCGCACATCTGGCGCAGTCACAGTAGGAAATCAATGTTCAGGACAGATTAAGAAAATCACAGTGACACTGTTCATGAGCAGAGGCCTCAAAATGCCTACGTTGAAAATTTGGTGAACAAATTCCACAAAATGGCTGTGTTACGAGTGTGCATTGCACAGTTTCCATGAATGCTCGTAACCTCGAGACTCTTTAACATTTTCACTCCAGATTTTCAACATTGCCATTTCTTCACATCTCCTTATGAATGGTATAGCTGTCGTTTTTCACATCCTACCCAAAATGTGTTTTCGCACATCTGGCACAGAATGGCACAGTCGCTGTGGGAAATCAACGTTTGGGACAGATTAACAAAATCGCAGTGCCACTGTTCATGAGTGGAGGTCCCACATGCTTTCATGAGGTGGGGTCACAAAAAAGCCCATGTTGACAATTTGGAGTGCAAATACCAACAAATGCCCAGAGTGTTAGGGTTTCTAACCATAATGTCCCACCCTGTAGAGACTGACAGGTGTCAGTCGTGTGACTTTGGATTGTCAGCAGTAATGCACACACCATTCCACCCCCACCCCCACCCTGCAGCCAGTGACAGGCATCAAGTTGTGCCTTGGACTCTTAGGCCCCAAAGTTCACCCCATTCTCCTATACTGCACCCATCTCAACATATTTCCTAATGGAATGGGGTGGGCATAAGGCCTGATGACCCCAAGGCACAACGTGACACTTATCGGAGTCCGCAGGGTAGGGTGAGGAGAAATGGCATGAGCGTTATGGCTGACAACCCAAAGGCACACCTCAATACCTATCCATCTCTGCAGGGTGGAGTGGGGTTGATGTCAGTTCCATACTTCACTGCCATTCCTATTATGCATCTCTCTCTAACTCCTACAGTGCCAATGCCAGCAAGACGACATTCGGCATTGACAAATGCTTGTTTATAATTGCAATAATGCATTTCAAGGCATGTGTCTTTGGGATAACATCACTTCTCGGGTGCTGGATGCAATCAGTCCCCCAATGTGTGACGTTATCCCAGTACAACACACGCCCTGTCATGCATTATTGTTTAACTTGATGATGACTCACATTCTGTAGAATTTGCTGATGTAGCTAGTCAGTTTGATTCTAATTCATTTTTTTCTTTTTAAAAGTGAAAAACAGACTGCCCACCATACTGGTGTTACCACACAAAAATGTGTTTGTTTACGGTCCTTGATCACTCCCACTGCATCTTTAGTGGACTTGGGAAGACTCACAACACAGTCTAGTCACACAAGATGTAGTGGAAGGAGAGAAGCCTGTTGCATCACGAGTGACTTCACTGTTTGAGGTGTTCATAATGTTCAGGAAGTATACAGTAAGAGTAGATCAAGGATTTGAAACAAAACAAGGTTGTGTATAACTACACCATTACCATATATTTCAGTTTTTGATAAGAATCAAAGCAACTAGAACAACCAGCAACATCAATGAATTTTAGAGAAAGTAGGTAATCATAAAATGTGGGTTTTCATCTAGAAATATTATGATGCAAAAAAAGTTGACAGTGTCCCTTTAAGAGTTAGTAAGAGTCAGAGGTCTCTCTCACACTCCAGTCCCCTGCCTGGTCCTGCAGTGAAATGAGCTACCATGAAGCCACTAGGCAGTCGTCCAGTGTTTTTCCTCTGTTAGTTACTCAGATTGCTTTGTTCTGGAGTTTTGTGTGCATTTTGTGAACAAAAAGAATCAGAGGACTCCCCAAACTAACACGTGGTGTCATTATACAACACACCTAAAGTAGTGATGTCTAGAATTTTGTGGGAACATATGGCATTACATTTTGTATGCTAAACAATTTACCTTAATATAGCACCAGGTGCAATGAAGTAAGTAAAATTAGGGGTCCTGCTCCCATAAATTGGCTCTTCAAACTGGAAGAAATACACAGTATATGCAGTTAAACATTAATCAGAGAGGCCTTACAGTGTAATTAAAAAGGCATGGTTATATCTCAGGTCTTCCTGGTTCATTTGTTTCCATATAGGTTTTTATCCTATGGCTGGATGCCCCCACATAAAGCTATTCTCAAACATTCTTCCATAACCTCAACACCCCCTATCTCACCTGCTCTGGGTCCCCCAGCTTTTCCCATGGTGAGGTCTTCAGGGAGACTTCTCTTTCCATTGAATCACATTCCAGCAGGGGAGTGGCAGAGAGGCCATCATATAGGTAGCCTCCTTTTTAACATTTTTCTCCCCGAGACCGAATGAGCCTCCCACCTCTCCTTGCACTGCAGCAGCCCACAGGTGACTTCACACACACACACACATACACCACAGTGCCCTGGTAGTGGAGCACCTTCCTTTGCCCTGCACCAGGGGTTACTGTGGTAGCACAGTGTGGTGCTTTCCCTTCCTGGTTAGACCGCTGCTCAGTCGTAAATCTGTTGAGAGAATACCTGTCAGGAGTACTTGCTTCTGTGTATCTCTGAAATAAAACTAAGACAGTGCTGAAACAGACTGACTGATTAAATCTTTCTGAAAAGTCTACTGAAGTGAGAGTGGGAGCAGCTGTCTGGCTAGGGCCAGCTGAACTTGATGAGAAGGAATGCATTGGAACAGAGAGAAAAGTTAGCCTGTGGGTTGCAGGGGACAGCAGATAAAACAGAATGAGAGGACACAACATAGCCGAATGACAGAGTTAGGAGTTGGACACAGAATCCAGTAAGTATACCAGTAAGTCCATTTTAGGTTGTCGCCGATTGGAGATGAGCGGAACTCGGGGGGGAAGTACAGTATTCTTTGTTTTGTTTTTTTTATATCTACTGCTGCATCTGTGACTGTAGGGCACATAATGTAAAACTGTTGAATTTGTGTGTGGAATAGTGTATGGGGGAGTAAGGGAGGAGGGAGGAAGAGGGAAGGAGAGAGAAAGAAGAAAGAAACAGCAGTGGACCATCTGACTCAGGAAGGCCAATCAGACCATGGAATCTGATAATATGAGATGCACCATTGTTGTAGTTCCCACTCCATTTTAGGCCACCACCGAGCGAAGAGGAGTGGGACCCAGAGGGTGGAGTATTCTCTTTTATTTTATATCCACTGCTGCATCTGGGACTGTGGGGCACATAATGTAAAACTTGAATCTCTGTGTGGGACAGTGTTTGGGGGGCTAAAGGAGGAAGGAGCAAGCTGACAGAGGGAGGAAGAGAGATAAGAAAGGAGGAGCGAAGGAGCGGAGTACCATATGACTCCAAGAAGGCTAATCGTGCCATGAAGTCTGATAATATAAGAGGCACCATTGTTGTACTTCCCACTTTATTTTAGGCTGCCGCCGAGAGGAGAGGAGCAGAACTCATGGGGGGAGGGAAGTATTTTTTTTTATATCTACTGCTGCATCTTTGACTGTAGGGCGTGTAATGTAAAACTATTGGATCTGTGTATGGGACAGTGTTTGGGGGACTAAGAAAGGAGGGAGGAAGCTGACAGAAGGAGGAAGAGGGAGGGAGAGAGAGAGAGAGAGAGAGAGAGAGAGAGAGAAAACAAAGGAGGAGCGGTAGTGTAGTTTGCTCCTGAGTGGGGCTGATTGTTTTCACTGGATGTCACTGTATAATCCACCCACCCACCCGAGCTCACCCAGCTTTATAGAAAGGTACATGATTGGTGGCAGGCATAGGCAGGTACATCCTGTACACTTCTCTGTCTTACATGAACAGCTCAGAAATGCTACCGCATAGCAGAGCATGGATTAAACCAGAATAAGGGAGGAACATAGAAGGAGTAAAAAAAAAAAACTTTGATTTTTGAGATCAACATTGGTGAAGATGGGGTGTGTTGCAGGGAAGAAATAATGGGGATACCTAGGAAGTGGAAAGATTCCAGGGGTTGGGGCAGGCAGGCTTCAGGTGAGGGAGCAAGGGTGGAATCGATATTTGTTAGAGATACAGGGGGGATGTGGGCAGGTTGGTAGGCTGCAATGTCTGTGGGGCAACTATCTTCTTAGGGAATGCATGGAGGGCTGGTGGGGGGCTTGATATGCAGGCAGCTTGAGCAGCTTAGGGAAGAGATTAGTTGGCTTAAGAGAGAGCTGGAGAGAGGGTTTGTGGTGGACTGGAGGGACCATCCATGCCCTAGGGTCCATAGCAGTGAGTGAACAGATGGCAAAGCTGGCAGACTCAAGGAACAGCAAGGAGAGTTAAATGGACCAAAATTGCCACCTCCTCAGGAACCTATGAGTACAGATTCAGGGGAGTGCATGAAGATCAAGAATAGGGGCAGAAATGGACCTAGAATAGAGAGTAAATGGAAGTCACAGTACAGAATAACAAGGAACGCTCGGGGCATGGTAGGGATGTTGAACAACAGGTTCTCAGTACTGGCTACCCTGGATGAGCAGGAGGGTGAGGAGCTCGTAGGTAGGGCAGGAGGAAGGGGGAGTAGTAGCGATACAGGGGGTTGTAGTATGGCAGTGAGCAGGGGTCAGAGCATTGGTGGGTAATGGTAAGAGAGTGAAGGCTAAGGGGGCTGGCGTGGGGGACTGAAACCAAAGAGGGGGATCAGGGGTGTAGTGGTGTAGGGAGAGATGGTGCTGATCCAGATAGGGGAGTAGGGAGAAATGATGTTGATCAAGGTAGTGGATTCAGTGGGTGGTGGACAGGATGGTGGAAAGGGCAAGGCAGGAGGCGTGTGGGGCAAGAGGCATCAGGGACATGCAAAATGAAGTCAGTGATCAGAACTGTGGCCAAAACAATGGAAGCATCTGGGGTTGGAGCATGAAAAAAGGAGCTAGGGTCTTAGTTCCAGGTGACACAATACTAAAAGTGGTGAGATGGGGAGGTAAGGGAGTAAAGCATAGATGCATATGGGTGGGATATATGCCAGGAATGGCAGGGGGAAGGGTGGGGCAGTTTTTTCTTTAGTGTGTAGGGAGGGAAAGGGAGAAACCTCATATCATGGTGCACCTGGACACAAATGACTTGGAGGGGAACTCGGTCAAGGAGGTACAGGAGAAATTCATGGAGCTGGGGAAGTGGGCAGTTCAGCTGCTTTCTCAGAGAAGTCCTCCCAATACCCAGAGCAAGTGCTGCACAGAAGCATAGGATGGTAGAATTTAACACATGGCTAGGGGCATGGTATTAGACCAAAGGGTATGTGATGGTGGGGGTGGTGTAGAATATAGGATAACAAAACCCTGTATGTCTCAGACAGGTTACACTTGAGTAGGGATGGCTCAGGAGTCTTAAAACAGAGGTTGGGGAGTACATAGCAACCAGAGTAAATTTAAACTAGATGTGGGGGAGGCAAGTGGGTGGAAAGCAAGCATGGTCTCCAGGCTGGGGAACCCGATGGGCCTACCCCCCCATACCAGTAAGAAAGGATCAGGGGAGTATTCAAATAGGGTTGGCAGGAAGAGTGATAAGACATGGAAAGAAGGAAGGGGCACATACTGGAAGATTGTCTCCTTGAATGTGAGGAGCCTGGGGAAAAAGGCAGCCAAGTTGCAGGCTCTGATAGCAGAGGGGGAGATGGACATAGCTGCCATCACTAAAACATGAGCCACCCAATACCAGGTCTGATATCTGATGATCCTAGGGTACAGGCTGTACCGGAGAGATAGGGGAAAAAGGGAAGGGGGTGGGGTAGCTATTTATGTAAGGGAGGGGATACTGTGTATCAGGGCGGAGGGAGAGGAGGGCAAAGTGGAAGTATTATAGGTACAAATCCAAGACTCCAAGGGCAAGAGGTTCAGGTTGGAGGTGGTGTATAGGCCACCATCTCAGGCTGAGGACACTGAGAGGGAGCTAGTGGAGCAGATGAGGAGAGTCAGTGGGAAGGGTTACACTGTGATTGTGGGGGACTTCAGTTTACCAGGGGTATATTGCAGCATCCCAGCCACCTCATGCATCAGGAAACAGGTCCTCCTGGAGGCTTTCCAGGACAGCTTCCTAGTACAGATGGTAAGGGGGCCAACCAGTTTAGGTAACATTCTGGATCTCATGCTGACTAATGGGGAGATTGCCAGGGAGCTGGGGGTGGAGGATCCACTGGCAGGAAGTGACCACCACACAGTGTGGTTCTCACTTAGCATGGGGAAGGAGGCTGCAGGAACAAAGACCAAGGTGTTGGACTTCAGGCGGGCTGACTTAGGCAGAATGAAAGACATAGTGGCAGAGCACCTAGCCAGTATCTACCCACACATGGATTCTAGCCAGAAATTGGAAATTATCAAGCTCGGGCTAGTAGAGGCCACTAGCTCTTGTACAAGGATCTAAAGCAAAAAGGCCAGGTCCAAGAAACCGAGTTAGGAGGTGTTAGAAAAAATGAGGGTAAAAAGAGCAGCCTTCAGAAGATTTATGAGATCCAAACGGGGGGAGGATAGGGAGGAATACCTGAAGAAATCAAGAGAAGTGAGCAGAGTGGTCAGGGTAGCCAAGATTTCGAGGGAGCTTAGGCTGGCACAAAGTATCAGAGGAGGGGAAAAGGATTTATTCAGGTACATAAGGGAGAGAAGGAACTGCAAAGATCAAACTGTAAGGATCAGGAAAGATGGATGGTGAGCAGAGAAGGGGGCAGACCAGTCAGAAGCGCTCAATGAATACGTCTGTTCTGTGTTTACTAGGAGAAGCATGGGGTCAATGCCACAGGGGGTGGAGGGGGGGCACGGGGGGCAGGGTTAATGGATAGGGAAATTCCTGTGAGCAGGGTGCTGGAGGACCTAAGGGCCCTGCAGGTGGATATGGTGCCTGGTCTAGATGGCATACACCCCAAGGTTCTGAAGGAGTTGGCTGTGGTCCTGGCAGAACCACTAGTAGACTTGTTCAGTACATTTCTGAGAACTGGGTGTGTGCCCCAGGACTGGAGGATGGCGCACGTGGTGCCCCTCCACAAAGATGGACCCAAGGATGAACTAGGCAACTATAGACTAGTCAGCCTTACACCCATTGTGGGGAAACTAATGGAGACTATCCTTAAGAAAAGCTGGTAAACTTTTTTGAAGAGAATGGTATCCAGGATAGCAGGCAACATGGGTTTGTCTCTGGTAGATACTGTCAGACCAACCTGGTTGACTTTTATGACTGGGTGACTAGGGCACTAGACAGGGGCCAAGTGGTGGAAGGCCTGTATTTGGATTTCAGCAAGGCTTTCAATTCAGTGCCACACGGGAAGCTGATTAGCACGTTATGATACCAGGGAGCAGGGGAAAAAATGGTGGATTGAGTCAGGAACTGACTGCAGTACAGGCAACAGAGGGAAGTTGAGTATGGTGGTGGGGGGACTTTCAATTCCAAGAGCTGTAACCAGTGGAGTATCACAAGGCTCGGTATTGGGCCCAGTGTTTGGCATTTTTATTGCCGACATCTCGCATGGGATTAAGAACAAGATCAGCCTTTTTGCAGATGATATGAAGATCAGTGCAGTGGTGAATGACACAGAGGAGTGGCAGGGGCTACAGGATGATCTGTCTGAACTTGAGCACTGGTCAGACACATGGCAGCTGGGGTTCAGCAAGAAAAAGTTCAAAGTCATGCACTTGGGAGCAAGGATCCCAAAAACTGGTTATCAGCTGGGGAGAGGTACAGGTGGCTGCTACAGAGCAGTAGAAAGACCTTGGGATGATAATAACAGGGCAAATGAACCACTTAGCGCAGTGCAGGAAAGTGGCAGCTAAAGCTAATAAGATGCTGGGATGTATTGCTAGAGGAATCACCTCCACAAGAGGGGAAGATAATCCTGCCACTGTACAGGTCATTATTGAGGCCGCACCTGGAGTACTAGCTGCAGTTCTGGCTCCCTTACTTAAAGAAAGATGTTAAATTACTGGAGGGGGTCCAATGCAGAGCAACCAGGATGATCCTCGGAATGGAGGAAAAACCCTTTGAGGAGAGGATGAGGGAGCTCAACATGTACTCCCAGGAGGATAGGAGGAATAGAGGAGCTATGATATAAACCTTTAAATACATGAAAGGCATAAACAAGACTGGTACAAAGGGGACTTTTAACTTAAAGGGAGGGACGCTAGGGGGCATAGTCTGAGATTGGAGGGTAGAAGATTCAGGAGGGAAATGAGATGGTAAGTAAGCAAGTAAGTAAGCTTTATTTATAAAGTGCCTTTCATGTACCAAGGCGCTGTACAATACAACAATAAAACCACATAATGAATAGATGAATAAAATAGACATAAATACAAGTTAAATTCACATGGTAAAACATCAAAAGGCATTATTTCATGGAAATAATAGTAACAAGGTGGAACACACCCGTCCTGAAGCGGTGGTATCCTTAAAGTCAGTGGGCAGTTTTAAGAGGGGATGGGACAAAGTCAGGGGGAAGGTCACCAAGGGGACACGAGCGGGGGGGTGGCAGCAAGCACGGGCACAAATTTGGACATGCAGGTAGTGAAGGGAGGGGCAGCTCGCAGCTGCAGTGTAATCAACTGCTAGCTACACATTTGAGCAGACTTGATAGACCATCTGGCCTGTGTCTGCTGGCAGTTTCGTATGTTCATATGTGCACCAAAAACCAAACTTAGAGTAAGCACTTGAGGAAAAAAAAAGGAAATAAGTTCAGCACGAGTGGCCACCCTAGAGAATAAGAAAGTACAATGCTACAGCCAGGGAAGGCAGAAAGACGAAATGATAACCTAGAGAGCTGCTGAAGGCACAAACAGAAAGCCGAAAAATCAACAAGGAGAAGCAGCACCAAACACACCATGTGTGTGTGTGTGGGGGGGCAGTGCATGCCATTACAGCAAAGAAACTCAGATTCTAAGTGAGGCTGGAGGAAGCTGGTTTAAATAGCACTCGAAGGGGGCAGGAGTGGCTGGTTGTTGCTGCCTGTCAAACCTCAAGCATAGCCTTTTAATTACAGAAAGGCAAGCAACTTTTAAACAAAGAAACGTACAGATCC
The DNA here is from genome assembly GCA_016271365.2 of Neoceratodus forsteri. NCBI lineage: Eukaryota > Metazoa > Chordata > Ceratodontiformes > Ceratodontidae > Neoceratodus > Neoceratodus forsteri. The sequence continues at coordinate 1,511,110,966 of CM057450.1, forward strand.
CAGATTTCACCTCATACTTATTTGAAATCTGCTGCTCCTAGTTCCGAATTTGATGAGTTTTGAGCTGGACCCCTGCTTTAAACATGAGGCTAATCCTGACATGATGTCAGTATCTCAGTGTTATTATTGTATATTTCCACTGGAACTCGAGGCTGAATTCTCTGCTATGTCCTTCAATGCTGGGTAGTACTGACTGCAGAAATATTGTTTGCTAACATCCGTGATGTGATAGACACTGCTTTTGCAGCTACAGTAAGTAATATGCTTGCCACACATAATTTCCTTACCTTTACTGGAAGGGATGCCAAATATGACTCGTTTCCAAGGATGTCCTTTGCAAAACCCTATTATTTATTGTAAAAAGGAAAAGACCATCTTTATTACTCTGAGTAACAGCAGCTCAAAGCTACATGCATCAACCAAGCTCAAATCATGTTAAATAAAAAATATTTAAAAAGTCTGTCTAATGTTAAACAAGGTCCATAACCTATAAATCAATTCTGATATGCTATTTCTGTATTCTGTTTTGTTAAAATTAATAAAATATTTGTTTCAGAAAGGATAAGTGCTTAGGAGACACAATGCACCCTCAGAAATGCACTGCCTCACAAGTTTCATCAGCAACAGTATGGTAAGTACAATGTAAGAACAACAGAATGTGAGGGGAGGGGGCATCGCAGGATAGGATCCAACCCCCAGTAGAGCCCTGTTCTGGTAAGTATTGGGAAGGCAGTATAACTTAATGTTTAGAGCACAAGGCTGTGACATGTAAACCCAGCAGAGGGGTTTAAATTATACAGCAACTACTTGCATATGGTGTGAACCTAGAAAGTTGATCTCTGTGTTTAATCATTTTTTTGTGTCACACCCAGAAATGAGTTTCAGCTCAGTCTGTCTTTCCTGGCAAAAAAATCTTAATAACAAGAGCATGACTATTACTATCACTGTGATACAAATGCCATAGGTAATTGTTACTTCAGGCGTAACCATGGTGATATTACATTTAGCAGAGCTGCGATTGTACTGTACATGCTCTTGAAAAGATACCTCAGTTGTTAGAAGACACTCATGGGAGACTACAGGCAGCCACTGTAACAGCACAATGCAGGGGAGTACATAGGAAATGCAATACACTGATTAGCTACTAATTTTTTACGAACAAAAACAAATTAATTCCTCAGTGTGTGTGTGTGTGTGTATATATATATATATATATATACAGTATATATTGTGTATATATATATATATATATAGTTCTGTTTGGGGGCTTTTTACATGTTATGTATTGCACCCTATCACAAACTAGAAACTGTACTTGATACCTTGTGCCTCTGCCCCCACTGCATTTCCATAATGGCAAGAGATTAGGGTTTGATATATATATATATATTTATACACATATACATTGCAAAAAAATTTGTTTAATGCATCAGTTAGGGTTAAAGCGACAAAAGTGGGGAAATGAGACGTTAGGGTTGAGCCCCTAACCCCCTCACCACCCTACCCCCCCATCCTCCACAGACCGACAGATGCCGGGGGTGTGCCATGGGGAATCATGAGGCCCAACTCTCACCCCATTCCACGTGTAAACAAGGTTGACATGTTATTGTAAGGAGAATGATATGAGAGTTAGGGCCTCATGTCTCTCATGGCACACCCCGGCATCTGTCGGTCTGTGGAGGATGGGGTGGGGTGGGGTAATGAGGGGGTTAGGGGGTTAGGGGCCCTAACCTGCAGGTAGCGAAAAATCCATATCTTGCTTTGTTTTCGAGATACGGGCACCAAAAGGGGCCATGGGCACTGCTGTGTTATCCTATGGGAAATTTCTCAAATTTGGAATGTCATAACTATGTAACCAATGCAATTTTTTACACCAAACCAACATACATCACATCTGTGGGACACTCCCTTCACACCCTGAAAATTTCAAGCCAAAAGACCTTACCGTTTCTTAGCAGTAAACTGGCAAAGTTTTACAAATCCTTGTTCATGAGCTGTCAAAATCCCCGTTCGTGAGGTGACAAAACCCCCATTCACGAGGTGATCCATGTTCGTGAGATAGGGCCATCTGGTCTTCATCTCACGAACGAGAATTTTGCTACTCACGACCGGGGACTGGCTCATGAACAGGGATTCTGACAGCTCATGAATGGGGATTCCCTGTTCGCAAGATAGGACCATCTGGTCCTCAGCTCATAAATGGGGATTTTGACAGCTCATGAACGGGGATCGGCTCATGAACAGGGATTTGGACAGCTCACAAACAAGGATTTATTTTTTTATGATCTCCATTCGTAAGGTGTCCAAATCCCCATTTGTGAGCCAAATCCCCATTCATGAGCTGTCAAAATCCCCATTCGTGAGCCAATCCCTGTTCGCGTGATATGACCATCTGGTTCTTATCTCACAAACAGGGATTCTAACAGCTCATGAATGGGGATCGGCTCACAAACGGGGATTTGGACACCTCACGAACTGGGATCAGAATTGAGTCATGAATGGGGATTTTCAAATAAAAAAAACAGTCATTTTTTTAATAAACTGATGGAAACCAAACACATGGGTTTGTAGAGGGCATCGCCCTGAACAAAACCCATACATTTGTTTTCACAAAATGCATCTCTTGGGCAAGTAACATTTTCTTTTGTGCTAAAAGTGAAAACAAGATGGCAGCTTACAAAAGAGGATTTTTTTCTCACGAACGCGCATTTAATCAATCCCTGTTCACAAGCTGTCCAAATCTCCATTCACGAGCCGAAATCCTTGTTCTCATTTGTGCATCTATCAAAAAGACTGAATTGAGCATGCTTGGAACACAAATTTTCAAAATTAAATAACTTTAGATCAGAATAATATTTCTTCACCAAACAAATGCTGGTTTATTCCATAGGATAGACTCTTTCTACTCTGAAATTTGCAGGCTACAATTCTAAATGGTGTGACTGCAGGGTGATGAGGGAAAGTCAGGAAAAAGTGGCGAAAAAAGCAAAAAACATACTTTTTTCCATATGCGCTGTGCAAAATCCACATATCCAATTGAAACAAAACTGGGCAAGTCAAGAGATCGACCCCACGGGACAGTGCATACCAAATGTCATGCATATCCATTGAATGGTTGCAAAGTTATTAAGGTGAAAAATTTGGGTTTAACATTAAACTGCACACTCAACATTAACTAAAGAGGCGCGACCATGCCTCTGTAATATATATGCAACAGGAATCAGGATAAAAACCAGCACACAACTCCATTTATCTGAGTCACTGTGTGAATAAATGGGTATGATGTAATCACTAAAGGAATAACTTCAAGTTATTCCCATAGTGATTACATCATACACCATTTATCCACACAGTGACTATGTCACCTCCTCCCCCCCAGCTGACACTACATTCATTTAGTTTCAATTTCACTCTGTATCTCAGGTGCTCTCAGTACTACTGTACATGCCAATTCCCCAAACTGTCCTTTCTTGAAGTAGCTCAGCGAGTTACAAAGACAAACATTTCTCTGAGTAAAAAAAATTCCAGTTCCATTATTAGCAAAAGAGAAAAACTTTCAGTTACACTCCTTTCTAAAGAGGCTGCAACAAAACCATGACATGTGGCAACCCTAGCTACTCCATGCTAAAAAAAGTAACACTCACTCGTTTCACTTGTTCTATCTAACACACAGAGAAATGAAAAAAGAAATGTTTCTCTAAGCCACAACTGTGTTCACTCAACCACCTTCCACCCTTGGCAATGGCAGCAGTTCTCTTCATCCTTTTCGTGCTGCAGTCATTTACTGCAGTCACTTCATCTCACCAACCCACTTGTCTGCCTGCCATCCAGCTAGCCAACTTTACATTCTCATCCCTTACTACTCATCCTAAAACAAAAACACTGTTTAAATGAAACTCTGAGTCCTGGGTACTCAAACTAAAGAACTGACAGCACTTACTGGGTACAACTATGGCAGATACTAAAATGCACTGCCATTGTTTTCATCATTCTTACTACCTAATACCATGCCCGCTATCCAATCACATAAAAAACAGACCTGCCAATCAAACAATAGGGCCCACCACAGAAGAAAACTACCAATGAAGAGTACCAGTAAAAACAACTAAAAATAACAAAAGAATGCCCTCAAACGTACACAAAACCAATATTGAAAAACAAAAGCCTGTTGTATAAATCAAATATGTTGGGGGCCAGTGTGGGATAACTAAGTTATGTTGTACAGTTGCCTGTGATTTCTCGTAAAGCTTACTTGTGGCTTCGCCACTCATGAGGTTACTTGAGGTCACAGGCAACTGTACACCAGCCCCCGCACATCATATACATTATATATAGATTGATTGTTGTGCATATACTCTATAAAAGCACCAGATCTAACAAAAAAACTATTATGAGCATGGAGGGTCAATGATTTATGGTGAGTTAATTAGATTTCATTTTCAAGATTTAAATTTTTGTGATTGCACTGGTGATTGCTGTAGTGTATAACTAGGTAGCCAAGATCCATCGCTTCGTCTCGCAGTATTCCCCAAAAATGGAAAGCTGTAGTAGTCACCCCTACGCACAAGAGTGGGGATCGTGACTTCCCTGGGAACTATAGACCCATCTCTATACTACCACCACTCTTGAAGGCCCTTGAATGAATTGTTGCTGACCAACTTGTCGATTATCTGGATAAGCACATGCTCCTATGCACAGAGCAACATGGCTTTTGGGCTGGGCATAGCACCACTACAGCCCTCCTGGAATACACAGGCTTCATCCACAAATCCCTCAAACTTGGCCAGCTCATCAGGGCTATCTATATTGACCTAACAAAGGCCTTTCACATGGTCAACTATGCCATCCTAATTGACCAACTCACTGCCATAGGCCTTGCCCCTGAGGCGGCTCCATGGTTCCGCAGCTACCTACACTGCCATTCACAGCAAGTCAGGATAAATACCTTTCTCTCTGACACCAAGCCTGTGTGATCAGGTGTTCCACAGGGGTCAATACTGGGCACCCTCCTCTTAAGCCTATTTCTGAATTGCCTCCCCCTAGTCAGTTAGTGCCATATCCTACTCTACGCAGATGATACGGTTATCTTTTCTAATGGCTCTGACCCCACTGCTCTTGAGCAACAGCTACAACATGACTTCACCAGCATTGAGTCGTAGTTAAAAAATCATAAATTGATAATGAACCACAAAAAAAAAAAACACCATGTTGTTCACCAGCCTTAAGAACATGCACAAAAGCTACCCGCTATCAATACGTGATGGGGTGGTGTTCCTCTTGAACATGTTCATCACTTCAAATATCTTGCAATCACTCTTGACAGTTCTCTTTCCTATGCCCTCCACATAGACATCACAGCTAAAGCAATCAACAAACGCTTAGGGCTACTTTATTGCCAGAGGCAGAGCCTGACCCTGAAGCCCTCAGCATAGTGGTCCACAGTTCAGTAGGTTCCCTAGTGGACTACGGACTGCTGATATATGGCTCTGCCACAGATACTGCCCTCCGATGTATAAAAACTGCCCTTAGCAATGCCTGCAGACTCCTTAGGGGCACACCGACTAACCCACACCTGCGATCTCTATGCAGAGGCTCATTGGCTAACGCTCTTTGGTCACTTAAAATATTAATTTTGCCTCCTGGCCAAAAAAATCTGCCTTGGTCAACTCCCGACTGGGGTCCAACAACTCCTAATTCCCAGCACTAATCCCAGGCCCACACAAAATGTGGAACTGCAGTCATTCCTGACTCCAAAATGTTACACAGCTTAAGGACAAAGGTCCTTTGCCTATCGGGCACCGTTGTGATTCAGCTCCCTCTATAACAACATCATTAGCCTGCCCACTCTGTGGACCTTCAAAAAGAACCTAAAGAACCATTTAATACAGGAATCTCAATGTGTCTGCCATCACTAGCACCTAGCAAAGGCATCTCCTACCATCTGCCCTTCTGCCAAACAGATCTCTCTCTTTCTCTTGGACACCCCCCACCCTGTCTCTCCAGCACTTCTATGCACTAACCCCCTCATGTTGCTGACAACTAACAGGCTCCCTGTTGTGCAGTTATTTAGTCTATTCCTGTATGTGTCTGACTGTGTTTACTTGTTCCAGTTTTAATTTTTGCTGTATTTTTTGCATTCCTTTGTTTAAAGACCAAATGTACCTAAATGTTCTCATTCTAATTCTATTGCCTTGTTTGTCTCATTCCTCTACATAATCACCTACTTGTTCTAAATGTACTAACGTGGAACCTATGTAAAGAATTCTGAGCTCAAATGGTCAATCCGAGATCAGAAATAAATAAATAATAAAAAATTAATAAATCAATAAGATTAACTTAACTACTTCTATTTAGGACAGCTCATACAGTGAAATAATAATATATTTAGAATGTGAAAGTAGGTTAGAATCACTAGGACTCTAACATAGAAACATAGAAATTATCGGCAAATAAGGACCGCTAGGCCCATGCAGTCTGCCTGTAGGCCCTATACATTGCATGTGGCCACTGACCCTACGTGATCAATAGCATTTCATCACTCCCTCCCCCTCAAGTGTCCCTTGTACCTGTCCCAGGCATGCTTAAAGCCTTCCACTATGCTTGCCCCAGCTACCTCCTGTGGCAGACTATTACAAGCGTCGACTACCCTTTCAGTGTAGAAAAACGTCCTCACATTATCTCTTAATCTACCTCCTTCCAATTTCATACTGTGCACCCTTGTTCTAGAACTTTTTCTACATTGGAAAAGGTCCCCCACCTGTACCTTGTTTATGCTTTCAAGGTACTTGAAAGTTTCAATCATGTCCCCCCTGCTGTCTTCTCTTCTCCAGTGAGTACATATTGAGGTCCCTTAGTCTCTCCTCATATGTTTTGTGGTGCAAGCCCTGCACTATCTTTGTTGCCCTTCTCTGAATAGTCTCCACCTTATCTATGTCCTTGTGCAGGTGTGATCACCAGAACTGCACACAGTATTCCAGGTGAGGCCTTACCTATGTTTTATACAATGGCATCACCACCTCCCACCTCCTGCTAGTGACACCCCTGCCTATGCACCCCAGCATGTCACTGGCCCTCCCTGTTGCCTTTGTGCACTGCTTTGATACCTTAAGGATATCAGAGATAATAACCCCTTGGTTCCTTTCCTCTTTGGTGACAGTCTGCCCCCCCCCCATCCTGTAGCTCTCCCCAGGGTTCCCTCTACCCAAGTGCATTATTTTGTACTTCATTGCATTGAACCTTAGTTGCCACATCTCTGACCATCTTTCAAGCTTCTCCAGGTCCCTCTTCATTTTCTGCACCCCTTCTGGAGTATCCACCCTGTTCCAGATCTTGGTGTCATCTGCAAACAGGCAGACCTTTCCTTCCAGCCCCTCTTCAATATCACTAATGAAGACATTGAACAGTACTGGTCCTAGTATTGATCCCTGTGGTACCCTACTGGTCATCCCCCCCCTCCCCAGATTGTTGCCCATTTACCACCACACTCTGTCTTCTGTCTGTTAACCAGTGCCTAACCCACTTCACCACCTTGTCTCCTATGCCCAGACTACCCATCTTGTTAATCAGCCTTCTATGTGGGACAGTGTTGATGGTTTTGCTGAAATCTAGGTATGCGACATCTGCCGCTCCTCCCTGATTTATTTCCCTAGTCACCCAATCAAAAAATCTATTAGATTCATTTGACATGACCTTCCTGCTGTGAATCCATGTTGCCTCAGGTCCTGAGCACCTCTGCATTCCATATGTGCCACTATCTATTCTTTCAACAGTGTCTTCATGATCTTTCCCACCATTGAGGTGAGGCTGACTGGCCTGTAGTTCCCTGCCTCATCTCTACTGCTGCTTTTGTGCAGTGGGCCTACATGTGCCCTCCTCCAGTCCTCTGGAATGATGCCCATGTTGAGTGACTCTGTGAACAGGGCCGCCAGAGGCACTGCTAGTTCTCTTCACAGCTCCTTTAATATCCTCAGGTGGATGCCATGTATTTATGCTCCTGAACATGTCACCAGGTGGTTCTGCTTTCCTGGGTGTGACATGTCATAGTTCTAGCCTCTTGTGATCATCACTTATGCATGTGCATTGAGAGCAAAATAAAAAAAGAGTTGTGTTTCTGGCCTCTCAGTGGCAGTAGGATAGGCATTGTTGCCCACCCGACCTTATTTAAAAAAAATATATATATATATGATAACCACTACAGATCACGATGAACGGGTAGTGCTAATCTTCCTTGTTCTTTGCCATGACATCATTATTCACTCAAGCTTCACTTTCACAAATTATGGATGTCAGAAAAAGACCTCAGAAGACTATCGCCCCATTTGTCACGATCAGATAGCAGATATTACCTATGTTCTCTACTCTCTAACAGTGCTTGTAGCTTAATATAGAATAATACACAGCTAACCATGTACAACAAGGTTGTGTCTATTGGTTTCTGATGACATCATAGATTTTGAAAGCAAAGCTTGAGAGGTCTCTGATAGGGGTGTGTGAATACCTTCTTTTGAATGCTCGGGGAGTGTTCATATTCAATATCATGGCATCTTACTATTCGTTGTTTGGTATTTGGCAACAAAAAGGTCTTTTGGACAAAAATGAGTTAAATACAGTTTACAAACATTACTGCCCCTTTCAGCCTTGTGTAGTGTGTACGTCCCGCTATGTCCCCTCCCACAGCCTGCCATTAACCCAATAGCTACTTCAGTTACCCTAAATCCACTGTGGACCTGAACTGCCTTACTTTATCACTTGGTAGTAACACAGTAGTAACATACATTAGTAACTTATCATTTAATGTTGGGAGGATGCTCGATCCATCCTTTTGGGATTTAAAACAGGGATGAAAAAAAGTATTCCATCCAAACATGCACTAATTCATAAGGGATTCTATCTACTCTACTATGCAGGGAACTCACTGATTCCCCTGGTAAGCAGAAATGTGTCCAGGTTTACTTTGAAGGCCTGTACTCTCCTCATATTCACTGTCTCTGCTGGTAGGCTGTTCCACATGTTCACTACCCTCTGGGGGAAACGTGCTTCCTAGTGTTACCCCTGAATATACCAACTCTGAGCTTCAGGGGGTGGCCCTGCATTCTGCTGAAAGACATCAGATCCAACATTTCAGTATATTTAATCTTGTCAATACCCTTTAGTGCATGAGAGACTGAGATTATGAACCCTTTTGTGATGCCATCATTTCACTTTTACCATCAGTGGCTGTGGTGGAATAACCAGATGACACTTCTGGAGCCCACAGAAGCTGGATCATGTTGTCTCTCTGTCTCAAGGTAGAGATACAAATGAAGATGTATCTGAGCAGAAATCTGTAGTCTGAGATGGTGAAACCCAAGGCTTACCAAAGAAAGATATTCTGCTACACAGACTTTTGTGTCAGATGTTTATCTAATCATTGTCAATAAGTCAGGCTTGGATTACTGATGTGTATATCTTTACTGAGACAGAGAAAGGGAGAGAGAGAGAGATAACAGAAAATACTTTGAGAGATATCAGGAAATATTCTGAGACATATCAGGAAATATTATGAGAGATACCAGGAAATACTCAAGAGATATCAGCAAATATTTCGAGAGATACCAGGAAATACTCTTACCAGGAAATATTTTGAGAGATACCAGGAAATACTCAAAAGATACTAGAAAATATGTTGAGAGATACTGTACCAGGGAGTACTTGAGAGATACCAGAAAATATTTTGAGAGATACAAGGAAATATTTTGAGAGATGCCAGGAAATACTCGAGAGATACCAGGAAATATTTTGAGAGATTCTAGGAAATACATGAGAGATACCAGTAAATACTTAAGAGATATCAGGAAGTATTTTGAGAGATACTAGGAAATACTCGAGAGATACCAGGAAATACTTGAGAGATATCAAGAAGTATTTTGAGAGAAACCAGGAAATATTTTGAGAGAGACCAAGATGTATTTTGAGAGATACCAAAGAATACTTAAGAGACACCAGACAGTACTTTTTCATGTAGAAGGTGGCGGAGGGGGGCACGGGGTCAAAATGTTGCACGGCAGAATGCCATGTGACTTAATCATGTTGCGTGATTTCTCTTTTTCTTTTGTTCTGTGGGGGGGCTCCACCCCCCCGTTATGGGGGGGCTGCACCTCCTGGACCCTACCACTAAGGATTCTAACTCCAGGGGGGTCCAACACCGAGGGCGCACAGGTCCAGGGTGCACCATAATGCTGTATGCTGTTATGTGTAAGACATTATGACCCGGTACAGCAGAGGGGTGGAATAAGTTGCTGGAGAAGGTGGTCTCAGATCTCCTACTGAAGTCAGACTGACTGGCCTGTAGTTCCCAGGATCAACCCTGGCTCCACTCTTGTGCAGTGCTACCATATGTGTGGTTCTCCATTTCTGAGTTACCACCCCCGTATCTAAAGAGATGTTGAATAGATCCACCAGCAGACCCAACAACTCCGCTGCTAGTTCTCTCAATGCTTTTGGGTGCATGTCATCCAGACCCTGGAACTATTTTACCTTTAGGGACAAAAGCCCTTTAGAAACCCCATCTTTCATTATCCTATCTTCTGCCATGTTCCCTGCACCACCCCTTCCTCCTCATCCTCCCTGTGGTACTAGTCCATCCTTTTCTTTAGTAAAGCTATAGCAGAAGTATTCATTCAGCACCTCTGCTTTCTTTTTACTGCCTTCCACATACCCCACTTCTTTTTATTGTTTCACAATGCCTACCTTTGTGTCCCTCTTTTCACTTATACATCCAAAGGAGGCTTCTTTCCCTCCTTAAACCCCTCTGCAGTTTGTTGCTCCTTGCTAGCCTTGGCCTGCCTAGCTATCCTTCTGGCTGTCCTAGTTTTCTCCAGGTAGTCCTCCTCACCCTCATCCTTCCAGGAGTCTCCTATACTTACTGTATGTGACCCTCTTATCCTTCACTATCTAGCTTACCTCCCAGCCACACCAATTTGGTCTCCTGACTTTGGAGTTCTTTCCTTTCTGCTTAAGGCATGTGTTAGTGCCTGCCACTATCCCTTCTGTGATCACTGTCCACCTTTAATCCACTCTCATGTCACATCTGAGGCTAGCTAGGTGCCCCCTCAATATTTCACCCATCTTAACATAGTTGACCATTCTAAAATCTACCACTTTTATTTTCGTGCTTGGTGCCGCCTTCCCCATGTCCACTCTGAACCACACCATTCAGTGGTCCTTGCTCCCCAATGGCTCCTCTATTGTGATGTCCTGGATGTGAGCCCTGTTAGTTAATACAAGGTCGAGGATGGCTCCCTCATGTCAGTTCAGTCACCCCCTGAACCAGTAACCCATCCTGGACTGTATCCATTGTGAATTGGCTCCTAGTACAAGCAGTGTACGGAACACTCCAGTCCACCCTAGGCAAAGTGAAGTCCCACATTATCACCCCTTTGACCTTTTCAGTCACCATCCTGACCATGGTATCCAACTCTCTGTCCTTGTCCTCATCCTGATTAGGTGGTCTTGGCCTATAAACTACACCCAGCTCTAGTTTCCTCTCTGCTCCCATTTGGATCCATACTCACAGTGCCTCTGTTTTTCCCTTCCCTATTTCCTCCTTAGTGGCAGTAACACCTGTGACATGGACTGCCAGTTCTGAGTGCTGTATGATTTTTTTGTAAACTAAAAAAATGTGTTATGAACTGTCTCCCATGAGAAATGCTGAAACAGCATGTGAGATCACACACACACACAGGTTTTAGATACAAGGTGTTACATGGAAGGCCAGAAGCTAATTACAGAGTGGAACAGGCCTTTATCAAGGATCTCCTGTTTGTCTGAGTTAATTATAGCTGTAGTTGCTAAGAAGGAGGATCATATCCATTTTATGATGTTTGGAGGGAAACCCAGGTTATTACACATGGGTGTGAAGTTGTAAATGTTCCTTGATGTCTGTGTGAGACAGAAAGCTTATCATAGATCAAAGAGAGTAATTTGAAGAACATGAGTTATGCTGAGGTTGCAGAATTTAATACTTGGAAAAGACATCCTGTTTTTGTATAGATATATATTTTTATATATTCTGAGAGGGAGGAGCTAGGTGACCTCATGCAAATAGATGGGGAAACCCAGCTTTTAAACATTATTCTGTTTTCCTTCAAGGACACTTCTATCTAGACTCTGACAAACAAACATCTGTGAGCACTTTAAGCAGGTATTTAGAGAGAGAGACAATTCTAAGTACTGTAGTAAGAATTACACTGTTAAAACCTGTTTTGATTAAGAGATTTGTATGTCTTGTGATACAATAGTTCTGTATTTTATGTGCTACATATGTTTTATCTATTGTAGTAAAACTCTATTTTTAGAGCTTACTTGGTCTGTCTTTGAATTTCTTTCTTTAGCAAGAAAAGTATATATGGTCATAGCTGACACTAGGCATAAGCTTGAATGGTGATACCAAACCGTAAAAAGGTAAGCATTTTAAATCTGAGGTCTTTTATTACAGTTTTTAAGGGTTCATTTCTGTACACCTGGTTAGGTGCCCATAGGCAAAGATATCTGGCCCCCCTGAAGACAGAATTATCTAAGCCTGTACATTGGGTATGCTAACAAGAGGTTCACAGTTTGAATCCCTCCAAGACTTGAGAACAAAGGCTGATTCGAACCCACAAAAACAGACAAGAGGGTGCCCTTGTTCTGTTAACTGTTCACAAGACTGTACTCAGAGGTTGGCACTTTGGGAGAAGAGGGCTGACCTGCTGAGTGGGTTTGTGAAAACGCCCTCCCTGTTGTATAGTGCCACCCCCTTCCTTTTCTCCCTGTCACATCTATAAAGTTGTCCTGGGTCTTTGTGCTCCCTCTCAATCTGAACAGTTCCCCACTATACCCCACCCTTACCCTCACTGGGCAGCAGATGAGATCCCCAATACTATCAAGAACAGACTAGACTGCTATCAGCTTCAAGCACTGAAAGAATCCCCAACATATCACTTTGAAAATGCAAGTCAGTGGCTCAAACCTGACCAAATTACTGAGCTAAATCTTATAAAAAATATCCATTCTAGCTGCACTGTGACATCCCAAGTAACTAAGCAAGGCACCAAGGAAAACACAGTGATTAGTGTGACTTGCTCACTGTCTGGCTGAGTTGAATTGAGTGTAACTCACAAACAAACCACTTACTGTTGCAAAAATACCAAAAGCAAGCATTGTACTGAGCTTGAACAAGCCAACCAGAAACACTGCAGACCCACACACTGGGCCAAAAATTCATGCCATCCAGCAGGTGACTTGTGTATGATGTAATTGTAGATCCTTAGACTTAGGATGGGTGATTACTAGTTGCTCAGGCTGGCCTGCAGCCAATTGGGCAAAGGGCATAGAAACACAGAAACATAGACTTTGATGAAAGATAAGGACCACTTGGCCCACCTAGTCTGCCCATTTCCCTAACTATTGGATAGGCTGCAGATCCTAGCTAACCAACAGCCTACTTCCTCCTACCCCCCAATAGAACTGCCTATGTCTGTCTCATGCATTCTTATATCCCTCCACTGTTTTTGACCCCACTACCTCCTCAAGATGGCCGTTCCATGCGTCCACCACCCTCTCCGTGAAAAAATACTTCCTCACGTTGCCGCTGAGCCATCCCCCCATCTTCAGATTGTGCCCCCTTGTTCTTGCACATCTCTTTTTCTGAAATATGCTACCCTCTTGAATTTTGTTGCTCCCTTGAGGTACTTGAAAGTTTCTGCCATTCCCACCTCTCCCTCCTTTCCTCGAGGGTATACATATTAAGCTCTTATAGTCTCTCTTTGTATGACTTCTGTTGCAGATACTGCACCATTTTAGTTGTCCTCCTCTGGACTGCTTCCATCCTGTCTATGTCCTTGTGGAGATGGGGGTCTCCAGAACTGCATGCAATACTCCAGATGGGGTCTCACCAACTGTCTGTTCAGAGGGATTACAACTTCTTGTTTTCTATTGATACGGCCTCTCCCTATGTGTCCCAGTATCCCCAGCCCCCCCAACTGCCTTCTTACATTGCTTGTCTACCTTTAGGTAATCTGATATGACTACCCCCAGGTCCCTTTCCATTTTTGTTGTTGCTAATACCTCCCTCCCGCCCATTGTGTACTCTTCCCATGGGTTTCTGTTTCCCAGGTGCATTACTTTGTACTTCTGTGCACTGAATCTAAGCTGCCATACTTTTGACCATTCCTCCAACCTTGTCACATCCATTCTCATCCTTTCCATACCCTCCCTCTTGTATGTCAACCCTGTTGCAGATCTTTGTGTTGTCTGCAAAGAGGCATACTTTTCCTTCCAGTCCCTCTGCAGTGTCACCTATAAAGACATTAAAGAGGACCAGTCTAAGTACTGAACCATGCTAGTAAGCCCCCTTTCTTTGGAGTGGACTCCGTTTACTATTACTCTCTGCATCCTGTTGTCCAGCCAACTTTTTATCCAGGTTACTACCCTGGGACCCACTCCCAGGCTGACTAACTTGTTTATTAATCTTTTGCATGGGACTGTGTCAAATGGCTTGCTCAAGTCTAGGTAGGCCATGTCCACAGCCCCTCTCTTGTCCAGGGCCACATCCACAGCCCCTCCCTGGTCCAGGGCAGCTAAAGAGTGGTTGCCCACCCTTCTTGTGGTGCCCTAGGCATGTGTGTAGGTCACCTGTCCCTTAATGTGGCCCTGTAGGTTAGAACAAATTATACAAAAAACATAAAAATGGTACCTCAAAAGCTTCTTGCAACTTTTGTTCAAGTGTGAAGGCAATCTGTTGATCTATAAACAAAAAGGAAACAGATTGCAAGAGATGGTCATAAATCATTTCAGCTGTTGAAAAGAAAAATCTACATACTGTACAAGCCACTGTCTTCGGAAATAAATATGAGGGGAAGTAGCATCTGGGGGCCAGAGAAATCACTGTGCCCCCATTTGTCAAGGCATATTTTCCAAAGGACTGACTTGGCTCTAAAGCACCCTGGATTTTGAAAAGACAGATGCAGGCTGACTTGCAGTGTCCTTCCACTGTCCATCAGAGGCAGAGATGTGTACACTGGAGGACATACTGTGAGCTGAAATTAGGGATGTGCAAGCATTTTACGTTTTGGTTTGTGAGAGGTTAGAACATTTTACAAAAAGCTTGAACAAATAATTCAATGCATTTCTCTGTGAAGTTGAGCAGAAGAGGGGTTTGAAGGGTTATGATGACAAAGTACTCAGATGCCATACAAACATGAAACCGTGACACTGACATAATATTGTGGGCTTGTGGTGTTTAAGCATAGCTATGGACCAAGAGGTCCCAGTGGTGGAGGTATTAATACTGTGTAGAATCCTAATGTTTTATTTACTAATTGCATTACACCTGAGAAGCAAGAGAGTGGTAGCCATCAATGGCATTATTTTTGTGGTGCTCATTAGCATAACAGTAGACTGATGGGCCAGCTCTGCCGCCCCCTACACACAAACTGGGTGCATGATGTTACTTTATAAGACCGGTGTAGGGGTTTACAACATCAATGTGTAACATAGTCTCTGAGATAACTTTGTCTCCTAGGTGTTACTTTTCCACCTACTAAAGTTGTCAGGACCCTGACCCCAGAATGTTGTGTAAGCCCTGCTGCAGGGTGCATTGCAGTCACTCAGCAATAAGCATTCATCACCTGGCAGATGTTTTCATGTGATGCATTTCTGAAGATTGTACCGAAAAGAATATGCAGTGTTTTGTAATGTATTTTACAGGCCCAGTGTTGCTTAGTAAAAGTGACAGCAGCAGATGTTAGCAGTGGCAAAAATCCTCAGCAGCAGTTAGCTAGCATTGAGAGGCTGATGTAAGGGAGACTGAAAAGGAGTAGTGGAACAGTCAAAGAACAACAACAGACAGGCAGGCATCATAGCAACAGGGAACACAAATGCAAAACAGGACCTGCACTCATCTTACAGAAAATTATTGGAAGATGATTGGGTCCAGACTGAATCATAGCAACAGTGGCATCAAGAATAATCCTTCCAAAAGATGAAATCAGCAAAGCTCTGGCAGTGTCCACAACAGCAGAGACCAAGGTGACATCAGAGGTGAGTCATCATGGAGACATACTGTAGTTAAAGAGCAGATGTGTGTCAGTAACTGCAGCACAGATCATAGGGGCTTCAAGAGATAATTGAAGAACAGCAGTGTGCCAGCAGCAGCAGAGACTCTTTAGTGATGACAGACGCAGAAAGACTATCAGTGGAATGAGCAGCAGGCAGCCATATGAGACTGGCTGACAAGCAGTATCAGATGTTTTCATGGAAAGATAAGTGAATGCTCTATTTTGAGAAGTATTCAAAATTCAAGGGCAAAGTACTATGAAATCTCTCGGTGCAGTTGTTGTGATGATACTAGGAGTAAGATTTTCAGAAGGATCTGTCCAAGATGCATCTGCTACTACTTTCAAAGCAGAAGTGCATCCACAAAACCTGTTAGACCATCGATTAAATGGCCAAACAGCATCCAAAATGTGCATCCAAAAACAGGCACAGCTGCATCCAGACTAGATGAAGGTAAAGACTAGGTTTTCTGACATAAATCGCCTAGCTTCATCTGAGGTCTTTTCTTCTAGTGTTTGCTTGAAAGGACAGAACAAGGAGAAACATTAAGGCTTCTTTTGGTTATGCAGAGTTACTGTTGTGTTACTATTTTGTTTTGTGCTTACAGGTTGTACAGTTTACTGCTTTACTTTTCTCTGAGTGAAATTGTTTTTTGCAGGGCATATTTTCTGCTACATTGTTTTGCAGGTTATCTTCCTGAAAGGAAGGAAAACATTCACTGAGGTGGTGGGTCAGAGCTGTAGCTGATCGTTTCTGGAGGGCACAGGCTTTGGTCCGCCCACCCTGTCCTCACTCACCCACCCCAAGTGCATCATTTCTTTATACCAAAGGTTCTGACATCACTTCCCCAAAAGGGCAAAGGACATACACCTGTCATAACCTTAAAAGCCCAGCATGCTGCATATAGGGGTAGATGCATGAATACCACACACACTAACAAAAAGAAAAAAAACTAAACAGGAAGGGAGAGAGACATGTGGAGTGGTGCACTGGCTGGGGCAGTCTTTGATAGATGTTCTGGTGGCTGCGATGCTGCCCTACTTGAAGGCACCTCTCTGGTCTGAGGGAGGAGGTTGCCTGTCTCCAGGATGACCTGGCAAGGATTTGGGAAACCTCCTCCCCCTCCCAGGGACCACCAGGGCCACTGCTGCTGCTTCACAGTTTGCCAAAAAAGAGAAGCGGTTGGATCACGGTGGGCTCAGGGATGGTGAGGGTGGTGGATCCAGTTGTACATTGCCACAATTCAAATGCCATTCTAGTGGAGTGTGGTTCCTCTATGGAGACACCTGCAGTGGAGACCAAGGATGATGCTTGAGCCTCCACAAAGGAGGGTGGCATGAGACCCCACAGGGGATGGAAACAACTCCTGGTGGGGGACTCAATCATTAGGAGGGTAGAATGGGGGGGAAGGAGAGAGAGAGGTAAGGTGCCTGCCTGGTGCCATGGCTGAGAGGGACAGGATGTGAATCCTTAGGATCGTGGAAGCAGCTGCACAGGAGAGGGAGCTGGATGTCATTGTCCACCTAGGGACAAATGACCTGGCTGGAAATGAAATCAGAGCAACGCACGAGGAGTTTGTAGAGTTGGGGAGGGGCCTTAGACAAGTAGCATGCATGGTAGCCTTCTTGGATGTGATGCATGTCTATGACATGGGTGAGGCTAGGGTACTCCACACCATGGGATTCAATGAATGGTTGAAAAACTGGTGTGGAGCTCAGGGTTTTGGCTTCACTGGGAACTGGGGGTCCATCTGGAGGGATGCAGGCCTATATTGGGATGATGGTTTGCATCTGTCTGGGAGGGGAATCATGATCCTAGGTGATAGGTTTAAGTGCTTCATTGGCAAGCATTTAAGCTAGTCAAGGGGGCACTGAAAAGAAGCATGGAAATCCCATCCCCCTACACAAAACAGGGTAGTTAGTGAGGTAAATAATAAGGTAGAGAAGTCGATAGGGAGCAGGAAAGGGGTCAATGAAAAAAAGGCAAAGACTGTAAGGCCAAGGAATGGGGTAAAAGGGACAGGGCTATCAAAAAATTGAGTGTGATGAGTTCCAATGCATGTAATCTGGGTAACAAGCTCCCTGAACTAGTGGCATTGATGGAAGAGGGACACCTGGATATCGTGGCAGTCACAGAAACATGGTACACAGAGAACCATGACTTGGATGTCAACATACCAGGGTACACAATCTACAGGAGGGACAGGGAGGGTAAAAGAGGAGGAGAAGCAGCTCTCCATGTAAAGGAAGAGATCAAAGCAACCGAACTAAAGGGTAAACAGGGAGGAGAGGAAGCAGTGTGGGTCACCCTGGAGACAGGAAATGGCACCACAATTCGTACGGGGGTTGTATACAGACCCCCATCTCAGGGGGAGGAAATGGGCATGGAAATGATAAAAAGCATCCTTAGGATGGCATAAAAGGGGAGATATTGCTGATGGGGGACCTGAATATGCCAGATGTTAGCCTGAGCACCTTTGCTGCGGCCACATCCAAGAGCAGGGTAATTCTCAATGCCTTGCAATAGGCATGCCTCAGACAGCTAGTGTTGAAACCCACTCGAGAGGGAGCAATCTTAGACCTGGTACTCTTAAATGGGGACAGAGAGAGGATCTCAGATTTATACGTGGGTAACCATCTGGAAATAAGTGACCACCAAACAGTGTGGTTCACTATAAATACAGCCATAGAGTCAAGTCACACAAAGGTGAGGGTACTGGACTTTAAGAGGGCTGACTTTGGCAAAACGGGGGAGTGCCTCAGAAAAGCACTAGCAAATGGACAAGAAGGTGGGGTGGAGGAACAATGGGGAAAAATCAAAGCTGTCATTACACAGCCAACAAGCCTTTGTGTGAAGCAAATAAACAAAACAAAACGAAGGAAAAAAACAGTATGGTTCTCAAAAGAGGTGGCGGGGAAGGTTAGGGGAAAAAGATAGCATTCAGGAAGTATAAGGAATCACAGAAGGAGCAGGACAGAAAACTGTACCAGTTAAAGCAGAAGGAAGCGGGAAAGGCAGTCAGAATAGTAAAGGCCCAAACTGAGGAAAAGATAGTCAACTCAGTTAAGAAGGTGGTGGGGGGTAAACCTTTAAAGGTACATTAGGGAGTGAGGAAAAACCAGGGGAAGGATAGTGAGGCCTAATAAAGGGGGAAGGGTGGACAGAGGGTGACAGTAACAAAGCAGAGCTATTGAACGAATGCTTCTGCTCAGTATTCACAAAAGAAGAGGAGGGGGAGACACCTAAACCACATAATCGAAGCACACTGGATGGGGGCGATATCAGTCCATTCATAGAAAAAAGGGTCCTGAAAGAACTCCTAAAACTGAAGGTGGACAAAGCAATGGGGCCTGATGGGATTCACTCCAGAACTGTAAAAGAACTAAGAGGAGAACTAGTAGCACCACTGACTACCCTTTTTCACAAATCATGGGAGGAGGGTATGGTACCTGAGGACTGGAGGAGGGTGGATGTGATTTCCCCTTCACAAAAGTGGGAGCAAGGCAGAGGCAGGAAACTACAAACCTGTTAGTTTGACCTCAGTGGTAGGGAAAATTATGGAATCATTTCAGAAAGAAGTAATTGTTGAGTACCTAGAGGCAAGCGGGGCACAGGACCCAAGGCAGCATGGATTCACATAGGGAAGGTCATGTCAGACAAAGCTAATAGATTTCCTTGACTGGGTGACCAAAATAGTAGACCACGGATGTACTGTGGACGTGGCCTACCTAGACTTTAGCAAGGCATTTGACACAGTCCCACACAAAAGATTAATAAACAAGTTAGTCAGCCTGGGAGTGGGGCCCAAAGTGGCAACCTGGGTAAAAGATTGACTGGACAACAGGATGCAGAGGGTAAGAGTAAATGGAGTCCACTCTGAAGAAAGGGGGGTTACTAGTGGGGTACCACAGGGTTCAGTTCTGGGACCAGTCTTCTTTAATGTCTTTATAGGTGACATTGCAGAGGGCCTGGAAGGAAAAGTATGCCTCTTTGCAGATGACACAAAGCTCTGCAACAGGGTTGATACAAAAGGAGGTGGAAAGGATGAGAAGGGACTTGGCAAGGTTAGAGGAATGGTCAAATGTATGGCAGCTTAGATTCAGTGCAAAGAAGTGCAAAGTAATGCACCTGGGAAACAAAAAACCCAAGGGAAAAGTACACGATGGGGGGTATTAACGACAACAAAAATGGAAAGGGACCGGGGGTAGTCATATCAGATGACCTAAAGGTAGGTAAGCAATGTGAGAAGGCATTAAGGAGGGCTGGGGGATACTGGGATGCATAGGAGAGACATCGCCAGTAGAAAACAAGAAGTTGTTATCCCTCTGTACAGACAGTTGGTGAGACCCCATCTGGAGTACTGCATGTAGTTCTGGAGACCCCGTCTCCACAAGGACATAGACAGGATGGAGTCAGTCCACAGGAGGGCAACTAAAACGGTGCAGGGTCTGCACCAGAAGTCATAAGAAGAGAGACTAAAAGAGCTTAATATGTATACCATCGAGGAAAGGAGAGAGAGGGGGGACATGATAGAAACTGTCAAGTACTTCAAGGGAATCAACAAAGTCCAAGAGGGTAGCATCTTTCAGAAAAAGAGATGTGCAAGAACAAGGGGGCACGACTTGAAGATGGGGGCGACGACTCAGGGGCAATGGGTGGACGTATTGTTTCATGGAGAGGGTAGTGAACACATGGAACGGCCTTCCTGAAAAGGTCATGGGGTCAAAAGTAGTGGGGGAATTCAAGAATGCGTGGGAAGACATAAGGCAATTCTAGTGGGAGATAGGAGGAAGTAGGCTGTTGTTAAAACTAGGATCTGCAGCTTATCCAATTGGTAGGGAAATGTTCAGACTAAGTGGGCCAAGTGGGCCTTATCTGCCATCAAAGTCTATGTTCCTAGATGCAAGTGTGTCCAAAATGGATGTAACTTGCAAATGCGTTCATTTTGTGATGCAGATTGGACCTTTTTGTTGTAAACAGATGCATCCTCTGAAAATAGCAGCAGGGCATCCTGGACACAA
This sequence comes from Neoceratodus forsteri, assembly GCA_016271365.2. Classification (NCBI taxonomy): domain Eukaryota; kingdom Metazoa; phylum Chordata; order Ceratodontiformes; family Ceratodontidae; genus Neoceratodus; species Neoceratodus forsteri. Next base: position 1,511,132,061 of record CM057450.1, read on the forward strand.
GTGGACAGATGCAGACACAGGCGCAGCATGCATTTGTGTCCATAGCCAAGCATTTTGAAAAATCCCTCCTTAGTGTTTTGAAATTATTCAGGTAGTGGCTGATTTCTTTTGGCACATCCAAAATGTAAATGTAATGTGGTTCACTGAATATGAGGAATGTAAGCATCTTCACCTTCTGTGGGGTCAAAATAATTCTGTGTGCTGTACAAACTGAATCAACAGCATGAAAAATTATTTCAGAGAACAGGAAATGCTAATGGGCAGGCAGGACAAGTATTTGGAAGTAAGCTGTGTAAGTTTATTCCAGATGTGTTCCTTCATTGCCATATCAGCACACAAAAGGATCCTCATTGTACTCAATAGTTGCTGGTTCCATGAGATAATCAACCATGGCAATGACTGAGTGCCCTGGAATGGCTATGTCATCTGATGGTCACTGACTCACTAGGAAGTCTGAAAGACTGTTCCACATGATCTTTCCCTGCGCTGTGGGGTTGGATGCCCACCTGCTGCATGTTCATTCGATTTGTGTTGCTGTGGTCCATGGGGAGGAGCAGCACATGCATGGCACGGAGTTCTTCTTGAAGAACACCAGTCTCTAAGCCTCCCACAGTTTACTTACTTACAAACGAACGACTTTACCAGTCATTATTTTCCAAACTTTGCATACTTTTCTTAGAGGAAGGGATCATAAATCCTCATATTGAAGAGTAATCTCCAGATCCCTTCCCCTATCCTGGTCCACTTTTGGCTATTGCTTTTCCCCCCATGCCCCCGCCCCCGGTACTCAGACATTTTTTGATGTAATAGTTTGCAGAGTGCAGGGGCGCCTCTATAGACAGCAATCGGATTGCATGTTTAGAGTGCTTTTTTTTAAATATTGTAGCAGTCGACTGGGTTATAAATCAACACCACAGCTCAACTACTGAGAACCTTATTAGTTGAATTGTGGTATTGATTTAAACCCAGTGGATCGCTACAATATTATAAAAAGCCCTGGAAACCTCACTTCCATTGCTATCAGTACAACACACACCCAAGCTCCAAAAACTATTACATCACAGAACATCAGAGCATGGGGGCAGCATGGGGTGGAGCAGTAGCCAAAAGTGGACCAGGAAGGGATCTGGCTACCAGCTCCTCGATACAAGGATTTATGATCCCTTCCCCTAGGAAACGTATGCAGAGTAAAAGTATGAAACAAAGACAAGTAAAGTCCTTTGTAGGTAAGCAAAGTGTGGAGGGCTTGTGGATTGCACTGAAACTGGTGCTCATTATCACCGCTTTACCTTGCCTTAACTAATCTGATTAAGCAATGTGCCATTTAAGAACAAGCAAGATTGTGGAATCAGGTTAGTAAAGGCAAACTAAAGTGGTTTTATGACTGGAGGCAGTGTTTGTGAACACGGTCTACCATCCATAAGGCACATTCTCAAGTAGCTGGACTACTTTCAGTTGGGGGTCAAGGACTGTGGCAAGGATGTTGCCCTTGCATGTCAGCATGGAATTCAGTCACTCTGCGTTATTTACCCTGTCAATCATAATGGCTACTAGTACTGCTGCTGTCTAATGTCACCTTTACTGATCTGACCAGTGTACTCCCTCCTAACTATTTTAATGATTCTACCTTAGCTGTTAACATGGCAAACTCTGCTCCCTCCTCAAATTCCCCTCCCTTCTTCTTCAGAAGAGTGTCCTCCGCTGAAGCCAGAAAGTACCTGCTAAAGGTACTGAGTAAGTCCTGATACAGCAGTGACACACTGTGCTGTAGGTGAGTGGACTGTCGATTATAACCCCAAGGTACTTGAATTCAGACACTTGTTCGAGTGGGAGGTGTAGTTTGTTTAGGATAGACAAGCTTGAAACTTTATGTTTACTTTGAGAGTTTGTGAACTCTCTACTCACCGCTCCCCTCTCCCTTCACCACTCCTCTCTCTCTCTCTCTCTCTCTCTCTCTATTGACCCACCTGAACCCTCTCCCCTCTAGATTTCCCTTCCCCTTCTGCCTCCCCCTCCTTCCCATCCCTGTTTTTTCTCCTCCATTGTTCCCCACTACAGCCTCCTCTCACCTACCTATCTCACCACTACAACCTCCTCCTCTTATCAGCCCCACTCCCCCACTGACATGCCCAATACCACCCACCCCACCCTTTCCTCTCCTCCTCCTCCTCACCTGCACTCCTAATCCTTCTTTTCTTCTTTTTGTGATCCCTGCCACCACTTTCCCCACCCTATCTTTCATGCCTCTCCAGCTACTCCAACCGTACCTCTCTTCCTCCTTACCTACATTCTTAACCTATCTTCTGCTTATGACCCTCACCATCCCTTTCACCACCCTATCTTCCCTGCCTCTCCTGCCACCCCCACCCTCTTCCACCTCACCTGAAATCCTATCATTCTTTCCTCTCCTCGTGACCCCTGATACCTCCTTCCCCACTCTATTGTCCTGCCACTCCCCCTTCCTGCCCCAGCCCTTAGCACTTCTTCCACTCCACAGCATTTATGACAAAGTCTCATCCAAGACCGCAATTGCCCATGACACCTTTCCCTTCCTACCCCTACCTGACAATTTTGAACTTAGCTTCCTAACTTGTCCTCTTCTGTGTCAATCCCTGTCTTTATCCTTAATGCTTGTTACTGTCTAATTATTTGCTGTTATGCACCATTTAACTTTGTTATTCCCTAATGATTATCTCTGTTTACTTTTGCTGTGTTACATACCTATGTTATAAGATGCGGAACCTTTTAAATTAACCTCTGGTTCAAAGGTATTTTGTAATCCTAGTACTGAATAGATGAATAAAAAAGAAATAAATAATTTACAACTGACTCAGTTAACATAGTCTTCAGTTGACCATCTCTAGGCAGAGAAACTTAGAAACACAGAAACATAGATGTTGACAGCAGATAAGGACCACAAGGCCCATCCAGTCTGCCCATTTTTTTCAACCTTATGAATGTGCCATAGGCCTTTACTCTGACAATGGCCGATCTATTCATACTAGTCTGTATTGCTCCCTTATGTCTATCCTATACCTGTTTGAAGCCCTGCACTGTAGTCACATCCTCCACTTTCTGAGGTAGGCCATTCCTTGTATCCACCACCCTTTCTGGGAAAAAAGAATTTCCTCACATTACCCCTTAATCAGCCTCCCTCTAATCTCATGCTGTGTCCTCTTGTCCTGCTATTTTTCTTATATTGAAACATGTTAGACTCTTTCACCTTGTTAATGCCCTTAAGTTGTCTGAATGTTTCGATCATATCACCTCTCTCCCTCCTTTGCTCTAGGGTATACATATTGAGCTCCGTTAATCTGTCCGCATATGTTTTCTGATGCAGTCCCTGCACCATTTTGGTTGCCCTTCTCTGGACTGCCTCAATTTGGTTAATGTCCTTGTGAAGATGTGGCCTCTAGTACAGCACACAGTACTCCAGATGGGGCCTAACCAGTGTCATGTAAAGAGGGATTATTACCTCCCTCTTATGACTTGTGATATCCCTACTAATACACCCCAACATCCCCCTAGCTTTACCTACTGCTTTAGTGGTCTGCTTGGATGATTTCAGGTCATCGGTGACCTGGGATCACATGGTCAAGGACTGATCTTTCGGCACACAACTTTAGTGGCAAATGCAAAGGGTCTCAAGATGGCACATATGTAGCCTATAGAATCCCAGTATAAAGCATGTACTGGTAGTTCTATGCCATCTACTGTCACATGAGCCCATGTGTAGTCACTAACTGCCACCCTTTAATTAAGAATCCATTCCAGAATACTGTGACAAAGTGAAATTCCAGCAGATGGTAAAGTTCTGAATAAATTGGTGTTAAGGTAGGTTGTACATCACACACATTCTCATAGTTTGCTTCTTGATGAAGATCAAGCCAAATAACTCTCAAGGAGCAAGCACCCCCACATAACAATGTAAAAAAAAAATTCTTGCAAGTTAAAGGGACCACGATAGGAGCCACTTGTGCTCCCTCCATGGTCAATCTTTATGTTGGGAAATGAGAAAATGAATTTATGCTGAACCATGTACACAATCATTTTTTTCAACTTTGTTATGTGGGGGTGCTATATAGACGATGCCCTTATGCTATGGAGAGGTGACCAGGTTGATTTGGATTTATTTATCCCGTTTTTACATTCAACCAATCTCCATCTCAGATTTACCTATTCCTGTAATAAATATTCTGTATCCTATCTGGACCTAACCCTCTCATGACCTGATATGGGTAACATGACCACTGATGTATATAGGAAAGAGGTGGATGGCAACATGCTACTACTTGCCTCCAGTTGCCATCCACCTCATGTGACTAAAAATATTCCAAAGGATCAGTTTCTCAGGATGAGACAAAATTGTAGTACCAAGGCCGATTTTCAGAAGGGAGCACAAACCTTAGCAGATAGATTAACAGAGAGGGGCTACAATAGCGGAAGCATACAGCATTGTTATGAATTTGCGGCTTCCCAGAACAGAAATGAGTTGCTTCAAGACTGCAATAAAGTGGACATTAACAATGAAAGAGTTAATTCTGTGATGACCGATTCATACCATGCAGATTTGTTGGAAAGCGTAATTCAAACCCACTGGCATGTCCTGTCCAGTGACCGGGGACTCAGGGACGTGGGAATGATACCCCCCAGAATGTTATGCTGCAGGGCACCCACTGTAAAATCCAGTTTGATGCATAGTAATTTTGTTGAGAAAAAAGACGTCACTTGGTTACAGGAAAGTAAAGGGTGTTTCCCATGTAGGAATTGCATTTTTTGTAAGCAAATAACACCGTGTAAAGAATTTCCAAGCATTAATGCTGAATGAGAGTTTGAAATAAGACAATGCATTAAGTACAATTCAGTGGGCGCCGTTTACCTTGCAGTCTGTAAGTCTGTATGTGTAATGTCTTTTATGTAGGCAAGACCACACGTAGTTTTAAAACCTGAGTGGAGAAGCATGTCCCAGCCATAGAGCGAAGTGATGTCTTGTATGCTACGGTGGCTCATATTCGGGAAGCTATGGAAATTTGTGACCATTACTTTACTTTTATTGCCATTGATAAGGTTAGCCCCAACCCACAAGGGGGTAATTTCAACAACTTGGTCCTCATAAGAGAGAAGTTTTGGATGTTACAGTTGCAGGCTACGAAGAAACCAAGCCTTAATTCAGGTTTTGATTTACGTCCATATTTGTACAAACTGTAACTGAATTTTTCATTATATGTTGATGCTGTCATATTTATGAATCCTTTGATTATGCAATGTTTTTGATACATATTTTGAGGGTATCTGAATGTATTTAATTTTAATATTGATGTTTTCAATACCATCCCAAACCCTCCCACCCCACCCTTTTTTTCTTATTCATTCTTCTATGGTGACAACTGTTTTATCGTGGTTGGTTACTGGATATAATCCAGGAATTTATATTATATGTATGTATCTTGTACAAATTGTTTGCAGGAGCTTGTTTTAATATGGCGATTGCTATCTTATTTTCATGTCACTACGTGATGTCTTTATTGCCAGTCATTTTGTTGTATTTAAATGGTTCCTGCATTTTATTGCCTTAGCCTTTGAGAAAGGACAAGAGTCTGAAATGCATCAGGCAGGGCAGGAGGTGTCTGTCAGTCTGGCACAACATGTGCTTTTAAAATAAATTTCTAAGATTTATTTTGCTGTGTTGTCCTGTCTTATTGTTGGTGAGTGTCTGAACCTCCTCTTGTTTTCTGTCTAGGAAAATAAAAGCCAGCTTTGGGAGATGTTTGCCCTATGGAATGAATTCGAGGCAAGGGTCACTCACAGTTGGACTAGGGGTCTAGGGATTGGGTTGGGGGGGGAGCATGGTGCTGCAGTATGCTGAGGAGAGGTACATCATTTATTTCTGTTTTTGTGGACTGTAGGGAGGGAGAGGATGCGACCCGACTAGGGATGGATGAACCGGCTCTGGTACAGTTCTGAACCCTCCCCCAACTAGGATGACTCAGCTCTGACCAGGAAAACTGAGCCTTGTCATGGCTCAACCCAAATTGCTGAGTTGGCCCAATTCAGAAGTACAGTCTGGTATGGAATAACACTCTCACCACCAGTACTTCATGGAAAAGGCAGGGCAGGATGCAGAAAGGTGCAGAAAATTAAAAAAAAAAGGCATTTCTTTTTTTCCCCTGATCTCTGCTGAAGACTTCCAAGTCCCTGGACCATCACATGACCAACAAAGGGAAACACCTGTGATCTTGGGGTACTGAAAGGAGCCAACCAATGAGGGTCTCTGTTCTGTGACTGACACATGTTCTGTGTGTGTGTGTGTAGATTAAAAAAAACAGATAAATTCATTTTATTAGAGAGGGAGAGTAGAGACGGGAAGACCAATGGATTCAACAGCAGAGTGCAGACATTGCAGCACAGTATGGAGTATTCTTATTGAAAAAAAAAAGGATTTTTTTTCTGTTAGAGACAGAGTAGAAAGACCAACAAATTCAACAGCAAAGTGCCGAGCAGACAGCAGCAGAGTGCAGACATTGAAGACTCCACAAAAAAAGGAAAAAAAAACACGCATTTTTGTTAGAGATAGAAACATAGAAACATAGAAACATAGAAGTTGACGGCAGATAAGGACCGCAAGGCCCATCCAGTCTGCCCATTTCTTTTTCTACCTTATAAATGTGCCATCGGCCTTTGCTATGTCAGTGACCTATCTATTCATAGTCATTTGTATTGCTCCCTTATGCCTATCCCATGCCTGTTTGAAGCCCTGCACTGTATTCATAACACTACTTTGTGGTAAGCCATTCCATGCATCTCTACCACCCTTTCTGTGAAAAAGAATTTCCTCACATTCCCCTTAATCGGCCTCCTCTAATCTCATGCTGTGTCCTCTTGTCCTGCTATTTTTCTTATATTTAAACATGTTAGACTCTTTTCACCTTGTTTATGCCCTTAAGGTGTTTAAATGTCTCGATCATATCACCTCTCTCCCTCCTTTGCTCAAGGGTATACATATTGAGCTCCGCTAATCTGTCCTCATATGTCTTCTGATGCAGTCCCTGCACCATTTTGGTTGCCCTTCTCTGGACTGCCTCAATTTGGTTAATGTCCTTGTGAAGGTGTGGCCTCCAATACTGCACGCAGTACTCCAGATGGGGCCTAACCAATGTCTTGTACAGAGGGATTATTACCTCCCTCTTATGACTTGTGATACCCCTACTAATACACCCTAACACCCCCCTAGCCTTACCTACTGCTTTAGAGGTCTGCTTGGATGATTTCAGGTCATCAGTGATGATGATGCCCAAGTCTCTTTCTTCCTTTGTGACTGCTAGCAACTCCCCTCCCAGCCTATAAGTGGCTTCAGGGTTTCTCTTCCCTATGTGCATGATTTTGCACTTCTTTGCATAGAGAGAAATCAACTAATTCAACAGCAGAGTTCAGACAATAAAAAAAATATTAAGGGGAGCAGAGCTAGACAGGACAGGAGGACTCTGTTTGAAAGCCATAGTGCCTTAGCAATTTTGAGGGGTGCTTCTAGTGCTGTACAGATTCTGAAGGGGAGGTGTCACCCACATCTCAGACGCTGTGCTGCCCTAAAAGGTCATGCTGCCCTAGACTCTGTATTTCTCATCTCTGGCTAACCTGAAAGCTCATACTGCCATAGACTCTGAGTTGCCCATATCTGTGCCTGAACTACCACTAGGTCATATTGCCATACAGATTTGTGAGGGTGTTGGGGGGGTCATGTCTCAGACTCTGTGTAGTCCATCTCTGTGCTTGAACTACTGCTAGCTCATATTGCTGTAGCGTAGACTCTGTGTTGCCCATAGTGCCTGAACTGCTACTAGGACATTGTGCCATACAGATTGTGAAGGGGAGGGTCACATCTCAGACTCTGTGTTGCCTATCTCTGTGTCCAAACTACTGCTAGATTATACTGCCAGGGCATAGACTCTGTGTTGTCCATCTCTCTGCCTGAACTACTGCTAAATCATGCTGCCAAAGTATAGACTCTGTGTTGCCCATTTCTGTGCCTGAACTACTAGGTCATATAGTGCCTCACGTATTTTGAGAGAGGGGTGTCATGTCTCAGACCCTGTGTTGCCTATCTCTGTCAAAGTAGACAGCTTGTAGCACTCTGGTCTCCTTATTTTCAGAAAAATAATGCGAATAAACAGCAGCAGTCAAAGTTTAGAACAGCAGTTTATTCACTGGAGTAACATAGAATTTGATGGCAGATAAGGACCGCTTGGCCCACCTAGTCTGCCCATTTTCCTACCTAACAGATAAGCTGCAGATCCTAGTTAACCAACAGCTTACTTCCTCCTACCCTCCTCTAGGACTGCCTTATGCCTGTCCCATGCATTCTTGAATTCCACCACTGTTCTTGACTCCATGACCTCCTCAGGGAGGCTGTTCCATGCATCCACAACCCTCTCTCTGTGAAAAAATACTTCCTCACATTACCTCTGAGCCATCCCCCCCTCTATCTTCAAATTGTGCCCCCTTGTTCTTTCACATCTCTTTTTCTGGATGATGCTACCCTCTTGGACTTTGTCGATTCCCTTGAGGTAATTTAAAGTTTCAATCATGTCCCCTGTCTCCCTTCTTTCCTCAAGCGAATACATATTAAGCTCCTTTAGTCTTTCTTCGTATGTCTCCTGGTGCAGACCCTGCACCATTTTGGTTGCCCTCCTCTGGACAGCCTCCACTCTGTCTATGTCTTTGCAGAGATGGGGTCTCCAGAACTGCACACAGTACTCCAGATGGGGTCTCACCAACTGTCTGTACAGAGGGATAACAACTTCCTGTTTTCTACTGTTGATGCCTCTTTCTATGCATCCCAGTATCCCCCCCCAGCCTTCCTTACTGCCTTCTCACATTGCTTGCCCACCTTTAGATCTTCTGATATAATTACCCCCAGGTCCCTTTCTATTTTTACTATTGTTGGTATCTCACCCCCCACTGTGTACGCTTCCCCTGGGTTTTTGTTTCCCATGTGCATTACCTTGCACTTCTTTGCATTGAATCTGAGCTGCCATACATTTGACCATTCCTCCAACCTTGCCAAGTCCCTTCTCATCCTTTCCACTCCATCTTGCGTATCAACCCTGTTGCCGATCTTTGTGTCATCTGCAAAGAGACATACTTTTCCTTCAAGTTCTTATGCAATGTTACTTATAAAGACATTAAAAAGGACTGGTCTCAGTACTGAACCCTGCGGTACCCCTCTAGAAACCCTCCTTTCTTCACTGTGTACTCCATTTACTACTACCCTTTGCGTCCTGTTGTCTAGCCAATTTTTTATCCAGGCTACCTCCTCGGGACCCACTCCAAGGCTGGCTATCTTGTGTATTAATCTTGTGTGTGGGACTGTATCAAATGCCTTGCTAAAATCTAGGTAGGCCATATCCACAGCCCCTCCCTGGTCTACTACTTTGGTCACCCAGTCAAAGAAATCTATTAGATTCGTCTGACACGACCTTCCCATCGTGAATCCATGCTGGCTTGGGTCCTGTACCCCACTGGCCTCTAGGTATTCAACAATTCTTTCCTTCAGAAGTGATTCCATCATTTTCCCTACCACTGAGGTCAAACTAACTGGTCTGTAGTTTCCTGCCTCTGTCCTGCTCCCACTTTTGTGAAGAGGAATCACATCTGCCCTCCTCCAGTCCTCGGTACCACCCCATCCTCCCATGATTTGTTAAAGAGAGTAGTCAGCGTGTCACTAGTTCTACCCTTAGTTCTTTTAGAATTTTGGGTGAATCCTATCAGGCCCCATTGCTTTGTCCACCTTCAATTTTATTAGTTCTTTCAGAACCCTTTCTTTTGTAAATGGACTGGTATTGACCCCCGTCTTCAGAGTGTTTCTCTTGTTTGGTTTAGGTAACTCCCCTCCTCTTCCTTTGTGAATACTGAGCAGAAATATTCGTTCAGTATCCCTGCTTTTTCACTGTCACCTTCTACCCACATTCCCTCCCCTTTATTAAGCTTCAGTATCCCTGCTTTGGTCTTTCTTTGCTCCCTAATGTACCTATAAAAGGTCTTATCCACCTTCTTAACAGAATTGGCTATCCTTTCCTCGGTTTGGGCCTTTGCTATTCTGACTGCCTTCCCAGCCTCTTTCTGCTTTAACTGATAAAGTTCTCTGTCCTGCTCCTTCTGTGTTTCCTTATATTTCCTGAATGCTGTCCTTTTCTCCTTAACCTTCCCTGCCACCTCTTTTGAGAACCATAGCATTTTTTCCTTCATTGTGTTTTATTGATTTGCTTTACACAAAGGCTTGTTGCCTCTGTGATGGCTGTTTTGATCATGCCCCATTGTTCCTCCACCCCTCCTTCTTGCCTGTTTGCTAGTGTTTTTCTGAGGCACTCTCTCATTTTCCCAAAGTCAGCCCTCCTAAAGTCCAGTACTCTTGCTATTGTATGGCTTGATTGTATGGCTGTTTATCGCGATCCACACTATTTGGTGGTTGCTTTTTCCCAGATGGCTACCCACTTCTAAATCTGAGATTCTTTCTCCATCCCCATTTGAGAGTACCAGGTCTAATATTGCTCCCTCCTGAGTGGGTTCCAGTACTAGCTGTCTGAGGCATGCCTCCTGCAGGGCATCAAGAATGACCCTGCTCTTGGATGTGCCTGCAGCAAAGGTGCTCCAGTTAACATCTGGCATATTCAGGTCCCCCATCAACAATATCTCTCCTTTTTCTGCCATTCTAGAAAAGCCTTCTATCATTTACTTGTCCATTCCCTCCCCCTGAGATGGGGGTCTGTATACAACCCCCATGCGGATTGTAGTGTCATTTCCTGTCTCCAGGGTGACCCAAAGTGCCTCATCTGCTCCCTGTTACTCTTTAGTTCTGTTACTTTGATCCCTTCCTTTACATAGAGAGCTACTCTTCCTCCTCTTTTACTCTCACTGTCCCTCCTGTACATTGTGTATCCCGGTATGTTGACATCCGAGTCATGGTTCTCTGTGTACCATGTTTCTGTGACTGACACAATATCCAGGCAACCCTCTTCCATCAAGGCCACTAGTTCAAGGAGCTTGTTACACAGACTATGGGCATTGGTACTCATCACCCTCCACTTTTGATAGCCTTACCCTTTTAGCCCCATTTCTGTCCTTACTGCCTTTGCTTTTTTTACATTTAAATCTGTTCTGGTCCCTAATAACTCTGTACCTTGGTGTTTACCTCACTAATCACCATGTTTTGTGGGGAGGCTGGATTTCCTGCTCCTTTCAGTGCCTCCTCTTGGCTAGTTTAAATGCTTGCCAGTGAAGCATTTAAACCTCTCACCTAGATCCTGTTTCCCCTGGACAGATGCAGACCATTGCACCAGTATAGGTCTGCATCCTCCAGGTGGCTCCCCAGTCCCCAATGAAGCTAAACCCTGAGATCCACACCAGTTTTTCAACCACTCATTGAATTCCTGGTGAGGAGTGCCTCAGCATTTCCCTTGCCATAGACAGGCAGCATCTCTGAGAAGGTTACCAGATGCGCACTTGTCTAAGGCCCCTTCCCAACTCTACAAATTCCTCTTGCACTGCTCTGATCCCATTCCTAGCCAGGTCATTTGTCCCTAGGTGGACAATGACATCCAGCTCCCTCCCTCGTGCAGCTTCTCCCATGATCCTGAGAATTCGCTTCCTGTCCCTCCAAGCCATGGCGCCAGGAAGGCACCTTACCCCCGTCGCCCCTTCCTCTTGCATTTCTACCCCCCAATGATTGAGTCCCCCACCAGCAGTTGTTTTATTCCCCTGTGGGGTCCCATGCCACCCTCCTGTGGGTCTCCTTTGTGAAGGTTCCCAGCATCCTCCTTGGTCTCCACTGCAGGTGCCTCCATAGAGTAACCACTATCCACCAGAAGAGCGAATGAATTCTGGAGAGGTACAGCTGGAGGGATGCAACTCTGTTCCACCACCCTTTCCCTCCCTGAACCCACCCTGGTCCAGCCTCTCTTCTTTTTTGGCAACCTCTGAGGTAGTGGCATTGGCCCTGGTGGTCCCTGGGTGGGGGAGGAGGTTTCACAAATCCTAGCCAGGTCAGCCTGGAGATGGGCAACCTCCTCTCTCAGACCAGAGAGGTGCCTACAAATGGGGCAGCATCACAGCCTCCAGAATGTCTCCTGGAACACTGCCGCCCCACAGCCATTGCACTGCACCACTCCTATCATGTCTTATTTTGTGTCCCTCCTACTGTTTCTCTGAATGCTTACTCTCTCTTCTCCTAACAACTCTCACCCTTCCTGTTCTGGGACAGCAACTTCCTATCTTCTTCAGTAGCCTCCTTCTTCCCTTGCTCAATATCAGACCAACAACAGCTAGGGGGGGAGAGTGAGCTACTTTTTTCCTTTAGGGTTGACAAAACCAATGTTTCTCTATGATCCTTCCCTTCCTACTGCCAAACAGGAAGTTCCTCTTGACAGTCAAATCCAGTGGCTATAAAAGTAGAACTGGCTTTGGGTGGATGGGATGGAGGGCAATTAGTAAGAAAAAAGGTTAGCAACAGGAAGTTGTAATTTGACTCACCTGCTATTATAGTGTCTAAACCACACCCCCAATTAAGCTCTCTTTCCTCCTACTGGTTTAGCAAAGTCACCTGATACAGTACCCTTCCCAGCACAGAACACACACTGACTTTCTTTCTTTTCTTTCTTTTTTTTAACCCTAAATAAGACCCCCTTCTACTTCTAATAAAGTTATCTGTCTACTTAATCTTAACAGACACTGACTCCTGCTGAGATATAAGTTTTAAATTAATAAGAAAATGTAGCTTCTTTTAGTTAGCTGCTTTCTGCTCTACAAGCAGGGCTAGCAACAGGCAATTGGTAACATCTATTGGTAGTTGGGCTTCTCTTCCAAACATCAGGCAATGAGAGAGTACACAGTGGCATCACTTTTGGTGCAGTTGTAGGCATGTACCAGGGTGCTAATTTGTTGGCTCCATCTAGGCTTGTCCTTTGGGTGGAAGGTGCCTAGCATATCTAGCAAAGTGCGGTTGAAACATTCAGGCTGTGGGTCCCCCTGGGGGTGGTAAGGGGTGGTTCTGGACTTTCGCACTCCCCACAGAGAAAGCATCTCTTTGATCAGATGACTCTCAAAGTCCCTCCCCTGATCAGAATGGATTCTTTGTGGCGCCCCATAGTGAAAAAAAAGTTTTCTATAAGTACTTTGGCCACAGTGGATGCCATATGGTCATTGGTGGGGAAAGCTTGGGCATACTGTATCTTGTAAAATGGTCAGTGACTACCAGCTCATTACTGATATTTCTTTGATCTGGCTCCAAACTCAGAAAGTCAATACAGATCAGCTCGATGGGGCCGCTGGTGGTGATGTTAACAAGAGGGGCAGCCCTCTGGGGCAAAGCTTTCCTCTGTAAGCAGCGACTACAAGTTCTAATGTGTTATTCAACATCAGCCCTCATCTTAGGCCAATAGAATCTGGATCTCACCAAGTCAAGTGTTCTGTCTATGCCAAGGTGCCCCATGTTGTCGTGTAAGGACCTCAGCATCAAGTCTCGAAAGGCAGTGGGCAAAACTAGCTGCTGTTTATCTATTTGTCCCCCTCTGTCTACTGTTTCTCTTTACAACAGTCTATTAATCAGTTTCAACTTAGGACCTTCCATGTATAGCAATGCAGTTCTCAAATCAGTGGAGCGTAACTTGGATACATCTTTCCCTGCATAGAAGGCTTCTAGAGCTGATTTGATCATGGGATCTCGGGATTGAGCCCGCTGAATACTGTCGTTGTCCAGCTGAGGTAGTGCACCAATGTCTATTGCAGAAAAGTGGCACTAAGCAGCAGGTATGCAATTCTCAGAGGGTCCCAAACAATCCACCATACAGTCCACTGCATCCATGGACATTTGTTCCTCCCTGTCAAACGTCTGGCACAGTGCTCGAATATCAGGTTCTGACAGTCTGACCTAGTTATTCCAGGGAACAGGCCTCTGGGAAAGAGCATCAGCATCTATGTGGTTCAGGCCTGCTCTGTATTCAACAGCATAGTCGTATGTAGATAATGCAGAAAGCCACCAGTGGCCAGTGGCATCCAACTTAGCTGAAGTCTGCACATAGGTCAAAGGATTATTGTCAGTTTTTACTAGTATCTTAGCCCCATACAAGTACTCATGGAACTGGTTAACAATGGCCCATTTCAAAGCTAGGAACTCTAACTTATGTATAGGATAGTTCTTTTCGGATGGGGTCAGGCTTCTACTGGCAAAGGCCACTGGTCTCGGGCCATTCTTGTGCTCTTGGTTCAATACAGCCCCCAAGCCTTGCAGGCTAGCATCAGTGTGTGAGACATAGGGCTTCACTGGATCTGCATAGGCAAGGACAGGAGAGTGGGTAAGTTGATATATAATCTCATGAAAAGCAACTTCACACTCAGGTGTCCAGCTGGTTCCAAATACTTCATTAGGATGGAAATACACTCTCTCAGGCTCAGAAGAAACCGATCTCTTATACTTTTTGTTAGTAGGAGGGTAATCTTGAGTAAGATTAAGTAAAGGACGAATCACTCTTGAATAGTCCTTGATGAACTGGCGATAGTAACCACAGAATTCCAGGAATGTTTGTAGTTCTTTTAGATTGTGGGGCTATGGCCAAGTGGTCAAGGCCTTAACTATACTCTGGTCTGTTTCTATTCCCTCGGTGGATACTATGTGTCCCACATACTTTATAGAGATTTGGAAGAAATGACATTTATCGATGGATAGTTTATGGCCAAAGTCTATAATCAGGCCTTCGGATGTGCCTGAACTACTACTACTAGGTCATATAGTGCCTTGCATATTTTGAGAGAGCGGTGTCACATCTCAGACTCTGTACTGCCCATCTCTGTGACCTACTAGGTCATAGTGCCATACGTATTTGTGAATGGAGGTTGTCATGTCTCAGACTCTGTGTTGCCTATCTCTGTGGCTGAACTACTACAAGGCCATATTGCCGTAGTGTAGACTCCGTATTGTCCATCTCTTTACCTGATCTGCTACTAGGTCATAATGTCATACAGATTGTGAAGGAGGGTCACATCTCAGACTCTGCGTTCCCCATCTCTGTGCCCGAACTACTGCTAGGTCATACTGCCATAGCGTAAACTCTGTGTTGCCCATTTCTGTGCCTGAACTACTAGGTCATAAAGTGACTCATGTATTTTGAGGGGGAAGTGTCATGTCTCAGACTCTGTGTTGCCCATTTCTGTGCCTGAATTATTACTAGATCATATACTGCCCCACAAATTTTGAGAGTGGGGATGTCACTTCTCAGACTCTGTTTTGCCCATCTCTGTGTCTGAACTAATACTGCTAAGTAAGCAATTGAGTTGGATCCCAAAAAATGGATTCAGAATTAGAGTCTGCTATGGAAATGGAACATGTGGCCAACACCAGCAGTGTGGCTGAAACTGGTACATGTAACAATATAAATATTTCCCCCCAAACAAGTTCAGAAAAAAAGGGAAATTCACTGCTGAAGATGTCATTAATACAAGTGATGAAAATGAAGCAACACAACCAGAAAAGATGAAGCAAGACAACCAGAAAAAGAAAAGAATGTTGGTAAATCCCCTGATCAAAGTAATGCAGCACTATTAGCATTGCCAGAAAAATCAAATAAAAGTAAGACACAATAAACAAATTTAGCAACTAAGACTAACCTATTAAAATTAGATAGATTATACAATTATATGGCAAGGTTTATCCTGAAGTGTAATTATCTCAAGCATCGTTATACAATGTATACAAATCTAGATTGGTTAAATTTAGAGAATAAAAGAACGATAAAATGGACATGTTTGACATACAAAATATTAAAATCAGGAAAGCCTGAGTACTTACTTGATAAATTAATCAAAAGAGAAAATAGCTATAATCTCAGACATAACAACAAAAATCTTTTCTTATCTCAAAAGATTAAAAACAAATATGGAACTATGACTTTTTCATACAATGTAAACAAACATTGGCTCTTAATTAAGAAACATAGAAGCATAGAATTTGATGGCAGATAAGGACCGCTTGGCCCACCTAGTCTGCCCATTTTCCTACCTAATGAATAAGCTGCAGATCCTAGTTAACCAACAGCCTACTTCCTTCTACTCCCCACTAGAATTGCCTTATGTCTGTCTCATGCATTCTTAAATTCCCCCACTGTTTTTGACTCCACCACCTCCTCAGGAAGGCCATTCCATGTATCCACAATCCTCTCCATGAAAAAATGCTTCCTCACATTACATCTGAGCCATTCCCCCTCTATCTTCAAATTGTGCCGCCTTATTTTTGCACATCTCTTTTTCTGAAAGATGCTACCCTCTTGGATTTTGTTGATTCCTTTGATGTACTTAAAAGTTTCTATCAAGTCCCTCCACTCTCTCCTCTCCTCAAGGGTATACATATTAAGCTCCTTTAATCTCTCTTCATATGTCTTCCGGTGCAGACCCTGCCCTATTTTAGTCGCCCTCCTCTGGACAACCTCCATCCTGTCTATGTCCTTGCAGAGATGGGGTCTCCAGAACTGGACACAGTATTCCAGATGGGGTCTCACCAACTGTCTATACAGAGGAATAACAACTTCTTGTTTTCTACTAGTGATGCCTCTCCCTATGCATCCCACTATCCCACCAGCCCTCCTTACTCTCTTCTCACATTGCTTGCCCACCTTAAGGTCATCTGATATGACTATCCCCAGGTCCCTTTCCATTTTTGTTGGTGTCAATATCTCGCCCCACCCATTGTGTACTCTTCCCCTGGGTTTTTGTTTCCCAGGTGCATTACTTTGCACTTCTTTGCATTGAATCTAAGCTGCCATACATTTGACCATTCCTCCAACCTTGCCAAGTCCCTTTGAATCCTTTCCACCCCACCTGCTGTATCTACTGTGTTGCAGATCTTTGTGTCATCTGCAAAGAGACATGCTTTTCCTTCCAGTCCCTCTGCAATGTCACTTATAAAGACATTAAAGAGGACTGGTCCCAGTACTGAACCCTGTGGTACCCCACTAGTAACCCCCTTTCTTCAGAGTGAATTCCGTTTACTACTACCACCCTCTGTATCCTGTTGTCCAGCCAATTCTTTACCCTGGCTACCACTTTGGGACCCACTCCAAGGCTGGCTAACTTGTATATTAATCTTTTGCATGGTACTGTGTCAAATGCCTTGCTAAAGTCTAGGTAGGCCATGTCCACAGCCCCTCCCTGGTTTACTACATTGATCAACCAGTCAAAGAAATCTATTTGTCTGACATGACCTTCCTGCTGTGAATTCATGCTGCCAAGAACTATGATGATGCACTAGGGATGCATCCAAACATTTTTCGAGGATATGTTAAAAAGGATCTAAAATCAGATTATTCCTGTTATCAGACTAGTTTATAGGTGTGAGTGTCTGAAACCATCTAGCCCAAGTTTATTGTTATTATAAGCTTGGAAAACCCTGTACTGCTGTAGTACAGGGACCGAGTCACCTGCAAGATCTCCTGCATCCTTACTGCCCCCTCTGACCACTCCGTTTGGCCAACAAGGAATTGCTGGGGATTCCCAGGGTAGAGTTAAAAACTTCTGGATTGCAGGCATTTTCATTTGTAGCCCCAACCCTGTAGAATTCTCTGCCTTGTTGGATACGAGAGTACCTAACAGTGGAGAGCTTCAAAACTGCTTTACAAACATATTTATTTGGACTCGGCTTTGGAGATGTTCCTTAATTTTTGTTGGATCATTGTAGCTATGTTTTATATATATCTATATCTATATATATATATATATATATATATATATATATATATATGTATATATATATTGATGGATGTATGATTTTAGAAATTTATTGTTTTAATTGTTATTTTGTGGGTTGTACAGCACTTTGATACTCTGTGAATAATGCTTGATAAATAAAGGTATTATTATTATTATTATTACATATAGACTAGTAGCATGGTGGCATATGCTTTTTTAATCACAGTAAACAGCTCTGTCCTATATTGAATGAGTGTTTAAATATTTATGTTTTTCTTTTCCTTAGTTTGCTTTTAAACTATATAACTGTACTCTGTTAGTGAAACTGTGAAACATTACTCCGTTGTAATTTAAATCACGTAAACAGGAACACTTTGAAAACAGGACTTTGGTCCTAATGGTTGTATTTCCATCTTCCTGTACAAAAATAAAGATTTTAACTAACTAACTAAACAGGTCAACAAAATACTTAGACCTAGAAAGTCAATGATTAAGGAAAGGCTCTATCAAGTACCACTACACATGGCACTCCATGACATGCCACTCGTGCATATTGGGCTCCTTCCTCAGAAAGCAGTGCCTCTGATGAAGAACAGGGGCAGAATTCACAAAGCTTTGCCTGTGCGCAAAACCTGCTTGCACAGGCAAACAGGGCTTTGTGAATAGCTGGTATTCACAAAGCCCAGTTAGCCCCCGCAAACTGGGATTGCACCCGGGCAATGTGGGAAGGGGGTGGCAATGCAAATGGAGTAGGAGGGACCTGCATATCCCGCTATCCATTCTGAAGCATTTGCTCTACACAATGGCCTTTCGCAAAGCCCATTGTGTGGAGCAAATTACTGCGCAGAAAAAGCTGGCGGTACTTTTTGCAAACCCTAGAGGGTTGCGGAGATACTGCAGCCCCCTCTCCAGTCTCTGATCCCCATTAAAGTAAACATGAAAAACCCATTTCCATAGTATAGTGTTTCCTCCCGCCGCCCTGGTCCCTGATCCTGATAAATTAAATTAAAATAAAAAAAAGTTCCCATAGTGAAGTGGTCTCACCCCCCTCCCTTGTCCCCGATCCCAGTATAAGAAAAATTGTTATTCCTCTTCCCATAGTGTCAGTGGTCCCTCCTCCTTCCCTGGTCCCTGATCCCGATCCCGGTATAAGAAAAATATTTATTCCCCTTTTCCATAGCATAGTGGTCCCTCCCACCTCCTCAGTCTCCAATCCCAGTATAAGAAAAATATTTATTTCCCTTTTCCATAGCATAGTGGTCCCCCCCTCCCCGGTCCTCAATCCCATCATACTGAAAAAAAAAACCTGCCCATTTCCATAGTGCAGTGGTTCCCCCAATCCCCCACCTGCTCTGGTAATGTCACTCACCCGCCTCTAACCCGGTCCGCCCATAGCAAGCAGCACAGCCCTCCTCACATCTCCATGGCTGCCTACTGACTAAATTATGAATGACAGATACTGTATCCACTGCAAGCCCATTGGTTGACACCGTCAACCAATCGGCTTGCTGTGTGTACTGTAAGCTGTCATTCACAAAGTTGTGGGGCTTGAGCTGCTGGGGGATGGGCGCACACACCAGATACTACTGCCATGAAAATGAGCCCATAATGGGTATGTTAATAACCTTTAACACCTTGCATGCCCAATGGGTTCATTTGCATGGCTGTCTCCGTGAATGAGACCTATGTGCCGGAGCGATAGCGACTGCTGGCCATTTAGTGGCTGGCTGTGAGGGCAGCACTGCTATGTCTTCTGCTGCTTTGACCGGGATAGCACTGCCTCCACCGGCTCCCTATTCATAGTCGGATAGCCCATGGTGAATAGCACAGCTGCTCACCAGCACAATCAGGGAGTGCAGCACACACTTTTGTACTCCTGTTGCACAATCTTTGTGAATCCTGCCCTAGGTTATAAATGTACAAGAACGAGGTCATGATCACGATATAACACAGTTACACTCTTCCAAAGGTGATGAATCAGAATGTGATACTGATGAGGTAGAGGATGACACCTGGATTCCCCCACCAAAAAGGAAAAAACACACATAGCAAACACCACCACTAGCTACAGCCAGTAGTGAAAAAAAATCAATAATTATGGTAGCTCTTCTGGGGACATCCACAGTGTGCATGAATCAGGGTCAGGAACAACTGCCACTAAACTGCTGCAGTTCCTGGCATGACAACAAAACGTCTCACCTCAGTTGTGTAGAGCTATTTTCATGTAAGTCCCAAAAATGAATGTGTTTCTGCCTGTCTGCACCTTTTGTCATCGGGAAGTTAACAGGGAGAAAGTGAGGGGCCAGTTCAGAACAACATCACTGAAAAGGCATTTGCAAAGAGAACATCCAACCATTCAGATGGGCAGCAACCCAGAGCAAGGGACAAATACCTGTGATGAAAATATCCTACAGACAATAGTGATGGTGAAGAGACTGAGAGGGCAGAAGAAAACATGTTCAACTTCATTGACAAAAGTATTTGGACAAGCTACAGCTTCACCACTGCAATCCCTTGGGTTTTGCCCCACTGCATGAACTAAATAGTAGGCCATTACTGCAATGCTTGAACAAAAAAGTGCATACAGTAGATCACATAAAGTCATGTTAAAAATTAATTGGGTAATAACTGAATTTATTGCCAAGGACCTGCAGCCATTTTCTGTGATGGAGAATGACAGTTTTAGAGCCCTTTTAAAATATTTTGCTCCACGTTACAACATACCAAGCCGTAAATATTTTGTGACTGTGGCTGTTCTCAAAATGTACAAAGTGAAAAAGTGAAATAAAATTGGCTCATCAAGACAGTGAAAGTGGTTCTGTGCAGCTGACCACAGACATGAGGATGAGTTCTCAAACCACTTATTATATATGCATCATAGTGCATCGGGTGTCACAATCATCTTCAAACACTACCACAAGCAGCAGTGTACAGGAAGGAAGACAAAGAATGGCAGAGCTTTGTATTAGCATGCTTGGTAAACATCACACTGCTGACAATATATTGGAAGAGTAGTGTGACAAAATTTCTGTGTGGTTAGAGCCTCTGGGACTCATTACTGCATTTGCGATTTCAGACAATGGTGCCAATATTGTTAGTGCATTGAAATGTGGTAGTTTTACTCGCATTCCATGCTTTGCACACCCATTAATTCTGTTAGTACAAATTTTCTTTTCCAGTGACAACAGTATTGTAACACTGATGGAAGTTGCAAAGAAAATCGGTGGCCATTTTAGTCACTCTGTAAAATCACATGGTATCTTGGCTGACCTCTAGAAAGAAAAATGGCTTGCCAATACAACAACTAATACAAGATGTTCCGACAAGGTGGAACTCAACATTTTACATGTGTGAGAGACTTCTCACACAAAAGAAGGCAGTCCATGAATATACCATAGAGCACAACTGATCCATGATGACGGCAAGACAACCCTGACCGCAACGTCCACTACAGTGCTGGGAACCCATCAACAACCCCGACCTCGACAAGACCCCAAACTTACCAGTAACATCCCAACAGTCAATGTAGGGGGGGCTGCGTTCCCCCATGCACCCCCTACTAAATATATCTAACTTCACATCACACAGACAATGGAGTTAGATATTTACCCACCCATCACCGTACAGTGTCTCGGAGCAAAACCCATGTTGCTGCTGATTTAGGCATAGTGGGGGTTTTGCTATGGGGGATTTGCTGTCCAGGTGTCACGGTAGTGGTGGCACACTGAGCACAACATAACAGACGGTGTTGGGCTGAATTCATTCTAGTGGGGCCTCATGGAGCATCTTACTTTGCTCTTGATTCCCTTTAAGGAAGCAATTCAACAGATTAGCAAAGAAAATACAACTCTAAGCAGGGTTACTCCCATCATAAATTTATTGAACAAGGAACTCAGGAGTCAACATATAGGTTTTGAACAAAAAGAAAACAAATCTGATGTATCCCTCATGGACCAACTGATACAGTGATTCCAAAATTACTGAAGAAGTCTCAATATTCTTCTTTCTACTTTTCTTGAACCTCAGTTTAGGTTGCAACAGCTGCCTCCTTCAGATCTCGGTGACTCTTATCTCATATACAAAAACATGTTGATTTCAGCAATTGCACAGGAAAAGGATGAGACTGTATTTGAAAATACAAGTGAATCGCGTGATGTGGATGCTACACCTGATGGTACAACATCTATTGGTGGTGAAAGCAATCTTTTCCACTTAGTGCCACCATGTACTCCTTCATCAACATTGGGTAGTCCTGCACAAAACCCTGTTTCATGGCCCTTGAAAAAGGCATGTCATTCTGAAAAGCACACAGATGACTTACACTTTTTGGTCAAAACAAAAAGAGGAGGATGCTCTGGGCTATGGCAATTCCGACAGAGGGAGTGAGTGAATGTCTAATTCTATAAGCCAGTCCAATCTTAGAGTTGACTGCTTTACAGACAGTGGATATATGAAGGGCAAAGTCTAGGGGTCTAGGATAACACCCAGATATTTGAAGGAGAGGATGTTTTCAAGACGGGATCCATCAGGGCAGGAGATAGTTAGCTGGTCAAGGCATTTCCTTAGCCTGGGGGCAGACCCAAATAGCGTTGCTTGGGTTTTACTGGTGTTGAATACAAGTTTGTTCCCTGAGATCCAGTTTTGGATATGACAAAAGTCAGAGAAGAGGGTAGAGTTTAGGGTGGCATTGTCCTTGGCACTTTTGTAGAGGACAAGGTGTTCTGCACAGAGAAGAGATGAAGAGTGGGGGGGGGGGCATGGTGTGAGATGTCATTGATAAAAACAGAAAAGAGGAGAGGGCCAAGGACAGAACCCTGGGGTACACTGATGTTGATTGTAGAGAGCTCTGAATTTGGACAGCAGTACTTGACATATTGTTGCTTGTCCAAGAGGTAACTGTTATGCCAGGCAATAATCTCAGGAGAGAAGCCAAGGGATGGTAACAGTATAAAATACACAGCACAGAGTGATTTGACATAGCCCTGGAAGCTCAAAGACAGAAGTCTCAGATGCTTGTCCTGGACTTTAGGAAGGCAGACTTCAGAAAGATGGCAGTCACATGCAAGCAAAGGAGTAGAGCTCACAGAAGTGTGAGGCAGAAGAAACAACCAACCTTGTTACTGCTAGAGATGTGCAAAATTGCTGAAATCCACTCCACACAATAGCTTGCTGATTTCGGCAAATTCGCTTTGCCAATGACTGCAATTCATGTAGTTATTCACTCAGTGAATTCACAAAATTTGTATGGCAAATCTATGGGAATTGCTGATTCATTGATAAGTAGGGAATTTACATAGTTTGCCGTGTACATTTGTGCAATTTTCCAGTGAAAAACCACAGTTGTCTCAGTCTCTGAGAAAAAACTACCCCACCCACTGTGATGTAATACTGCACTACCTAGCACCTCACAAAAATGATGTAGTTATAAATACCCCCCTCCTATTCCCCACTGGTACCCTCCCCCCTCCTCCCCCCTGCCCTGGTGAATGTCAATTCAAATAGTACTACCTGTATGCAAGCAAGCACATGACATAAGTGGAATGCACCCTTTCTCCCTCCCATGCACCAAACACACTCTCCCCATCTACCCCAACCTCAGTCCCACCATTAGGTCCATTAGTGATCATAACACCCCCTACCTGACCCTTCTCTGGCCCCCACAACCCTTCTCCACCCACCAGCACCCAAAACAAATGCACCCTATAATAAAGAAGATGGTCCCTCAATGCAGAGTGTCTGCCTTGTTCAGTGTCCAGTCAGTAATGGCATTGGTGCATGAATGAATGTTGACATCTTTGCTGCTAGTAAACTGTGATTGGCTGAATTTTCTTTTGGGTGTCCCACATATGACCTGCAAATACTAGACTGGTAGGAACCAGGCAGTTTGGATAGACTGTCGGTCTGTTTCTGTCTGTTAATGTATCTGTTTCTATGTTTCTATCCTGGGTAAATACATTTTAAAATAAAATAAAAGATGAAAGACTATTGACACAAAGTAAGAGAATGTGGTGCTTACAAAATAAAATCCTAGATACTGAAACTCTGAGGATGTTAGACGTGTACTGTCCCCAATGAAATAAGGAATGTGTATGAATAGGAATGAGTCAGAGATGAAAATATTGCTGTTCTCAAATCTGAAAATGAAGAATGGTGGGGTGAAAAGAGGGCATAGCAGGAAATAAACACATAATTATACCTATTAGGTTTCATTTTCAAGTATTTAACATTTATTAGATAAGATAAAAAGGGTAAGCGTGACACTTAATATACCTTCATTGTGATAGCCACTGGAAAAGCATGCACAGGATTTCAGGATATTGAATTGCTTCTGCATAAGACTTGAAAGCTTAAATGCTTTTCTTAAGGTTCTGATATTGCAGTAATATGTTGAGCAATGGCTCATTGTTATCCAGTGATTAACGTTGTTTGTTGGGAGCAGCAGACAGCTAAGTATTTAATTCCAGTTTTGCACATTTCGTGTTTCATAAGCAATGCTCAGTACAAAATAGCTGTTTCATATTGAGCTGAATAGCTATGTTGGTGACTTACTGGTCATATCGAGCCAAACATGTACAGAACCACTCTCCACTACCTGCGCATCAACCTTCTGCTCCAGGATCCTATGAAGACAAATTAGTAGCTGCTGAGTGCACGGTGTATAGAAGCATAGGGGATCACACACAGAGGTAGCCTCCTGAAATTAGACATGAGGTAAACTAGAGGAATCATGGAACAGTGATAAAGTAGCATTTACCTAAGAATCAAGCTTTGTGTATAATTCACTCCAAATCCTATTACAGCCCAGTACGCCCCATCCTGAGCCCCAGCAACAGCAGCTGATTGGTTTAAATGAATCTGCAAGGAACAAAAATATTCAAAAAAAGTTACAAATTAAAGCAGGGAAGCACTGTAAGGTTTACGAACACGTATAAATCAATGCACTTATGCTTGCAGTGCAGTTGCTCTCTGCATCTTGCAGGGGCAGGATTTGCATTCTAGGCTGGCGCCATTTAGGTTGGAATTTGACATGATATGCATCTGTGGTACTTTTCTGTTACCATGTCATACCATGCTGTGGAACATCTGGATACACAGATCCATAGATGTTTACAGACAGAAAATGACTCAAGATCTATCCAGTCTGCCCAATTTCTACCTAGGCCCTCACCAGTCTACAACTGGTTAGGCCTCCAGCAGATTAATCATCCTCTAGTTCAGCTTGGACTAACCTTCCCTCCAAATTAGCTTTACCGATCCACCAATCATTCTCAACAGTCTCATGTGTCTCTCCCATTGACTCATAAAACTGGTTCCTGACTTGATGGAGACCAGCTCCTCTGGCAGATGATTCCACTTTTCCTCCACCCTCTCCATGAAGATGTACTTCCTCATGTTCCTTCTAAATTCCCCCTACCAGCTTCCCCCCCTTGCCAGCTTATAGCTGTGGCCCCCTGTAATGGACAATGTACTAGGCTTAAACAGTTATTACCACCCTATTCATGTACTTCAGGTACTTGAAGGTTTCATTCGAGTCTACCCTCTCAGTCAGCCTCCAGCAAATACACATCAGGGTTGGCCAGTCCTTCCTCATAATTCCTCCCCTGCTAGCTGTGAATTGTTTTATTTGTCCTCTGGATTGACTCCAGGCTGCCCTTTTTCCTTTTTTTCAGGTAAGGGTTCCAGAATCATACCCAGTATTCCAGATGCGGCCTCACCAAAGATCTGTACAGGGGGACAGCATGTAAATTATGTCTGTAATTTATATTTGGTCACCCATGAAATCAGGCAGCATTGTTCATGGATTTGCCAGATTTTAAATTGATAAATCAAACCAACCCATGTAGGTATGAATGGATAATAAATTGTTTTTCACTTTACATGCCTTTTGAGCCTTACTTTTTTACATGTGCCAAGCAGTTGGGGTCATTTGCTAGGCGTTGTCTGGTTTTGCACATTCTAGAGTAATGCATATTTTCAAGCTATGTCAAAAAATAATCTGTCTGTGTCCACACCACCTGCTGTACAAAAAATGATCCCTCACATACTATAACCAGAATAATAGATAGGGGACTGTGTTACAAGGCTATCATACCATCAAGAGTTCTGGGGACACATGAACCTCGAGATTATATTTTAGCCAAGCAATCACAGTCCCCTATTTGTTATTCCTTGTAATATATGGATTAGAAAATATTTAATTAAATTAAGCCCATCCAGGTGCTTTAAACGTAGCCACAATGCGACTTTCATTGGTGGCTCCCGCTGCCTCCTGCTGCACTGCCCACCCTTGGACCTACATATAAAGCCATGTGGGGTATTTTAACATGGCAGCAGCTTTACTGAATGATGTTTTTGTCTTACTGAACCATTTTAAGATCAGTGGATCTGTCAGCTGTGGCAATGACCGGCTTTTGTTGTACACAACTTGTTATAGTAAAAGCTGGCACGCAGGCAGCTGTGAAGGGTGTGCCTGTGGTGCAAGGAAGCAGCATTCTCATGCCATTGTGTTAGGAAATCCATCAATAGTATTATGGGATCTCATAATACTATTGATGAATATCGAATGATAGTATTATAGGATTTTGTGCTATCGATGGATTTAATTGATGGTATTATGTGGAAAAATGGTATGGCTTTCAATAGGATTATTATGGCTATCCATATATTACAATTTGAATATTACTACAATTGATCTGTCGTGACTGTTTAATCTACAAGAGAGATCTTAATTCTTGGCTACTTTTTAGTTTTGACAAATATGCTGGAAAAAGTATGTTGCAGGTGGTACATTTTATTGAAGTAACAAAACTGTTTTTGAGATTAGCGTTCGAGATTTTAACTTTCTTTATTAGATCAGATTTTTGACAGAAGAAAACAAAGTGGCACTATTTACACCTCACCATACCAGTCATCACACTTGACTCAAAAGTATGTGAATTCTGATTCAGATCTGTTCACCCCTCCCCACCCCAACCAGCATAAAATACTCTACATTTATGACCTGGTGAATGCTGTATATCCAGATGCCAGAGAAGCCGTTGACTGAGGGAGAAGTTTCCAGTTTCATTGTTTACTACAGCCACAGGCAGGTGTTTAGGGTCTCCTCCAATACACAGGCATATCAGAGTGATCTGTACAACTGGCAGAAGGAACTGAAAACAAAGAAACCTAGGAACCCAGAAAGAAAATAGTCACATGGGGAAAGAAATGTATCAGGAAATTGCACTTATAAAAAATACTTTTACAAATCATCTTTTGATAGATTTTACCAACATTTTCTCTAGGTGTATGAAATTATTTTGTCAGAAAATGTTATGTGAGAATGTGTTCTGTTATTGCAACTGCACCCTGTTTGGTTGACCCCTACTTTGTATTCTGGTTTTTGCAGCTGCTACTTGGGTGGCTACAACATTATGTTCTAGCCATAGCAGCTGCTCCCTAACTGTGTGGCCCCTACATTGTATCTTGACTAATGCAGCTGCTCCCTGACTGTGTGGCCCCTACATTGTATCTTGACTACTGCAGCTGCTCCCTAATTGTGTGGCCCCTACATTGTATCTTGACTACTGCAGCTGCTTCCTATCTAGATGACCCCTACTTTGTTTTCTGGAAATTGGAGCTGCTCTCTATCAACATGGCCTCAACACTGTGCTCTGGTACTTCAACTGCTGTCTAACTGGGTGGCTTCTACATTGTATCCTGACTGCTTGTATAACTTTAGCTACCTGAGGAGCTACTAGGCTTCCCCCTAGCCCCCCTTGGCATGGCTCTAAAAAGGTTATCCCTAGCAATCCTACATATTGCCTTCTCTGACTACAATGACTGATTAGTTGCTTCCTTGCTGCTCTGTGCAATGTGAAATATGGTGTGAGCTCCTGATCCCCCTCCTTACTACCTACTCTTGATACTGGCATAGACATAGAAACATAGACTTTGATGGCAGATAAGGACCGCTTGGCCCACCTAGTCTGCCCATTTCCCTACCTACAGGATAGGCCGCAGATCCTAGTTAACCAACAGCCTATTTCTTCCTACCACCCACGAGAATTGCCTTATGTCTGTCCCATGCATTCTTGAATTCTCCCACAGTTTTAGACCCCACAACCTCCTCAGGAAGGCTATTCCATGCATCCACTACCCTCTCTGTGAAAAAATACTTCCTCACATTGCCCCAGAACTGCCCCCCCGCGTTTAAATTGTGTCCCCTTGTTCTTGCATGTCTCTTTTTCTGAAAGATGCTACCCTCTTGGACTTTGTTGATTCCACTGAGGTATTTAAAAGTTTCTAACATGTCCCCCCTCTCCCTTCTTTCCTCAAGGGTATATATATTAAGCTCCTTTAGTCTCTCCTGGTACAGCTTCTCTTGCAGATCCTGCACCATTTCAGTTGCCCTCCTCTGGACTGCCTCTATCCTGTCTATGTCAATACATTCCTGTTAATTTTTTATTTTATATTTTTTAATATTCTTCATTTAAATTAAATTATTGTTTGCCTTGCTTTTTTTAATCTCATATGAATGCATCCTGTATGGATTACATCTAAATGCAGCTTTTATAAGCTCTACTTTTACGCAAGGTGAGTCATCTTGTAGCCCCAGGTAAAGACCGATGAAACCTTATCCAGGCTAATATTGCTTATGCTCTTACTCTCAGCAGGGTTTATTGAACCTAACCCCGGGAACACCAGCATCAATGTTTCTTCCCTGTGACACCATTTGGACACCATCAAAAGATCTAAAGCTATTATGCATGAATATTAACAGCCTAAGGCCTTAGCTCCATGAGCTCAAAACCTGGGCAAACCTCTGTGCTTTTGATGCGCTAGCTGTCACTGAGACCTGGCTTAAGTCTTTTGTCCTTGAACAATTGAAACTGCTTGGGTACAGTATCTCTAAGAAAGGCAGGGTGGGCAAAAGAAGTGGTGGTGTCCAATTTGATATGAAATCCTCCCTAAATGCTAAAGAAATCAGCCTACCATCCCCAGCAAACTCCCCCTGTGAAAGCCTTTTGTCAAACTTCTGCTAGGCAACACAAAGCCACTACTTGATGGCTGCATTTACAACCTTCCCCAAGTTGTCAGAGATGCCTTTACAACACTAACCACAGGCCTAGCCAATAAACCGTGAGGAGAAATGATCTTGCTCAGTGACTTCAGCCTGAACTGGCGGAGAAAGGAGAGTAATGTGCATAAATCTGCCCTAGAAGAGAGGCACTTAAAACAAACTGAAGGACCCACTAGACTAACTAAAAAGACTGGTAACCATTCACTCCTGGATTGTATTCTGGTCCACAAGTCTGATAGGGTAAGAGCTGCTGGAATCCTGACTGCCTCCCTAAGTGGCCATTCCCCCATGCCTATGTACTGTATATGGAAAAACACAAACAAACCCCCCCCCCTTCAAAAGTTGATCCATGACTACTCAAAGCTAGACGAGCCTGTTTTCCTCAACAGCCTTGCTGCAGTATGCTGGGGGGACATGGAACAGTACTCAAGCATAGACATCGCCCTTGACTTCCTCATAAATTGTTTCTTAAGTGTGGTCAACAAATTTGTCCCCTTAGTATAGAGAAAGGTAAAGGCCCTATGCTCAAAGTGGCTAACTGCTGATCTTTGTAATACAATGAAACTCAAGAACAAAGCCTGGGGCCACTTTAAAGCCTCTGGAAATCTGTCTGACTGGCAGAAGTACAGGGTGCTTAGAAATGCTAGCAAAGCTAATCTCAAATGGATGACAGTAACTTATATGAAAAATCTCCAAGAGGGGGACCTCTCAAACTCAAAGTGCTTTAGGTCGCAGATCAATAACCTCTTAAAAGGTCACCCTGGTGTTCCCTCACAAAAAATTATTTAGGATGGGAAGCTTTTCTGTGATCCTACATCATCTGTGGATGCTTTTAACTGATTCTTTTATAGATCTTGACAGATTTAAGGTCTCCATAAAACTGCTGTCACTGAGCCCCCTCCTCTAAGCCCTGCATCCTCCCCACCCCTGACTATCCTCCAGATTTTTCCTTCATTTTTTCTCTAGAAACGATGTGCTTGCCCACCTGAAACTAATATAGTCAGATAACTCAGCTGGCAATGACAATCATAGGTATCACAAGTAAAGTACAGAGTTGCTCAGACTTTTGTCTATTATGCTTGCCTAAGTTAATTTAGTGCACAATCCCAGCCTGATAGTGTTTATCCAGTCTATTTTTAAATGTCAGTGTGGTACTACTGCCCACCACCTCCAACGGAAGTCTGTTCCATTCATAGACCACTCTCTGATTTAACCAGTTCTTAGTTACATAGATACATAGATACATAGACAGTGTCGGCAGAAAGGGCCTATGGCCCACCCAGTCTGCCCATTTGAGCTTGTAAGTTCAGTTTGTTTTCCTAGAAGTCTGTTGCACCTTACCCCTGACCTCCAGAATTCCTTTGTCTATCCCATGCATTCTTAAATCCCGTGATTGTTTCAGCCCCCACCACTTCCTCTGGCAGGGTGTTCCACTTGTCCACCACCCATTCTGTGAAGAAATTCTTTCTCATGTTTCCTCTGAATCATCCTCCCTCCAACTTCATTCCATGCCCTCTAGTCTTGAAACATCTTTTTCGCTTAAAAATAGTGTTTTCCTGCACCCTGTTCCTCCCTGTAAGATACTTGTATGTCTCTATCATATCCCCTCTCTCCCTCCTCTCCTCCAGGGAGTACATGTTCAGTTCCTTCAACCTGACTTCATAGGACTTGTGATGCAATCCATGCACCATCTTTGTTGCCCTCCTCTGAACCTTCTCTACCCTGTCTATGTCCTTACGTAAGCATGGTCTCCAGAACTGTACACTGTACTCCAGGTGAGGCCTCACTAGTGTCTTGTATAGCGGAATTATGACCTCCTTTCCTGCTAGTAATGCCCTGCCTACATCCCAGCATCCTATTTGCTTTACCTGCTGCCTTGTCACACTGTTTCTCTACCTTGAGGTCATCAGAGATGATAACCCCAAGATCCCTTTCCTGCTTGGCATGCTATATCCTCACCCCCAACTGATATATTGTGCCAGGGTTTTTGTGCCCCATATGCATTATCTTGCACTTTTTGCATTGAATTTCAACTGCCAAACCCCTGACCATTCTTCAAGTTTCTGCAGGTCGCTTCTCATTCTGTCTACACCTCTGGTGTGTCTCTGTTACAGAGCTTTGTGTCATCAGCTAACAGTGAAATTCTGCCTCTAGGTCCCAGCCCATGTCACTGATGAAGATGTTGAATAGGACCGTCCCAGCACTGATCCCTGTGGTACCCCACTGGTCACTCTTCCTCTGTGGAGTGACAGCCATTTACCACCACCTCTGTGTCCTGCCACCCAGCCAGTTACCTACCCACCACACTACTGTCCTGCCCACACCCATATTCCCCAGTTTGTGTAATAGTCTTCTATGTGGCACAGTGTCAAAGGCCTGCTGAAGTCCAGATAGGCCATGTCCACTGCCCTCCTCTGATCCACCTCCCTAGTCACCCAGTCAAAAATTCAAAGAGGTTGGTCTGACATGACCTCCCCTGGTGAAACCTATGCTGTCTTGGGTCCTGTAGTCCATTGACAACCAGATGTTCTGCCAATCTCTCCTTCAGTAGTGCTTCCATGATCTTCCCCCTACCGTGGTGAGGCTGACTGGTCTGTAGTTCCTTGCTTCCTCTTTGTTCCCACTTTTGTATAAGGGACTACATCTGCTGTCCTCCAGTCTTTGGGTACCTCCCTGTTTCCAGTGATTGGCTAAACAGGATAGCCAGAGGTTCAGCCACCACCTCTCTTAGTTCTTTAAGGACCCTGGGTGCACCCCATCTGGCCCCATTGCTTTATCAACTCTTATTACTTCCAGTTCCTTCAGGACCCTTTTCTGTAAAGGGACTGTGTCCATTTCTGCACCATTCTCATCCCTTGTACTCCTTCAGACCCATTACCCTCCTCTTCCTCAGTAAAGACTGAGCAGAAATACCTGTTCAGTATGTCAGCTTTACTGTTGTCATCCTCCACGCGGCTCCCATCCTCCCCTTCAGTCTCACTATCCCTCCCTTTGTCTTTTCTTTTTCATTATGTACCTGTAAAGGTTTGTCCCTCTACCCACTGATTTTGCAATGTGTTCTTCTGTCTGAGCTTTGGCTTCCCTTACTGACCTCCCTGCCTCCCTTGCTTCTCCTGGTACTTCTCCCTATCCCCTTCTGCCTGTGTCTTTTTGTATTGCCTGAATGCAATCTGTTTGACTTTCACTTTCTTTGCTACCTCTTTGGAAAACCATAATACATAGATACATAGACAGTGTCGGCAGATAAGGGGCTATGGCCCACCCAGTCTGCCCATTTAAGTTTGTAAGTTCAGTTTATGTTTTCCAGGAAGTCTGTTGCCCCTTACCCCTGACCTCCAGAATTCCTTTATGTCTATCCCATGCATTCTTAAATCCCGTGATTGTTTCAGCCCCCACCACTAAAATTATAATTATAACCATTAAATTATAATTATAATTATAATTATAACCATTAAAATTAAAACTATAATGGTCACCTCTTCCTTTTCCTCTTGCTAACCTGCTTAATACATAATTCTCTTGTTCTTGTAATCCCCATTTTAAATACTGCCCACTGTTCCTCAACCCCTGATTCCTGTCCCATTCCCCTTAATGCCTCTTTCAAGTATCTCCCCATTTTCGCAAAGTCTGCCCCTAAAATCCAGGATACGTGTTTTTGTGTGGTTTGGTTCTGCTCTTTCTGTGATTTCAAACCACAATGACTGGTGGTCACTGTTCCCAGGTGCTCCCCCACTGTTACCCCCATCACACTGTCCCTGTTTGTGAGCACAAGGTCCAGTATTGCCTTCTGCCGAGTTGGTTCCATGACCAGTTGCTTGAGGAAGGCACCCTGAAGGGAGTCCAGGATAAATCTGCTCCTAGTTGATGCTGCTGCTGGGATGCTCCAGTCCACGTCTGGAATATTGAAGTCTCCAACCAGTACTACCTCACCCTTCTCTGCCATCCTTTGGATGGCTAGCATCAGCTCCCTATCTGTTTCTTCCTCCTGGGCTGGTGGTCTATAGACCACACCTGTGCGGATGGCTGTCCCCATTTTCCTTTCCAGCTTAACCCACAGTATCTCTCCCCCCATTTTTCCCCCATAGTTCTCACTAGTCTGGTGGCTCTGGCCTTTAGCTGTAGGGGATGTGAATGAATATTATATACATTTTTGCTGGCTTCCAACCCAGTGTCCCCAGTGTCCCATAAGTCATGATCTGTCCAGCTTTATGTATCAGACACATGTCACCTTGTTTCCTTCTATAATATTCGTAAGTATAAAGCTGCCAGAAATGAGTGCATGTGGGTAGTTAGGAGCGCCAAAAGCAAATACTTCAAGGAAGCTCTCTTCAACTCCTGGGGTGATGGAAAACATTTTTGGAGTAACTTGAAAGACCTTACAGGCAAGGATCCTAAGTCACCACCCACCATGCTCAACATAAATGGAACACCAACATCTGACCTGTACACAATCTCCAACACCTTTAACAATGCATTCTCCAACTTGGATAGTGTCCTCCCTTCTAATTTCTTTGATGCCCCCTCTGGTAGTAACCCTCCTGCAACTACTCCTGTCCTACACCCTGCTCCACAATTCTTCTTCAAGGAGATCCCAGTGCATGAAGCCAGAACCTATATTCAGAAGGCCATTCACAACGCCAGCTACAGCGGTGACTCCCTTGACCTGAAGTTGTTAGCACTTGTCCTTGAAGAAGTCCTTGAACCCCTGACAAAGGTCCTCAATCTATCACTAAGGATGTCCCAGTTCCCATCTCGCCGGAAACAGGTGACCATCACACCGGTACACAAAAGAGGAGACAAATCACTGCACTCCAACTACAGACCTATCTCCATCCTCCCTCCCTCCATTGTCTAAGGCCCTGGAGCGCATTGCCTCAGACCAACTAGTCAAGTACCTGGAAAAATATGACATCCAGTGTCCTGAGCAACATGGTTTCTGAAAAGGGTACAGTACCACCACTGCACTATTAGAATTCACGGGCTTCATCCATACCATGCTCGATCAAGGTAACTGTGTAGGGGCAGTATTCATCGACCTTATGAAAGCCTTTGATACTGTGAACCACCCACTCCTACTCAAGCAATTATCAAACATTGGGCTCTCCAATGAAGCGCTGCTCTGGTTTTCAAGCTACCTTGGGGAGAGGGTCCAGTGGGTTAGGATTTCCGGTGTCACCTCGGAAGAAAAGCCAGTCCTTTCATGGGTCCCACAGGGGTCCATCTTGGGGCCACTACTCTTCAGCCTCTTCCTCAACGACCTTCGCATTGTCTGCCACCAGAAATTACTGCTCTACGCCAACGACGCAGTCATGTTCACCAACCACCAAAATGCAGAGCTCCTTGAGAAACAATTACAGCTTGAATTCATGCGCATTGAAGAATGGTTCAACTCACACAAACTGGTCATAAACTACAGCAAAACAAAGGTTATGACCTTCTACAATGCCAGGAGCAAGTACAAATCCTGTGACCTCACCATTCAAAACCAAACAGGGACCTTACTTGAACACGTTCCTGATTTTAAATACCTAGGTGTCACATTGGACAGCTCACTCTCCTACCATCGGCACATAGATTCTGTCGCCAAAGCCACCAACATCTGTATAGGCCTGCTCTACAGGCACAAACACTGCATGACTCCTGACACTCTCCAGTTGGCTATCAACAGCTCTGTCACCTCCATCATCAATTATGGGCTAGCAATTTATGGCTCTGCCTCCGCCTCTGCCCTCTGCAGAATTACAGTTGCACTCAACAAAGCATGCAGGCTGCTAACTGGGGCTGACTGACTTACACACACTTGTGACCTGTACACTCGGGCAGGGTGGCTTCCTCTCATCAGCGGATACAGTATCAAACCTGCCTCTTAGCCAAAAGTCCTCCTCTGGTCATGCCCTGGCATTGAAAAGCTCCTCATTGACCACCACAGCACCCAGCAAACTAGAAGTTCACAACTAACCTTCCTTGTCCCCAGATGCTGACTACCATGGGCCAGAGGGCCTTTGCCCACAGAGCACCACAGTGGTACAATACTCTCAACAAAGAAACTCTTACTGCTGCTGCTCTCTTGGCCCTTTAAGAGACAACTCAACTTCATCTCATTTCAACTAGTCGCTGTGACTGCTCTCTCCTAATCAGGGGCCCACCGCTCACTGCCTTCCACTTCAGTCTTGACAGCTACCTCTCCCACCTTGCCCCCTTCTACCTACCTACCCCTTGTCCCCTTCCTTCCTCCCTCCTGGACATTTTCTGACTTTTATCCCTCCCTCCCTCCCTTTAGAGCTCTTACCCTCACCCTCTACCCTCCGACAATGGCCTTCCTGCCTGCATACCCCCTTCCCTCTCACCTGCAGAACTTATTTCTAAGATTGCCCTTGGCTGTTATGTCATGCTATCTAACATTTGGCACATTTTGAATTGCTGGAATTTCCTAAGCCTCAGTCTCTTACTTCTTTTTATTGTGTAACTATGTATTATCATGTTGACCTTTGTATGTATGTATACCCCCATTCCTTTGACGTGGAACCTTTGTAAATGAGCAGTTCCTGCTCAAAGGTATTTGTAATCCTAGATTTCAATTAAAAAAAAATAAATAAATAAAAAATCTAATGAAAAGAGTTTTAATTCCTTAAATCTAGTGTTATAATCTAGTCCTCCCATGTTCTTAATCCCCCTTGTGGCTCTTTTCTGGACCCTCTCTAGCATGGCAGCATACCATTTTTTGTAAGGTGACCAGACCTGGGATCCATACTCTAGGATAGGTCTCACCAGGGATGTACAAGGGTATCATAACGTCCCTGTCCCTAGCAGAAATGTGCCTGAAAATACAGTTTAGAACCGTATTTCCTTTTTGGGTAATACTCCTACAGTGTGTCGAAAATGTCATGTCTCGAGTTACTGATATTCTCAAGTCCCTCTCTTCAGTTGTGATTCTCAGTGGCTGATTGTTTATGTTGTAACTATGACCAGGGCTATTCTTTCCCAAATGCATGACAGTGCATTTACCTAAATCCAACAGTAATTTGTATTTTGTGGTCCATTCATATGAGAAGTCCAGAGCATTTTGAAGTTGAGTTTCGCCTTTATTTTCATTTATTATTCCCCCCAACCTGCAGTCATCTGCGAATTTGGATAACCAAATGTTCTCAGATTGGTATTGAAGTGATGCAACATACAGATTGAACAAGCATGGGACCAGGACTGAGCCCCGTGGCACACCACCCGTCAACTTTGCCCAATCAGAGAAGACCCCATTTATACTGACTTTCTGCTTTCTGTTAGTCAGCCAGTCTTTCACCCAATTTATTATGTAATGTTCTATACCCATTCTTTTTAAAGTTGACAGTAATTCTTTGTGGGGCAGTCTGTCGCACACTTTGGAGAAGTCCAGAAATAGCACATCCACTGATTTATTCTCATTCAGCTTCCTCCCCACTTTATCATAGAAGCTCAATATGTTGATTTGACATGACCTCCCTTTTGCAAACTCATGTTGAGATGCGTCTTTTAACTTCTTTAGTTCTGTAAATGCTATTTTATTATCCTTCAGAATACCCTCCAGTATTTTAGAAGAGATTGACATTAAACTCGCTGGATGGTAATTAGATGGGGTCTGATCTAGAGCCTTTTTTATAAAGTGGAATTACTGTTGCTGTCCTCCAGTGTTCCACCACCTCACCGTTATCTATTGATATATAAGTTAGAGGGGAGGCTATCTCTTTACTAAGTTCTTTAAGGACCCTTGGATGAAGACCATCTGGGTCAGTGGATTTATAGATGTCTAATTTTTGGAGTCTGGCCTCCACATCATTGAAATTAATAGTAAATCTGGGGGTGCATTGTTAGCCATAAGGGTATTTTATTT
The DNA here is from genome assembly GCA_016271365.2 of Neoceratodus forsteri. Classification (NCBI taxonomy): domain Eukaryota; kingdom Metazoa; phylum Chordata; order Ceratodontiformes; family Ceratodontidae; genus Neoceratodus; species Neoceratodus forsteri. Next base: position 1,511,168,711 of record CM057450.1, read on the forward strand.
TATCGTTTGTATTGAATACTGATACAAAGTATGCATTTTGTATGTCTGCCATAGTTTTGTTGTCAGAGATTGTTGCTCCTTCTTGGTTTTTTAATGGCTCCACTTTATTTGATGATCCTTTTTTGTTATTTACATAAGAGAAAAAAGCTTTATAATTCCCTTTCACCTTGGATGACGGTTTTCTTTCTTGCTCGATCTTACTTTTTTGATTTTCCTTTTTAGTGTTTTTGCTGTTTTCCTAGAATCTATCCTATTTCTTTTGTGTTGTCCTGACTTCCACTTTTTGTATAATCTGTTTTCTTATTGATGCTTTTTTTTAATATTAGGTGTAAGCCAATGAAGTTTGTTTTTGTTGCTATACTTTAATTTACTTGGTATATTTGACTGTCTTTCCGATTTTAATTGGTTACTAAAGATTTCCCAAATTTCACTTAATGATTTTTGTCCAAAGTCCTGGTACCAGTACCAGTTCTTAATATTTGTTCTTGGTTTATCAAAATTTGCATTGCCAAAATTGAGGGTTGCCATATTTCCTATCAATCTAGAAAATGCTTCCTTGATTATGAACTCGATTTTCTGATGATCACTAGTGCTCAGAGGTATTGTTGTAATGCAATTTGAAATTTAATCCCCCAAGTTAATTAACACAAGGTCCAGTAGATTATGCCCCCTAGTGGCCTCTTTTACTCTTTGTTCCAGACTGATTTGGTCAAATGCATCCAAAAATTCATTTTCTAGCTTGTTTGAACATTCCAGCATCACCCTGTCTATACTGGGTAAGTTGAAATCTCCTACCAGTATTATTCTGTCAGCAGGTTTTAGTGCTCTAATTGTGTCTAACACTGCTAAATTGTCCTCCTTGGTTGCAGATGAAGGCCTACAGATAGCTCCCAGTACAATCCTAAGGACTTTTGTGGGAGTCTAATTTTAGTCATATTTGATCTGGTTCATTCTTACCTATGTTCAATTCCTCTGTCTTTATGCTGTCTGAGATATAGGCTGCTACTCCTCCACCTCTCCTGTATTCTCTAGAGTTTTTGAACAAGGTATACCCTTCTATATTCTCAAGCCTAATTTTCTCAGACTAGCTGCATCTGTTATTGCAACTCCCCTCAATACTCTGTTCAGAATTTCCTTTCTCCAAGGAGCTATTCCTGAAAAATGGAATGTCACCCTGGTGATGCAAGTGCCCAAAAGTGGAGCCCAAGGAGCCAGTGGATAACTAATGGCAATCTCACTCCTCAGTCCCTGGGCAAAAACACAGAAGAGGTTGATCTGCAACCAACTCTAGGAATACTAAGAGGTGTGTGCTGCCCTTAGAGAAAGCCGGCATGGTTTCAGAAAAAAAACATGGCACTGATACAGCCCTGGTGCAGTGTACCACAGATATGCTTAATGCCATGGACTCTGGGTTAGCAATCAGTGCTGTATGCCTTGCCCTAACCAAAGCCTTCGATCTGGTGAACCATGAGCTCCTACTAGCTAAGTTGCAGTATATAGGCCTCAATAGCCTTGCCTTCCTCTGGTTGAATTATTACCTTTCAAATCAAAAGCAAATGGTCAAGTGACAGGGCAGTATATCCTCACTTAGACCCACAACAGATGGGGTTCCCCAGGGGTCCATTCTAGACTCCCTGCTCTTCTCTTTGTTTGTAAATGACATGTCTAATAACTGTGGTGAGTCTAAATGTCAATTGTATGCAATCAATGCTGTTCTATTCAGAAGTCACTTTGATATTACCCAGATTAATTCCATCCTTGGTAATGGTGTTCAGCAACTAAAAGCATGGCTTCTCATGAATAAGCTAATATTAAGCACAAAGAAAACCAAAGCCATGCTATTTGGTCACAGGCACTTGGGTGCTGAGAGGCAAAACCTTCTTAATCTGAGTACTACTAGTCGTTCGCAGCTCAAGGTTGTGATATTGTTCACTATTACATTGCCTTGATCTAGTTGCTTATCATAGATTTTTGGTGCACGTTTCCTCTGTGCTGCTAATGTCACTGTCTTTTCACTGCTTTTTTATCACCTGGTGAATAAGAAATGTATATTTCACCTTCTACATTATTATGCACGGTAACCTTAACTTTGGGAGGATAAAAACAGGTCACCTAGCAGGGACATTATACCTTGAAAAGCCCCTGTACACATCAAACATCAGTCAAACTGCACTGCTACTGCCTTCCTAGCCTTTTTGGAATAAAGTCTTTGTTATCCTGAAACAAGTCTGGTGTTTATCTGGTGGAGTTGTTTGGTACATGTACCCTGCTTTTCCCTTTGTTCTGTGAGTATCTCGCCAGTGACTCTGCTACATGGGACCAGTGGCCACCTTCTGCCTTTTTACTTTTATTTTTTGTGGTGTGCACAGTCCTATAGTCTCTCATTATTTACTGTGTAGAATGTCTACAAGTCCGATACCAGGCAATAGCAATGGCATTGTGGGTATACACACACCAGTAACTTTGTGGATTCCTTGTTTTTCAAGGAAGGGGACCAAAATCCCCTCCTTGTTGACATCCAAGTGCCAGGTGTCAGTACAACTACAGAACACACTACTACTATTGAAAGTCAGCTGATTAGTATTAAGGATGCCTTTACACTGTTAGAGCACATATTGCTCAAAGCACACCACCTTTGCTGGCAGCACATCACCCTTGAGGTGTACCTAAGTGTGAACCAGGTATCAAGGGGATTAAGGTAGTAAAACAATCAGCATTAGCACTGACAGAGAACCATTCTTTAGAGGTTGGCAAATCCACCTTTTGGAATCCTCAGCAGGCTTGATTAAACTCATTCTCAAAGATGCTGCCCTCATTTAAAAAGAAGTTAAACAAGAGATCGTTCTGAGGGAGAATGCTTTAAAACAGGTTGAGCTATTTGCAGAATGCAATGACTATCGGATTCAACTGCAGAACACCATTAGGGATTATGATTCCAGAATTAAAAAAGTAAAACAAAGGAAGTTTGAGTGTAACAGATTGCAATCTCTGGATGGGCGCATCTTTGATTGGAGGAGGCGCAATATGCAACCCATACACTCTATTTTGAAAAAAAATCTAATTCTAACAGCCATCCTCCCCAGGACACATACACTAGTGGCTCTGATTCGGACTCTGCTGCCCAGATTGTTTTTTAAGATGGGGACAGTCAGGAGGACTTCTAATTTTTATTTATTTAGCTTTTGTTGACCGGGTAAGTGCACTAGACAAATCCTGCCTATTTTCAGGCACGACCCGGGGGAGGGGGGATACAGATGAATGCCAACTGACCTTGAACCAGATTAAGCTGTTGGTGGTATTTTTAGTGAATGAGGGAAATTTGGCCAGGACACCGGGGCAGTTCCCCTACTGGCTGCTTGGTTGCCGCCAGTAGGACACTGTGCTGACGTCACGCTGCGGGATGGCAGCAGTTAGGCAGAGCATGTTGGAGTCGGAGGTCGACCTGAGCACTACTAACGATATGGAGACTATTGTAGATGCACAGAGCTTACCTTGAAGCACTTTTGAAGGATTCTTGCTTGGAAACAGCACCGGAGGTTCACCTGAGCATTCTGGAGGTGGCTGGCGATATTCCAGCGAGCGGGAGTGACCTGGGAGACGGTACAATGGAGACCCCCATAATCAGTTCGTCAGTGCCCTGCAACAAAGTCTTAGGAGGTGGAGCTGTTTCGAAAACACACAGGGCGGAACTAAGCGCTACCAGAAAATACAGTGACAGGGGCGAATTTGGAAGCGGACCACGGGTGTCATCGTTAATGCGTCAAGGTACTAAAAGAAAAGGCCCCTACAGGAAGCTTCCATGGACTGGTCGGAGGATACTGCTTTGTCAGCAGCAGGATGGCGGAAAACAGACACCGGACAGTGGATTCCTGATTCTGCATGGACAGATTTTTCAATTGACTCATCAGGAGATATGCATGCCACCGATTCCACTTTACTGGGCCCAGGTACTAGTGACACATATCTTAAAAGAGCTGTATTCACTGAGGGTGGGAGGGTGTTTTGGTTTCTTTGAAACCAGCCACCTCCTTTACTGTTTCTGGGGTTGAGTGACAGTTGAACAGCCATTGCAGGCAGGGGTTCAGATACTCATGATAGACCTCCAATGTCAGAATTATTTAAAATAAATTAGAACAAGCCCCAGACGTAATGCAGTTAGAATTAGATACAAGGGTGGTCTTACCATAGCATCCGACTAGGTACTATGTATTTAAACAACTGTTACAGTTTTCTATGGGATTTTCTGCTGCAGACTTATATGCATTGATACATGTTTCAGGTGAGGATTCCTTTGATATCAGTTTTCAGTCCCACGCTTTGTTAGATAAATTTTGGGATAAGTATACTACCCTTAAATCTACTCCGATATGGACTCTTTTTGTTATACCCCTACTAAACCCCAAATCCGTTATGTGACCATTATGTTTCAAATGAGGGGTTAATGTTAGTGATATTTATCACTGGTTGCAATCTAAATGTGAAATTTTAAGTCCCCTGAGGCTTTATTAGAACGGAAGGTATCTGGACTGGGAGTTGGAAGTTTAAAGTGAGACTATTTCTAGTTAATTCTGAGATTATTCATCTACCTAATAGTTTCTTTTTAGGAAAGATAGGGAGTTTGTTTTTATGGGGGCAGCCTAGGGCCTGTTATAAATGTGGAGCCAGAACTCATTTAAGCAGTGTTTGCGACATGTTAAAATGCCCTTTACGTGGTAGTTTTGGGCATTCTGTTGATCTGTGCACTAATATTTTTCAGTGCAACCTCTGTGATGAGAAAGGTCATACTTTTCACCAGTGTCCCTGGGCCCGCAGGAATTGCTCTGACGGGTGGGATCAGGATGAGTTGCTACGAAAGGCCCAGTCTAAGAGACGTGAGCCTGTTGACAACAGCCTCTGGGGTTTCCCTGTTTTAGTGACTGAACCTAGACCAACCATAATCCCAGCAAGGCCTGCTGCTAGAGACCCTCAGACCTCTGTAACTGGACATAGTGCTTCTCAATCCCTGCTCCTGATAAACCTGTAGACTCTACCATGCCCCCTGCTTGAAATTGTCAAAGTAGGAGGTTGACTAGGGCATCCTCTAAGCAAATTTCTGTACCCCCTTAACATACAGACAATTTTTTTTCCCCCCTTCAAGATGATCCTAGAGAATCTGATCTAGAATCTGACTCTTCCCACATATTAGAGCTCATTACGGAAGATGATGAAACTAAATCAACAGAATTGGCTAAAGAGAAAAAAGGGAAGAAAGGAAAAAAGAGAAAAGTTAGCCAAAAAAAACAGTCCTTAATGTTCTTGCTTTTTCATGTCTGTACTGAAGATAGCCACCTACAACGTATGCAGTTTGAAAGCATTCCAAAGACAACTACCCATTTTAATGTATTTGGGGACTTTGAAATTGGATATCATTCTTCTACAAGAGACACGGATCCAATCCCTTTTTGAAGTATCCCAGATACAAAGGAAATGGATTTGGTGCCCTTCCTTCTGGACATTTGGTCTAGATGTGGTAGATGGGCTGGGGTATTATTTGCAGCACAATATTTAAAATCTCAAGGGTTATTGACTTACTCCCTGGTTGAGTGCTCATCTTGGATTTTTCTTTGGAGAATTTTCTTTAGACTGTTGAATTGTATGCCCCACAAACAAAGTCATCTCGGATAGAGATTTTCAAACACTTAAACCTTATCTCTTTACGAAAACATATTATTTGGGGTGACTTTAATTGTTCTTTAGATACTCATTTGAATAGACCTCAGACAAAGAAAATATATTGTGACTCTCACTATCTTCGCAAATTAACACAGGATGTAGGCCTTACAGATGTCTATAGACTTTTACACCCACGGGGCGGAGACACATATTTTAGACATACCATTTCCACCCGCATTGATATGTTCTTAGTCTCCAAGTACATTTTCCAAAAGATTGTTCGGTTCGTCCTACTGAATTTTCTGATCACCATATATTGTTCAGTACTCTTTTTAGGTCATTTACCTCCTGCTTTTTTCCTCTCTCATAGCAGATGGAGGTTAAATACTTCCTTTCTGCAAGATGAACATCATTATTCTATGCTGGAAGAGTTTTTCTTGCTAAATACTACTATGGGTCTTTTTGAGAATTTGTATGACTGGTGGTTCCAAGTGAAAATGGAAATAAAATTTATGTTTATGTCCTGGGGTAAATCAAAAGTTAACTCAAATTACCTCCGATATTTATTATACAGGAATAAATTGTACAAATTAATGTCCTTGCCACCTAAAGATCCTGCTTCCTGCCATTCTCAGATTCTAGAAACAAAGAAATTGATGAAAGAATTTCAATATGATAGGACAAAATCTTTAGAACTGGAATTTAAATATGGGATAAAACATAGCCCAACGTCTGACCCCTTTCAGGCTTGCAAAACTAGGATTACTAATACCATTATGACTGGCCTTATTAACCCTCAAGGGGACTTAGTCACTACTGAAATTGGGATTTTATCTGTTGTTCAACATTATGTGCAAGAGTGTTTTTCAAATCCAGATACAGTGTCTCTAGACGCTCCCACTTCAAAATTCCTACTGTTCCTAAACTCCCAGACAACATTTTACAGTCCTTGGTACAGCCTATCACTTCTCATGAAGTGGCGGACGTGATAAAACGTTTGAAGCCAGGAACTGCTCCAGGTTTGGACGGTATACCGAATGAATTTTATAAACTTTGTTCTTCATATATGGAATTTTTTTTACCTCCTGTTTTCAATTCGGTTTTGAATGCTCCATCTATTAAAACCTGGTCCACTTCTCTTATGACGTTTTTGTTTAAGAAAGGTGATAAGCAGCACATATCTAATTGGAGGCTGATTAGTTTATTAAATACGGATTATAAAATATTAACTAGAATATTACATAACTGCCTTATACTAGCTGCGGAAATTTTAATTCACCCAGCTCAAACGTGTTCTATCCCTACTAGAACTATCCAACATAATCTATATTTGATACGAGATATTTTCTCTATGGGGTCAACTATTTCTTCTGATTCTGCTATTGTAGTAGCTTTGGATCAAACCAGGGCTTTTGATACGGTGAGCCATTCCTTTTTGTATTTTACCTTACTGAATTATGGTATTCCCGGAGCTCTTTGTATGCTGGATAACTAATTTATACAGCCAAGCTGTGACACTCCCACTAGTTAATGGACTTATGGGATCAGAGATTGCAATTAAGAAAGGGGTAAGACAAGGATGTCCTTTAAGTCCTTTGTTATATACTTTTAGTTTGGACCCCGTTATTCGGACTATTATCTCTGACTCCCAGATTTTCGACCTTGCCCCTGCCCCTGGGTTGGATTTTGTAAAAATTACAGCTTTTGCCGATGATGTTACTCTGTTATTGGCTAATGTTACCTCATTGCAGAAGGCACTGGATATTTTTTCTTTTTTTGGGAAATTTTCGGTGGTTCTTTAAATAGAAGTAAAGTTTTGTAATACCTCTACAAAAGATATCTTCACAGATAACTTGCTTTTCGGTGTCCCGGTAGCACATCTCCCCCCAAAAATATTGGGGATCTGGTTTGGGGTTGAGGATATGGCCCTCTATAATTGGGAAAAGAAATTAGAATTGGGTGAAACAAAAATAAACTTGGACTTTTTGTAAATTGAAAAGAGTGGCACTTATTAAACAGTTTTTATTGCCTCAGTTCACATTCCTGAGCCATGTTTTCCCTCCCCCTCTTTCGGTTGAGACTAGGTTGTATAGCATCTTTTTTCAGATGCTTTGGGGAAACAGACTCAGCCCCATAAAACGTGATTTTACATATCTTCCTAAACGAAAGGGAGGCTTAGCCATGATTAATCCAGTTATTTTTTTCATGCTAATTTTTTATTTTCTTCCTTCTCCTTTATTTGGTCTCCTCCATCCTTGACTTGGATTTCTGGGTTCAGTCAATCTGGCATAAGTATTTTTTAAGTGGTCTTTACTTCACCTAGAATTGTTGCCTCTGATTCCTACCCAAATATGGATTGGCTACTCTTAAGAAACTTATTCAATGGAAAATTCCGATACAGCTACTATCGACATTATCACGGAAATCTTTTAACGCATATATTGTATATGAGGTCCAGCAGGTTACATTGCTTTTTCCTCAGTGTTCCCCTACTAAAATGACTTTAACATTTTATAAATTGACTGATTTTAGGCTTCCGGTAAAAACTTGTGATGTGGTTTGGATGTCAGCTCATGGCAGATTAGGGGTTCAGGGAAATTTAAAATATAAACCTTTGGTTGAGAGATATTGTTTAAGGTCCCAATGCGTTAACATTGAAGAGAGTCAACAACATTTTTTTCTAGATTGTCTTCACAGTCAGGCATTCTGGTCACAGGCAGCATTGTACTGGAAATTGCCACACCTTAAGTTATTGACTTATAATATTCTTATTTTGGGAGAGTACACCGGTGTGTGGAGACAATATCATCGCAGTACCCTGAATGCTTTTTTTACTTTACTTCAATATTTTTTATGGCATGCCTGATGTAAATTTGTGATACACCAGCAACATGTATCTTTTTCGGTTATTATTGACTCAGTGCATAATGAATTACTTTCCTTATATGCAAGTGATAGTAAACGTTTTTTGACTGATAAATTGTCTGCCTTTTGGAATCATTTTCCAGTATTGTAAATTTCTTTTCTTTTCTTTTGTAATACCTTCTGATGTATGTATTTAGTATGATTATGCCTTTACTTTGTTTTTCAAACAAAAAATTCTGTTGGCTTGTTTGTGATGTTGTGTTTTTCTCAATAAAAACTTCCCCTACTCTTTTCGATAAGTGCCATGGGATCTTTAACATCCACCTGAACTACCAGGTAGATGGGACCTCGGTTTAACGTCTCATCCGAAAGACGGCACCTCAGAAATGCAGCACCCCTCTCATGCTGCATTACAGTGTCAGTACTGGGATATTAACCCAAGTGCCAGATGTGGGAACCGAACCCACAGCCCTCTGATCTCCCGGCCTCAGAGGCGAGTGTACTACCTACTGAGCCACTGACACTGTACTGCTAATTGAATCGTCAAGTCCTAACAACTAACCCAATTGTCACAATGTCCTTGAGGAAGAGCCCACATAGAGCGAGGCTCAGAGACAGTGAAGATGAAGAGGAACAAGAGGCAAGGGCTGACACAAGAACAGGCAGGAGAGGATACTACAGTCAAGAACACCAGAGGGGAGGTTACAGGAATGAAAGCAAGAACAGGAGGGGCAGACATTAAACAGGTCTACTGTAGTAAATACTTCAACTAGACTTCTAACAGAAACAGAACAAAAGGCACCAGAGAAAGGTCTTTCATTTGTTCCCACATAAACCCTTAACAGATTTGAGACTATCTGTGATTTGCGTTGGTACACTTGAACACTAAAGTTACCAACATGGGCTATACAGAGATAGCACAGGAACTGCATGTGCCAACTGGCGAAACAAGTGGCAGTATAGTAAATGAAGTAACCACTGACAGTACCTACAAAAAGAAATACATTTTTCTACCACCTTATAATATGGCAGTGTCCATTTTTGAAAAGGCACATGAGAGGGACATGGAGGAATTGTTCAAAGATCTGCCAAAACCTTGTTTCAGTAACATGACTAGAGAGGAGAAAGCTGCAGTGGTGTCCCTACAATCAGATATATGTATTGTTGTGAAGCCAACTGATAAAGGGGGCCTTCATTGTCGTATTTGACTCGGTTAATATGAATGAGAAATGCTAGACCAGTTAGCAAACGTAGAATTTTACATGCCTTTCAACTCAGATCCCACAGTAAAGTTTAAAAAAAGAGGTGGATTATGTACTGTAAGATGTTCTGATGGGTGGTACCATCACCCAACAGGAATATGACTTCTTGAAAGTGGAACACTCTATAAGAGCCGTGATATACAGGCGTTAAAAAACCCACAAATACATGTGCCATCCCATAGCTGTAGTGGCTAGCACTGGCTCACTGACTGAGCATCTGGTTCCAGTTTATTTACCTGCACATTAAAGAAATAGCCCAGAAATCAACACATATATTAGGGTTACTACCAACATTTTAGGTGTACTCCACAAAATGAGGGTGGATAGTAAGTGGCTTTTGGTCACACTTAGCATCCAATAACTATACACCAATATTCTCCTTGCTGGCATACTGCAGCACTCAATAAATGGTTGTACACTCAGACCAACTATTCCCCTTCTTTATCTGAGTTTTTGGTTACCCTGACTGAAAATGTTTTGAAATGTAACGTGCACCAATTCATGGGTCAATACTACTTACACACGAAAGGTATAGCCATGGGGGCAGCCATGGCCCTCAATGATGCAAACATGTACTTATCCCACTGGGAAAAACTGGCTGTCCTGTCAAGAAAGAACAATCCCTTTGTTGCCCCCATAAGCTTGTAGTGCAGATACACTGATGATCTGCTGCTTATTTGGAAGGGCAGTAAAGGCGGGCAGGTGTCTTTTGTGGAACATTTACCGAGTACCAATACTAACTTGAAATTTACCATGTGCTGTGATCATAAAAGTGTAAACTTCTTGGGCCTCCTAATCTCAAACGATGTGTGTGTGTTGTGTGTGTGTGTGTAAGTAGAACAGAAATCTAGAGAAAATTGATTGACAGAAACTCTGTCCTGCACTTTGAGAGTAGCCACCCTCGACATGTGGTGGACAGTATTCCCACTAGCCAGTTTATCTGATTGAAGTGCAACTGCAATGAAGCAGATGCTTATGAAATGAACAAAAAAGAACTTTGTGATAGGTTTACAGCCAAGGTCTACAACTGAACATGTACAATTAGAGCTGTGAGCAAAGTACAGGAAAGAAACAGAGATGATCTTTTAGCCCCCCATCCCCATGTACCCACTATGAAGGCAAGCAAGCATGCCATGGTTACTACATTCTCACCACAATTCTTTGAAGTAAAAAAAAAAATCCTGGAAAGAATTGACGCATTCTCTAAACAGAGCATAAAGTGGAGCACGTCAGCAAAGAACCCCCAAAGGTTACCTACAGGAGGGGGTAGAAACCTTGCATATGGGCTCTATACATTGTGCATGACTAGTTTGACACTTGTCGTGCTGGGATCCACCTCAGGGGAACAAAAGGTGCAGAAATTGTAAATAATGTATGACATTGCAGGAAGGGGATTAATTTCTGCATCCAGTTTCAGGAGAAAGGTTTCACGTGTCTGATTTTATATCATGTTACACCACCCATGTGGCTTAGTTGGCTATTTGCACCTGCAGATGTTTTTATATTGGCAAAACCAACAAAAAACTAAAAATCCACATTGGAGAGACCATGTGCTCCATTCAGAGGTTGGAGGTTGAGAATGCACTGGCTTGTCATGTTAATAAATATGGGTTTCAACCACACTTTCTCTTTTTGGTCTTGAAAAGATAAAACTGGGAGCCAAAGGTGGTGACCTGGGCAATTTGTTCTTTAGAAGAGGAACTTGCTAGGAGTGCTACCTACAGGCATTGAAACCCCATGGACTTAACGAACACTACAAACTAAAGCCCTTTATAAAAGAAAGAAGATAATTAGGGACTTTTCAAGAAGAAAGTAGATCATTGTGGACTTTTTTGGATCTGAATTGTCTATTGTATAATAGTTATAGCTTTGCTTATGTTTATGTGATGTTTTATCTCCTTCCCCCTTCCTCTCCCTTTTGGTCCCTCCCCCAACCTTTTTCACTGTTATCTTCCCTTGTTTCGTGTTCACATCTTGTGCCTTCATTGCCTTCCTATTCTCCCCACCCCTACTTGTTTCATGTTCTCTATTCCTTTCTTTGCATCTAGTTGCTTATCATATATTTTTTTAGTATGCATTTCCTTTCTGCTGCTAATATCACTAGGTTTTCACTGCTTTTTTATCACCTGCTGATAAGCAATATATATTTTTCACCTTTTACATTATTATGCACAGTCACTTTATTTTAGGGGATAAAAGCAGGTCGCCTGGCAGCAACATCATACTTTGAAAAGGCCCCTGTACACATGAAACTTTGGTTGAACTGCACAGCTAATGCCTTCATAGCCTTTTTGGAATATAGACTTTGTTATCCTGAACGGAGTCTGATGTTTATCTGGTGGAGCTGTTTGGTATGTGCGCCTGGCTTTTCACTTTGTCCTGTGAGTATTTTGCCAATGGCTCCACTTCCTGTGACCAGTCACTACCTTCTTCTTGCTTCCTGAATAGGGTACGAATAGAGCTGCTAATTGGATCTGAATAATGAACAGTGCATTACTTGTGGTATTTGGGAAACACTATTCATTACTCGCACAACACAAGTCCTCCACTCTAGAGTAAATTCAGAAATAACATCAGTAGATCTAAGTGCATATTTACCAAAAATAGGCATTCAACTATCTAATGCACTTACCTGATTGACCAAAGCTAACTAAAATAAAATAAAAAATACATACCTGTATTTAGAGGACCTGATTTCAATTTGAACACACCAACATAAATGGACTTTACCCAATTTAGCTTTAAAGATAGCTTTAATGGTAGTACAATGTCAACTTTCATGCAGGTGGCATGATATTTGGAGGGGCAGTATAGTGCAGAGGTTTTGGGCTCTGAGCTGCAAACCTGGATACCCGGGTTTGAATCCCATAACCCCCACAAGCATACTGTGTGACCCTGAGCAAGCCACTTAAGTTCCCTGTGTTCCCAGGTCGCACCTGGAAACAAGCTTCGCCTCAGTTTGCCTTTCCTGGTTAAACAATTTCACCTTTCCCTATTTTTCTTGATGATATATAATGTAATTTGAACATTTATGTATTTATATATTATAAATACAAGAATTGCAGGTCACACCTGGAAATGAGTTCCAGCTCAGACTACTTTTCCTGGAAAACAATTTTTAATAAATGAATATCCAAAGCTGTGTTATATATACTGTAGGTGAGATGCCACAATAGCAGAGTTATATAACACTGAGGAATTGCAACAGCAGTGCCCTCTAGTCATGGCGGGCTGATATGGGAGAGTTAAAGGCACAATGTAACCATCCAGGTAACGCAGGAAGTCCCTTTTGCTGATTGGTTTGTGCAGCTGCCTTCAGGACTCAGTGTTATGGGTTTGATTCCCAGCAGGCCTCTTGGTAAGTCTGCCAAACTGAAGGGACAGGCATTACAGGAAACATTTTTTGGAGTCATATATGTAACATCATTTCCCCCAATTCAGCATGCCCAAAAGCACAGATCCTGTAATCATTACACATACTTTTTAAATGACATTTACAGCTCCCTTGGGAGGGGTCAGTGAAGTTATTTAGCAAAAAAAGTGATGAGATGTTGAGAACAGAAACTGTGAAACAAAATGGTGTGGATGAGGGGCTTTCAGGAAGATTTAAGAGTGCAAGAGCTGATTGTCATAAAGTAGAGTCTAATCAATGATTAAAGTTTGAAGACTGAGAAGTAAAAAGTGTAGGAAGGTGGGATCAGGGAGTACCAGGGGAACAAGAATGGACAAGAACTCAGTACAAACCGTCATGTAAGTATGCCTTTACATACAGTTCATATCGCTGTATAGGTCTGCATGTAAGGGCTTACCCATATATCAACATGCACATACTGTATAAACATATGTCAGTGGGATGAAGAGGATGAAATAGGTACAGTGGCAGAACATGAGGGGGCTAACTGTAAAGTAGAAAATGTCTGTTGCAGTGAAGTGGCTTTTTTACTGAGACTACAAGCTGAATTTGGAGTAAAAACTGTGTCTTCCTCCACTTCACAATACAGTACAGAATGTATGACCACATTAATAGATACCTACCCTGGCATCCTCTTCATTCGAATAAAGGTCTTTATCATTAAGGCATTGATGTTCCTGCATTTAGGAAGCAGATGTTTCCCCCACTCCTTCCAGTCAACTGGAAGAACAAAGCAAGATAAAGAAACAAAATTTGCATTTACATAACACCTTTCATGCTCACTGTATTGCAAAGGGTTTTATAAAAACATAGAGAATAACGCATGAGCAACCATGCACAACAATGCTGTGTTTCCATCGGGGTGGGGTTCTAATGACATCATAGGGACCTCGAGAGCAAAGCTTGGGAGGTTTTGGATGTCAGAACCCTAAGATGGAAACCTACCCTAGTTCTGCATGGTTGCCCATCTGCTATTTTGTATAGTATATGGTTTGAAACCAAAACCGTTTAAAAAATCTGCCTTTTTTATGCCAAGAAATCATGGGTTTAATTTTTATTACTTAAAAAAAAAAGCCCTCACCCAGTTGTTCTGAACCCATACTGGAGAGGGTTATGTTTCTGCTTTTTTAAAATGATCAAACAACAGAAGAGTTTATGCAAGGAGAATATGAATATTGTGTATGTGGGTGTGTGGAGAAGGAGAAAGTGAAACAGCGGGTTGCAGGAGTTCAGATTCTAATTAAAAATGTTGTGTCACAGAAGGATACAACAGCATTCTGTGATGTTTGAACTGTGATACAACAGCTTTTAAGCTAGGATAGAAATGCATGTACAACAAGAGGTAACCATATACTATATAGAAAGTGTCAGACAGCAGAAGAAGGCTTTTTGGTCTTAATCTGTCCTAGTCCCTAACTAACCAATGCTTCTCCTAGTGGTCACTTGTCTCCCCTGTCCATGTTTGCCCCTCCCTGCCCCATGTTCCCCACCAAACCCAAAGTAGACAAGGCCATCTATGAACTCTCTACTCCAAAATCACTCAGCCTTTTTGTGCCACAGGGATCCATACTGGAACCCTTGCTCCTCAGTTTGTTATTCAGCGAACTTCCTTCTGTCTGTTCCAAATCAAATACCAATATCAGCACATCCACCTTTATGCATGGGTGCTGGAACATGGGGGAAAAGAGGGTGTGCTGAAGTTCAAAAGCTCACAGGGCAAAAAAGGTAGTTTTTGTAAGGCACTATTTTTATAGACAGAAATACTGTATTGGCATATTGTGCAATTCAAAATGCAAGAGAAATAATGTATCACACTTACCCAGGAAAGCACATTTTAAAGCCATTTCAGGAGTATTTAGTCCCATGAATTCAAATGGAAACAAATGGTCAAGCTTTGCATCACTGCAGAGCAATGCCAGCAGTTGCACTGACATAGTGGCAAGCATAATTATTTGTTTCTTTTTACCTTATTCTGTGTTTATGCCCCCTTCTTGTCTCCTGTCTCCAATTCCTTCACAATCCCCATAGTACATCAGTGGGGGCAAACCCTACCTTACCCTTGTGCCACCATCCTCCATGCTGCTATGAAATACCTCATGGGCAGGGTTGGGGGGGATTACCCCAAACTGACTTTGCTCATCAGGAGACACGCAGCTAATAGGCAGAGTACACCTCAGATGCATCGGGGTCTTTTTTAATTTTTTTTTATTTTAGTTGTTTAACCAGGAGTAGCACACTTAGCTGAAAGCTTTTTTACAGGTGTGACCTAGGAGCACAGGGAAGTTAAGTGACTTGCTCAGGGTCACGCAGTATGCAAGTGGAAGCTGTGGGATTCAAACCCAGGTCTGGTCTGCTGGATGTCACCAGATTTGCAGCTCAGAGCCTTTAAACCACTGCGCTATACTGCTGTCTTTCATCTACATTGACTGGGGCCATTTTTTTTCTTTTTCTGGTCCTCACCCTGGGGACTCTGATGTGCAGTGACATCAAGGAATGTTCACTCACACTAAGCATGCTAAGTGTAGACACCCATCAAATCCTGTACACCCTTAGTCCTCCAGCTGCACTACCACCTGTGGTTGCCCAGATTGCAGTATTGTGGTGGAAGACAGGAACTCACCCTCGCTGCAGAGGGAAAGCATCCTGTGGGACATTCAGTCCCTCTCCCCCTGGCTGGCCCTTGACAAACTGTGCATGTTCCTGAACCCAGGTCTCCAGTGTCACACGCAGTAATGTTACCGGAGCTTGATTCTTTATTGATACTGAATCTATACATTCAAAGACTCCTGAAATGACTTGCAGTTTTGCATGTTTTTAATGAAAGGTGTATAAAACCTGCATTTCAAATGTACATTTGTATTTTTAGATAAGAGGCTAGTTATCAGTACATAAACAATGGACAGGACTACAAAATCTGTACATCGTTTTGTAAACTTAATTATAGAAATTCTACAAGGGGAATCTACAAACAAGGCATCGAATCTCCAGACTCTGCAGGATAGTCAGAGTTATTTGAATCAAAAGGGGGTAGGTATCCAACAGAGAAGGCAAAGAAAGGGCCATCTGGTGGATCTCCTCTATTTTGATTTTAGCAAAGCCTTTGACTCAGTACTGCACAATCATCTGTTAAAAAAATTGGGGGACCTAGGCACTGCTGACAGCATTGTTATGTGGATGGAGAATTGGCTCAAGAACAGGACGCAGAGAGTGGTAGTCAATGGGCCGAGATCATCTGAGGGAAAGGTCACAAGTGGAGTTCCGCAAGGATCGATCTTGGGCTCAGTTCTATTTAACATGTTTATAAGTGACATCAGAGAAGGAATCCAGAGCAAGCTTGTCCTATTAGCAGAAGACACGAAACTCTGTGGGAGGGTTGACAGTGAATAAGCAGTCTGGGACCTTCAAAATGACTTCCACAGAGTAGAAAGATGGTCAAATGTCTGGCAGCTGAAGTTCAATGCGAAAAAATGCAAAGTGATGCATCTGGGGAAGGATAACCCAAAGACAGACTATTGGCTCAGTGGGGTCAGGCTCAGTACCTCACAAGAAGAGAGGGATCTGGGGATCATTCTTTGCAACACTCTCAGAGGACAAGCCAATGCAATAAAGCATATAGCAAGGTGAACAGAATACTGGGGTGTATAGGTAGGGGATTCGACAGCAGGAGTAAGGAGGTGGTCCTCCCCCTCTACAGGTCCCTGGTGAGACCTCACCTGGAGTACTATGTCCAGTTTTGGAGCCCTCACCTTGGGAGGGACAAGGACATGCTGGAGGCCATACAAAGAAGGGCAACAAAAATGATCCAGGGACTCCATTAACTCTCATATGAAGGGTGCCTAGAGTCACTAAATATGTACTTACTCGAGGGAATGAAAGGGGAAAGTGGATATAACTGAGACGTTCAAGTTCATGAGAGGTATAAATAGAGATCCCTATTCTGAACTATTTAACAGGGCTGACAGCTCATCTACTAGGGGCCACAAGTGGAAACTGAGGGGAGGGAGCTTCAGGAGGGACCTAAGGAAACACTACTTAATGAAAGAGTGGTGGAACAGCGGAATAAAATGCCTGCCGAGGTGGTGGGAGCTAAGATAGTGGCTGCTTTCAAACTTGGGTGGGACAGAGCAAGGGGAAGAACTATAATAGGGAGGATCAATGGCACAAGGGGGGGCTAGGCCCAAGGCCAGTAGAAGGTCCAGAAAACATATGGGCAGACTAGATGGACCCTGTGCCTACTTCTGCCATCATTTTCTATGTTTCTATGTTAATTAATTGCCTCCTGATTAACAATGGAAACAGGTTTGAACTAATGTTCATCATCGCACAAACTGGGGCGTCTGGAAGTGGTATTTTGAAAAGTTCCAGTTTTTTATTTTAAATTTTAGATATAGTAACAGAGCATGATAAAATATAGCCTGGGAAATGCTCAAGAGATTCTACTGTACAGATAAATGACCCCACATTCATGTTTGGGCATGCAGTAACAGGTTAACAAAGTATTGGGATTGTTGGATAAGATGAGGACATGGGGTGTTGGATTTTAGGAATAGAAATAAACAGTTAACTGTTGTACTACCAAACTTTTTTAATGAGGCTTACTAATTAACAAAAATAAAAATGTTGCAGATAATCATTTGCCAGGTGACTATCAAGATTAACTGACAAAAATACAAAGGAACATTGATTTTTAATTCCGGTCATTGTATCAAAGAAATGTTACCACTAGTAGGCGGTCAGTTAATTCTGAACTGGAGAAGTGGTGGTGCACGTTGAATGGAATGTATCACATAGAGAAACTGGCATGCATTGTGAGATACCAAAGGAAGCTTTTGACAATAAATGGGCACTATGAGTTATAGATAGCATCCAAAAAATCATTACTGTGCTGCCATGGCCCTCTTTGTAACCTAATGCTCACTGGACAGCAATATAAAGTAATTGGGCAAGGGGGAGCTGATTGCTGGCCAGACCGGCTAATCCTATGCCACCTGAGGTACACAGCCATTACATCAGACTTCTGGGTGGCAGAGACTATGCACCCCCGGAGCTTCAGGATGGGTGCTTTGTCATCTTTCAGGATTCTGTCTCATGTATGCTCTTCCCACTTCCTGTCCCTTACAATCAGGTCATTGAGAAGCTATGCATGTCCATACCGGATTGGGTACAGAGGGAGCAGAACACCAATTCTTGACAGCTGCAGAGGCCCCTGCATGGGCACAGGGGGCCTCCATGATACATGCAAGCCCTACACACACCCATGGGATGCCATACAGGGCTTCTTGGATTGGGCCCTTAGAGGAACTTTATGGAATTGTTTTGCACTGCCTGCTAAAGAGTGGAATTTTCCTGCAACTTGCTGAGGCTGAGATTGCTAATTTCTGTGTTTATAGATGCCTGCATAGTTGGGTGAAATAAAATATTAAACAAAAAAAGAACTTTGTATTTGGGCCCTTTCTTTCAATGAAAGAACAGCACACACAATACTATCATAATAATTTAAACTGAACATTGTCCCTTGCTGGCCTGTCTGAGGCCCCAGTGTCACTTATTTGACACCTAATGCTAAGCATATCCCAAATAAATTGCATCTTTTTTTTCAACTCCTGACATGACTTTAAGGAGTGATTTCTGAGGCAGTATTGTCCTGTGAACCTGGGAAAGGTACTATATTTTTTAATTGGGTGTGGTACTAAGTACCTTTAGGTGCCAGCCTGCTGGGAGCTTCCATTTCAATTGTAAAGCAGGTCATCCACAAAACAATAACAAAGGAGGCAATGATTGCTTCTCTCCTGACCTTTCATGCATTAAAGGGACACTTTGAATGCTCATGGGGAAAAATGAGGGTGCTGCAGCCCCCCCCCACATCCATGTGCCTTCATGCAAATATCAGCATCATTGATTCTAAATCTAACTCCATTCTGGAACTCAGTAGATCACTACAAACAGCCTTCAGTGCATCACTTACCTGGATTTGCACAAACTGTCTATTCATCAATAACACCAAACCAAAACTATGCTTTCAGTGGCAAAACGACAGCAACCAGTTCACTACAAATCTTATCCTGCACAGGTCTGCCACCGAAAAATACACAGTGCCTCAAATATCTAGAACTCTTGCTTGACCCAATGCCTTCCTACTTTAAACACGTTACTAGAAATGCCAGAAGTTCATATCAAAAATTGTCTTTTGCACTGCAACAGGAGGTGTCTTAACTTGAACATTGTTTCTATAACAACCTGTGCAGCCTGCTCTAGGGTACAAAAGTGAAATCTACAGGGCTGCTAATTCTATAGCCTTGTGCAAAGTAACTGTAGCATTTAAACAGTTGCACTTAGTGGCAGAGGTTCTCACTACTGCAACGCACAGTATATAACTCCTTCGACCTTCTTGCTCCGAGAGTCTGGATAAGAAGACAGAACTTAAAGGGCCTGTTAAAGGGTCAGCTCTAATATTCAGATGCATTCTTTATCCTCCATACTTGAATAAGCTGTTAACCAGGCCAACTCAGTCAGTTAAGGTCTCAGATTTAAAACCTCCTTCGTGTACTGAAAGCATTTAGTGAGAAAGCCTTCTGCACTGCTGTTCCAACAACCTGGGATCCCCTGCCTGACAGCATCAAGGAAATCAAAAAACTAAGCAAGAGTCATGTCCCGCCACCTCATTAGACAGCGTATTTGCTAGACACCTTGCATGCCTTCCATTTTACTCTGCATATCCTTCTGGTCTCTTGCATCTAACTCTACCAGGAGCAAAGTAGTTTTATGTATCTGTTTATTTAAATGTGTAAATAAGAGGTCTACTATATAGCTCCCTTAAAATTATATTTTTATCTGCAATTCCTGTATTATTACCTTTCTCCAAATAGAAATTTTTCCCTGTTTTGCTTTAAATATATATTTAAAATTATCACTAAAAAGTTTATCTGATCAATCTGATTACGTTTGTACCATTACTGCTTTAACGATCACATAGCTATTTTGTAACAGTAACTGGTTACCTCAAGTCTGTCTAAATGAGGCTATCGTGGTTTACAAAAAGGATTTCAAAATGAAACAAATCAGTTATCGTACCAGCCATTAAAGCAGCAGGATTTGTTAGTCACCATGTAGTTTTTTTCCCATCAATAATGTTTTTCTGGCAAAACATCAACATACCCATTTTTCTTTTCATTTTCTTTCATTCCTGAACCCAGCTATGGGATTTTGATGTTTTTAAAAGTTTCCGCTCCTGTGCCATGCTCTGTATGAAACATTAAATGTCTTCATACCGTGCTGGGCTCTTTACCATCAGCAACATGTGGAAATGCCACTCTAATACATCCACATTATGAATCCAGCATGTACATTCAGCTGACAACCTCAACAAAGAGATTTTTAAAAATTACAAGTGGCGGCCATCTTTAACGGCTTGAGTCATTAATTAGAAAATTAGAAAATCTCTGAGAAAAGTAAAAATACACCGAGGATGAATCTAAGGATGTCAGAAATGGCATTTTGCTAAAAAAAAACTACTGAAAAGTTTTACTGTCTTAACAAATTCTGCTGCTTTGATGCTGTTCTGCAATTATCAAGCAATAGCACTACTGTGTGATTACTGACCATCACCAATGTTCTATAAGTATCAGGCAGTGTAGCTGTTCCACTGATACTGGCAAGAAACACTATTCAACTTCTACCAATACATTTTTATACATGAGACCAAAATCCTAGCCTCTGATTGGCCATGACCTGGACACATGACCAGAAATAGCCCTGCCTAACCTTGGCAATGAGCAATTGTTGAAAACTGCTGCCTGATGACATAACATGACATTTTTTGCTGTTTCCTACTAACAAAGAAAGTCGAGCATCTCAGGCTGCAAAAAGTAAAAGCTTTTCCAGCTGCTGTGAGCTCTGAGATGCAGTCTGCCTGCTCAGTGAAGTGGTTTTCCTCCTAACAAGATACTAAAGAGTTTGGGTTGGAAACGATCAAGTCTGAATGTAGTTTCACATGGTAGCCGAGCACAGGGTCCAATATTTACCGTAACTTTGGAAAAGCAGCACTCTTGGCTCATATGGGGCAGTTAGCATACTGGAAACGCTAATGCTTGCCAATTAAGCTAAAACAGCATAAATGTCTACTGTATCAAATCCGACCCAAGTGTGATCAATAGGTGAACTCTTTTGAGTTAAACACAGAACCAGAGATGTTTACGAACAGAAAAAGACTCATGGTCCATTAAGTATGTATGGCATCTACCTAAGTTCCAACCAGTCTAGCACTGGCAGGTCCTTATGTGGAACCCTCATCCCCTGGTTCCGCATGACCAGTCCCATTGACTCCATTATTGTCATCCCTTCACCTAGTCAGTTTCACCACATCCCATATGCCTGTCTCACCCTTTCATGAAACTAACAACTGCCTTAACATTGATCAGCTCTTCTGATAGACTATTTCACTTTTCCACCACCCTATCCATGAAGGTGTTCCTCCTCATGTTCCTACTGAATATCCCCCCAGTCAGTTTACAGACATCAGCTGAGGTTCCCATCTCTTTTTGGAATCAGTTCCGCTGAGTTATGCAGGACCTACCACACAGCAACATTGCAACTGAGGCATGGCACAAAGCCATTACACGCACTGTTAGGATTAGACATCCAGCACATGCAAGGCTGGCCCAAAAACTTCACCAAGAGCAGCATGCTGTTTCCATTTAGAGAAGTCAGCTTAATCTGGGCTGGATCTTGCCAAGAAGAATGGCAAATACATTCAGGAGAACAAGGCATTTAAAACTATGTGCAATGACTTTCCTAACCGCCAACCAAAACAGTACCTAAACAACATTGCTAGTGTTTACAAATAAATGTTGCTTGATGTTATTTTTTCAGTTTTTACAAAGGTAAACTGTATAATTGTTTCTCTTCAGTTTATCACACATAGAATAGTCATGAATGAAAGCTGCGGAATTTTGCTATTTTCTGTGCATTAATTATGATGCATTCCATAGAATACACTGTGGGAACATTCTGTGGCATTTCAGGAATTTCAGTGAAAACAGAATTTTACAGCTGTGTCCAGCATTAGTGGCTTAATTTTAACTCATTTTAGAAAATGGGTTAGCAAAACTATGCTCTCTGATTGGCTGAAAGCACACTCTACCTGGGTGGGTATCAGGCAACAGAGGCCATTGAATAACTAGACCCTGTGCCAGCCTGCCCTTTTACAGAAATTAGTGTGCCTGTAGAATGTTAGAAAACTTGACAAAAGCCATTTTATTTCTGCTCAAGGTGTTGGAACCGGGGAGGGGGCAGTAGCCACTCCACTTTTTATTTCTATATGGCAAAAACTAGTATAAAAAAGAGCCCTTTGTACCCTCATAAGTGCCCTTTTGATTCTCAGACCCCTCAGCTTTTACCATCTTCCGCACTGCCCACCTGAAACCCTAACTTTCCCCACAACCCAAACAGAAATTACACCAGAATAAAACATTTTCACTGCAAAAAACAAGTAAAAAAGCCTCTCAAATCATATAAAATGGAATCCCCATTATATATGTGGCCATGTGGTACTGCTCATCCCACCTTACATATGTGTGTCAGTGCTATTATAGTGTATGGTGGAACGTCGTTATCCACCGAAATCCATCGCTGTCGAAATGTTGTTCACCTGCACCAGTGATCGCCGTGAGTGCAGCAGAACGATTTTATGTTCTGCTGCACTGTGCACATCACACACTGTGTCCCCGAGCAGCATGTGACAGTTAGGGTTCACTCCATAGACAGTACACATAGCTAAAGCAGCAATGTTGGCGGTGCAGTACTGTCAAAGCCACTCATCGGAACAGGATAGATTCATCCTCGATCAGGAAAACAAAAAAACGGCAACAAAAATGAGAAATGACATGCGGCAATTGCATAGTTTCCTGAGTGATGAAATGTGATCCTCACTACCGACCCCTTATCTCTGCTCTTCCCCGCAGATTGTGAATTGCTGTTCCGGGTGCTGCTGTATGTGAGTTTTTAAACAGTTTAAATGTTTAGCATTAAAACTCTCAAAATGTAAAGTTCTTCAACAGTTAAAATGTCAAGCATGAAAACATTCAAAATGTAAAGTTCTTTTTTCCTTCTAAGACCGCAGTAAAAATATTTTGAAGCAGAAGCATGCTGTAGTGATTTTTTTTCCCCAAAAAATGGCGTTCCACCATACACTATAAAGAAAAGTGCATGGGGAACAGTTGACAACAGGGCTAATCTTTCACCTCGTTGGCACTATGATGATGGATTACCTCTCGAGCTGCGCTCTCGAGGTAATCCATCGTCATAGTGCCAGCTTGCTGAAAGAATAGCCCTGTTGTCAACTGTTGCCCATGCACTATCCTATATTTTTTCCATCGAGCTGGAGGGCAGGCTGCATACTGATAAATGTTTTATTTATTTAAGTATTCTATATGGGTACTGTTAAATCCTGCATGTGGGGTAGGCAGTGAAACAGAGAAACAAGGCAATTTCAGCAGCATAACTCAGAGAGCCATTTACCGTCTCTCGTCCCCCTCCTCCAGCTAACCGCCCACTTACAGTGAAGATTGCACCAAAGTATAGTAGTCAGATGCCTAAATGAATGAATGTATACAGTGAAGCTGTTTCTGTGTCTGCTGAGTTGAGTAGAACTAACAAGAAAATGTTCTGCGGGGAAGGGGGGCATCAGTAGGAAATCAGGCACAAAGAACTGTCTCTGCCCCGTTCTAAGAAATCTGTTTTTGTCCACCTTGATTAAACAACGCTTTGTATGAGAGCAGTGGCAGCTTCTTCATCTTGTGTGCCACATATGGATGTCCATCTGCAGTATGGAATATGAAGAAAATACCATTCCTCTGGCAGGCAGAAGCAGTACCGAAGCCAGCGCTTCCTCACCCACCTGCTAGAACTGCTGCCGACTTAAATCTCTTGTCTCAAAGCAGTAATTACATTTTAGTCTGCATCAGTTCCTCTTGTAAAACTAAAGTTCTGAATTAATTTGTACATTTCCTGAAAAAAATAAAAATTATTCCCCACCAGAATGATGTAAGCACATTCCACAAGTGGAGAAACCTTCACTGTGTGTACGTGCTCACTCTACTGCTCTCTTCAAAGATCTCCAGCTCTGCAACTGTAAACTTTTCTAAGATTATATTTGATGTACCTTTTTATTTAGTCAATCTACTCTTGTCCTCCCAGCTCCATGAAGTTCCTCCAAACTCCACAGTGCCACTGTCTGCCTGCAACTGAGTCAAGCTCAAACCCATAAGCTACAATTCTAGACAATAAAACTAAAGCCTTTAATGCATAAAATAAATAATACTGTAATAATAACTGGGTTAGGCTTTTTCCCATAGGGAAACCGTGGTGTAATTTGCTGTTGTAAAGGAGTGTTTATAACGGCAAACACGCGCACAGTTTCCCTTGCTATGCACATGCCCAACCTACAGCTCTTCCAGGTTTTCACCGCTCGCCACTAGATTTCTTCGCCGGTCGAAATCACACCACCACCACAATCTCTAGGCAGTAAGTAACTATTTAAAATAAAAAACTTCCTAGCAAAAATCATACCATAAAGGGGATAACAAAACAAGAAAAAATAAACTGCTGCTAAGCTAACGAGGACTCGCTAAACATCATCCAGACCGCAGCAGACAGACCATTTATTTTATATAATTGGCTGTGGCAAAAAGCCTAACCCAGCTAATTATATAAAATAAAATATGGGTGGTGTGTGTAAAACATACCCTCAGGGTTGATGCCTGATAAACCCCTTGAGCTTCACTCTTGGGGTTTATATGCCATCCAACCCCTCGGGTGTGTGTAAAATATCATTACACACATCACCCCATACTTTATTCTCTATATTATAAAAATATAAAACAGGAAAATGTGTGTGTGTGTGTGTGTGTGTGCGCCGCGTGAAGGTAACCATGGCAACTGCCTGTAAGCTGTCATGTTGTGATGTAGGCCGAGAAACTATAATATTACAAAACTTACTTTAAACTCCTTTTCATTAACTTCTTTTTTAAAACTTATTCTTTTTTTACAGTGCCCGTTTTCTAAGTGCAATAATACCCTCCAGGGTGGTTGGGTGGTATTATGTTATACCAGACCTTCCAGGGGCTATAAGGCCTGCCACCTGTGGCATCAGACCTCATTACACCCCTGGGCAGTCCAGTATAGCACAATACTGCTCACCCTGTTGGGTATTACTGCTTACATGGAATCAATTAAAGGTAGTCTGTGGTGTCTAGCAGAACCCCACACATTTTTTACCATGACTTTTTACTACTATTATTGCCAATAAACGTTACTTGTTGTAATTTGTGGGTGGAGTTAATTGGAGGTACTAGTGAGCTGAGTAGTGTAGCGATCCTCAGAATGAGCTATCATCCTCAAAATGATCATTGTGACATTTTGTCCAGCAACATTTTGACCAGCAACATTTTGCCCCAACGACATTTTGACCGGCGACATTTTGCCCACAACATTTTGTCCAGTGACATATTGTCCATATACGTAAGGAAACTGGGATCCATGTTAGCTAAACCCCTGGTGGTGATATTCAATCGTTCTTTGAAGTACCTCCTAGCAAGGGGTGGTTCTGAAGGATGCCATTCACAGACAGAATGCATTGGGCTGGGGTGCCAGGATAAACAGTAAATTCACAAATAGAAAAATTCCCGCATCACCACCAAAGTAAAAATGCTGCTCACATAAGCATAAAGGCATGCTGAATTTTATTGAAATACCAGTGTGAATAAAACACATGCCTTGACACATTTCAGAATACAGTTTCTTTGTCAAAAGCCATGTCTTTTGAAAAAGTAATTGTATTCCGAAACTCATCAAGATGACTGTTTTATTCACACTGGCACTTCAATAAAATTCAGCACACCTTTGTATTTATGTGAGCAGTGTTTTTATTTTGGTGTTGAGTGTGGGATGTTTTCTATTTGTGGTTCTGAAGGACTGGAGGTGGTGAACATAGTTCTGTTACACAAGAGTGAGGACAAGGAGCAGCCAGTAAACTACATACCCATCAGCCTTAACTCTGTGGTAGAGAAATGGATGGAGACACTTGTCAAAGAGAACCTAGTGAAATGTCAGGAGAACAATGGGGTTCAGAATGGTAAGCAGCAAAGGTGTGTGGCAGGGAGGTCTTGTCAGCCCAACCTGATAGTATTCTTTGATTGGATAACCAGGGTAGTTGAAAAGGGACACGCAGTAGACTTACTATACTTTGACTTCAGCATGGCATTCAATTCAGTGCCAAACTGAAGGCTACTGAAGGAGATGGAGGATCTGGCTACAGCTAGGAAACAGTAAAGTGGGTAGAGAGTTGGTTGCAGAGGAGGCAGCACAGAGTTGTGGTGAATGGGGTCAGATCAGTGGAAAGAGAGGTCACCAGCAGAGTGCCACAGGGATCTGTTCTGGACCCAGTCCTCTTCAATATGTTCATCAGTGACAAAGGAAAGGGACTCCAGGGCAGGTTATGTCTATTTGCAGATAAGATTAAACTATGTGGCAGAGCTGACAACGTGGAAGGGATAAGAGAACGGAAACATCTAAAAAAGGCTAGAAAATTGGTCCAAAGTCTGGCAACTGAAATTCTATGCCAAGAAGTGCAAAGTGATGCATTTAGGGAACAAAATCCCCAGAACATAGTACTGGATGGGTGGGGTACAGCTGGACACAGAATCACAGGAAAGGGACCTATGAGTCATCATCAGTGACTCCCTTAAACAAACTGGCAGTGTAAGAAGGCCTTCAGCAAGTTAACAGGATGTTGGGGTGCATTGGAAGAGGGTTCAGCAGTAGGAAGCTGGAGGTACTGTTACCTCTGTTTAAGTCACTGGTGAGGCCACACCTGGAGTACTGGGTCTGGTTCTGGAGTCCCCACCTAAATAAGGACAGCAACAGGCTAGAGATGGTACAACGCAGGGTGATCACGATGATTCAGACCAGGAATGAATACTGTGGGTTAAAATCACTAAAAGAAAAAAATATAGTATGAAATTAATAATAGGATTTTGTTATAGACCACCTGACACTAATACACATGAAGATTTAGACATACTGGCCGATATTTCAAATATAGCACAACGTAAGGAAATGTTATTGTTAAGTGACTTTAATCTCTCGGGCATTAATTAGGAAGACTTTATGGTATCAAGTTCAAATGAATAGTTGCTTATACAGTAGATATGATGCTAAAAATGGATTATATCAAGTGCCTGACAAACCCTCTAGGCTTAATAATACATTAGACTTAGTTATTACTGACAAGACTGAAGACATGTATAATTTTGAAATTGTAGAACCCCTAGGTAATAGGGACCATAATATGACACTATTTAGTGTGGCAATTAAAACAAAAAGAGTGACCGGTAACACAATCACAAAAAATTATCTCAGGGCACATTTTAAAATCATTAGAAAGGCATTATATGAGTGGAATTGGGAAATAAAATGAGTAAAACTCTCAGTGTGGAACAATTTTAGACAAAGAATAAATTACTGGATTTGGAAAAAAAATAATATATACAAGATAAACCTTTATACAGCAGGAGGGGGAAAGTGCCACAATGGTTTACACAAAAGATTAAGGAACAGCAGAGCAAGAAAAGATCAGCATATAAAGCTATGAAACAAGAAAATAGTAGCTATAACAGAGAAAATTATAAGAAAGAATTAAGAATCATTAAAAATGTAATTAGAAAAGAGTGGAAAAAACTTGAATTCAAAATTGCACATACAAAGCACTATGGGAAATATTTTATGAATATGTTAATAAATCAACTGACAGATCTGTGGGACTAATAAATGATGGACTTAAGGAAATTGCAGAACCAAAGTTAATGGCTGCAGCTTTTAACAGCTACTTTTGCTCAGTTTATATGAAAACTTGCAACACACAAATATATAATACTGCCATGGTGGTTAATATATCAGAGATATCTTAGACCCATAGATCATGCTATAATGGAAACAGAAGTAAAAACCCGTCTAAATAAAATAGATTACTAAATCATCTGGCCCAGATAAGCTAAACCGTAGGTTGCTCTAGGAAATTAGAGAAAGGTTGGCAGGACCATTGACAGTCTGATTTAATAGGTCCCTTGAGACAGGTGAGGTGCCAGAGGATTGAGAAGGGCAATAGTGGTGCCAATTTTCAAAAATGGTAATAGGGAAGTATTGTAAAATTATAGGCCTATAAACTTGACGTCAATTTGGGGAATGATAATGGAATTTATTATTAAGGAAAAGCTTGAAGTGGATATAATATCAAAAAACATAATGGATAAAAGTCTGCATGGCTTTGAAAAAAATAGATCTTGCTTAACCAGCACATTGGTATTTAATGAGAACGTGAGCCAGGCTCTGAAAAAAAAAAATTCTCCTGTGGATATAATATACTGTATATCTGGACTTCCAGAAAGCACTTGACAAAGTACCACATAATATGCTCATTAAGAAGCTCTGTGACATGGGACTAGATTATAAATCCTAGTAGACAGATTGGTCAAAAATAAGCCCACTCACCCAGTGTGTTAGTTTAAAATAATAATTTTTTACTGTTCATTTGGTAATTTTCATTTCTTATGTTAATAGCTACTTGAGTAACTGTGAGTCTGTTACATTTTTAATGCTGACAATGAACAAATAAAGAATACGGAGACATTTTATTGACAATATTGTAGTTATATGGACTGGCACAGAACAGAAACTGATGGATTTTAATAGGTATCTCAATACCAGAACAAATCATCTGATTTTTACTATGAACTACAATAACTATGAAATTCCATGCTTAGATCTGTTGATTTATAAAGAAGGGAATATAGTGGTCACCAGTGCTTCAGTTAACTCCATTTTGGGAGTATTTGACTTCCAAAAACAAGGCAAAAACTTCCAAAATAAAGAGGGAGGAAGTCATTGACTTCCAGATGTAAAACAAAAAATTTGATGACTTCTAAAATTGCAGGCATAGAAGTAGAAATAATGTATTTTTCTGAAAGAAATTGTATTTTGCCACTACTTTATTATGTTAACATCCATACATTTGTCCATCCTAGAATACTCACATCCAGAAGTGGGATCCTGGAAGTATTTTGATTTCAATAAAATTTGAATAACTTCCAGATTTGAACTCCTGGAAGTTTTAGACTTCCACTGAAAATAAATTAACTGAACCCCTGCTGGTCACAAAACCTTTTTGCAAGCCAACAGATAAAAATGCCATACTGCACGCAGAAAGCTTTCATCCAAAAAGGCCCATTGGGTTGATACTCTATGGACAGATAGCTAGGGCAAAAAGGAACTGCTCAAACCAGCTTGAATTTGAAAAGGTAAAAAAGGAGATGATAAATAGATTTCAGCACAAAGGATATGATTCCAGAAGGATGTAGGTGAGAGGCTAATTGTACTAGCAACAATGTATAATGACTTATTTTACACAATAAAGGGCATTATAAACAAACATTGGGACATTTTAAGAGCCACACTAATAAGGGCACATATTGTTCATGAGAAACCATTGATGGAAGCTAAACTAAACAGAACATTTGGGAATAGGCTGGTAAGAACTGAACACAAAATACCAGAAACAAAACCCCAACATTTTTTAAGTTCAGATGACCTGAAAGGAAAGTATCAACGCATACACTGCAACAACACTTATAAGGTTAAAAAGATAAGGAACACAGGGAGGGATGAAGATGTCAAAATAGAACAGCTTATAAACTGTTCAACTGTAGGGGTAGTGTATATGCTTAAATGTCCCTGTGAGAAGGTGTACATTGGTAAAACTAAAAGAATACTAAAAAATAGCATCACAGAACACAAAAGTGACATAAGTAAGAAAGACCTAACATCAGCAGTAACACGTCTCTTTATTGAGTATAATCATCGGTTACCATATTTGAGTTTTTTGGGGTTTTTTGGGAAAAAGTAATACCAGACCCGAGATGGGGAGATTATAGAACCACAATCCTGGCAAGAGAAGCATACCATATAGATCAGTTTGAGGCTACTAACTCCAGATATGGCCTCAACGACTGAACTGACTGGCAACCCATTATTTAGAGAACAAAATCTGTATTTAAACCCAGAGTGTATGAATTATACTGTGCCAGCAGCTATTCCCTGCCTGAACCTTGGTATAGTAAGTGCCAGTCTTTAGAGAAAAAAAAATGTGTAATCAGAGATATTTTTTAAAGAAAAAATGTGGGGGAGCATACTGCAGTGACGGGGGGGGGGGTAGGTCTTTAGGGGTAAGTTTTTTCTGGTTTGCCAGTATCCGATCACTGTAATTCCAAGTAGATATAATTGTCTGGTTGTTTTAATATATAAAATTAATGAAACGCAACATAGTTTTACGATTTAATCCTGATATGCCTGTGATGACCTCCTTGACTTTCCACTGGTGCATGGAGTTCACTCACTCAGGGACTGAGGAGGTCCTAATAGATATGTGCACAGCTAGTAAACAAAAGAAGAAGTGCACTTTTAACCTGTGACCAAATAATGGGAGGAAATGAAGTAAACAAAAGTTGAAATATTTTAAAATTCTCCATACTTTACAGGTTAGACACCAGGATTGTTTATCCTGGTGCTTTAAAATGCAGGTTGGGCACCCAGCGCTAGCGCCCAGCATCGCGAGCACCTGGTGACATCATGCAGTTATGCGCAATGCCCATCACCCTATTCTGATCCGAATTAGATTAAAAAGAATGTGTAGAGTGAGTGGTTAGCTCCTCCAGTACACAAGAGAACTTGGGAGGGGCCCACACTGCTCTACAGTCCACATAGTGAGTAAAAGAAACACATTCACTACTGTGCAAACAATTAGAGAAACCCATTTATAAGGTGGAATATGAGTTGTGAAAGCACTTGAGTGTTAATAAATAGGGGTACTGATAGCCATCATTTTACTCTTTGTTAACAGATTACATAACAGATGAAAAGAGAAAGACAAACAGAACACATTGTGGTAAAAGCCTTGGAATGATTTTTACTTTATTACCACAAAACCTTCTATTTGAAGAGGCAAAAAAGAGTTTTTGTTTTAAAACTGGACACTGTATTTTATTTTGTTATAGAGACACAAACTTTTGATGTCAATGGAACGGGATAAAGAATGGCCTACCTGTCCATGAAGTGGATTAGGTAAATTATATATAGTAGCTTATGGCTCGAAATGCCTCTAACTTATAGAAATAACCACTCCAAGAGGAAAAAAAAGTGACAGTTCTTTTTATTTAAACTACAGATATGAGTGTGCAGTAACCTTTAAAAATTATCAGAAACTGTTAACATTTAATTTCTGGTAAGAATTGCAAGTTCTCTCTCATATAACCTTAGATATATATATATATATATTATATATATATATATATATATATATATATATATATATATATATATATATAAATTAAGATTCATTAATCTGAATGTATATACATATATACATGAAAAACCTTTTTGTATTAAGGTACAGTAAACAGCATTGAGGGAGAAATGTACTGAATTGTCTGCTATATTAAACTGTACCAAATGAAATGAAAATTACCAAATGAACAGTAAAAATTATTTTAAACTAAAACACTGGATGAGTGGGCTTATTTTTGACCAAGCTGTCTACTAGGATTCTTGCATTTTGATTGGTTCAGGCTCCTCCCTGATTTCAGTTTCTGTTAATACCGAGGTGGGCTGGACTGGATAACACTTCTCTAATAGATTATAAGTAGAATAATATATAGATAAATGTGTATTACAATGCAGTAATACGAATGAAAGGTTGGGGGGAATTGAAACTTCGAGAGCAAAGCTCAAGAGGTTCCCAAGGTCCCCCAAACCCCAAGATGGTATTACTGCTTTGAAATACACTTTAAATATTTTATTTTTTGTAAGATACAGATCTGATTTAAAATACATGGATCTGAATTATTTTTCTGACAGCCTGTGCTGACAGCCACCTGGGCACTGCACTGAACTCTCCCTTGCTTCATCTCCGCCCCCACAACCCTGCGGTCATGAGGTGTGGTAGACAGTCTTACCTGTTACTTGGTTTTTTCAAAGTCTAAATGCATGATCAACCAGCTAATGCAGGATGAACCAGATAATGCTTTATATGAAAAAAAAAAAAAAAATTATACCGGCAAATGTAAGAAGGCTATGAAGTAATCTTGCTAAGCGACAGAAGACTGCCATGTTTTAGAAACTGTTGTGCCCACCCAGGGAGAAAAAACAGCCAATGGTGAAGCACAGTTTGAAAATGTGATGCTGCAAGTCTAGCAACAGAGTTGGGAGGATAGCAACCAGCTCCAGAGTGTGACAGAGTCATGCACATGTGCTGTAGTGTTGGTATACCATCATAATGGCGACTGCAACTGAATGACTCGAATGTAAGTGACTCAATTACAACACCTGTTATGTAGGCTACTGAGCAAGGTTAGTGATCAGGGCAACAGGAAGAAGGGAAAGGCAACAGAAAGGACGGGAGGGAGGGTGGAAGAGGATGGAAGGTTTGTAGGGGGTTTACGGTGGGAGGCTGCTGAGCTGGTGCCCTGGGGGACTGGTGAGGGTGGCAGGCTACAGAGGGAAGGGCGCAGGGTTCGGGGATGGGGTGGATACAATATTTTATTGCCATGCATGCTCCAGGAAGACATTTACATTTTTCTAACGTTTTTCCCCCTCCCCGGCATGCACTCCCCTGGAGTTAGTGATATTAAGTAGGGGGTGCAGCCCCTGCAGAAAAACCTGTTTAGATTCACCGATGTTTCTTCGCTAGAGTGCACATTGCCTTTTTTTTCCAGCGATGTGCACTCGTTGTAATGGCAATCACTATTTTACGATCGCCGTTATGACATGAAACCATTGTGTTTAGCTGATAATAATGTTATTCAGAGCTCTCAATGATACTGTAGTATTATCAGCTCTGAACAAAAGTATTATGGTGAAGAATCGATGGTATTAACACTTTTGAACAGTTGTATTACCAGGATTTTTCTGTATGCTTTAGGAACGTATTATTTCATGTATCCATATATTAAAAACTATTAAAGTGGATCTCCAGTTGGCTGTCTAGAAGGACCCAGTGGGTTAGGCTAAAAGGTGCCTTGTTGGAACCTGGAGGGGTAATGAGTGGGGTTCCCCAGGGGTCGGTACTGGGGCCTGCCTTATTCACACTTTTTGTAGCAGATATAAATAACCAGATCAATAGCTGAATTGTAAAGTTTGTGGATGATAATAAACTGGGGGCTGCAGTGAGTACTGATGAACAAATAGGAAGTCTTGTAAAGGATCTGAAACTAACTGAAGTATGGGCACAAACAAATGGAATGAACTTCAATACGGATTAGTGTTTGGTCATGATTTAGGAATAAATACAAATAATATATATAAATTAGATGGCCGTATACTAAGGAATGTGGATGGTGAAAGAGATTGCGTCATAATAATAAAAAAATTACTTTAACTTCAGCGAACATTATCATAAAGTTATCAAAACAACAAGTACAATTCTGGGCTATATAAGAAGGGCCTTTGTTTGTAGGAATAAAAACTGTATACTCCCACTATATAAAACATATCTTGGTCCACACTTAGATTATTGTGCTTCATTGTGGTGCCTACATTAGAGGAGGAACATTAGCAATTTAGAGAAAATTCAGCACAGAGCAATTAAAATGATCACAGAATGTAAGGCAAAGCCGTATGACTTTAGGCTGCAGGATTTGAGGCTGTATACTTTAGAGATGAGGAGGAGAAAAGGAGAAATGCTACAGATGTTTAAAATCACATGGGACAAGGAGTTAATTAAGTGCTTGGATTAAGAATACAATATAAGGGACAAAACTTGAGATGCCATAACAAACATTAAATTACTACTCTCTAAGAGAAACACTAGAAGGATCTTTTTTATTCAGAGGGCGGTAAAGCTATGGAACACCTTGCCTAGAGAAGTTGCGTCTGCAGATTCTTTTGACACATTCCGAACTAAATTAGATGGCTATCTGTTATATAATAATTCTACAAAGTGGTCCAGCTAAGGTGGGAGACAGACTCGATAGGCTTAAGCCTCCTTCTGTCTAGCTACCAAGGATAGTACCAAGTATAGAACTATGAGGATTGGCAAAAGGCTCTGAACATGTATTTACTCTAAACCAGATGACAAAGGGGGGACATGATTGAGACCTTTAAGTTCCTGAAAGCAATAAAGAAGATAAACTGTAATGAGCTATTTTCCAGAAATAGAGATGCTAGGATATGGGGTCATGAATGGAAGGTAAGGGTGGAAGATTTATAAAGGATGTGAGGAAGTATTATTTTACCGAAAGAGTTGTTGAGCCATGGAATAGTCTGCCAACAGAGGTGGTGGGTGCCCGAACCATAAATGTCTTCAAACAGAGCTGGCAGAGCATTAAAGGAAAACTACACCTTCATATTTTGTAAATTTTGTTTCCATGTCAACACACAACTCTTTTGCTGTAGCTGTTAGAGATATATGTGACTGCTTTAGTTCATTTATACTGTTCATACTAGTCCCTATAACTATCCTGGGGTCTCGATTTTCTGGTTGTTGACATTTCATTGGCCATGAGAGCTGCGTTAGCACATGAAAACATGATGTGTCAGCACCCTTTAGACTCCATTATATGCCTATTTGCTTAGAATTCAACAAAACAAGTTGCAGTGAGGTGTGAAGTACCACATTATACAAGGGCCAAAAAAAAAATCCTTGTGCTTTGATTGGTCAGTGTGTGTGTCTGGGATAGTGATGTTATGTAAGGAATAAGACATGTCGAGGTGTGGTTTATGGCCTGATAAAAGCACGCCCCAGGTGCGTAATGAGGCATGAGGCGCTTGCGCCGAGTGCCTTTAGCACCTGGGAAGTTCTCTTATCAGGCCATAAACCACACCTCGGAGTGTCTTATTCCACTTATAAAATGGGTCCCCCCATTAAAAAAAGTTAATTTAAAAAATCTACATAAAAAGTACACATAAAAATAACAATAATAATAAAAAAAAATGATATCCAAGGGAAAAACAAAAAAGTAGTCCTTGTCATTCATTGTACTGTAGTGGATAAGTTTAATTAAAATTAAGTAGGGAGCAGCTCTGGTATATGTCTGTTGTCCGCTGCCCCCCCCCACACACACACACACAGGCTCACACAAAATTCCTCTAGAATATGCTGTTTGTTCCGGGTTTTTTTTCAGTTTCTTGATCAGATGAGTAAATCCCCAGAGAAGCAAGCATGTCCCTCGCCGCACCCCGTATTTAGTGCTTTTTTGATAGCACTTCCCCGATGTGTTGAACCCATCAGTGTTTTAAAAAAAAGGACAAGAAAAAGAAAGCTATCTGAAAAGAAGGCCGTTTGAGAGAGCCAGTGGAGGAGGGAGTCTGGTTAGCTAGAGGAAAATGAGTAAACATTCAGCAACTTTGTGAAAGGAGCGGGAGCGAGCATTTTTCCCCATCCAGCCATTGTATTTTGCATTTTCCCGATTATGGTTTTGGTTGCTGCTATGACATCTGAATCTGGAAAGTTAGAACAAACAAAAAAACCTCAACTGAAAAAGCCTGTGGAGGACCGTGTCTGTTGAGCCACTTCAGACGAAGATTTGGTGAGACCTGTTTCAGTAGATCATAACTTGTTTAACTGCCACTGGAGAAAGGGGCAACACAAAATAAAATACTGGGTACTGAAGATTGAAAGTTTGGCCATCATGCAGGGTGGGCAGGGGGAGGAACAGCTTGGACAGAAAGAGTGATGTTTCTTGTGGCACTGGTCTCCCGCTGTAGCTCTTGCGGTTCCGTACTTGGTGTAGAGCTGGAGCAAGACTCTTGTGGTTTCATGCTTGGTGTAAAGTTCAAGTGAGATAGCCATTTGGAGCATTGATTTCATGGAGTGCTGTGTTTTGGATGGCATAAGTAGTGGCAGTTGCCAGTATATGTCCTGATAAGGACACGGCAAATGGTAGCTCATAGCCAATCAAAACGCTTACAGTTTTCTACCCATTTTATAACTCAGTAAAACATCACTACATGAAATGCAGGCACACATGACCACATCTTATCAGAGAGTTTGATGGCTTGCAACTGAAGTAGCACAAGCTTAGTTTCATATAAAACCCTTATTTACTAATACTGTGAAGACAAAAATATTTGTCATAGCAAAACATTTGATAGTTAGGCAGAGAACAAGTGTAAGAACATATCCTTAATAGTGTGGGAACATCTCTTTTATAGTATCAGTTTTACAGTTTTATTGTTTTATGAGGAAACACACCACATATGTATGCAAATACATAATTGCCTGGTATCACAAAACACACAACAGTGATACCAGACAATTGATTATTTGTATACTCATGATGCAGTGCTTTCACATGGGGATTGTTTCCAAAAAAAAAAAACATTATTAAAAAATAAAACTGTACAGCTGATGCTATAAAATTGATAGCCCTACACATAAAAGGGATGTTCCAACACTTGTTCTCTGTCTAACTATGAAATGTTTAGCCATCTACATATGTTCATTTTTGTCCCCACAATATTAATAAATAAAAGCCACTGTATAATAGCAATAATGCCCTCCATGGTGTGTGTGTGTTGTGCAGGGATAACATCACTCCTCGGGTGTTGGATGCACTCGGTCTGCGGCCTTGCCCAACCATTTGAGGTGTGATGTTATCCAGTAGCGTAGCAAATTCCCAGAGGGTCTGGGTGCAAGGCAATGTTACAGGGCCCCTCCCCAGGTTTGAAACATCAAAATTATGATTTGGGCCCCTCAAACCTCATGGGCCTGGGTGCCACTGCACCCCCTGCACCCTTGTAGCTACGCCCCTAATGTTATCCCAACATGACACTCACCCTGTTGTGCATTATTACTTAATTTACCTTTAGTTAACTTTCAAACCGGTCTGAATTATGATACAGGGTCTTTCCCTTTAAACTACATTCAATTTGTGTATTTCAAGAGGTTTTTTTAGGATATTTGTACTTTAAGCATAGAGATACATGATATAAATGGGTGCTGTGACATCTGACATCATTGGCTTTGGGCAATATAATCATAGTGAGTCAATAGTTCGTCCCTTGGAGTTAATATTTTCTCACTATATCCCTTACCTCTGGTCAATATTTGTATACTATTGTATGTTTACTGGCCATGATCACTGTTCTACAACTATCAGCCAGTGGAACTATTGTACATATATTGAGAAGCAGCACCACTTAACAGCTACCAGCAAATGGCACTATTGTATGATTACTGGACCAAAGCGCTATTCTACAATTACCATGCCAGCCATGAATGCTATTCTGCATATATGAGGCAATAAACAGAATAGTGTATTGGCAACCATATGCAACAAGGCTGTGTGTCCATCAAAGGGCTGAGATGACAGCATATGGACTTTGAGAGTAAAGCTTGAGAGGTCTCTGCTGCCATCTTGAACACAAGATGGAAACACATGTAGTTTCAATAGTTCAAATATACTGCTGTAGCCATTGCTTAACTGTGTTGAAAGCCACTGAGGAAATGGCAGATTTGGGGCTTGAATGTGTTGTTTGACGAATGACAGCTGCTTGTTCGTTGTGCCACAGTTGTGTCATCAGAACCATGGTACAATACAGCTTTTTTTTTCCATTAGTAATTTTTGCTTTTTTTCCTCCTTTTTGCACCCCGGACCCCAGAATCCTGGCAGGCACGCACCTGCGTGTGCATAGAGGCACACACTCATGCCGGGTACTGGCTCTGCTCTTTCTGCCCCACTCCTTGCAATCGCCGTTGCCCCCTCCTGCCTACACTTCCCATCAGACCTCCACCTGATGGGAACAGAACTACGGGGGGGGGGACGGACCCCCCCAGGAGGGGAGAGCCACCTTTCAGATGCTCAATCTCTCCTCCCTCCCCTGCCAGCTCCTCGATGACCCAAGGTTGTTCCCGAACTCACGTCACCAGCGCAGCACGAGGTAAGGCATCCAGCACCTCAGCCCTCAGCACCACCGGGCCGGCATACAATATATCTTTTGACTGCGTGGATTTCCATACACAGTAAACTGTAACCATGCACTGTAGCACTATACTAAGACTGCTGTCAATGGCACAGTTCTCTAGTCACCATCCAAAGGCAATTTTATACTGTATGGGTACTTACAAACAGCTCAGTTCTTGAATTGCCTGCCAGCAACGCTATTAAGTAACTATTAGTCAGCAGTACTGTTCTGTAATTACTGCACCAGTACTAGCCAACACCTCTATTGAACAATGAATAACCATCAGCCCTATTCTAAGATTACCAGGTAACAGCATGTTGCACTTGAGAAAAGGCAGTCTTTGCAAATCAGTGCCATTGGGTAGTAAAAGCTGTGCATAACAAAGCAGTGGCAAGTAATTGTAGTAGCTAGTGACCTCTAGTGGTTGTCCGTGGGACAGTGAAAAACAAAAAAGGAAAGGAGCTCTCTAACCTCTCAGCTAGAGGGAGTTTCCCACTAGTTATTTACTTATTTATTTACGAGATTTACCAGGAAAGCATACTGAGCTAAAAGCTCGATTCCAGATGCAACCTGGGGGCCGAGACCCAATAGCAATACATGGAATATATACAATAGCAGAACATTTTGGGAAGCCAAGACTTGCATATAAACATTTGATTTAGAGAAACAGACAGGGGTTCAATAACATTGTACAGAGCGTCAAGGTCAATATACATTATTTATACTCTTGTAGTACAACAAGCATAATAATTTGAGAAATTAGTCATAACAGGAGCAGCTGGAAGCGAAGTGGGTTCTACGTAGAGGGTTGCATTGGTAAGTGTTCTGTGTGTGTCTTATGGAGGCTGCCAGTGCATTCCAAATCTGTGGGATTCGGTAGCTAAAGGCGGCCTGGCCTTTGGTAGTACGCATAAACGGGACGTGCAGCAGTCTGGGGCCCATATTCCTGAGGGACTATGCCAGAGGGGATTGTTGGGAGAGTGTAGAGGCCAGATAAGGGGGAAGGGAGTGGGACCAGAATTTGGCAGCGAACCTGGAACAGTTTATTTGTCTACAATCATGGAGGGACGGCAGGATAGTGGAACTGTATAGGTTGCAATGGTGTGGATTGCAGACAGTCTAGAATGAACCGGCAGAAAGAGTGGAACATGGTGTCTAGGCTGGCTAGAGCGGACATGGGGGCTATGGAGTAGACTATGTCACCATAGTCAAAAACAGGGAGAATCATTTGTTGGACAATGGCATGCCTGGTTTGTGTGGGGAGGCATTTTTTGTTGCAGAATAGAGCACCTAGTTTGGGGAGAAGTCTCTTGTGTAGTGAGTCGATATGAACGGTAAAATCTAGGTGCTGGTCTAGCAAGACGCCTAGATATCTGAAGGAAGTACAGTTGTCCGGGGAGTCCCATCCGAGGTTATGAAAGGGGGGGAGAGGTGGATTGGCATGAGAGTCTTTGATGGGTTCTGAATGTTTGTGATACTGTTTTTTTTGGGTTTAGGAATAGCTGGTTTGTCCTCAGCCAGCACTGGATAGCATAGAAATCCTCCTGTAGTATGGTTGCGACGCTTTGCGTGCTGGGACCGGAGGCATACAGGACAGTGTCGTCTGCATACATTTGGATGGATGAGTGGGAACAGGCTGAGGGGAGGTTGTTTAAAAAAATGGAAAAAAGTAGTGGGCCTAGGACAGATCCTTGTGGGACGCCAGTAGTGACTGGCAGTGAGTTTGAGGTGTGCAAGGCCAGTTTGACGGTTTACATCCTGTCCGCTAGATAGTCATGGAACCAACCAGTGGCTGACTCAGAGATCCCTGCACTGGAGAGTTTTGAAAGGAGTAGTGAATGAGGGACGATATCAAAAGCCTTTGCTAGGTTTATGAAGATGGCCGAGGTGACATGTCCTTTGTCCATGCCCGTGAGAATGTCACCAGTGACACGTAGGAG
The DNA here is from genome assembly GCA_016271365.2 of Neoceratodus forsteri. Taxonomy (NCBI): domain Eukaryota; kingdom Metazoa; phylum Chordata; order Ceratodontiformes; family Ceratodontidae; genus Neoceratodus; species Neoceratodus forsteri. The sequence goes on from CM057450.1 coordinate 1,511,208,847, forward strand.
GGAGGTGGTGGTGGAGTGGGATTTACGGAATCCTGATTGGAACGGGGTAAAGAGGAGGAGGCTTCCAGATAGGGGTGAGCTGGGACATGACTAGCTGTTCCTGTAATTTGGCCAAAATTGGGAGCAGGGAGGTGGGTCTATAGTTTTCTGGGGAGGAGGGGTCACCACCTTTTGGTAGGGGTATGACTATAGCCATTTTCCAGGCCAAGGATACCTTGCCCAAAGAGAATGAGAGGTTAAAAAGGGCAGTGAGAGGGGTAGCTATGGCTGGTGCAGACAGGAATAGCATCTTTGCATCTAGGGAGGTAGGGCACTTGCCTTTGTTCGGGTTTAGGGCCCATAGTGAGCGGAATACTTCAGCTTGGGTTACTGGCCAGAAAGAGAATGGTAGGACTGAGGGAGTAGGTTTCGAGGGGCATGAGCTATGGGAGGAGGCCGAGTGGAAGGGTTAGGTTTTGGGGGCATGAGCTATGGGAGGGGGCCAGGGGGAGTGGGTTTGGGAGGGAGGATAGGAGTTTGGCTGCACAACTGGAGAAATATGTATTAAAGGCTTCAGCTACACAGATGGGGTCGGAGATGTGGGAGCCCTGATATGATAGTATGGGGGATGGGGGCAAGGTGGGGGGTGAGAGCAGGGATTTGAGTGATTTCGAGAAATCAGTCGGATGGTTAATGTTCTTGCTAAAAGCCATCAGAAAATATGCCATTTTTGCTTGCCGGATGGAGCTTGTGCAAGCATTGTGGAGTTTTCTATATGTGGAGAGGGTTATCTGTGTTCCTGTTCTCTTATAATTTTTCCATGCACAATCTCTGGTGTAGCAATTCCTGATTACGTTGTCTGAGATCCAGGGGAGATGCGCTCCTCTAACTCTCTTTGTCCGTAGTGGGGCGCGTCTGTCCCAGATTTTTAGGAAGCAGGTTTTGAAACCTGCATAAGCTGCATCAATGGAGGAGACTCAGGTATGAAGGACCAATTTTGTGTCCTAAGTCTGACAGCAGAGATGTTAAAACGAGTGAGTTGTAGGACCTGTGCGAGGGTCTTGGGGCTGGGGCTGTGCACCTTCCTAATCAGGAAGATCATGGTGGTCGCTTATAGAGTCAGGTAGTAGGCCCGCTTAGAATCCTGTGGGGTGGGAGGTGAGAGCCCAATCTAGAAGAGAATGGTTCTGGGTCTTAAGGATTAGTCTTGTGGGATCAGTAATGAGTTGTGTTAGGTTCAGAGCCTTTATTTTGGACTTCAGATGGGCTTTATCGTTACCTAACCAGTTTGTGTTAAAATCACCAGTGGCATATAACTTCTGCCCAGTAGCTAAGGATTGAAGGGAGATTAGGTGGGAGAGGATGTCCTCTGGGGGTGTGCAGGGGAGGCAGTATGAACCTGCTATGTAGACGGGGGAGGAGCAGGGTAGGGATAGCTTAATGAGAATAGAGTTTTTGTTTGCAGGGGTTGAGGGGATGTCCACTATGGAGAAGAGGAGGCTGTTTTGGATACACATTGCCATGCCACCACCATGCTTTTTTCCTGGTCGATCGTGTCTGATTATAGTGTAGCCTGGTATGGAGACTTTTGCGTCTGAGTGATGGGGTTTTAGCCAGGTTTCTGAGATCACCAGGATGTCAGGGTGTTGTGTTAGTGCAATAGGTTGTAGTATAGAGATTTTGGATAAAAGGCTGCAGGTGTTTAGGTGTAAGATGCTGAGGCCTTTGGGAAAAGAGAAACGGGAGTGGGAATTTGTGCGGTTTGGGCCAGGGTTTAACTCTATGTCCCCTGACAGGAGAAGATGTATGTAGATGAGATGCTTTATTTTTATCCGAGAGGGGTAAGGATAGGATGTGGAGAACCGGGTGTTTGAGAAAGGTAGGGGGCAGCGATGGGTTATGGTGTGCAAAACCACATGCCCCAGGTGAAAGGATGGTGGCGTGATGTTGGCACTAATACTTGCATAGTGGTTTTGGGCCAGGACGTGAGCAGAAGCATGTGAGGATTCAGTGTGGCATAGCTAGGGGGTAACCCGAGGGGGTAGGAGCAGTGGGGGCTCTGTGATTGGGAGGGTGGCAGTGGGTAGGGAGGAGAGAGTGGCCAGAGAGAGAAGAAATAAGGATGATAACAGCAGCATCGTTGCCTAAAATCCCTATATGAAACTGTAGTGTTTAGAGTTGAGCTCTCTGGTGGTGGCAGCTGATAAGCTGCAAATGGAGAAATAGGCTGATAGGTTCTGGCAATCATGTGACCTCAGCCTATAAAAAGAGAAGCTCACTGAGGGCGGTGGTGGAGGTGGTGGGGAGGCGGCGCTTGCACCGGCGGGGCAGAAGCTCAACGCCACAGAGAAACACTGATAGCCTTTTCTGTGGCAGGAGTTTTTGGGATTTCAAAAATGGCACCAGAAAAACGGCTTTTTTTTCCCTCCGTTGTTGCTTCTGAATTACCTGGGTGCTTCGGGGGTGAGGATCGGCAAGCAGGAGCATCTAGGGGAGGGTTGGGCAACCCTCATGACCTGTTCAGTGGCCCAAACGTCTATGTCTTCGGAGAAAGAGAAGAAGAGGACCTTTATAGCCAGGTAAGTGGGAGTAGTGGCAAGACAAAAGTCCAGCTGCGTAGATGTAATGGTGAGCAACTGTTTCACTTAGTACAGCCCGGGAAAGATATGTTCTTTGCACACATTTGTTGGCCAACTTTTAAATTTTGTTTTATATGGCACTGTATATTTCTCAACGCCTGAAATCGTCCGCCAGAAACAGGGCAGAGCAATACAACTGTGTAAGGGAGAAGCTACCGGCTGTGGGGAAGTGCTGGAATGCTTTTCTGCTCCTGTGTATCACAATTTCTCAATGGGAGCCTCTTACATAGCGCAGTGCAAAGCCTGAGAAGTATTTGCCAGTATGGGAGGGAAAATGTTCCCGAAGTTACATGAGCACTCTACTAATTACAGCAGTGCCTTTGTGCACGAAGGGGGAAAGGATTTCTCTTTATTTTATTTTTTTTTTTTTAACTTGCTTGTGGGTCCCTGAAGGCTGTAAAATGGTGCCTGGCAAGTGATTTCAGCGTGGGGAAGCAGAGACAAACAGTCCCGAACATGTGGTTGTTCTATTTGTGATCGGAACTCAGATTCACGCTAAACTAAATCTAAAATACAGGGCAGATGTGACACAAATCTTGACTAGGCAAACACAAGTAGTTGCAATTTGGGTAGATGCGGTGGGGACAAATAAATGCAGCACTTATTTCAGGCAAATAAGGGTTTCTTACTGGCAAAAGCTTTACAAAATCATGCACAGATCAAGGTCCTAGCAGGTTACTATCAGCTCAGCTTCCCGTATCAAGCAGGTTATGCAGGTACCTATTAACGTTTCTATTATGATGGGCTCATGAGACCTTACATGATTAAGCACTGTTATCTATACACTTATTAAGGCACTACGTCAGTGGACAATAGATGCAGGTTTACAGTAAAAAATGTCCAGAGTTTAAAAGAGTCTAGTGAGACTCTACAGTGAGTGAGCACAACTATCTTTTAACCTATTAAGGCACTACTTCAGAGAGCAATAATTGCAGGCTATACAGTAAAAAACCCATGAGTTTAAAAACAGTCTCCACTCGTGTGCCAACAGAAAAAGGAAGCTCAGCGCCACAGAGAAACACTAATAGCCTTTTCTGTGGCAGGAGTTCTTGGGATTTCAAAAATGGCACCAGAAAAAATAGCTTTCTTTTCCTTCCGTTGTTGCTTCCGAATTACCTGGGTGCTTCGGGGGTGGGGGTCGGTGGGCAGGAGCGTCCAGGGGAGGGCTGGGCAACCCTCATGACCCATTCAGTGGCCCAAACGTCTATGTCTGGGTGCTTTGGAGGTAGGGGTCAGCGAGCAGGAGTGTCCAGGGGAGGGCTGGGCAACCCTCACAACCCATTCAGTGGCCCAAACGTCTATGTCTGGGTGCTTTGGGGGTAGGGGTCAGCGAGCAGGAGCGTCCAGGGGAGGGCTGGGCAACCCTCACAACCCATTCAGTGGCCCAAACGTCTATGTCTGGGTGCTTTGGGGGTAGGGGTCAGCGAGCAGGAGCGTCCAGGGGAGGGCTGGGCAACCTCACACCTGCTCAGTGGCCCAAACGCTTATGTCTGGGTGCTTTGGGGGTAGGGGGTCAGCGAACAGGAGCGTCCAGGGAGGGCTGGGCAACCCTCAACCCGTTCAGTGGCCCAACGTCTATGTCTGGGTGCTTTGGGGTAGGGTCAGCGAGCAGGAGGCGTCAGGGGAGGCAGCCCTCACAACCGTTCAGTGGCCTAAGCGTCTATGTCTGGGTGCTTTGGGGGTGGGGGTCAGCGAGCAGGGCGTCAGGGAGGGCTGGGCAACCTCACAACCCGTTCAGTGGCCCAAACGTCTATGTCTGGGTGCTTCAGGGTGGGAGTCGGCGAGCAGGAGCGTCCAGGGGAGGGCTGGGCAACCCTCACAACCCATTCAGTGGCCCAAACGTCTATGTCTGGGTGCTTTGGGGGTAGGGGTCAGCAAGCAGGAGCGTCCAGGGGAGGGCTGGGCAACCCTCACAACCCGTTCAGTGGCCTAAATGTCTTTATCCTGGAGGAGTGGGAACAGGGAGAGTTAGAAAAATAACAATCATCATAGTATTTAACAAATATTACTCAAGGTGGCTGGGACATTAACTAGGACATTTTGTCTGAGATGGACAAGTATATTATATATTATATTAGAAGTATATGGCCTGCAAGTTAAAGTGGGACCTGCATTCAAGGCACAAAGGCACACTGTTTAACAGTGTGCTGGCCTGAGTTTGGGGGATAGCTGGTAAATGATGGGGTGGGTAGCCATAACTTAGTAGCTGTCTGCATTTAGACTTCACTGCAGTTAAACTGTGAACTTGCTATCAGAGCAAGGTGGAAGCTGACGGAGTAAAAAGATCTGCGCACTAGTGTCCTATTGTTTGAGCATCCCAGAGTACGAGTTCACTGGTGTAGGTATGTCGCATTGGCATCTTCAGAGGCATCTGCAGAGGCAGTCACAGCACTCTCTACCTGTCTGTTAAGGTAACCCACCTCTGAGGTAAACAACCAGGGATTGCTTCTTGTAAACTTCTGTTTATGGAGTATGATTGATGCTATGTGGTGTAGGAAGGGCAGTTTTCATAGAAACTAAAAACATAGGCAATGACTGCAGAAAAAGATCGAAGGTCCACCTAGTCTGCCCAGAATTCCCTGTCTGACCTGGTACCTATTGTCCATATGGGGTTTTATCCCTCCCAGCCCACATCCTGCTCCCTTCCCTGCTGCTACCGACCCGAACCACCACCAAATCATTCACTCTGTCCCAGCCATGCTTAAAACCATTTAGGGTCTTGGTGCCCATCACCTCTGCTGGCAGACTGCTCCATGCCTCCACCACTCTTTCTGTAAAACAAAACTTCTTCACATCCCTCTTAACCCCCCCCAACAGTTTCCACTCATCATCTCGGATTCTTGACTCTGTACTCCTGTTAGATAGTTTCCTGCAGTTCACCTTGTTTATTCCCTCTAGGAACTTGAAGGTATCTATTATACTCCCCCCCCCTTGCCTGGTCTCCAGTGGGTACATGTTCAGTGCCTTCAGACAATTTTTGTAAGATCTGCCCTTTCTACCCTGAACATCTTGGTCACCCTGTGCTGCACCATCTCCAGCCTATCACTGTCCTTCCTTAGGTGAGGGCTCCAGAACTGAGCACAGTATTCTTGGTGCAGACCTATACAGATGTCATATCATATTATCATAGCATAGCGCATTTGGCAGCAAAACATAGGCCTTTGAGCACAGTGGTGCAGCTGGACAGATAAATCACCAGACTACACAAACATCCTATTTAGGGTAAGGTAACAAGGAAACTTGCCAGCCAGTGAAAAAGGACAGGACATTACAGCAGGAATGATGGGCGGGAGGGACTGTCCAGTGTAACAACGGTGGGGTCGCCATCTTCAGAGACCTTCTGAAGAAGGCAATGCTGCTCTGTCTGTACACACCTGGGGGTTCTTACTGTGAAGCTGCTTTCCTTGAAGCATGAACTGGACTTCTTAAGGGGGAGTTAGCCATTGAACCCCTTGGTGCCAGCAACCATTCTTCCTCTTCCCCAAGGGGTGTGAGAGTCATAGAAGAGAAGTGGACTGTGGTTGGCACAGGGAAGGCCAAGGTGAGAAAGTCACTGATAGTACTAATTACCAACAAGTATGTTCTGCTTGTGAAGCAGGAGCCCCAAGTCACCGAAAGACATGAACCTGAGGCAGTAGTAACTCAATTAGCATGGGACACCTAGAAGGAGACACTTAATGGTGGGGGGCTCCAAGAAAAGACAGAAAAACATTAGTGGCAGGGGATTCTATAGTTAGGAGGGTGGAGACAGAGGTTGAGGGAACGGGGAGGCTGTTAGGGTAGTCAGGTACTTGCAGGGGGCTACTGCTAGAAGGGAGATTGAGGGAGGATTGTTAGGATCCCTAAGGCAGTGGGAGATGGGGAAGGGGGTTACATGTCATTGCCCACAATGAGACAAATGACCTAGCAGACAGAACTATAGGGAAGTGCAGGATAATTTTACAAAATTGGGAGAAGTTTCAAATGGGTGGCATCTTCAGAGGTGCTACCTGTTCTGGGCCCTGGGAAAGCATAGACTTCAACTCAACACAAACTTTGACAGCTGGTCAAAGCAGTGGTACAGAGATGAATTCCGGCTAAAATGAGAACTGGGGCTAGGCCTGGTCATGATATACTTTGCAAATGGGATGGCCTTTGCCCTCCTGGGAGGGCAGGCTTCTATACAGAAGGTTTAAAAATCTCTTAGATGAGCTTTTAAATAAGTCAAGGGGAAGGTGGTATCAGAGTAGAAGCAGTCAACCTACCAAGGGGGCCAAAGATTACCTCCCCCCTAGGACTAGTTAGCACAAAAACAGGTGCAATGGGGCATGGGGGGGCCAGCTAGAACATGGTGAGAAGCAGTACAGAACCTAGGAGGTGGTTAGAAACTGGCGGGTCTAGTATGGTTGCCCATCATTCATTTTCCCGACTCTGTATTTCCCTCGACCTATTTCCCATCATCTAATTTCTCGACGTGATCTTTGCCTGAATATCGTTTGATCGAAAAAGTCCCGGTTTAGGACAGACATAAATCAGACACAGGACCCTCTGAATCACACCAAAATGTTGTGTAAAAAGCAGGTCTCTACCGGCAATGAGATATTTTTTCTCATTTGGACTATATTCCAGTGTCATGTAAACAGGGGGGCAAAGAACCTCATCAAAACTAAACCCATTGGATATAAGGGAAGTCAGGGAACTCCAGGAGAGGATAATTTCCAGAACTTGTTATTTGGTCTCCCCACACAATGCACCGCTCCCCTAGGCCTTAATTGCTGAGATTTCAGCCCTAGCAAGTAAGTAAGAAAAAAACAAAAGAAAAACAGAGAAAGTCCTTTCCAGGCTGCTTCTCTAATCCATTACAGATGATCCCTGTCTTGTGTGACATAGCACCAGTTAGAGTCAGCGTCCTGGGATCCAAAAAGAGAAAGCAGTGTCCCTTTTATTACTACATAATCTTCTTGAGAGTGTAACTCCTACTAGTTCATGTAGAAGATAAGTAATATTGGAGCCTGGAACAGATCAGAAAACATGGCAGGGAGATCCTGTTTGGCCTGGTCTTCCAATTCAAAAGTTGTCAGGACACCTGTAATTGTTCACACCTCCTCGGGTTTCGAAGCGGAGCCCCTTGTCTAGTTGCGCAGTCTCTCTGTAGCTGAGCAAGAGTCAGTCCTGGGGATTTCAGAATCGCGCTGAGATATGATTTTTTTTTTTAGAGTTTGAAGATATAGTGCTCCTTGTGACTCTTGTGAGCTAGGACTTTGAAACAAGGGGTTACAGATTAGCATGTTTTTGTACAGTAATTACAAGCGCTCTGCATTTGCAACAGTTGAAGCTAAAGTGTTCGATTTTGAGTTCCTTTAAATTACCTGATTGTGCTAATAGTCGGGAAACCTGTAATTGTTCACACCTGCTCGGGTTTCGAAAGTGGAGCCCCTTGTCTAGTTGTGCACTCTGTCTCTGTAGCTGGCGAGAGTCAGTCCTGGGGATTTCGGAATCGTGCAGAGATATGATTTTTTTTTGTTATATATAGATATATTTTTGTACAGTAAATTTATGTTGCTTATTACAAGCGCTCTGCATTTGCAACAGTTGAAGCTAAAAGTGTTGGATTTTGAATTTCTTTAAATTACCTGATTGTTCTAATAGTCGGAAAACTGTCAACGGTAAATAATATCGTTGGGAAAAGTAAAAACGGGAAAGTAGTGTTGGGAAACCATGTGTTGGGAAACCTCATGCTGGGCAATCGTACGGATCCCAAACTGGCTGATCAAAATTTCAGAGAGGATGCATCACTTAGGGGAGGGGCAGCAATGACCAGATAGAAAGGGGAGGAAAGGAAGAGCAGGGGGGCTGGAGGACCATGTGTGCAAATGCCAGGAGCCTGGGTAACAAAATGTATGACCTGGAGGCTCTAATGGAGAAGATACTGTACAACTGGACCTGGCAGCAATCCAGCAATAATCCACTGCACACCCGTAACTCCTAATACCAGTCCTTCCTAACTCCAGAATGTAGAACATCTCAAGGACAAAGGTCCTTTGCTTACCGTGCACCGCTGTGGTTCAGCTCCCTCCAGGAGAACATTGCATGCCTGCTCACACTGGGTACTTTCAAACCGAACTTGAAGCTCCTTAAGATACGCGAATCTCGATGTGTCTGTCATCACTAGCACCACCTTTCCACCCCCCATCACTACTTCCATCCCCTGCCCCCTCAACCCTTCCCTCTCTTCCCCTCCTGCTCTCCCCACACACCTAGCACCCTCTCCCTCTGCCTTCAATCTAGTGACCTCCCTCAGATCCCTACTGCTTTACTGGTATTACGCTCTCTTTCTGCACATTGCACTTGGGCTCCTCCCCTTCACCCCCCTTTTTTAGCACTTAGCAACGCTCCAAACAACCTCTTGTTTGCTGACAACTGACTGGTTTCACTGTTGGGCACTGTAAATTGTCTGTTTTCCTGTGACCTGTAGTGTGTTCAATATATGTAATCCTGTTTACCTTTGTAATTCTGCAATCCTTTGTATAATTTCACCTATCGTTATACTGAAATGTCCTGACGTGGAATCTATGTAAAGAGCTCTGAGCTCAAATGATTTTCTGAGTACTGAAATAAATAAATAAATAAAATATAACAGAAGGAATAAAAGCCATAGTAACCAATGTAGAGGCTACAGTGAGGGAAGAGGAATTGTTGTGGGTACAGCTAGAGAGAGGGGATGGAAAAACATAACAGTAGGGGTGTTGTACAGACCACCATCACAAGAAAAGGACACAGACAAGGAATTAAGGGGAAGAAATAGGGGGGATGACCAACCAGGTGAAGGTGCTGCTACTGGAAGAATTCAGTATGCCCAACGTGGAATGGAGCACACCTACAAAAGTGTCTATTTGGAGTCAGGCCATGCTAGATCATTTCTAGGGGATCTTCTTAAGTCAGCTCATTAGGGAACCCACTATTCAGGGTGCAGTGCTGGATGAGGTATTGACAAGTACACCAATAGAGAGGTCACTATATGGGAACCTCTTTTTTTTCCCGCATATTTCTGTTCTCTGTTAGGTGGCTAGCAGACATGGTTTCAGCTTCACTCCCTCGAGAGAGCTCGATTCAACCCATGATAGTGCATCTCTCCGACCCAGCTCCAGCCCCAGGCAGAGTCCCATACAGATTCACCACCATGGCAGGGCCAGGGAGGGGAGGGCCCTCCACCCCCCACTGATTAGTCCAGATAGCCCAGGAGTAGCGCCATAGTCAGTGTCTCCAAAGCCTTGTGAAGCCGCTAGTGCCCCTTTTTTCCAGTTTTTTCTCCCTCCCCTCCAATGCTGGGGAACGATGTCAGCATGTGTGTGCGGAGGCCCGGGCACATCCTCCTGTCATCAGTGCCCCAGACCCGCACTACCACCAGGCTTCCACCTGGTGGCAGTCATTCAGTGGGAGCAACAACCCACCCTCCTTGGGAGAGGACAGCAGCCCTCCAGATGCTTGACCTTCTCCCTCCCCAGTCAACCCCTGATGACCTGAGTCTGCTTCCAAACACGGGTCGCTGGCATGGCAGGAGGTTAGATGCACAGTGCCTCAGCCCTCCATACCACTGGGCTGGCTTCAAATGAGAACCTCTTAAGAACAGTGACCATTGGACAGTGTCGGTTCACATCAGGACCAGGGTGGAGAAGGTCCACACAAGGGCAAGGGTACTGGACATCTGAGGTGCAGAATTTCAGACCATAAAGGGGATGCTCCAGAACAAGCTGAGAGGGAAGAGGCTGAAGAAAGGGGACAGAACTGGGACACAATCAAGGAAGAGGGCATGCAGGTGTTTAGTCTCTGCATCAGTGACATCAGCAAGAGCAGAGAAGGAAACTGCTCTGGTTTTCAAGGGCGTTGGGGGCTGCAGTGAGGGGAAAGATGGTGGCCTTCAAAAGGGATAAGTCAAATCAAAGGAAGGAAGATAGGGAGGTCTACTTTCAGAAACTGAAGGAGGCAGACAAGGTAGTGAGGAAAACAAACGCACAGATCAAAGGAAGGAATACAAAACTAAGAAAGCTGGGTCATTCACCACCAAAAACAAAACTGCAGAAAAATCAGTGCTTTTTCAAAGGTAAGGAGCCCAGGTAATGACATCTTAAGTAGCGGCCAAGTTAAAGGTACAGGTGCCACTTACAAGGCTGTTCAATGCAGAGCCATAGTACACAACAATAATAAGGTGATATGTGTATATATAGTGCTACCATAGTTAGGGTTGAGGAGCCATTTACATGTTAAACCTAAACTTTTGCACCTTAATAACTTTGCAACCATTCAACAGATTTGCCTGAAATTTGAAATACACAATCAAGAACCATAGATCTTGAGATCTGCCAACTTTCGTACTGTTCCGAGATACGGCTGCGGAGTTATTAAGTGTGATCTGCGCGCGCATTTACGCTTTTTTGGAATTCTTTGGTCATCTCTACAGGTCACACAGTTTGCGCAATCAGTCCAAAATCTTCAGGGAAAGTGCAACCAGGGTCCACAATGTGCCTTTTGAAGATTTCGTGAAAACATATTAAACGGTTCAAAAGTTATTCAAAATACAAGTTCCCATTATAAGTCAATGGAAAAGTTAACAAAAAGTTCAACAGTGTCGCAAATGCAGTTTTTACTTTTGCAAATGGCCCTTTTACTGTCGCAAATCCGCCATTTTGTTTTCAGTTGGTCATCAGAAAAATGCTTGCCATTTAAATTTGGGACCCTCTAGCAACCTAATTATTTTTGTATTCACCTAGTCAGACCCTGAGGATGCTAGGCATGTCTTTATTTTGGAGTAAAACACCCCAGAAATATGTTTTTCAAATTTCTGGAAAAAGTACCTTCGCAAAGTACTTTCGCGCACATGACACTGTCGAATGAATTTGCGAAAGCTTTTGCAAAGTTTGACAGTATTTTTCCAGGCTGTGGGAAAATGACAGCAATTTTGTGCCACCCTGCTGCAAAAGAATGGTTTGGTGTTTTGGGCTGAAATTTGGAGGGGACGCAGCAAACATCTCACGGATGTTCCTTTTAGTGCTTCGGTGAAAAAATATTACAGGTTGGCAAAGTTACAGCACTCCAAAGTTGATGCTTTTTCCCATAGGATAACATTACGGTGTCCGCCGCATTACAGGAATCCTTTGGTGCCCTGCTGCAAAATAACAGTTTGGTCTTTTGGGCTGAAATTTGGAGGGAAGAAAGCCAACATCCCACAGATGTGTCTTTCAGTAGTTTGGTGAAAAAATATTACAGGGAGCCAAAGTTATGGCACTCTGAACTTCTCTTTTTTCCCCATAGGATAACATTACAGCATTCGCCACGCCTTTCAGGGTCCGTATTTCGGAAACGGTGCGAGATAAGGACTTTTTGTCAAAAAAGTGCTTAACCCCCTAAAAGGGGCTAAGTATGAAACTAGCCAGGAAAATCATAAATCATTTGACTTTTAGATTTTTTTTCTACATCATACAGTTCCTGAGATATAAGCAATTTAGTATTCCAACTCCTCATTTTCTGCTCCGAGACCCATTATTATGCATACATTCTTTGAACTCACTGTCTTTCTCTATGCAGCTTTTGTGGAAAACCAGCCTGTGCACTTGCATTACTGTTACCATTTCCTCTTGCGGTTCCGTACCCATTTCACTTACCGTTCACGTCTACGCCACCATGTTTGTTGCCCTTTGCGTTTTCATTTGCGCTTGTGTTATTTTTACCATTTCTGTCTACAGTACTGTTTCTCTTTCTGTTTTGCTTTGCGTCACCATGAGCATTACCATTTGCGTTTGCGGGCACAGTGTTACTATGTGACAAGACATCACGTGGTGCGCTCCCGCAGCAACATTACTTTCGCTATTTCTCGTTATTATTCTCAAAAAGAAGGGTAATTAGAGAGAATAATTCCATTTAATGCATTAATTAGGGTTATTCCACAGCGACAAAAGCGAGAAAATTTGGTTTAGGTGTTGAAAGCCCCCCTAGGACCCCTCCACCACACCCTAACTGGCATTGGGGGTGCGATTGAAGTTGTCAGTTCTAACTCTCACTCCATTCTCCTATACCTCTGCTTCTTCACACATCTGATGGGGTGAGAGTTAGGGGCGGCAACCCCAATGCACACCCCGATGCCAGTTGGGGGTGTGGGCAGGGGGATCCTAGGGGGGCTTTCAACCCTAACACCGAATTTCCTCACTTTTGTCGCTATGGAACAACCCTAACCAATGTATTAAACTGAGTTTTTTGCCTCTAATATATATATATACACACACATATTCAATGTAACTAGGATTAAAACTAACCCCAAACTGTCTACTATCATAGATACATACATAGATACATAGACATTGTTGGCAAATAAGGGCCTATGGCCCACCCAGTCTGCTCATTTGAGCTTGTTAGTTCCCTTTTACGTTTTTCTAGAAGTCTGTTGCCTCTTACCCCTGACCTCCAGAATTCCCTTATGTCTATCCCATGTATTCTTATATCCCATGAATGTTTCAGCCCCCCCCACTTCCTCTGGCAGGGTGTTCCACTTATCCACCACCTTTTCTGTGAAGAAATTCTTCCTCACGTTTCCTCTGAATCACCCTCTCTCCAACTTCATCACATGTCCTCTAGTCCTGAAACATCTTTTTCATTGGAAAATAGTGTATTCCTGCACCCTGTTCCTCCCTGTAAGGTACTTGTATGTCTCTATCATATCCCCTCTCTCCCTCCTCTCCTTCTGGGAGTACATATTCAAATCCTTCAGCCTGTCCTCATAGGACTTGTGATGCAATCCTTGTACCATCTTTGTTGCCCTCCTCTGAACCTTCTCTACCCTGTCTATGTCTTTATGTAGGTAAGGTCTCCAGAACTGCACACTGTACTCCAGGTGGGGCCTCACTACTGTCTTGTATAGTGGAATTATGACCTCCCTTTTCCTGCTGGTGACGCCCCTTCCTATGCATCCCAGTATCCTATTTCCTTGACCTGCTGCCTTGTCACACTGTTTCTCTACCTTGAAGTCATCAGCGATGATAACCCTAAGGTCCCTTTCCTGCTTGGTGCATGCTATATCCTCACCCCCCAACTGATATGTTGTTCCAGGGTTTTTGTGCCCCATATGCATTATCTTGCACTTCTTTGTGTTGAATTTCAACTGCCAAACCTTTGATCATTCTTCAAGCTTTTGCAGGTCCTTCCTCATATTGTTTACACCTCTGGCATGTCCACTCTGTTACAGAGCTTCGTGTCATCAGCGAACAGGGAAATTCTGCTTTCTAGGTCCTGTGCAATGTGACTGATGAAGATGTTGAATTGGACCGGTCCCAGCATTGATACCTGTGTTACCCCACTGGTCACTCTTCCCTCTGTGGAGTGATAGCCATTTACCACCACCCTATGTGTCCTGCCGCCCAGCCAGTTACCTATCCACCACACTACTGTCCTGCCCACTCCCTTATTCTTCAGTTTGTTAAATAGCCTATGTGGCACAGTGTGAAAGGCCTTGTTGAAGTCCAGATAGGCCATGTCCACTGCCTTCCCCTGATCCACCTCCCTAGTCACCCAGTCGAAAAATTCAATGAGGTTGGTCTGACATGACCTCCCCCTGGTGAAACCATGCTGCCTTGGGTCCTGTAGTCCACTGGCAACTAGCTGTTCCACCAATCTCTCATTCAGTAGTGCTTCCATGATCTTCACCACTACCGAGGTCAGATTAACTGGTCTGTAGTTCCCTGCTTCCTCTTTGTTCCCGCTTTTGTATAAAGGGACTACATCTGCTGTCCTCCAGTCTTTAGGTATCTCCCCTGTTTCCAGTGATCGGCTAAACAGGATTGCCAGAGGTTCAGCCACCACCTCTCTTAATTACTTTAGGACCCTGGGGTGCACCCCAATTAGCCCCATTGCTTTATCGACTCTTAATCCTTCCAGTTCCTTTAGGATCCTTTCCGCCATTCCCACCCCTTGTACTCCCCTCAGGTCCATTACCCTCCTCTTCCTCAGTAAAGACTGAGTAGAAATATCTGTTCAGTATGTCAGCATTACTGTTGTCACCTTCCATGCGGCCCCCGTCCTCCCCCTTCAGTCTCACTATCCCTCCCTTTTCCCTTCTTTTTTCACTTATGTACCTGTGAAAGGTTTTGTCAACTCTATCCACTGTTTTTGTAATGTGCTCTTCTGTCTGAGCTTTGGCTGCCCCTACTGACCTCCCTGCCTCCCTTTGCTTCTCCTGGTACTTCTCCCTATCCCTTTCAGCCTGTGTCTTTTTGTATTGCCCTCTGTTCCTCCACCCCGATTTCCTCCCCATTCCCATTAGTGCCTCTTTCAAGCATGTCCCCATTTTCCCAAAGTCTGCCCTCCTAAAATCCAGGATACGTGTTTTTGTGCGGTTTGATTCTGTTCCTTCTGTGATTTCAAACCACAGTGACCAGTGGTCACTATTCCCCAGGTGCTTCCCCCACTGTTACCCCTATCACACTGTCCCCATTTGTGAGCATGAGGTCCAGTATTGCCTTCTGCCGAGTTGGTTCCATGACCAGTTGCATAAGGGAGTCCAGTATAAATCTGCTCCTGGTTGATGCTGCTGCTGGGAGGCTCCAGTCCATACCTGGAATATTGAAGTCTTCAACTAGCACCACCTCTCCCTTGTCTGCCATCCTTTGGATGGCTAGCATCACCTCCCTATCTGTTTCTTCCTCCTGGGCTGGTGGTCTGTAGACCACCCCTGTGCGGATGACTGACCCCATTTTCCTTTCAAGCTTAACCCACAGTATCTCTCCCTCATTTAGTTTTTCCTGGATCTCTGTGGCCTTCATGCCTTCTTTTACATAAAGTGCTACTCCTCCTCGCTTTCTGCCTGCTCTGACTCTTCTGAATATGTTGTAGCCAGGTATGGCCATCTCCCAGTCATGGTTATCATTACACCAGGTCTCTGTGATGGCCACAATGTCCAGGTCCGACTGTACCATGTCAGCCTCCAGATTCTCCATGGCATTGGCATACCTGGCTTTCCATGATGTGAACTCTCTGGACTGTTTAGCTGTTCTTCTCCAGCCCCCTCCCTGGTTGTCCTGTATCCCTGGTTCTCCCTGCTGCCTGCCCTTTCTGTTGAATTTTTCTCCCTTTCTGCCTATCCCCTTGGATGCTTATCTCCATCTTTTGCACACTGCTTTGTAGAGATAGCCCCTCCTCCTGTTCACTGGTTCCACTGCTAGCTGGGGGGGGAACAAATAGGTACCCTTCCTTCTGGCCTGCCACCCCCCTTGGCTAGTTTAAATGCTTGTCCATGTAGCATTTAAACTTATCATTGAGCGCTTGGATTCCCCTCCAGGATGGATGCAGGCCGTCAGGCTTGAACATGCCCCCATCCCTCCAGGTGGGTCCTCAGTCACCAATGAATCCAAACCTTTCCTTGCAGCACCAGTTCTTTAACTCTGTGTTAACGTTCCTGGTGTGTGTACTCCTATTCTCTCCCATGCCTCTCACAGGTAGTACTTCCAAGAAGGTGACAGGTGTAGCTACTTGCTTGAGACCTCTCCCTAATTTCCTAAACTCTTCCTGAACTTCTTTAGACTCCTTGTTTGCCAGGTCATTAGTACCTAGGTGGATAATGACATCCAGCTCACCCTCCTGTCTTGCCTTCCCGGAGATCCCCAGGATCTTCCTCCCATCCCTCCATGCCATGGCACCTGGTAGGCACCTCACCTCCCGGTTCTCTTCCTCATGTGTTCCTAGCTGGATCCCTCAACTATAGAGTCCCCCATCAGGATTCACTTCCTCCTCCTCTGTGGTCCACTGCTCTCCCCACAGAGGTTACCTCCTTGGTTGATCTCCACATCCTTCCCTTCCACTTCTCTGGGTACCCCTGTTTGGTTATCCCCATTTTCCAGTGCAACATACGAATTCTGGAGTAGAATAGGATTTGGTATGTGCCTCCCCCTGACTGCCCTAACCCTCCCCTAGCCCACCATTATCCAAGTGCTCCTCATTCTTGGCATCCTTTAAGGCAGCAGCGTTGGACTGGGTGGTCTCTGGATAGGGGCGAAGGTACTCCTGACCCAGTTTACTTCCGCTCTGAGTCTGGCTATTTCATCCTGCAGTCCAGAGAGATGCCTGCAGATAGGGCAGCACCTCAGTGTCTGGAAGGTCTGCCTGAATACGGCTTCCCCGCATCTATTGCATTGCACCACTCCCCACATTATACTGCACTTATACTGCTATTCCAGTAGTAGTCTATTACTGAAGCTTTCCTTGTAGTGCCCTTTTTATTAATTTACTGATCTGAAAATCCTGCCACCGATTCTCAGAGACTTTTTTTTTAAAGAAGGAAACAATAACAAAACTTAGCCACAACACTTGTGCGGAGGGTAGGCTTCCTCCCCCTTATGTCTCTCCTACTCCTTCAACCCCTGCTATTCCCTGTGCTTGGCTCCTGTCATTCAGATTTAACAGGGCATATAAGTAAGAGTGGGCAGAGGGGGAGGAAGGGTGGGTGAAAATTTGTAGCAAGTAAAGACAGCAAAGAGGGCCGGCTCACCAGCACAGCGGTTGGATTTCTGTTTGCGGCGCCGGCGACCCAGGTTCGGGAATGGACTTGGGTCATCGAAGGGCTGGCCAGGAGGAGAAGGATTGAGTGTCCCATGACTGCTCTCCTTCTCCGGGGGGAGGGTGCAGGGCTGGTGCAACGAGGACTCCTGGTAGAGGCTAGGAGTGCCGCAAGCATACAGTGACAACAAAGTAACCAGGGAGCGGGACGGATGCTGGCATCATTGCATGTTCCCGCCCCCCCAGAGGGAAGAAAAAACAAGCCTGCCTCCTCTCTACCTATATGGCACCCTCTCTTCGGCTGCAATTGGCTCCCCAGGCCGACTCCCACCCTATCCCATTGTTCATGGCACCTTAAGGGGAGGGTACCAGGTCTCTGCCCTGGGGGGTAATCCAGGGGGTCCCGGGAGAACGGCTCATGTGGGGATGCCACAGCCGAGGAGTCCGTGACCGGGCAGATGGCCAGCAGAGAGAGAGGTGAGGCACAAAAAGAATAAATTAAAAAAAAAACAAATAAAGACAGCAAAGAAAAACAGCACCACTAAAAGCACACCAAACTAGGTTTTAAACAAAAACAGCAATAAGCAGTTACTGCACTGCACTGAAATAAATCTGGATCCTTCCCCTTCTGGCCTCTTCTGAGAGGTCAAAGTTAAAACTTCAGCTCCCAATACCTTAACTTGTAAAGTGTTAGTTAATACTATTGCTTCAAACCTGGTGGGGCTTGTGCCGACCATGTGGTGTGGATGACAACTGGAAGACAGGAGAAGGGTGTTCCTGTCAGTCAGTAACACTGTGTATCAATTTTATATATAGTTGATGGTCTAATCTGCTTTGTTTGTTTCTCCCTTTTCTCTTTAGCACTATCTTCTTTACACTCCATCTTGTCATTTGTCCACACAACTGTGGTTCAAAGTGCCCATTTCAGAAGAAGAACAGAGACATAATTTGGACCCAGAACCCTGTTATGAAAAGCTTTGTGTAGCCACCATTATTGTTATACACAATAAGATGACATGTTCTGGCCCTAAACAGTTTAAAAAAAAATAGTATTAACTAATTTCTTTACAAGTTAAGGTATTGGGCGCTGAAGTTTTAACTTTAGGTTAGTTTTAATCCTATTCACATTGGAATGTATATATAGGGGATACCTGATGGCTGTGCACTGAATACATGATTCATGTGAATGAGCTGAGCATGACTTCAGGAGACCTCATGAGTGGCAGAGCATAGTGGAGCCATGAGTGACTGTCCCGAGGTCACTCTCGGCGACTTCAAATAAATTGTGTATTCAACGGGCAGCCATCAGGTATCTGATTTCTACAGTAAGGCTGCCTGTTGTGGTGTGTTTACTTTGGAAGCAGTATGTGTATTTGTTTTAAAGAAAGGGGAAGTGTGAATGAAGTGCCAGCTGGCAGAGGAGGGGGGGGATATGATGTGTACACTATTTGTATAAATGGACATGACATGTTCACTGTGGAATAAATGTCTGATATTTGAACAGTCCATACATCTTCTTTTATTTATTACATGGGGGTGAGAATACACGGATTTATATTGCTGTGTATGTGCTCACCCCATTGTATAAATCGATGTTACTTTATTGTTGTATACTATGGCTGTGGGTTGAACAGCCTTGTATGTGGCCCCTGTACCTTTCATTTGTTTGCTACTTAAGGCATCATTACCTAGGTGACTTACCAGATTTTTATGTTTGCTTGCACGCATGTGCAAGAAACATAGTGCCATCATCCGAGTCTTCGGAGGTGTGTCACCCCCTCTTCCAATTCAGTCAGTGTGTTGGCAGGCGCGGCCCAGTCCACCAATGCATGCTGGAGCTGTCTATGACAGCAGTCCAAAATGCAGTGGCGTACAATTGAAAGAGGGAGCTACACTTCAGTGAGCAGCGATAAGATGTCGCCTGCTCATGTGCAGCTTCCCCTACACACACACAACACACACACGCATACTCGCGGCTGCCCTCCCCACGCACACACTGTATAGCCGGCGAGGGTGCCTAATCCCCTGGCCGCTGTGCTGGGCGCCCCCCAAAGTTTTCTGACATGCCACGCTGGGTGCCCATCCCAGCGTGGCAACTTCATTGTATAGCCGACGGGGTGCCCAATCCCCATCGGGGTCCACTGTCCTCCCCCAAGAGAGTGGTGCCACGCTGGGAGCCCACCCCAGCGTGGCAACTGATGATATGGCCGACGGGGTGCCCAATCCCCCGCCGGCTCCATGCTCCCTAACCAGTTCGCCCTTGTGCCACGCTGGGAGCCCACCCCAGCGTGGCAAACGCCCCTGCCATCGTAATAAAAAACACCTGTAAAGAAAAATGGTCCCACGCAGTCTCCCTGCCCCCACAACCCGCACTCCACCCACTGCGCATTCTGTCTCCCCACACCCCGCCATCTCATACTTACCTCCGGAGTCTGGCGCGACGATCTTCGTGGACCGGAACACGCTCTGCACTCTTCAAAGTCGATCGCGAACTGAGGAAATGGCGTGTAGCTGTATAATGGGATAGATAGGGTTTTCAACTTTATTGTATATCTCAGGCATTTTTGAATTTTTGCACCAAATTATCAACATGGGGTTTTGGGACCCCTTCATGAATGCTGTCATTGTCATGGCGTATTTCGGTCAGGGGTGATTTCGCAGCCACTTCGCTAAATCACCTTTCCGGAACGAGTAACGAAATGACACTGCCAGTGTTCATAAGGTGGGCTCTCAAGAAACTTATTTTGAAAATTTGGTGGAAACATTCCTAAAAATGACTGTTTTACGAGCGCAGTTGCGCAGTTCCTACGCACGCTCATAAGTTCACGAATTTTCAATATTTTCACCCAGATTTTCAACATTGCCATTTTACCACACCTTCTTATGAGTAGTACAGCTGTCATTTTTCACATCTCACCCAAAACGCAGCTCACCATGTAGCAATACAGTGGCGTAGTCAGTGTGCAAAATCAATGTACGGGATAAATTAAGAAAATCACAGTGACACTGTTCATGAGCAGATGTCTTAAAATGGCTATGTTGAAAATTTTGCAGAAAATAATGTTTTACGAGTGTGTTGCTAGGTTAGCGTCTTACGCACGCTGTAAGTCCGCGAATTTTCAATATTTTCACTCCAGATTTTCAACATTGCCATTTTACCACCTTCTTATGAGTAGTACAGCTGTCATTTTTCACATCTCACCCAAAACGTGTTTTTGCTTCCATGGCGTAGCAATGGCGCAGTCGACAAAGCGTAAATCAATGTATGGGACACATTAAGAAAATCACAGTGACACTGTTCATGAGCAGAGATCTTAAAATGGCTATGTTGAAAATTTGGTGAAAAATTCCTAAAATGACTGTTTTACGAGTGCATTGTGCAGTTCCTATGCATGCAGTAAGTTTGTAAATTAATATTTTCATTCAAGATTTTCAACATTGCCATTTTATTACACTTCCTTATGAACAGTACAGCTGCCATTTTCATATGTCGCCAAAATGTGTTTTTGGTATTATGTAGCACAATGGTGCTGTTGGTGTGCGAAAGCAATGTTTGGGACAGATTAAGAAAATCACAGTTACACTGTTCATGAGCAGAGGTCTTAAAATGGCTATGTTGAAAATTTGGTGACAAAAGTCCATAAAATGACTGTGTTACGAGTGAGCATTGCGCAGTTTCCACGCACTGTAAGTTCATGACTTTGTAATATTTTCAGTCCAGATTTTCACCAGTGGCATTTTTCCACACTTCCTTAGGAACAGTATAGCTGTCATTTTTCACAACATGGCGAAGAGTGTTTTCACACTTTCAGCGCAGAGATGCGTGGTCGCTGTGGGAAATCATTGTTTGACAGATAAAGAAAATCACAATGACACTGTTCATGATCGGAGGCACCAAAATGCCTGAGTTGACAATCTGCTGTAAAAATCCCCAGCCTAATTATATTATGGGGTGCGTTTGCAGTTTCTATGTACGCCGTGATTTCACCATTTTTAAATATTTTTACTGCAGATTTGCAACATTGCCATTTTTTACACCTCCCCATGAACAGTACAGCTGTCATTTTTTACATCCTGTTCGGAATGTTTTTGCACCTGTGGTGCTAAATGCCGTAGTCGCTGTGCATAAACAGCTTTCAGCTACCAAACTGATATTCCTCATGTTCATGAGGTGGGGTCACAAAAAAAACATGTTGAAAATTTGGAGTGAAAATACCAACAAATGCCTGCGGTATTAGGGTTTCCAACCATAACGCCCAACCCTGTAGAGAATGACAGGCATCAGGGGTGTGACTTGGGATTCTTGCCTGTAATGCTCATACCATTCCACACCCTGCAGCCAGTGAGAGGCATCGAGGTATGCCTTGGACTCTTCAGCCCCAAACTTCACCCCATTCTTCTATATCGTACCCATCTCACCGTATTTCCTAATGGAATGGGGTGCGCATAAGGGCCAAAGACCCCAAGGAACACCGTGACACTTGACAGTGTCTGCAGGGTGGGGTGTGGTGAAATGGCGTGGCCATCATGCCTGACGAACCAAAGGCACATCCCAATGCCTGTCACTCTGCAGGGTGGTAGAAGTGTTGGCTTCAGTTCAATACTTCACTGCCATTCCTATTACGCAGCTCTGTATCTTCTACACTACCACTGCCAATGCTAGCAAGCAAACATTCGGCATTGACAAATGCTTGTTTAGTGTGAAATGCATCAGGCGACTTGTCCAGTGGATCTTGTTTTTAAAGATTTGTACTGACAGACATTGAAATAAAGATTACTGCAACAGCTTGAGCAGTCTGCAGCTTTGTTTTTGTTGGTGAGTGCCCCAACTTTTCTTTGGTACTGTGAGTTATTTTGGTGGCAAATGGTTCCTTGTATAGTATTTGTTTTCCTCAAAGAAAGTAATGCAAAGGGAGTAGAGGAAGGGGACAAAACAATCGTATGATACGTCAGTGATGAAAGGAAGACAAAGGGTGGTAGAGAAACTGATGAGCAGGTCAGAATTATTGGAGGGAGACCGGGTAAAGGCAGGAATACTGAGCATATACTTTTGCTCAGTATTTGCAGTAGACAGAGAGGGGAATTACCAGAGGGAGCATACACGGGTAAGGAGGAAGCAGGCAGGGAGAGGGACATTACACCATTTTTAGAAGAGAAGGTTTTGAAAGGGTGAGGGGTACTAAGGGTTAATAAGGCAACGGGCTCTGATGGATTACACCCAAGGGTGTTATAAGAGAACTAAGAGAGGGCCCAGTAGTCTCACAGATGAACTTTTTGGACAGCTCTCTGAAACCAGAAGTGGTCCTAGAAGACTGCGTAGGGTAGCTATTGTCCCCCTACACAAGAAAAACAGGAAGGAAGAGCCAAGGAATTACAGGCCAAGCCTAACCTCTGTGGTGAAAAAACTGATGGAGACCCTACTAAAAGAGATATTAGTAGAATTTCTGGAATCTATAAGGTATATACAATGGAGAGCTGTCAGATAAATGATTTATCTACACAAGTGCTGTTTGACCTTGGGTAACCTCATGAGTGGCATATGCCACGAGTGAGGTGTCTGAGGTCAAACAGCACAAGTGTAGATAAATCATTTATCTGACAACTCACCATTGTATATTTTATTTATGCAATAGGGATGCTTCTGTCAGTACGGGGCCATTTGCTTTTGATTGTGTAACCCCCCTCCAAATGGGGGTTCCTGAAAAGTCTTCCTTGAACTTGCCTAAATGCTCACTGCCAGGCTGGTGTCCTGCGTTTTAGTAGTTTAAACGTTATTGCCAGAGAGAGCCTGTATAGCCTTTGTGTACTGTCTCTTTAAGAGCTGCCTGGATTGCAGTCATAAGTAATCTGAGAGGGAGCTCTGTTGAAAGATGTAACTATTTGCTGAAACTCATTTACAGTGATAATGATAATGTAGTTTGTCTAACCTGCCTTCTTTGCAGCAAGGACTGTTTTGTTTATCCCCACCACTTTGGCCCGGGACTGCCAAATTGGACCAATCAGAACTGGTGGGACCTAAAATTGAGCCAGACTACAGGAGCTGTCTGGAGTCAGAATCTGTAGGAATTGTAGTTTGGGGCTTTTGGCACCTTTTTGCACCTGAAGGCGGAGCTCCTGTTGTGACTGACAGATGAATCAGCCAACTGAACCTTTTGGATCTTGGGGAAATTCCCAGGCTTGCCGGCAGTTGAATCAGATCTAAGTTGGGAGATAAGAAGCAACAGCTCGAGACAGTCTCTGTGGAAAGGCCTGAGTTTTGGCCTGCATGCCTGCCTGCTGCCCCTGAGAGGAAGAAGAGAATCAGTTCAGATTGAATCCAAGTTTGTGAGAACGAAGTAAGCTATTGAGTTGTGACCAGGATCAACCTGAAGAAGATCGAAGATTTGCTGAATGCATCGGCCTGTCAGGATTTCCAGCTACCTCTAAACTCCTGGTGTGTGCAGAGACTTTGCAATTGTGACCAGAGAGCGGTTTGCCTGGTATGGTAGAATCCCTTACATGTAAATGTGCTGTGTGTTTATAGTGGGTCATAATTTGGTTCCCCGCTGTGTGAATTGTGTTCTGCTTGCTGGAAGCTGTATCTAGCTCGACCGGACTGAATCCATCGTTCATCTCCATATGGCCTGGGCCTTGCCACACTGGCCCTGCCAGACTACCCCACTGCACAGAGAAAGCCATCGATGCGAGACCTGCCTGGGGATCAGCCCCCTGCTCCACGCTTGAACAGGAACGACACCTCGGCGAATCGTATGGGCCCTGCTTCTCCTGGCACTCCAGATCAACCACCTGCAGTCTCAATTTTCATCCAGCCTGTGTCCAGTCTTGGGTATCGTGAGTAACCATCAGGGTAACTCCCTGAAACAACAGCATAATCTAAGTGTGTCATCTGATTGTCTTGTTGTTTCTTTTCTTTCACAAACTGAGCCCTCTGGCTCAGGATTACAATTACAGTGTGTGCTGCATGTTGTTTTCTTCCATCACAGGGCCATCACAGGGCCCCAACCAGCTGCAACACTGGCCTACCCCAGGCAACGATCCTGGCTAGCCCACCTCTTCTTCACCTGGGTATCCAGAGTGTGTGACTGTTTATGAACCCTGAAGTGCATGCATAACTGTTTGATTGATACAGCCTTTAAGCAAATTAACCTGATTACGCCCCTCCCTTGTTCAAGTCCCTTAAATAAATCAGATCTAACTCTGTTTTGCATTTACCCTGACTGTGGTTCCAGTTTGTGCAAGAGTACTGTACTGCTGTTATTTGCTGTATATAACCTTGTTTTGCAGGGGGTCCCCAGGGTTGAGCCAGAGGAAAGCCCTGGTGGTAAGTGCAAACAGTGTGGGTACTTGTAGTATATCAGGGGTATTGTGAAAGCGATTATTGTGTATTGTTCCCGCCACTAGCAAGGAAAGAGGGGGGGGTTACAGTGTCCCGGAGGGCTGTGCCCAGGTTAGCTTGACCACTACCAACCCTGACCTCTGGGTGGAGGCACCCGTTTCAGAACTCAGGCTCTTTAACCTGCTCCTAGCTAAGCAGGCAGGGGTAGTAGCCCTTGGGATAATGCCACCTAGGAGTTACAATTGCTTATCTTTTTTTGTATATGTTTGTCAAAAAAGTGAACAAAAAATTGCATTTTCTGCTCTTTTTTACTAATCATAAAAACATCTATAAGGTGGTGGATGGGGAGGAGGGAAGGGTGGCCCTACAGGGAGACCTAGATGCTCTGGAAAGGTGATCTAGAAAGTGGAAGCTGAGGTTCAATGCAGGGAAATGCAAGGTACTGCACCTGGAAGCCAGAAACCCGGGCCAAGTGTACACCCTGGGAGGGGAAAATGCTACAAGTCTCGATGGCTGAGAGGGACCTGGGGTGGTGGTGGATGTCAAGATAAACAACTCGGAGACTTGTAGGAGGGCAGAGGCCAAGGCCAACAGGATGCTGGGATGCATTGCTAGGGGGATCACCTCCAGAAGGAGGGAAGTGATGCTTCCTCTGTGTAACTGCTTGGTGAGGCCGCACCTCTAGTACTGCGTGCAGTTTTGGAGGCCACACTTAAAGAGGGACATTGAACTCCTGGAGAGGATCCAGAGGAGGGCAACCAAAATGATTTAAGGCTTGGGGGACAGGACCAATGGGGAGAGGCTAGAAGAGCTAAATATGTACACATTGAAAGAGAGAAGGGACCAGGGGACATGAGAGAGCTCTTCAGGTACATGAAGGGGGTAAATAGGGGAGAAGCAGTCAGGGTGCTTCAAAGGAAGGAGGGGGTGACTAGAGGGCATGGGTGGAAGCTGGAGGGGGGAGATTCAGGAGAGAAAGGAGGAGGTGCTACTTCACTGAGAGGGTGGTGGAGCCATGGAATGCGCTGCCCAGGGGGCTGGTGGAGGCAGACATGGTGGATGGGGTTCAACAGGGGGTGGGACAGGTACAGGGGAAGGGTTCTGGAAGCAAAATCCAGTGCAGCAAGAATATCCGGAACTGGGAAGGGAGAAGCCAGTGAGGGCGAGGGGGGCAGTAAGGTCAGCTCCCAGGGTGGGGGCTAACCAAACGAGCAGACATAAAAGACCGTTAGGCCTATTCTGCTGGCAATTTAGTATGTTAGTATGTTAGTATCTATAAATGAAACACCACTCATTTTGTAGATAATTCTGTGCTGAACAAATTTCATGCTCACAGTACCATGCTATCTTTTTTCATTTTAAAGTTATTCATGTAATCCTCCCTACAAATGGGGGTTCCCTAAAAGTCTTCCTTGAGCTTTCCTAAATGCTCACTGCCAGGCTGGTGTTCTGCGTTTTAGCAGTTTAAATGTATTGCCAGAGAGTGCCTGTATAACCTCTGTGCACTGTCTCTTTAAGAGCTGTCTGGATTGCAGTCATAATTAATCTGAGAGGGAGCTCTGTTAGAAGATGTACTTGTTTGCTGATCATTTGTTAGAATAGTAATAATATTGCAGCTTGTTCTAACCTGCCTTCTTTGCAGCATGGACAGTTCTGTTTGTTTCCATCATCTTGGCCCTGGACTACAGAATGGGCCAATCAGTACATTTGGGACTCTAAAATGGAGCCTGCCTACAGGGGCCTGGTGGGGCGAAAACTTGTAGGAATTGTAGTTTTGGGCTTTTGGCACCTAACATAACCTGGAGGGGAAGCCCTTGTTATGACTGACAGACAGATCAGCCAACTGAACCTTTTGGGTCTTGGGGAAAGTCCCACACTGCTTGCAGTTTCAGTTAGATCTGAGTTGGGAAGTGAAGAAGTAATAGCTCGAGATATTTCAAGCAGCAATCCATGGTGGATTCGCATGGGAGAACTATGGAAAGGCCTGAGTTTGGCCTGCATGCCTGCCTGCTGTCCCTGAGAGGGAACTTGTGCTTTTTTCAGACTGAATCCAAATCTGGAGAGCGAATTAAGCCACTGAATTGTGACCAGGCTTTAACCTGAAGAAGACCGAAGATTTGCTGAATGCGATTAGCCTGTCAGGACTTCCAGCTACCTCTGAACTCCTGGATTCTGCAGAGACTCTGCAATTGCGACTGGAGAGCCATTTCCCTGGTACAGTGGAATTTCCTTACATGTGAATGTGCTGTGTGCTCATAGTGGTTCGTGATTTGTTAAAGCTACCAACTTTCTGAGGCCTAAAACTGGGATGGTCCATCCTGACCATGACCCTCCACCACCACCGTGTCACTCCCACAGCACCACCGCAGACAACCCTGCACGCAATCAGTTAAATTTTGCTGCTTGCCCTGGCCATGCCACCCCACAGTAACAGCAGTAGCAAACACCCAGATTAAAACAGTACATCATTCTGCTGCAGCAAGTTCCAAATCATGATGTACAGAAAGTTCATTAGAAGTGAACCTGGCGTTAAATTGTGATCAGACATTTGAGCTGCATGTATTGCTCCTCCTGACAGTTTCATCCAACCTGCTTACACTTACCTCATTTGCTGGGCAAACTTCACTTCAGTGACTCCCACCATCACACCAGATTGTTCTCACACATGTCCTTACAGTTGATCAGGTCTGGGTAACTTAGTTCACTGCTGCCGGTCTCTTATCTGTCTGGAGTCTCTCTCAGCTGCTGGCAGGTAGACATCTTGCACTACAACCCAGTCTAATCTAACAGGAAGGAACATGCTTTACTGTGCTCCCACTGACCTGCTTGCAGTGCAACACAGGCACAGGGCTTGAAGTTGCAAACTGCTGTCCAGCCCGAGCAGCACCACAGTGGAGCTG
This sequence comes from Neoceratodus forsteri, assembly GCA_016271365.2. Lineage (NCBI taxonomy): Eukaryota > Metazoa > Chordata > Ceratodontiformes > Ceratodontidae > Neoceratodus > Neoceratodus forsteri. The sequence goes on from CM057450.1 coordinate 1,511,236,215, forward strand.
AAATAACTGTCACTCATGGATTAGCAGTCCACAAGAAAAAAAAAGAAAAATGGACAAAACTGGGACAAGTAAGCAAAAACCAATACAAAAGTGTCATTCTGCGAAACTTGTGGGGACACTGTGACATGCTGCCTAAAATAGGGACTGTCCTGGGAAAACAGGGACTGTTGGTAGCTTTTTGATTTGGTTCCTCACTGTGTGTCTAAACTGTGTTTTGCTTGCTGGAGGCTGTATCCAGTTCCATGGACTGAATCCATATCTATTTCTGTTTGCCTGGGCCCTGCTACAATGGCCCAGCAAGAATACTTGCTATGCAGAGAAAATCATCGATGAGAGACCGGCCTGGGGATCAGCCCACTGCTCAATGCCTTGAACAGAAATGATGCCTCGGTGATTCATGTGGGCCCTGCTTCTCCTGGCACTCCAGCTCAACAGCCTGCAGTCTCGATTTCGTCCTGTCTGTGTCCAGTATTGGTATCGTGAGTAAACATCAGGGTAGCTCCCTGCAACAACAGCTAAATCTAAAAGTGTTGTCATCTGATTGTCTTGTTGCCATTTCTTTCATGAACTGAGCCCTCCGGCCCTGGATTACAAATAGTGTGTGTTGTGCATGGTGCTTTCTTTCATTACAGGGCCCCAACCAGCTGCAACATTCCTGGCTAGCCCACCATTTTCTTACCTGGGTACCCAGAGTATGTGAATGTGTGGGGACTCTGAACTGCATGCATAGCTGTCTGATTAATATAGTTTTTAAGCAAATCAACCTGATTACGCCCCTCCATTGTTCAAGTCCCCTGAATTAATCAGATTTAACTTTGTTTTGCATTTAACCTGACTGCGGTTCCAGTTTGTGCCAAGAGTACTGTACTGTACTGTTGTTATTTGCTGTGTTTAACCTTGTTTTACAGGGAGTCCCCAGGGTCAAGCTAGAGGAACCAGCCCTGGTGGTAAGTGCAAACAGTGTGGGTAATTGCCTGGTGAACAAAGGTAATTGTGAAAGTAATTATTGTATATTGTTCAGGCCACTAGAAGGGAAAGAAGGGGGTTACAGTGTCCTGGAGGGCTGTGCCCAGGTTAGCTTGTCCTCTAACAACCCTGACCTGCAGGTGGAGGCACCTGTTTCATTACCCAGGCCCCATAACCTGCTACTAGCCAAGCAGGCAAAAGTAGTGGCCCTTGCGACAGTGCCACCTAGGGGTTACATCCTGGATTCTCACCGCTGGGATTTTGTGCCTTCTAGTGGCCAAAAATTATGAATTGTTGTTACAGATTAATGGCTACCCCAGTAGAAATGGCTGTACACCAGTTGGTGGGGTGGTGTACTGGGCAGGAGTCTGACCCTGTTAGAACAAAACTATCCTGTGCACAGGCTGAAGTTCCTTGCCCTAAAATGAGCCATCATTGATCAGTTTCATGAGTATCTCCAGGGGGCAAAGGTATTAGTGAAGACCGGCAATAACCCATTGACCTATGTACAGACTTCAGCTAAGTTAGACGCCACTGGGTACCGGTGGCTCTCTGCCTTATCAACCTATGATTATGCTGTCGAATACAGATCGGGACTGAACCATATTGATGCTGACGCCCTGCCACGAAGGCCCGCTTCCAAAAGTGATTGGGTCAGGCTGTCTGAACCTGACATCCGAGCATTGTGCCAAAAGTTTGACAGGGATGAACAGATGTCTGCGGACACAGTGCACTGTCTAGTAGATTGCTTGGGCCCTCCTAATACCTGCATACCGGCTGCCTATTGCCATTTCTCTGCTCTAGATATTAGTGCACTACCTCAACTTGACAATGACAGTATTCAGTGGGCTCAATCCCAAGATCCTATTATTCAACCTGCAACTGATGCCCTTCATGCGGGGAAAGATGTGTCTAAGTTGCATTCTCCTGACTTGCGAACTGCCCTATTGTTTAAAGAAGGCCCCAGGTTGAAGTTACTCAATCAGTTGTTATACAGAGAGACAGTGGATCGTAGTGGTCAAGTAGGCAAGCAACAGTTGGTCCTGCCCATGGCCTTTAAACACTTGGTACTGAGGTCCCTCCACAATCAAATCAAATCATTCTTTATTTATATGAGGCGCCTTTCCTAAACCAAGGAGCCTGTACAATATAACATAAAACAATAAATAATTAAAATGACAATCACATGGGGCACCTCAGTATTGACAGAACTCTCGACCTGGTACAATCTCGATTCTACTGGCCCAAGATGGTGGCCGATGTTAAGCACCATGTAAAGACCTGCAGTCATTGCCTGCAAACGAAAGCCCTGCCTCAGAGGACTTCCCCCCTTGTCAATATTACTACCAGCACCCTCATGGAAATGGTCTGCATAGACTTTTTGTGTTTAGAACCTGATCAGTGGAATATTGGCAATGTGTTAGTGGTTATGGATCAATTCACACGGTATGCACAAGCTTTTCCAACTAAAGATCAAAAGGCCTCTACCGTGGCCAAGGTGCTAGTGGAAAATTTCTTTGTCCACTATGGTGCCCCCCAGTGGATCCACTCTGACCAAGGCAGAGACTTTGAAAGTCGGCTAATCAAAGAAATGCTCTCTCTGTGGGGGGTGCAGAAGTCAAGAACCACCCCCTATCTCCTGCAGGGGGATCCTCAACCAGAAAGTTTTAACCGCACTCTTCTAGACATGCTGGGCACCCTCCACCCAAAAGACAAGCATAAGTGGAGCCAGCAGATTAGCACCTTTGTACACGCATACAATTGCACCAAAAATGATGCTACTGGGTTCTCTCCCTACCGCCTCATGTTTGGGAGGGAGGCTCACCTGCCAGTTGATGTCTGTTTT